>CM024673.1:0-1200000 GCA_014182725.1 Eucalyptus brandiana | reverse complement strand
CCTGCTCCGAGCATATCGAGCCATAGCTCCCATGGTCCGTCCCCGAGTTGTCCGGTTGTCCTCAAGCCCGACATTTCGGCTCCCTCAAGAAGTTACCAACTTTTACTTGTGTTGGTTAGTAGCAACACCTTACATTTGCTGACTATTTGTACAAGTGACTTACCAACTTTCTCCTATTGTAATACTCCCTAGCTAGTATGGGGTCACCGACCCTCATTTGATTTTCTTACCATTGTTCATTTGTTTGTTCGATTTTGAAGTTTTTTGACCACTTACAAAATGCTTCACTTACCAACACTTTAAACTTATCAACTCTTCATAAAAATTACCATCTATACTTAGAAGTTTTTTCACCTACATTTCTCTAACTAAATTACTAATTACTTCTCAATAACTAATTTTGATTCGAGTTACTAACTTTGTTTGATGAAGGGGGGCAAAGAATGGGACTTTCGTTGGCTGATGACCCCGGAGATTGCCGGAAGTGACGGCGGCAGGGTTCAAGGCGGGGGTGAGCGACGGGGCTGGATCTCCGGCGGAGGCAGAAGGGTTGGGGAGGAGATAGATAGGGAAATGTGCATGGGCTTTGTTTGGTTTTCGTGTAGGCATTTGGGCGGCCTCTTTATACGTTCACTTCTGGAATGGGCTCTGATTTTCGGGCCCAGGTTTCAAATTCCCGAAAATATCGGGCTCAATGAAATTAAAAGATGAAAATGTGAAAACCATAATAGAGATTTATCTTTTACTCTAAAACTCTGTTAGTGTTAAGAATATACTGAATGGAAATTAAACAGTATGTATGCGATACATACGGATATGCATAGTTATGTTTCTTAAAAGTATGTGAAAAAAGTTTAGCATTACTTATAATGTCGTTTTTACCAAAAATAAAAAAGAAGTTGTTGCTGTGAATTTACATTAGTAGTAGAATTCACACAAAAGTATACATATTTTAATTGCAATTATTTTATAAAAATATTTTTTCTAACAATTGAATTATGTTAATGTTTTATACTATATGATAACAAATCAAAATGATGAGTATTTTTTTTATGTGAATATGATATAATGCAATCATACCTTTGGTAAATATATGGTAATTGACATATTATATCATTATTCAGCTAATGGAAAGGTATAGAGCAACTAAAAGACGACATAATTTTACATGGCTATAATACAACATGTGTTTTGTATGCATATAATACTTGAGACTCAATGGAATGACTATTTTCTCACAAGTATGCGGGAGACTAAAGTTTTATAGAAAATCATATGGGTACATTTATTTTGTATAAAAATAATGACTATTATTTCATTATTTGTAAGTTCTAAGGTTCAATTGCACATTCATAATAATTTTTAGAATTTTCAGTACATTTATCTCAAATATCAAATATAATCAATCGAGACAAATTAAGAGAAATATACCAAATCTCATAAATATATCTCTAAAGATATTGTGGCAACCGCAGTCAATTGACATCTCTCTACCACGTGTGCAGTGAGAGAGAAAGAGAGCTTGGTTCGTGGTGGTGTTTGCCTCAATGATAGTGGCTAGACGCAGCTATTGTCGGGGGTTGGGATTGGGCACGGGAAGAGGAGAGGGAGAGAAGATAGGAGGGACAACAAGTGCGGATTCCTTTTTCAGTTAAAAAAAAAAAAAAGAACTATCGAAATCACCAAGTTCCACGCTCTCATTACGTGGGGAAATGATCATGGCAAATTCATATTATGAAATTCTAATCCCAGTAATTAGTATGAAAACCACCTCAACAAGGCACATCGGATTGAGTCACATGACTCTCGAGCAATCAAAAACCAAAGAGCAATTTCCTCCCGATCCGGCCATAACAAAGCTAAGGAGAGTCCACGGAATCTCATAAAGAAAAAACCGAACTCGGGCACGAGCTAATTAGTAGTAAAGCCAACAATAATAAATTAAAAAAGCGCCAACTTTATTTAATTTTGGGAGCCGTGGGGGGGGCAAACCATCTCTCCTCCCATGTGGTGCGCCACACTCAATTATAGATGCCTCCCGGACGGTGCCAACTGTAACATTGCTGTCGGGACGACCAGCCCCTTCCTCACTCCATTTCCTCCCACTTTCCTCTCCCCCCGAACAGCAAAAACTCCGCCACTCAAGCCACAATTATTCCCATCTCGTTTCGTATTTTAATGCCCCGCACCCCGTTTGACAAAAAGCTCCATCACGTTAAAGTGGTGGCCGGCCTTCCGTCCACATTGCCATTCCCACACTGGGCCTCAACTAGTGAGAGAGAGAGAGAGAGAGAAAGAGAGAGAGAGAGGAGGAGCTTGTCGACCGACACGACGCCTGCCTGCCCAAGATGCACGCCAAGACGGATTCCGAGGTGACCAGCAACGCCCCATCGTCCCCAACCCGGTCCCCGCGCCGCCCCGTCTACTACGTCCAGAGCCCCTCCCGCGACTCCCACGACGGCGAGAAGACCACCACGTCCTTCCACTCCACCCCGGCCCTCAGCCCCACCGCCTCCCCGCCCCACTCCCACTCCTCCGTCGGCCGCCACTCCCGCCAGTCCTCCTCCAGCCGCTTCTCCGGCTCCCTTAAGCCCGGATCCCGCAAGATCTCCCCCAACGATGGCTCCCGCGGCGGCGGCCGGAAGGGCGGCGGCGGTGGCCGGAAGGAGTGCGCCGTCATCGAGGAGGAGGGGCTCCTGGAGGAGGAGGACCGCGCGCGGGGCCTGCCCCGCCGGTGCTACTACCTCGCCTTCGTGCTCGGGTTCTTCATCCTCTTCTCCTTCTTCTCCCTCATCCTCTGGGGGGCCAGCAAGAACCAGAAGCCCAAGATCACCGTGAGGGTACGAACACTCCCATTCCCAGGCTTAAAGACATTTCCGTTTTCTCATTTGCGGGTTTTGGAGCATTGGTGCAGAAGTCCCGAGGATTACTCGAGTCTCGATTTTCACGAGTGAATTGCGTGCGTAGTCGGCAATTGATCGAATTCCTTTCTTGGGTTTTTTGCAGAGCATCACCTTCGAGCAATTCAAGATCCAGGCCGGATCGGACAGCACCGGAGTCGCGACGGACATGATCACCGTGAACTCCACGGTCAAGTTCACTTACCGCAACACCGGCACGTTCTTCGGCGTCCACGTCACCGCGACGCCCGTCGATCTCTCCTACACTCAGCTCACCATCGCCTCCGGAACAGTAAGGGCGAACCCCCGACCCGAAATTCACGAGATTTCCACCATGTTTATTTATGGCAATTAATTTCGATCATTTTTTCAACTGGGTTTCTCGCAGCTGAAGAAGTTCTACCAGGGGAGGAAGAGCCAGAGGGTGGCGTCGGTGTCGGTGATCAGCGACCAGATCCCGCTGTACGGGAGCGGATCTGGGCTGAGCACCTCGTCGGACAAGCCGACCGCGCCGGTGCCCCTCCGCCTGAGCTTCGTGGTCCGATCCAGGGCGTACGTCCTGGGGAAGCTGGTCAAGCCCAAATTCTCCAAGAAGATCGATTGCTCCGTCACCTTCGATCCGAAAAAGCTCAACGTGGCGATCTCGCTGGCCAAGGCTTGCACGTACAGCTGAACGAAAGTAGAAAATCGCGGAGGAAGAAGGTCGCTCCTTTTTCTTTTTTCTTTTTTTCCTTTTTTTTTCTTTTGGAGGGTCGATTACAGCTAAGCGGGCAGGTCAAAGGGTAGTTCGGGCAGGGAATAGGTGACGCGGCTTTGGACTTTTTGGCTGCCCGACGTGCACCGCGAGTGGGGGGAAAGGAAAAGACGCGATTCGATTCGGTGGAGGTGTGACCGGGTGACCGGGGGCGGCGGTTTTACTGTTCCTTTAATATTTTTGTCTATTCTTTTCCTATTCTACAATATGGTGATGATGAATAATTTTTAAATTTAAAGAATATGGGACAAGTGAAACTACTACATTCAGTACATTGTTTAGTGGAAACATCGTTGTCTTATTGCTTTAAAAAATATGTCGTCACCGGTTCGTGCCATGTACAGGCGTGAAGTCAGATGGAATTGTTTATTTGTTTGTCTTAAGAGAATTTCCTCAGTTTGATTTTTGCCTTGATTGCGTAGCTTTTGTAACCGGCCATGTGACTTGCTCTCAAAGCCAAGAATCGAAATACGATAGGATGAGATATAATGAGAAATCCTCTCCGACTTTGTATCCTATTATGACTTGATTGCTACTTGATTGGATGTAAGATTGGGATAACGAAATTATCCTGATCTTTTCCGAAGCGGGTGTGAACGGTTCTTGCGAGGCAGCAGCTAAGTTTAGCACTCGTCCTATTGATCACGACTTGATTTCTCGATTATTTGTGCCATTTCTTTTTGTGTTAAGAGCCTTACTGATCTATTAGTGGTTGATTAGGAGTAAAGTAAGACACGGGAGCGCATCTTATTTCTGCAAACTAGAGATTTGTGGGATTTGGTAACATTGAATTCATCTTATGGCCTGTTATCAGTACATTTTTCTTTATAAAAAAGATATTTCATGCCTTTTTTCTTTCAGTTTATTCCCTAGCAGGCACCTAGATGTCTGTGCATAAATGCTAAGGCAATAAAAATTAACTCAATTGATAATGAAGCGCTTCAACCATTGCAATTTATCAGAACCACTCAAAGTGGAATAGAGGCGCAAAAGGAAGAGATCAAGAGTGAGAGGACTCTCAAATGAAATGGAGACCGTCGAAACCAATAGCGCAACAGCATGTGTTTGTCGTTGACTCCGAAGGAAGATTGCTTGAGGGGTTTGCACGAACTATATGAGGGTCTCATCCGCTCTCCGAGTTAGAAATCCTAGCTTGTCTCCAACATGACTATTGAGTCAAAAAAAAAAAACTCCACTTTGAAAAGCTTTTTGCCTAGTGGTAAGCAAATGGATCAACCAAATCAAGAATTGCTCGGATCAGTTGATTTAGTTCGATTTCCGGAAGTGTTGATCTAGTTCTTCGTTCCTAAAATTGAAATGCGTTCGGGTGGTTCGGTGCCAAGGAGAACCGAACCGAACTGCTCAGACATATTGTAATTTTTTTTATAAATGTCTTGTTCATGCATTCTCTCCTCTTATGGTAATTTCCTTTAGTCCCACAACGCTCAAACTTACTCTCCTCTTTTAATCTTTCCTTTTATTTGGATTACCTTCACCTCTCATAGAGTTCGAGACATTTTCTCATTTGAATTCAATTAGTTCCATTGGACCGTCCAAGAATCGGACTTGACTAGCCGGTCCAATTCGGTTACTAATTTCGAAGTGGGATAGAACCAAGTTGGGTACCGATCACCCCTATTTTGTTTGGTACTTCTCATTGCTCTTGGGAACTAAATGAAGTAGTTGATTGCGTTGTAAAGGTCTTCAAATGGAACGCTTTGCCATGGAATTGGGTGTCTAGTCCCCCTCCCCCTCTTTGGAAGTTCCTTCTGTTAGAAGCCCCATGGTCTTGAAATTGGGCTCTTTTCTAATGAAAGAAAACCGTCTTTCTGAAGGGAAAAAAAAAAAAGAAAAAGGAACCAATGAGGTAGAGACGAGTAGAACTAATGGCTTTTTTTTTTTTTTGGTTCTTCACTAGGCTGCCCCTTCACACTGAGATCTCTCCCTTTTATATTCTCAGCCAGCTCTGCTTCCTTTTTCATGCTGGCCAAGATCAACCTCTCCAATCTTTTCTTACCTTCTCAATTGCCCGAAGCTCCATTTTTATCTTATGCCAAGAGCCTTGATTCTACTTTTTGCCAAGAATCCCCCAATTCGGCCCCCTTTTGACTGTGATTTCCTGTTTTGGCCCAGTGAGTGTTCTTTGCATGAATCAAATATTCTTTTTTTTTCTTATTGAATGATGGAGAAATTTCGCTGATGTCTTTCCCTCTCCACTTCAACACACGTGCACTCAATTCAGAATAAGACATGGAAGTGGCTGAGAGGCTAGGCTCACGGGGGCTCGGTCTTGAATTCAAATGAATTTTGGGCCTAAGTTCAATTCCGGATCGTACGTATGACCAATTTAAATGAAATTCATAACTAGGCCTATATTTAACCCGATGTGGTCATTCTGTTCCTAATATTGTTTCTAATATCTAAATGCAATAAAGCACATGAATGCATAATTATGCAATATTGATATCTATGTTCAGGGGTCAAATTCTATTATAATCAATGAATCGAATCCCTCACATTTCTGAAACGCGTGAAAGATTCTAAGGGGAAAATCTAAGTAATACCAATTTAGTCCACTAATAATGTGTAAATTAAATTTCAAGGCGGCGTGTAGCTGGGAGTACGTTCATTCTAATGTTACAATAAAATTCACGAACCAATTAGTGCACCTATTGCCTCCCCCATATATACGAATGATATCTAAATATGGACATTATGGGTGTGGGTCTCTTTTACTAGATTATAAATATTGCAAGAGATTTATAAAATTTCTCGATTTCAATCATATGATTCCTATAATAAAATCAAAGTACACCCCCAAAAGATTTTATGAGAAATGATCTGAATCTCAAACTCGATAATCTTTATCAAACTAATAAACTGATTTCGGAAAATATAAAACTCCCCCCATCCCAACTTCCCCAATATCCTTCTAATTCCATAATTTCCAAAATTTTTCTGCTTTGGCCGAACGAGATTTCCCAAAATTCAAGATTTTACCCGATTATTCCCGAAGTCAAACTTAATCCCGAAACCTAACCATTACTCCGCTCCGCTTCGTCGACGGGAGAAACCTCCTCGCGCTCTCTCTCTCCTCTCTCTCTCTCTCTCTCTCTCATGGCGTTTCTCCAGCAATCCCAGCAAGCCCCCCGGCAGAACCAGGAGCAACCGCCCGACGCGTTCCGGTAAGACCGCTTCTCTTCCTCTTCGGAATCGCCGCACAATCTCCGAATCGATTGTCGGATTCCTTGTCCTAAGTCGCGGTCGTTTCCCCTTGCAGAAACCTGTACCCGATAGACGCTCCGATCGCGGCGCCCGCCTACTACGTGCCGGGCGATGTGCGGGATCAGGCTCGGCATCCTCCGTACGTCCCCGAAGGTTAGGGGGATTTCCCATCTCCGCCCTTTTGGTTTTCCCGTTTCGATTTTGTTTTGGTCGGAGGAGATTTCTTGCTGCGAAATGGGAATTGGGATCGAGCTCTCTTTCGTGTTTTGACCTAATTGGGAGGGAAAAAGAGGAACTTTAGGGTCCTGTGTTTTGAGGCTCGCGTGAGCTCGACGTAGGCTTGATTCTTTGCTAATTTAGCAGCCAGAATGCTGGGAGCGCGATTGAGTTTGGTTTTCAGACAGTTCGTAATCTCGGATGAACCTACGAGAAATGGGTTTGTTTAATGATAACTGTCTAAGTACCAACATAGTACTAGGAAGAGCATGATGGGCTAGAACGATCCGTTCGTAGTTTATGTGGGTTCATGTGTATTGTCTATTAATGTGCAGATTCATTTACTACTTGCCATGTATGGTTTTGGTTTCAGTAAATGGTCTTGGGTTTGCACCGATTCCTATGTGTGCTGCTGCCACAGATGGAGGCGATGGAGGAGCTGATTTGCAGTTCGAGTATGGGCTGGAACCAAAAAGGAAGAAGCTGAAAGAGCGAGACTTTCTGGACAACACTTCGCAAATATCATCTCTCGATTTGCTGCAAGCACGGCCAATCTCCGTGGGCTTAGGGTTATCTCTCGATAACCGCCCGCTGCTGTCCACAGGAGACTCTGCGCTGGTATCTCTTATTGGGGACGACATTGATCGTGAATTACACCAGCTTGATGTGGAGACCAACCGATTTCTTAAACTTCAGGTGTTGTGTCTATATTGGCATTATTAGCTTTTGTCTGGTTTTATATAAAACAGAGGATTGATTTGGTAATTCCATGTGCACGAAAATCTGTGGCTTGCTGGTAAAATTTTTCTAACCATCACACTCAGTTTGGAAGGAATGATTAGGAGGGAATGGAAGGGATTCGTATAATTACCGAAGAAACTAAAAGAAAGGAAATAGAGAGATTGAGTTAAAATGTTGTTTGGATGCTAACTAAGTGGAAAGAATGGGCATGAATGCAAAATGACCTGGAATTTTTTTTATTAATTAACAATTTGAGATAAAATAACGGTGTCCACAGTAAAGGAGAAATTTCTTTATAAGTTGCATGAATAAACTACATAAAGCTGGTTGCACTACTCATAATACTTTCTTTCTTCTCCCTACGTTTTTGTCATTCCAATTAAATGTGCGATCATTTGAAAATCCTCTCTTTCCTACATAAAGCTGGTTGCACTATTCCTTCATAATACTTTCTTTTCTTCTCCCTACATCTTTGTCATGCCAATTAAATACGTGATCATTTGAAAATCCTCTCTTTCCTACCAATCCTTCCTACTAAACTGAGTGTTAGATAGTTGGTTGATGCAAGCATTTCCTCGATTGCAGATAATTGGGTTTCCTAACACTAGGTCTATGTTATCTTTCACTAGGCCGGGCTTCATCATATATTGTCTAAGAAACCGGAATAAATGTCCACTTAGTTGTGACGTCAATCTTTTGCATCGTGACAATTAATAGTGTGGAAGGTCAATTTATGGAACGATGACCAATAATTACTCCTTTTCATATCTAAGAAACATGAGTGAATCCTCCTTTGCTTTATTAAAATTTTGCAACTCATGCACTTTGACTTATTTTAAATCTTAAAATAAACACTAGAAAATATCGCAAAATGCAATTTCAATGTGTGTATTCATGTATAATTTTTTCTATAAATTTTTTGAAATTTGATTGATATTTTAATTTTTGGGTAAAGCAAAAAGTACACTGAAGCTGAAACTAACAGGTCCTTAGTTGTAAGTGAAGCTTTTTTTTTTTTTATGAATTATTCTATCATCCTGGTTTTGTTGCTGTCAGTATCAATGAGTGCACTTCTTGTTGGGTGACAATTGGGACAATACTATTCACTACTTAGATTTCTCCTGCTCCCTCTTCTAGTGTTGTTCTTATGTCCAGTTTCTTCGACTCATGAGCATTGTTTTCATAGATCAATTTCCTTGTGCTTGAACAAGTCTGACATCTTTGTCATTAGGCTGATCGAATGCGGCAAAGTGTCCTTCAGAAGATCAGATCTACCCAACTCCAGACTCTCTCTCTTCTGGAAGATCAAGTAATTCAGAAACTAGGGGCGAAGGAAGCAGAGGTCGAAAGCATTAACAAGAAGAATGAAGAGCTTGAAGAACACATAAAGCAGTTAACTTTTGAAGTAGGTGCTTGGCAGCAACGGGCTTTAAACAGTGATAACATGATTGCTGCTATCAACTATAACCTGCATCAGATTTATGCTCAAAGTAGAGATAGTAAAGAAGGATGTGGTGACAGTGAGGTTGATGATTCAGCTTCTTGTTCCAATGGCCGTACTACGGATTTCCATAGCCTGCTGGGCAAAGAGAAAAATGGCTCTCAAGAATCAATGACTTGTAAGGTTTGCAGAGTTAACACAGTAAGCATGTTGTTGTTGCCTTGTCAGCATCTCTGTGTATGTAAGGACTGCGAGAGTAAGGTTAGATTTTGTCCTCTGTGCCAATCGTATAAGCTTTTTGGCACGGAGGTCTTTATGTAACAAGGTACTTATGAAAGCTCCTGATGTGATATAGTGAAATTGCTAGTTTCACTCTGTGCTTGTTTGTTTATTATGATTGTCTGGCGTCATTTCCGTATGCAGTTTTGCAGTTTTCAAAGGGTTCTTGCTTTGATATGATATAGCACATTAATAGCTGGTAACTCTTGTTGGGTAGCATATCTCCAATTATTTTTTCATTTTTCCAAAGTTTTTGTTTGTTCATGTTAGCATTTCTTCTTAATGATATGGTTGTAGTTGAATCATTGGATTGAGATGACAATTACATTGCAGGCAGTGTGTGAAATGGCGAGGACTTGGACTTGCTGTATTCTCGAGGATGATATAATTTAGAACTCGTGATATTAACCTGTCTGTCTTGAAATAGTATTATAGTTAGAGAGATCAGATGGTTGGAAGGGTTCACAGGCCATGACAGTTTATGCTTCAAATCCTTATGTTTTAGTTTAGTTGCTGCATCACATTTACTGTTCCTTGGTTATTTCCCCGACCAAGTTGAACTGTTCTTTTCTTTTTCTTGGACATCTTCAGAACTCGAGAGCTCCATTGGAAATTGTTTTTTCTGCTACTATATGAGGGCATTTTACTGATTACAATCATCATCATACATTGCATTTTGGAGGTCTGTCTTATATTATTCGAGCCACAAAGAGGGGGTTTCCGTAGCAAATGTTATAACTATCTGTCTACCTTGGGGGATATGTGCGTCTCTGAGCATTTTGATATTGACTTGGATGATCCTCCATCATCTTTTCTTTGGTGTTCCTTTGCTCTGATTGTCTTAGGCAATTAACGTTCGTTAATCTATATGCTTCTCTCTATAACATGGGACATAAGCTTGTGGTCTTACCCATCGTTTTGAGATAAGCAGATGAGAGTTGCATGTCTTGGCGGCTGCTCCTAGTGGATGGGGCCTCTCTCGCTGTTGAATACGTACAGTGACAAAGCTAACTTTAGGTTCGCTTTCTGGCCCAAGAAGTAAAAGCTTTGAGTTCACTCACCCACCACCGTATCCACCGTTGATCTCCTTTTTATTGGTAAAGGCACTCGTCGGTAAGATCCGATTGAGATTGATTTTCCAAAAAATATATTCATCTGTCTTCCTTGGATCGAAGGGTGAGCTTGAGTGAAAACTTGTAAGTTGGATAATATGGGGGCGAGATTAACACTATCTAGTTCGATGATTAAATGTTACTTCTTTGCAAGGCACGATAATTGCGTTTCGAGCTCACGACATTTCGTTTTCCATTAACTAGCGGTCCGCTATTAAAAGTAACCATGAAAAGGTAGAGCGCTTTCAACTTTAATTTTAGAGGTGGCCCAATAACCTAGTCATATATGTATGAGAGAGAGAGAGAGAGAGAGAGAGAGAGTAATTCAAGATGGCTAATTAATTACGGTCCCTCGATCCTAAATTACCCAAAAAAAAAAAACAGAAAAAAAAAAGAAGTGATGACAAGGAGAGAGTAAAGATGCTTTTCCCCGCACGATTATAAGTTATAACCCCTCTTCAATCATTTCCAACTCCACTTTCCACCTCCGCCCACTGCAATGCAAAGCCAACCGGTCTCCCTTCCAAATTCGCGGTGCCTCTTTGGCTCTTGGCTCTTTTCACCTTCTCTTTTATCCAGAAAGGAATTAGCGAAAAGCCTAGAATAAATCTCTATGCTGGAGATTCTGCACTTACAACAGTCCACTCAAACCCTGTCTACTAAAGACTGAATGAAGCACCTCCTTATTCCCTCTAAAGCGGGCCTTCCACTTTTCTTTATGTTGCACCTCTTTTTTCCTTCTCTTTTTTTCTTTTTTTTTTACTCCCTTTTGGCTCCTTTTGTTAGATGTATTCAACCTTCTCTTCGACTGAGCCTTGCAGAGAATCTTACTGCGGACAGAAGAACGTTGCAGCTTTTGAAAGGTGTTCGACAAACACTTCAGGCCGCACTACCCTTCACGGTTGTAGCATTTGACAGCTAAGAAAAAATGATTGCGTGATAGTTTTTAATTTACTACTAGAATAATAGTCTAATCTGAATCACAGAAAATCAAATCACAAATAATTATAAATTATTATGGAACCTATTTTTTCAAGAATTTATAATTCACAACAGATTATTATTCTCATAATACCCTAAAGACGGTTATGCTAGCAAAACCCTTTTAAGAACTTATACGGTCATATTTTAAGGCAATGTAGCTCTAATATATGTGTGTTATTGAATATTAGGACTACAATTGCAGCACAAATATAGCCACATCGAATGTTATTCCGAGCTAAAAGTGGATGACTTGAACTTGCAAATCAAAGCCAATCGCTTTTGGGTTGATTGGATCATTTGGTTTAGAAATCACGGGTTCCGAATGCATGACAAACAGGTAGGCAAGAGTAGTAAAAGAAAGTATTCAACTCAAGCCAAAATCGATTTAATGAGTTGATGCTAATATTTTCTTATCTGCATTTGTTAGGTTTAATTCTCTACGAGATTCCCAACATGGTCGAATTTCCTCCTTTATCCCACCTCTAAGCCTTTTTTACGTAGATCCCTAATTAGTTTTGAACTTCAATGACCTACTACTGCAAAGTTCAAAGTTGTTCAATATGTGAAAAGAACCTACAAGTTAGTTATATATATGCATGGTCCAATCACATGTGAGACTCTGTATTACTAGAGGTTGGGGATGATCGGTTTCCAGTCTAGTCTAGTCTCACCTAGAAACTCAGTCAACGCTTCATTTTGCAATGAAATTTCATGCTAAAGTAAACGAGCTTGTCTAGAACATCACCATATTCTCATCTCATTATGAACACTCTAAAATGGTATAAACCAAAATGTCACATTACACAAATAGATTTCCCTAATAAACGAGTATCTTGCTTGTATCACTTGTATCTGAACTACATTCTAATCAATGAACTTACTCTAATTGAACACATAATTTGGTTAGGCATGCCCCAATGTGAGTTCAGCTAAAGAAGAGGCCTGAGAGTCATGGGTGAATTCAAAAAGATTGAAAGAGGAGAGCAAGAGTAGGCCTGCATGAGGGATCTTAGATTATTAGGTTTACATTTAAGAAATTAATTACTAATAAAAAATAATTGTTTCAAGTGGTCTGGTTCGATCTGGTTCTTCCCTTGAACCAGCTGGTTCAATTTGGTTTGAGCAGTTCTTGGTTCTAGTGGTCTGTTTTATTCACCCTTACTAGAGGTTGTCTTCAACCTCTTGTCAGGTCTCATGGGTCTCGTGCGACCTAGTTATGGATCTTTCGACTCCAACAAAGTTGGATACCAATTCGACGGAAACCAAGATGTCAATTCGATGGATCTCCACATTACGGAAAAGATTCGCTTGATCAGGTCCATTGAATAACAAATCAAGCTCCAATTACACGTAGAATTGGTACGAATGGCTACCAATAACATACCCTAAACATAAATTTTCATCTCAACGTGATGCCAAAACAAGTTCATCCCAAGTTCAACCAGTCATTTGCATAGTGATTGCATGTGCAAAACATTCATTACATCGGCCGACCTTTTCAGACAAAGATCCGTAGTGCAAAATCCTTATCTGCATATTGTCACGCGTTATCTCCTTAGACATGATGAGCGGAACTTGGGTCGATACGATCATTTGCTCCATAATTCTCGCAAAATTCCATGAAGCGGATTACCGGTTTCGCGTTGTGCAATTATTGGTCGTCCTTTGGCAATGATAGTGTCGCTTCAAAAGACTGCTTTTACCGACGGTGAAATCTGCTGCAAACAGAAAACAAATCGCTTTTCGTAAAGTAAGTGATGTGCATCGCATGATAATATCGGAAAACTAACTTATTCATGAAATTTTGAAATAATCGAACTTTAATCATCTTTCTTCATAATGATATAATTAGATAGGCAGCGACAGCAATCAAGAGTCTCACGCATGAGATGATTGGGGACTGATGATCATGGAGCGGATGGGACCGGCATAATTTTGATCATCATGATCCGTTTAACTAGGGTTCAACTTGTATTGCGGCTGTTTTCTTTTTTGAGCCGATCATATTCCACCCGTGTCTGTACAGGCGGCTCTTATTCCTTTCTGTCTCTATATATTTCTCTCTTCAGAAATTTATTGATTACTCACATAAATTTTTAATGTAATGAAATCCAGTTGTAAATGTAATTTTGTGTTCATTATATTGAATTATATAGTATGATTGGGGTTATATTTATTTATGTTCGGACGGGAGCCAAATGTCTTGTTTCTTGGGGCCCTCTTATATGATATTTCTTTCTTGATGAATGTCTTATAGTCACGATCATGAAAAGAAGAGAAGGAAGAAGAAAAAAGGTGTGAATGCATGTGATCCAACACCCTTTTTGTTCCCCATTCCTTTCTTTCTTTTTATCTTTTTATCTTTTTTTTTTTTTTTTTTTTTTAACGTATTAATTGTTGTTTCTTTCGGCTAAATATATACGAAAACCTTCCGTCTCATTGACTTACGAATAGCAGATCAGGAGCAACGACCTGATACATGCTCCGCATAAACCAAATAATAAGCTCAAAAGTTTCTAGAAATGAATAAAAACATATTGACAAATAACTTTCTGTTCCCGACAAAGATCTCTATGGAAATCACACGTGAATCTCTACTTTCCAGATATTCAATCTCAACCAATCTGAACTACCTGTAGTAATAATTCGTCTCATCTGCATAACATCTAAAGATTTCTGCTGGAGGCGACTTCATGCTGGAAATTCTTTTTGACTAGCTGTGCACGCATGTCATTGGAGTCAGTCACTCAAGGCTGCGTACACAAAGCCCTTCCTATGTATATTGACAGAAATTTCATGAGGTCGTTTCATGTATATAAACACTCCTTACTGAGCTTAGTCGTATTGCTCCTAATAAACCCTGTGGACGATTCTACTGTTTCGTTCTCATCCGTTAAGGCCAAGTAATTGCTGTAAATTTGGCTTGGTATACCACTTGGGCGAGTTTTGCTTCACGTTTAGCATTTCTCCGAAGAGCTCAATGCTCTTACTCATAAGTTATATCCTGCAAATTGTTCCAGAAAAAAGAAGAAAGAAACCTTAAACAAACAAGCCGGATTTAACAGTGGAGATTGGAGAACTACATTCTGCAAGTTGTTCGTGCGACAATACACTCAAGCAAACAGCATGACTGTCTTTTTGAGTCAGAGCGACAGGATACTCCTAGTCATGAGTCCCAGGCGTCATTCGTTGTGCAGTGAAATGGACGTGCTCGCGGTGCATGCAGGGTCAATGAAACAGCGACGACAGAGAGCGCAAGAAGAGACAACCGAAAAGGAGACTCTTGTGGCTTGTCGCGTTGCTCGCAGTTTCGATTCTTTTTCGCTTTACGTAGACCTAGAAGCTGTCTTCTTCTCTCCCGATAAAAGATGCATAGAAACCGTCAGTCATCAACTCTACATAATTGGATTTATCCTTATTCTGTCGGAGTGCCGAGCTTTCCCTTCTTGAAATTCTCAAGCGGGAAGATATAAATAACTGGGAATCTGATACATGATGGCAGGGACCCTTTGGAAGTTTATGGGAGCAATTCTGACTCATGTTCACTGTGCTCTCACGTTATAGAATAGAATATCCTTGGCTAGTCTTCCGCATCGGCTCTTCTTTCTTGCCCTTCGTCGCGTGAAATTTTAGTACATGTACGTTGTATTTACCATTTTTTAATGATTCAAATTTGCTTTACTACATACACTAGATTTATTTAGTGATTTCTTTGGTTTACAATATTAGAGAATGTTAACCGATGCATAGTGTCGCAATTTTTATTATGAAAAGTAGGAACTCCTTTGATGACTATCAGTTAAGAACCTTGAGAAAATATCATCGGCTGAAAAACAAGTTACCGGTCATCCCTTTTTCTCCCTTCCTGAATATTTGTTATGTACACAGATTGTGCAAATATGAAATGCAAATGTATTTTATTATTATTATTATTATTTTTTATGGCAAGTGTGTATGTAGTGGTTTCGGTAACAATTATATGCACGTGTAGTACAATCCACTAGTTTGTGCAATTCACTTTTTACATAGGCCGTGTGGTTATGGTCGCACCAAATTTTTCATATATAAGACTCCATTTACACTCGAGGAGGAAGAAAGAGAAAGAAATGTTTAATGTCTCTATTGCATATATAGGTCATTTAACTGAAACGGTTGTCTCTGTCATGACTTTTTTCCTGCTTTAGACAAAGCTATAATGCGCAGAAGGCACGTTTATGTTGTAAGTGCAGTAATGTTCCTAGAAGACGAGCGTATTTAGTACTTAAAATCTTGATAACGATACGTCGTTCGTCTCCAAAAAAGTGTTTGTCGGAAACACGCACCTCGACGCGACCTTGACCTTGTTTGTATCCTAAAGCAAAGATTGAAATTGAATAACGTGTGGGATTCGAATCTTGGGGTGGTGTTGGGTTGGTGACGTTAAACAACAAGGAGAAAACTACAAAATGGAAAGGAGACGCTCGTTTGACGTGAAGTGAAAGCACCTTCCTCTCCTTTCTTTTCATTAAACTTTTTCTTGAGATGCCAAACTCCACTCCATTTCGCAGAACTACCCCTCCTCTCTCTCTCTCTCTCTCTCTCTCTCTCTCTCTCTCTCTCTCTCTTTTGAAACTAGATTTGGCACACATATTGCAATATATAACTTTATACTCTCGCTCGCGTATACACTGAATTTACCACAAGTCGCACAAGATGTAGGATAAGCCCTGTAAACAGATAGCCAGCAAGGGAGAAATATACAGAATAATTGGAATGACATGCATGAGAAAGTTGAGAGAGACCTATAACATTCAAACTCTTGACTAGCAGTCCGTAGTCATTTTTGAAGCACAGTTTTTTTTTCCCCAAATGATAGAAGATGATTGAATACTATTAGAGATGTTAAATTTGTATCAAAAATTGGTATACGAAAACTCAACTTCTAACGTAACGTTTGTTTTTTTTTTCAAGAAATGGTAAGTAACTTGTGATTATAGAAAATGGAATATCTTTGATTGCATTGACTTTTGCACTATAATTTGCATACAGATTATATCTCTAATGCCACTCAAAGTGGAATAATGAGAAATTTAATTAGTAATTTTAGTAGAGATGATATCTCGAGCTTTTGACCAGACATTTTTCATCTTCAACTTGACTTTTTTTTTTTTTGGACAAGCATCTTCAACTTGACTTCAGTCGTCTCATAAACTGAGGAGTTATTACTGTGGTCAATCACAACAGCAATGTTTCCGGCACCAAGTTCCTTTCGAATTCGCAGGTTTAGTCAAGCGAAAAATAAAATGCACTGGAGTGTAGTACACATTGCTAGCATCTTCTAGTACTTAAGGATGAATATAGTTGTGAGAGAGAGAAAGAGAGAGAGAGAGAGAGAGGCAGAAAAGGACAATTTTGCATGATAGGCTGCCTCCATTTTCCTAAGTGAGTGTAGATTTCAAAGCCGAGCGGAATCAATGTCAGAAAGCGGAGTGCGACTCACGGGTTTGTCTCGAAAGCCCCTTTTTCATTTCACTATTCTAGACACTCAGGAAACGAAAAATCCTCAACAACGTCCAACGAACGTGAGCCCTAACTCAGGAATACCGTTAGATGAGGCGGGCTCCATCTAGAGCCCGCCTGATCTAACGGTAGATGTAAAACCGGCCTCGCACGATCCTGTTCCACCGAACACCTGCTCTTCTTCGGACACATATTCTCTCCCACTTCCATTTATCGAGGACGCAAAACCCCATGTACTTTACTACTGAATTATTATGTTAGAGGGATACTTCCTTTTTCAAGGATTATATTATTAGCGTTTGAATCTAGTTCATCGTGCAGCATTGGAGATATTACGATTGATGATGAGACGAATTAGGCAAAAACAAGTATTTTTAAATAACTGGCTCACAGTGTTTATATTCAGACAGTAAACAGAGCCCGAGATATAATCTTGTAAATCATGAACCGGAGGAAAAAAAGAAAGAAACCCTAACACCGCTCTATTTTAGTCGGGTTTTTATTTAGATTCTCGATTGCGGTCTCCCATGGAATAATTGCATATGGATCGATCTCGGTGTGCAGTGCGTGTCTTTGCCTTTTAAAGCTAGAGGAGACTGTTCGGAGTACTAGTATGTTTTGCTAACGCTGTCCCAGCCCAGTTCACTAGCTATCGCTGTCCTCCATTATCACCCCCTTTGCAAAAGCTTTGGCATACTTCGCATTCTCTCATATCTCAGTCTCAACCACCAAAAGACCATCTTTCTTCTCTGTCTCTGTCTCTGTCTCTGTCTCTCTCTCTCTCGTGCAAGAACTATGGCTCTTCTGCTGGAGAACTCGTGCGAGGGCATCCTGCTATCCTTGGAATCCCAGAAGTCGATACCTGCACCGTTCCTGACCAAGACCTACCAGCTGGTGGACGACCCGACGACGGACCACATCGTCTCGTGGGGCGACGACGAGACCACCTTCGTAGTGTGGCGGCCCCCGGAGTTCGCTCGCGATCTCCTCCCCAACTACTTCAAGCACAACAACTTCTCCAGCTTCGTTCGGCAGCTCAATACTTATGTATGCAGATTTTCTTGTTTCTTTCTTTGGCTAGACTTTTAACAATTGCTAAGAAACTTAAATCTTGATTTTTGAATGAAAACCCACCTCGTCGTGCTTTTTTGCACCGCGCTGACAGCTGAAAATTTTACACTAGTTGATTGTGCGCATTCATTGGCAGATTTCATGAATGAATCATAGAATTCGTTTCTAATGAGAAGCAATGAAAGAGGAAATGAGTAAAAGAACATTTTTGCTCCTGTATCATCTAAAAGCTCGGTAAACTAGTGGTAGGAGCCTTAGATTTTTGCTGAGAGGCTTTTGTTGTTCTATGTGATGGTTCAGGGTTTCAGAAAGATTGTACCAGACAGATGGGAGTTTGCCAACGAGTTCTTCAGGAAAGGAGAAAAGCACCTGCTCTGCGAGATCCATCGGAGAAAATCTCCGCAGCCCCAACAAGTGCCCATCAACCACCAATATCCACCGTCCCCAATCGGCGGATGTGGCAGCTATTTTCCCTTCGTTGGTGGCCGAGTCAACTGTATCGCTCCGCCCGAGTCGGACGAGTTGACCTGGTGTGAGTCGTCCCCACTGATCAATACTCCTAATGTTTCAGTGGTCGACAACTTTGTTAGCTACAATAACGGCCCATCATCATCGTCGCCGTCATCGGTTGTTGCAGCTCTCGCCAAGGACAACGAGAGGCTGAGAAGAAGCAACGAGATGCTCACGTCTGAGCTTGCTCATATGAGGAAGCTGTATAACGACATCATCTACTTCGTGCAGAATCACGTGAAGCCTGTTACTCCGAGTAATTCCATCATTTCGAACCAGGCTTTCGGGAACTTTCCTGCTACGAACGGCCATAAAAAGCACGTTGCTCAAGTTGGTAATAATCTTGCGGACTCTCCCACCAACACTTCACAGAGCTCCGTCACTATTCTCGATGAGGAAGATGCGACTAATTGCAGTAGCAGCAAGATGAAGCTATTCGGAGTGCCACTCCGGTCAAAGAAGCGGTTGCATCCTGATAAGTACGCTCCGTCGAAAATCTCGGAGACTAACAATAACAAGGCTCGTTTGGTGTTGGAAAATGATGAGTTGAGGTTGAATCTCATGCCTCCTTCCACATTTGCCAGCTATTAGTATTTTGTTATCCCCCCCTATAGGGAGTAGACTACTCAATGAATGCGGGTATGGGTGTCAATGCTTTTGCGATTTGTACAGAAGATTATTGCTGTTATCTTTTTGTTCCGCTAGCTGAGATTGAAAATCAAGAGTTTTTTTTTTTCTCGTGTTTCTTAATCTTACTTGTCTCTCTCTTTATCTGTTTGCAAGATAACCGATTTGTCGCTCTCTATACCCTGATTATTAAGCAGAACGATCTGAAGGTACTCCTCATGGAAACTAGATCATAGATAATGCACGCAGAGTGATGAGAACAATCGCTGGACATGTAAAGCTTTTACTAGATGATCAGCAAAACTTCAGGCCCTTTACACGATGAATGGTTTAAATAATCCTTTTTGCATGCCGAAGGAAATGTCTCAACTTCAATTTGCTAAGGGTACATCTATCAAAACCCACTTTGATGAGTTTAACAAATTCATGATGGATTTGAATAACGTCAATGAGGCCCTAGCTGATGAAAAACAAGACATGATGTTGTTAGCGGCTCTACGGAAGTCATGAGAGCACTTTATTGATTCATTGTCATGGAGGCATACTACACTTACTTCAAAACAAGACATGATATTGTCAGCATCTCTACCGGAGTCATGAGAGCACTTTATTGATTCATTGTTATGGAGATGTGCTACAATTACTTTCAAAGAGGTAAAGTCCACTTTGTTTTTTAAGGAATCACGGAGAAAGTTACGAGATGATAGTTTGACATAGAATGAATCACAAGAATTGGTGATCCGGATAGAAGCATCTCTTGGTCATTTATAGAAAGAATAAGGGTCGAGTGAAGTATTTTGAACGTCACTAGGAGAGGCACATGGAGGGGAGATTGTCTGAAGTTGAGAAACATAGATGGGAAGCAAGATGGCACAAACACTGTGCTGAACAATTGTACATAGAAATATAGATGTAAAGATTCTTTTTACATCCATATCAGTTGGATGAACCCACAATGCGATACACTAAAAAGCACATAATTATGAACCTCACCAAACACAACTCTTTTTGAACTTCGATTGGTTATTATATCCATGATTGTGCGCAAAGTATAAACAAAACAAAAGAAATTATTGCACTGCTTATAAATCATGTAGACTAAGCTCATCCATAAGAAAACCTTTCGAAGACCGGTCGTAGGCCTGGTGGGTGTTTTCTTGCAGGTTTTTAGCTTTTTTATTTGTTAAATATTGTTTACAGCAGATCAACATTATATAAATATGATCTCTCTTCACTATGAACACAACGCGGGGATGGTTTCAAGGGAAAAAGGAGCCGGCTTTGGGCTACCGGGCGCCTAAAAAGGGTGCTTTAGGACTGTACGTGAATTGCTTCCAGCCGCACCGCACCGAGAGAAATCCAATTTTTGAACGGGGCTCCAACGAAAGAGACCAAAAAGAGAGCAAAGATTTTAAAAAAGCGAAGATGGCTTCGTCTTTAGTTCGAGCCCCTTTTTTGACGCACTTTATTGACATTTCCCTCCGCACGTTAACATGGCTCAATGAATGATTCGGAGTTCGATTGCGGATTCATATTTAAAGCCCGAAATTGCGACTTAGCAACGTACATGAACAGAGGCGGACACGATGCACAAGAAAGTGAGTTGTAAAAGGTTCTCGACGCAAAAGGGAGTCGTACTAGTCTCGCTGGAAGCGAATAGGATTTGCATTTTCTCTAGTCTCCCAAGTCCAACTGCATAGTAAAGTAGGGGTTCACCATGGTTTAGGCGACAGTGGAATCAGAGTAAGGTTGGCATCTGGTGTCCTCTGGGATCGAAGTTGCTAATGCTGACGACGACCGATTAGGGTTTGCCATTACAAAATTCACAAAAGACACATAGGGTGTGCATGGTAACACTCCCAAAAAGTGTTCCCGGCACACTTCTACGTACGGAAAGTGTGCCCGGGAACAAAAAGGAAATGTAAACGCGTTTGGTTGGTTTTCTGCCTTTTTTTTTTTTTTGGAACGGAATTGGAACAAAAAAAGAAACACAAAATTTGTGTTTCTTGTTAGAAAACACAAATGAAAAAAACGTTTTCTCTCTCTCTCTTCTTCTTCTCTTCTTTTTTTCTTTTCTTCTTTTTTTCTTTTGCCGGTCGCCGGCCTCGGCCATGGCCGGCGACCGGCCGTCGAGGCTCGGCCTCGCCCGGATCCGGCGAGGCCGAGCGTCGCCGGCCCCGGCGAGGCTCGGCCTCGCCGGATCCGGGCGAGGCCGAGCTCGCCCACCCAAGGCGAGGCTCGGCGTCGCCGCGAGCTCGAGCTCGCCCGCCCATGGCGAGGCTCGGCCTCGCCGGATCCGGGCGAGGCCGAGCTCGCCCGGCCATGGCGAGGCTCGGCCTCGCCGCGCGGCGGCGACGCCGAGCCTCGCCTTGGCCGGGCGAGCTCGGCCTCGCCAGATCCGGCGAGGCCGAGCCTCGCCATGGCGGGCGAGCCCGAGCTCGCCAGATCCGGCGAGGCCGAGCCTCGCCGGGGCCGGCGACGCTCGGCCTCGCCGGATCTGGGCGAGCTCGGGCTCGCCCGGCCAAGGCGAGGCCGAGCCTCGGCCTCGCCGAGGGGCCGGCGAGCCTCGCCGTGGCCGGGCGAGGGCGCCCGGCCCCGTCGGCCGGTCGCCGGAGGCCGGTGACCGGCCGAAAAAAAAAAAAAAAATAAAAAGAGGAAAAAATAAAAAATATAATAAAAATGTTTAAAAAATTAAAAGAAATAAAAAAAAAAGAATAAAATTTACCAAACGTGTTTGTTCATTTTTTATTCCTAGGACCAAACGTTACCAAACGTGTTCTTTTGTTCAAAAACTGTTAGGAACGAAACAATTTTTTTTGTTTCGTTGGGAATGAAAATGGAAAGAAATGTTTCCATGCGGGGCCATATCTGTCCGAGGACAATGATACTAAATGCTTTAAGATTGATATATTGTACAGTGGGAGTGAGGAATTGATGTTAAGTTTAAATATCACCAATTTAAATAACTACTTAAAGTTTACCTCATATCACTTTATAGGGCAAGGAGTATGTATTAAAAATTTCCGTACCTAACCGTCGATAACAATCCCATCACATAAATCCGGTTGATAATTATTGAGGCACTCATTAGAAAATTTTGTGGAAATAGAGGATCTATGTCCAGGTCCTACTAAGTGCATTGGCCATCTATTATCATAACTTAAAGAATAATCAAATTCATGTCACGTGATAATAATTTAACACCACACTAAAATAACTCTACTCTCTTTCTCTCCCCCTCCCTCCCTCCCTCCTTGCTTTGCCAACATGCTTAGTGAGGAAGGGTGTTGCGGTGATGGAGGGTGTTGCCAAGTCCTCGTGACCTTAGGTCAAGGTTGGTCTTTGGTGGTCAACCGCCTTAAAATACATCGATGTAGGAGGTTGTACTAGTGTCCGATGGAGCTGGAAGCGACAATCCAGGGTAGTGGTGGGGAGGGAGCGAGAGAGAGAGAGAGAGATTTTGGATTAGGTGTTTAGTGGATACATGGTGCAAATCTAACGACTAAATAGGTGAGACCAATGGATAGGTTATGGGAGAATTACCAAAAAAGTCATAAACCTATTGCAATTGTGTCAATTCAGTCATAAACTTTTTTTTTTCGGCTAATTTAGTCTTAAACCTTTTACAATTGTACCAATTCAATTCATCCGACCAAAATTGGCCGGGCAGTGCTAATGTGGACGCCGGCCGGCGAACGCTAATGTGGCAATTTTTTAAATATTTCTTTTCGAATTTTTTAATATTTCTTTAATTTTTGATTTTTTTTTTTTTTTTTTTTCCCTTCTTCTCCTTCTTCTCCTTCCTTCAGCCGGCCGACGCCAGCCAAAGGCGAGGGCCGGCGAGGTCGAGCAGCCTTGCCGGCCACTGGTTAAGGCGAGCCTCGCCCAGCAACGGCGAGGTTGATGTTCTCCTTAGGTACATTGGAGAGGACATTGACAAGAGCCTTCATCTCGGTTTTTGAGTCACGCTTGCCCTAGTTGTGGTTGATGTAGTTCGAGGCGACGGTGGCCCCGCCGTCGCTGGGTGAGGCTCGCCTTTGCTAGTGGCCGGTGGGGGCGAGCCTCACCTGTGGCCGGCGAGGCTAACCTCGCCAGGCCTCACCTATGGCCAGTGCCGGTCGGCTAGAGGAAGGAGAAGAAGGGGAAAAAAAAAGAAAAGAAAATTCAAAAATTTGAAAAAAAAATATTTAAAAATATTTAAAAATTGCCACATCGGCGTTCGTCGGCCCATTTGTTCCTAGCCGGCATCCACGTTAGTGCCGGCCGGCCAATTTTGGCCGGATGGACTGAAAAGGTTTAGGACTAAATTGGCCCAAAAAAAGTTTATAACCGAATTGACACAATTATAATAGGTTTATGACTTTTTTGGTAATTCTGCCAATAGGTTATCGTATGTAGGGACACCTTCCTTGCCCCAATTTTCTACACTAAATTACTATATTAATGATCTTGTTATTGTCGTATACATATATAATAATATAAAATATACCTAGTGAAAATTGTTTATTTAATTTTAGAATTTTCAATTGTACTAATCTAGTACCGAATCTTTTAAGAGCTTGTCAATTTAAGTCATCAATCTTTCAATTGCGTCAATTTATTCCTAAAAATTTTGAAATTTACCAATTCATTAGTAAACCTTTTAATAATATACCAATTTAGTCATTTCAGCCAACTTTGATTGAAAATCGCTAACGTAAACAATGTTTACAATTTTTTTTAATTTTTCCCTTCGCTGACCTCAGGGAGGGACCATCCTTGTTAGCCTTGAGCAAAGGACGCTCGAGCTTGGGATGGTGAGGGCAATAGGCCGGGTGAGGCAACCCTCACCCAATCTGATAAGAGTGGCCCTTAACAGCCCAAGCATGGGCATCCCTCTATGGATCAAACAAGGGTGGCCCTTGTTAGCCTAGGCATAGGCATCCCTCATATGAGGCCAACAAAAGGAAAAAGAACAAGAAAGAAAAAAAAATTAAAAATTATCTAAGTCAGTACCGGCCGTGGTGGTCCATGTAGGATAACTATCGATGATGAGACTATCATGTTAGCAATTTTTGGTCAAAATTGATTAAAATGACTAAATTAGCAAATCGTTAAAAGGTTTAGGGTAAAATTGGTAAGTTGTTTTCAAGTTTAGGACTAAAATGGCACAATTAAAAAGTTATAACTAAATTGGCCGCCATACAATTGGTTTATAATTTTTGGAAAATTTTCCTATGTGCTTAACAATAATGTTATTAAGATTGATTTTTATATTTTTTGTCGTGTATGTTCATATACGTTTTATTTTGGTGGAGAAGAAAAAAATAATAATAATGGGTCGGTCAAACTTAGACGAAGGACTCAATTGGTTTGTGAAAGTTAAATGATGTCATTATTACATGAAATCGTGCATGAAGCGGATTTGTTCCATAAAGTATAACGCATAAATAAAAAAAAAATTGTTCTAAAAGGTATGACACATCGAAGATGCTCTACTTGTTTCCTTTTAAAGAGATGCAACATTTGAAGTTATTTTGGAAGAGTTACCACTTTTCAAAATTGATGCACCTATTAACTTTGATGTATCTTTAAATAGATCAAAGGAAGATTGAAAAAAAAAATAACAAATCTATATTTGCGATTTTCTTTTTCTTCTCCGCCATACCATATTTCTCTTGAATTTATGGATTTTAGTTCATAATTGAAAGCACTTTGAAGCCAATCGATATTGTGTTCTTGTAGAGGCATTGTATCATACAGTTACTATTTCTATTAAAGCCGTTTGTGCGGTGGGTACCTTATTTTTTGTTGGAGTTTTGATAAAATTATAACTAAAAGTTAACCTCAATTTTTTTTTTCAATCGAACAAATATAATTGGCTTGTGTTTTGTGTGAAATTTTCAACGACATTTAATTTGACTAAATCAACAGTTGGATCATTAAATATTGCGACTTTTAATTATGACCTTCTGATTTTGATGGGTTGGGAAAATCACGATTTGTCGCAAATCAAGTGATGAGATCACGTTGATCCGGTCTTTGAAATTTCCAATCCTCAAAAATCACTTCGATTGGTCTTTATTGTCATGTTTTGGTTTGAAAAAAGAACAAATAAAATAATAAAGAAATGCTAAAGCAAGGCGAAACGTGGAGAAGTAAGATATCTTCAACGGGCTTTTGGGCCGACACCTTCCTATTTTAGAAGGTGCAGTATACATCACATCTAAATCTCTCTAAGGCCTGTTTATTCTGCAAAAAATTGAATGACTTAAAAATCATTTTCCTATAAATGATCACTTCTATTGCTTAAAATAATTAATTAATAGAAAATATTTTCATTATTAAGAACAATATATGTCCCGTGGATGATAAAAATATTTTTCTTCTATTCATTTTTATAAGCGATACAAACAATCACTTTTAAGAAAAATGTTTTCTAAAACATTCATTTAGTTCCAAAGAAGAAATTAAGTTCCTATGGAAAGAAAGAGAACTTTCTTTTTCCAAGATGCATGAAAATTCCATCCTTCCCTGAGTCATGAGCTTAATGAGGTAATTTTTAGATATCTACATATTTAAAATGGGCTTCCTCGCCATAAAAAAAAAAAATGTAAAAGTATTCCACACCACTCGTCTATTATATAGGCTTATGTTCTTAACATGTCATTAGAGTCAAGTTCTGCCTCAATTCATTTTGCATACATGATCCTGTATTCATTGAATTCTACGTGTCATCATGATCTGACTTACACACCAGAGGTATTGTTAAAGTATCTCATATTGCTTGTCTATATGTAATCTTTTTCTAATTAGAAGTCTTTAAGTTTTTGTGTTGTGCTCTAGAAAAATATTTGATGTTTGACGGAGAGATTTGTAGAGACGGAAAAGGGGAAGCGAGTCCGTTGAGCCGAGACAAGCTTTTAACACAAGTTTCATTTCAACAAGGCCTTAGATTTTTTGGGTTGGGCTTTAACTGCATGAAGAAATTGCTTAGAAAATGATATCTAAACGAACTCCATCACAAATGCTTGTCATCGACGTGAGCGACATTAATTCAAAATGACATTCATTACTCATTCTCTATTCACGAAAATCCATGCTTATCCTTTTCTTATATAAAAATAATATTTCAGGAAAAAAATAGCTATATATTACATATCCAAATATGAGGCATACCCCTATAGTATGATTTTTTGTGGTACCACAACCGTGTGCACACGGTCATAGAATTCGACCACCAAAGAAAGTTTTTAACATACAAAATGCATTCGACTCGACTTGGCGCACTTAAGTCCTAAATATATATTGCAAATATTAATGAAAAATATAATTAGACCCTAAATCTTTCTAGTGATGCAATCTAAGCCCTAAAGATTTATTAGAAAGTATAGCAAAAGTTCTGGACTATATCTCCAAGGTAAAGGTTGCCACACAGGCAGATGATTTTTATATTAGAGGCCGTCCAAATAGATTGACGGTCATCGACTACTGATGAGAGAGATTTCTAACAAGTATTCATTTATTTCGCGAAAAATGAATAATTTTGAAATATTTTTTATAAAAATAGTTGCTTGTATTGCTTACAAAAATAAATAAGTGAAAAATATTTTCATTGTTCTCGAAAATATTTATACATAAATTATTGTCGATGATGAAAAAATTTCTTGTTGACCAATTATTTCAAGTATTACAACATATCATTTTTAAGGAAACATTATTTCAAATCATTCATTTTTTTTGTAAAACAAACAAAACTTAAGAAGGTAAAAAGTAAGCAAATACAATGTGGATTCAATTTCAACCATTAAAACCTGTCTGCTGATATTTGGGCCATGAAGATACGTACATTTGCTGGGGATGTAGTTCATACTCCCCATTGACAGGAAAATATGAGGTCCTACTCTCTCTCTCTCTCATAATTGAAGGATGTGACAGAGAGGTGCAGGATGCTAATTATAGTAAGATTCTCTACTTGATATAACCCTAGTTTAAGGGCAAATCAAAATAAAAACCTTGTGCCTTGATTTATTTTTCTCGCTTTTATTCTCTATTTCCTTATGATTATGTGCTAAATCCTAACAAAATTTAGCATAAATTTTAGGGTACTTTTATATCATAGAAAATGAATAATTTAGAAAATATGTTTCCAAAATTGATTACTTGTATCACTTACAAAAATGGATAAACAAAAAAATATGTTCATCATTCACGAAAGTATTTTGACATAAATTGTTATCGATAATGAAAATATTTTTTATCAACTAATTATTTAAGCGATACAAATGATTATTTTTCTTCTCTAGCAGCTCCAGCACTATAAGAAAGTAAATAGAAGTGAAAACCGCACAGCAGGAGACGATCCGACCATATCCTTACAAAGAAGACGCGAATGTTGCCAAACCACCAGACTCTGAATCAGGGCACATAAATAGAAATGGACCGCTCACAAATTGGCTACCAAAGGAAAAAAGAAAGTCGATTTTCTTCGAGCAAAAGAGCCACCAACGCAGTACTGTCGCTCGTACCCTTCGAAGACTTCGCTCATCTTGTCGATCCCAGCCGATCAACCACCTCATTCTGGGATGAAATATTTTTAAAATTATTTATTTTTTACGAAACAAACATATCGTTAAATAATTATTGTCGCTTTGCATATGCTGCGGGCACAAGCCCAAAGTGCTATAAGGTGGCGATGTGGCGGTGAGAAGATAAAGGTGGTGCGACCATGATAATGCAAAGTGAAAAATATATATGAATAGAAAAGAAGAACGCACCCAACATCAATATCTTTCTCGGTTGGATTCTTTTTATCCAATCGAACCTGTTCTTGCAGAGAACATGTCCACTTTATTCATGTCTTCTTAGCTTAAAAGAAAAAAAGTACTTTAAGAAATAGAACATTAATTTATTAATATATGCTACTGAAATCAGGGTGCTATGGAGTTTTTCTGAGTTATGCATTGGCATTTTTAGAAAATTTAGTGCAAATTAGAGACCATGCAACAGCCATTCCAACGTTTTTTTCACCCCTCCCTATGCATATTTCAACAATTGACCACTAAGGAATCCCACGTCGCTCCTAAATAGGGCTGTTACATTAGTAGATAAGTCTCACGTAACCTTAAACTAACCCAATGCTTTTTAAAGGTGTGAATGAGTTGTGATAAGGGCGGACAGTATCGTTATGGTGTGGTAAGCTTGAATAGGGCCGACTGCCTTTTCGCAGAAATTTTCACTTGTCAGACAATTGTTATCAATTAAATACTTAAGCCTTATGATTGTTCCCGCTTTTGAGTCTGCCTAGTACAATTCTTTCATGCAAGTCTTTGTAGAGTGAACCTAGCACCTTATGTGCTAGACTGAACTTGGTACATTTGGCCTAGTATGAAATTTTTGCTTCTTATGGCGCGCTCTTCTCTTGTTTTTTCAACTAATTATTGCATTATGAGCTGTTAGAAATATATTACTTTATTCCGTGTATCTTTCAAATTGTAATCTCGTTATTTTGATTGGTTGTAATTCAAGTAATTATCTCTTATATGAGAATGCCTTTGGAAATGAATTTGCTTGTATTGGTTGTGCAGATACTGATCCTGTTATTATTTCTTCCTTTTCCTTTTTTGAATTTTGGTGATTCGAATCCTTGCATATAACCAATCATTGTTTAAAAAGAAAAATTATTAGGTTTTTGGGAGAAAGTGAACGTGTGACATCCGTAAAAATGTTTTTGAACAGTGGGATCTTGTGGGTTCTATGTGATGTTTGAGGGTACTCACCATTTTCCATGTTCGAAATGTAGTTTTCCTCACACGTCACGATCTTAGAATTTTTGGGATAATTTCTCGGTTTCTCAATTTGTAGACATTGTTCTGGCCATCTTAGAAAAGTATGCTGGAAAACAAGGAGATAAGTTCAATAGGTATCCCCTAAACAGTGAACACGTGGTGATATTAGCCACATAAAAAATTAAAAATCGAAACCCTAATCATAAACGCAACTGAAAAGCCAATGTCTTACATTCACCGCCGTCGCTGCTATCGGAACGCCATCTACATCTCTGTCTTCAGCAAAATCGCCACCGCAACCACCTTCTTCGACAGATCAACCTTAAATGTAATCATTAGTCAGTCTAGTTTTGGCTCCAAGGTCGATCTTATTCCGTCGTCCAAGACCACTTATCTCAAAAATTGGTCTACTATTGCAACAATTTCTTGGCAGAGGGCAACAATTTCACCTTCTATACCAATCACAGCAAAACCTAATGGAAAACGAGAGTGCAGTGTTCAATGACATCTCTATCGTCCTCTTTGTGTGAACATCTCGTCCTCTTTGTGTGAACATTATCGTGTAGTTGACTCCCTAACCTTGACCTATTTGATGCGCCATAAATGTCACCTAACAAAACATCCTCATCATATCGCCAATTGTGGCTAGAAATTCTCTTTCTTCTTTTCAGATTCTGCCTTTTCCGAAATCGAATTGCAATGCACTGCATAATTCTCCCAAAATAGATAAATGGAAAGAAAAAAAAAAAAGGAAAAGAAAAAGGTTCCTTTGCTCGGGAAAGTTCGTTAGCTATAATTTGGTCCAGCACATGAAACCAGTGAGCAGCAGCATCGGAAGAACCTGATCCGTCTCGAAAAGCGTTCCTCTGCACCACCACCACTTGATCAGGATAATGTAAAGTTGTCTAATTGCATCCCCTTCCCCTCCCTCTCCTTGGACCATCGACCTTATGCTATGAATTTAAAAAAAAAAAAAAAAGTAAAAGAAATCATATAGTATTTCACTGGATGATTAAATAAAATAAAAAGAAAACTCATATTGGGGCATCCAACGTTAGAGCCCTCCTCATAATAATTTCGGATGTGATTTCTGACACTTGTCATGTGAGTGGGGCTTTAGGGTTTTTGTAAAAATAGTGAAATTTGGAATTTGGTTTTTTGTGCCTTTTTTTTTTAATGAATTTTCTACATTCACCCTCGAGATGGGAATGTGTTTTCAGATAAAATAATTCATGCATCATCAAGGGCACCTACCTTTGGTAGCCCCAGGAACAGTTGGCACATATTAGCCCTTCGAATTTTGGCGTCATGCACACGTCATATAGTGCACCGTCTAGGTTTGCTTCATGTGCATTTAGCTCATCGCCAATTGGAAGCAAGCTGATTAGCAGATGAATGGATCGGAAACGTGAAATAGCAATCGTGACACTTTTTGAGTTTAGTTCCGTCATTTGGATATACATCTCTCTCATCCTCGTTTTCCATCTTGCGTAGATTCAGCTGCAAAATGATTATCATTACTCCAAATCTTAAGTTAATCAAGAACAAGAGAGAGAAAGTTAGATCACAAAGGAGGTGTAGAGAGAGAGAGAGAGAGAGAGAGAGAGAGAGAGAGATGTCGCTGGAAAGAGGTTGTGGTGGCGGTGGATCGTCAAAGACGGAACTTGTTCGGCAACGTGGCGCTGTAAACTTTGAATGGAGAAGTCTGGCGACCGACTGACTAGAGGACAAAGATCTAGATGGCTGGGCTAGGGTTTCTTCGAAAGAGAAAGGAGTTCAATTTTTGTGGGCGGGGTTAAAGTCACAACGGGTTGGCATGCATGTAATTTTAAGTTTTTTTTTTTTTTTTTTCAGAGCATTAGGTGATTGTGGGACAATCCCTTTTTTTTTTTGCCCAAGCTTATGCTAAGAAAATAGACGTGAGTATAATAGTATTAGTGATGACGACGACAATAATATTAAAAAGAATGTTGGGAATAGAGCATAATTGTAGAAGAAGTCAGAATAATGAGTCATCATAATAGAATAGCGTTGATATTATTCCTCAAATAGTCAAGAGTTATTATAAATACTTAGAAAATTATTAAGCGCATCAGGAAGATATTAAAAATGGTTCTAATATCTTTTGCTTATATATTACAAATAAAAAAATCTGTCTATTGCAACAAGAAAAGAAAACATGTGTTCCATGAATTAGATTTTAATCATAAAAACGAATAAGTCATATGATTTTATAATAGAATCCTTTATCGTAAATTCACCAAATAAAATCAGCTATCAATCAACATGACATCCCTTGCCTACTAATCAACTACACCATTCGACCTCCCAAACACGCTTGTTCAAGATCCGTCCCTAATCGTCTCCGACAGACCTGGGGTGGAGGCTGTGCAGGTGGCAACTCCCAACGTTAGGGTTGGGCAAGGGAGGAGGAGGAGGAGGAGGAGGAGGAGGAGGAGGAGGAGGAGAAATGGACATGGGATCTCGTCCCTTCTGATAACCATGTTGGCAGCATATACAACTAGCCAGTAGGCCTCCTACTACGACACGAAATTTGTCCACATTCCACATGAATGAAAAGACATTAGAGTATACGAATAAAAACAAGAGCTCGACGACTCTACAACAGTAAGAAGGAAACAAAACCTTGGGAAAAAAAGAGAGAGAATATTTCTTACCTAAATGTGTGCTTTATCATGTATTATTCAAGCCCTAGAAGTTTTAGAACTGTTATATATAGTCCTCACCCCCCCACTAGATGATAACACTATTCTATTCCTCCTTCCTTGATTGCTTTTCTCCCCCTCTCTCTCCTCTCTCCTAACCCTCGAGACTCAGCAGTCTCCCTTCAAGCCTAGTCTTTCTTCCCCATTCCTCTGTCTGTCCTTATCAGTCCTCTCATCACTGCACTTTTTACTCGCCCCACTTCAAGTTCACGCCTCTCTCTCTCTCTCTCTCCAAGAAGATAGAAAGAAAAAGGCCATGGATAATATCGATGAGCTGAATTCTTCAGGCACGCCAAACCAGCTGGACTTGCTCATGACAATGCACATGGAAAAGCCGCCCGAGTTTTACGACGGTATGTGCAGGGAGTTCGCCAACCTGAGGCCCACCGGGTTCGGAGGCGGAGCTTGCGCCTCTAACACCACCGATATGGATAACGTCGTGAGCAGCTTCACGGACAATAGCACTAGCGTTAGCCCGCATTTCATCACTCCCTACTCGTTCCAAAACCTACCCCCGCCGTTCTCGGCCCCGTTCCTGCTCCATGAACCACCCCCACAAGCACCGCCCCAAAGCGTGGCGCCCAACAGTTCGCAAGCGCCGTCGATGGAGGCGATGAGGGAGATGATATTCAGGATCGCGGCAATGCAGCCAGTGCACATAGACCCGGAGTCGGTGAAGCCGCTGAGGAGGAGGAACGTGAGGATATCGAAGGACCCGCAGAGCGTGGCGGCACGGCACCGGCGGGAGCGGATAAGCGAGCGGATTAGGATCCTGCAGCGGCTCGTGCCTGGCGGGACCAAGATGGACACAGCGTCGATGCTGGACGAGGCCATCCACTACATGAAGTTCCTGAAGGACCAAGTGCAATCTCTCGAGCGAGCCTCGTTGGACAGCAGCGGCGGGGCTCGTAACGGGGCAAAATTCCCGGTGGCCGGGTCGGATGGGAATTACAGTGCTCCGGCGTACCAGCTTTCACATTGTGATGCTAATTCGGGATATGGAGATGATGTTTAGAATGGAACGATAGCATCAATCGTTTTGCAGAAAAACCGAACAATGAGAGAGGATTATTTGCCGAATTAACAATGAAATTGACTGATGCATTTATGTCGTTTTCTCATGTGAGCATGGGTATGTGGTTTACAATCATCATATTAATTTTACAAAACCAACTTTTATCACCATTATTAATATGAATAGTATGTCAATCATCTTTCAAGTTATAACAACCCACGTCATTATTAATATGTATAATATTAAAATTCATTGATTAAATTTATTAAATCAAGTCATTCTCATTTTAAGAATCTCTCCACGTTGGACCCCACTAAAAAACTAGAAATTTCCAAGGCCCTGACATTGGTTAGTCCACCGCATCGTCTATAAATAAAGTCGACACAGAATTTTTTCCGTAGTAAGACGAGTCTATAGAGTTGACATTATAAAGTGATTTGGCGAAACTGAGCTCTTCAATTTATTTATCTATATTTAGCATCTAATGAAATTGTGTCACTTGACTTCGCATAGGGATAATTTGTCAACCCAGGTTAGCAAATCTCTCGGAAGACATGATGAATTCTGGGCGACATCATTCGATTTCAGGTTAGGCATGCCCCCGTGAATGTCCACGTCGCATTTATAGCCATGTCTCTATGTCGAAAGACCAATGCATCTTAGGACCACGTGAAGTTCTGACACTACGGGAAACAATGTTCATGTCACACGATTGTTATCATATTGTTTTTTTTTTTTTTTTTTGGTAAGGGATTGTTATCATATTGTTGATAAGTGAGATACTTAAAAAATTTAAATTTATTTTATTTTTATCAATTTAGTCTTAATTTTTTTTTTTTTCATTTTACTAATTGGATTCTAAAACTAAAGTAAATTGTCGCTTTCTCCTCTGCAATGGAGGTCTCCCTCTACCGCTTGTGTAGTCCCCCTCTACCAGCTGGGTAGCTTTCACTTCCGATCCACTCTCTCTTCGTAAAGCGAAGCCCCGCGACTCACCCATGGGTCTTGTTCCACCATCGAAGCTCTTCTCCAGCAACTGAAATCCTTTTAAGGCTCCTCGCAAACCCTAACTCAAAACCCTAACCTACGCATAAAGTCACCCCCAACCATCCCACCTTCTTCCATCGAATAGACCGTGCTTCATCGACCACCCTTCACCTCATCTCTCGATCCAACGACTTCACGTCACTCCAGTGCTTCACCCAATAGAGCTCCCTTCGACCCACAAATTTACGAATCCACCAAAGCCCCTACAACAACCATGGTTGATCAAATCAGTGAAGACAGGCGACTAGCGGCTCTCTGTAAAAGCATGGGCAAGCTATGGAATGCAGTCGACGTCGTCGATCTACCAGTGAAATCTCTCCCGATAAATTACTAGAGTGCAGAAAAACCCTATTTGGTCGATTCTATACCAACCCCGCCTTAAACTACAATGCATTTCAAACACTCATGCGGAAAGCTTGGAAGACTGAAAACTTTACCTGTGCAACTTTAGAATCGGGTTTCTATTCATTCTCCTTTCAATCGGAAACCGAAGCACGGCGGGTACTCCACACAGGACCTTGGTCCTTTTCTGGTCATCTTCTCATACTCCGGCAATGTGAACCTGATACACCTGAATTTTGTTATGATTTTAGCTATTGTGATTTCTGGGTGAAGTTTATCGGCTTACCGTATGGGAGAGTCTCCTACACTGTCATTGAGGAACTAGCATCCAAACTGGGCGCAGTCGTTGAAGTTAAACTTGAAGCAAGAGGAAACAGTGCCTACAAAGTGGGCAAAGCCAGAGTTCGATTAACCTTAGCTAATCCTCTAAAGACTGGAGTGTTAGTGAATCTAGAGAACAGAAAGATCTGGGTTGAATTTAAATACGAACGTCTGCCCTATTATTGCTATTCCTGTGGACGAATAGGCCATTACGCTATGGAGTGTGCTGAACTACCGTATGGAGAATCAGGGCAAGAACAGAACTTACCAGCTCGTTGTGGCGATTGGCTGCGCGCCGAAGTGAAGGAATTAAGTCCCTATGGCAAAATCTTCTATGGCCAGCAGGAACTCTCTCCGGAAGAGGTGGACGTTGTACCAGAGACCCCACTCTCACCTGAGATGGAAACAGAGCAGGTCGGTCTCCGACACCCAACAAACACAAGTTTGCAATACTCAGCAAAAGGGAAAGGAGATTTACCAACATTCCACATCTAAGGCAATAGTTCTGATAGAGGAGAAAAGTCCACAGAAAAGAGGCAATAGCTGTATTGATGAAGAATCACAATTGGTACTCCATGAGGAAGAGATGAAGGAAGCTGCAGCGGGCGGGAAACCATATCTCTGCAAGGGCGAAAGGAAAACAAGTGAAAACCGCAGGATCAAAGAAAGCAAAAAGGTTTGTCCATACGGAGCTCAAATTACACATCACAATTCGAAGACAAGAACCAACTTGTGGAAGCTCCTATAAGGGTGGCAAGAGAATCGAGATCAATGGGCTTTGGTGGCTAGCCTAATAAGCCACCAACTTACCCATGAAACTACTAAGTTGGAATTGTCAGGGGTTGGGCAATCCCCTGACAATTCAAGCCTTGCGAGTCACTGTGACTCAAGAGCGGCCCAATCTTGTTTTCATTATGGAAACAAAAAACACTGAACAGAAAGTGCTCAAAATCAAAAAGAGACTCAAGTTCAAGAACAGTTACCTAGTTAATCCAGAAGGCACAGCAGGGGGCTTAGCCCTATTTTGGGAGGATCAAATACAAGTGACTATCAATTCCTCTTCAACTTCAGCGATATTTACCCAATGCCACCTGGTAGACAGCAACCAAAGAATGAACATAATTTTTCTTCATGCTCCATACGTGTTCAGAGAAAGAATACAGCTATGGGATCAAATTCATACAGTAAGTGCGACCTATAGACTACCATGGCTTTGCTTGGGCGATTTCAACGAAATACTCAATCACTGGGAGAAAGTGGGAAAGCACAGAACAGAAACTTACAGGATAACAGCCTTTCGAGATTTCGTAAGCCAATGCTCCCTCATGGACCTCGAATGCAAAGGTTGCTCCTTCACCTGGTCAAACAAACGAGAGGGAGAAAATCTGAGGGGAAAATCATCTACAGAGGATGACAGATCAATTTTATAAAAATCTATACTCCTCTGTTGGCCACCGCAACTACCAACCTATTCTACAACTTATACCCACCTTGGTAGATTACCAAACCAACCAAACCTTGATGGCTCCAAAAGAAGAGGAGGAGGTCACTCATGCAATGCAGCAGTTAGGGGCTCATAAGGCACCAGGTCCCGATGGATTCCATGGCCTCTTCTACAAGGAGCACTGGTCCATTATCTCCAAAGATATTCTCCAAACAGTACAGCATCTCTTCTCTACTGGCCACTTAGACCCTGCAATAAACCAAACACTCATCACACTAATACCAAAAATCCCTCACCCTGAAAAACTGGAGCAATACCGTCCTATTAGCCTCTGCAATTTTATATATAAAATCATCTCTAAAGTACTCACAAACCGACTTAAACCAATACTACCACATATCATTGCAGAGGAACAGAGTGCATTCGTGGGAGGTAGACAGATTCAAGACAACATACTGATAGTTCAAGAGGTGTTACACAGACTCAGAAACAGCAGCAGGAAAAAGAAATTCCAAGCAGTATTAAAACTTGACATGCAAAAGGCATACGATCGCATAGAGTGGGATTTTCTCCAAGCCTGCTTAGCAAGACTTGGCTTCAGCCATCAATGGATACAGATTATTATGCAATGCGTTACCACAGTAACTTACCGCATAAACTACAACGGAGACCCCTTACCTCCCTTCAAACCAACCAGAGGATTGCGCCAAGGGGATCCCCTTTCACCTTACCTCTTCATCATAGTGGCCAACGTGTTGTCTACCCTCATGAAGAATGCAGTTCAAGAGGGCCAGCTTACAGGAATCAGAATGAACCTCCACTGTCCTGTTCTGTCCCACCTTCTCTTCGCTGACGACTCCATCTTTTTCCTGAATGGCACAATAGCAGAATGTCAGCAATTGGCAAACATCCTAAATCAATACTGCTATGCATCTGGCCAGGCAATTAACCTCAATAAGTCGGGAGTCTACTTCAGCAAAGGTTGTCCTACCACTCTAAAGCAAAATATGGCTTCAACTCTTCGAGTACCGAAATCACCAAGACTGGGAAGTATTTAGGCATACCTTGATTGGGGGAACTCAAAGAAAGACCTCTTCGCATGGATAATAGCTCGGGTCAACTCCAAACTCGACAATTTGGAAGGAACAATCACTATCAAAGGCGGGGAAAAGAAATACTCTTGAAAGCAAGTAATCCAAGCTATCCCTCAATACGCGATGTCAATATTTAAAATACCTACATCAATTTGCAAGGCAATCGAGAGAAAGGTCGCATCATTTTGGTGGAAAAGCAATGAAAGAAAAGGGGGTCCATTGGAAGAGGTGGGACTTGTTGAAAACCAGGAAAAATGAAGGGGGATTGGGCTTTAAAGACTTACAAACATTCAACACAAAGCAATGCTAGCTAAACAGATGTGGCGCATATAAAAAAAAACCAGACTCTCTCCTCACCAAAGTTATGAAAGCATTGTATTACTCACAAGGAGACATCTGGAATGCTCGAAGAGGCTCTCGACCCTCGTGGAGTTGGCAAAGCATCCTCAAAGCCAGGGACATGGTTGCTCCTAAGATAATGCACAGGATAGGCAATGGAAAAAACACAGTGATTAGAACTGACAGATGGCTAAAAAGCGGCCTCATAAGAGGCCCAGCAACAACTAATGAACCAGAACGTGTTTCGGACCTTATCAACCCCGAAACAAGCACATGGAATGAAAATCTATTGCGTTCTATGTTTGATGATATAAGGGTCCAAGAAATACTAGCCATTCCCATCAGCTTACCTAACGAAGAAGATAAACTAGTCTGGATGCACACTAAGTCAGGAGATTACGAGGTCAAGAGTGGTTATTTTATCTTCGGGGATGCCGAGAATTCAACCGCAGGACACACAAGCACAAACGTCCTATCTGCCAACCCAAACCTCGGAAATACATCCGCGAGACCACAATCCCACCCAAAGTTAAATTCTTTCTTTGGAATGCATGCAACAACGCAACCGCCACTATGGAGAATTTGCATAAAAGAAAGATTGTACCCTCACCTATATGCCTCATCGCAAAGCGGGAACCGAAACGCCCGAACATACTCTTCTCCTATGCCCATGGACGGCTAAGGTATGGATCTCATCTCCCCTCAATCATCGAATCTCACGGTTTGGCCTCACCCGGTTTGAAGAATGGCTGCGAATCAAACGAACCCAATTACTTCGGGCAAGTTCAATCAAATTGCGGTGCTGCTATGGAGTATATGGAAGGAGAGAAATCACGCGATTTTCAACCATCAAAACCCCGGACCGAACTCAACAATCGCCGGAGCGAAGCGACCTCCGAGAGCTACGAGGCCATGAACAGAACAACCAAAAGAGAGAGCAAAACAGAGCACTTATCTCGAGATCGGCATCCACCTCCCCAGTACGATTCGAATCAACGTTGATGCCTCGTTCGAACCAGATCGGAAAGAGACTCTTCTTTCACCGAACGAAGAAATTCCTCTCACAGCGAAGATGCTCGACTACAACATCCACGGAAGAAAGAAATGGAAGGCCCTCCTCTCGACACGGAGCGGCCATCGCCTGTGTATGCCGAGATCACCGTGGATTCGTCGTCGACGGCCGCGGCCGGTTCACTCGACCTCGGCCCCTCAAGCGGAAGCGATAGCTATGGACGAAACCCTAGCATTCATCGCTCGCCGACACTTTCTCTCTCCTCAAGTACATTCCGACTGTTCGAATCGGGTGCACGCTTTGAAGACTTCCCTTGAACTCAAGCGGGAACTCCAACCGATCGTGAGCCGGGCCCAACGCCAACTCGCACAACTCCCGGGCCTTACCTTGGTCCATTGCCATCGCAGCTCAAACCGCCCCGCCTGACTGGATAGCCAAGGCTTGCCGGATCAATATCTTACCCCCCAACCGGAAATCACATCCCCCCGCTTTATTTGATCTTTTATGCACCGATGTAATGGGTATTTTATTCCCAAGACAAAAGGAGTAATCTAAGCTTTGATGTTTCTCGCTCAAAAAAAAAAAATTGGATTCTAAAACTTTCATATTTTGTCAATTGAGTCTATTCAACCAATTTTAATCAGAAATTACTAATGTAGACACTAACCGTCTTACTTGGCATGATGATGCTAACTTGGACAATTTTGATAATATTTTATAGCTTTTTAAAATTATTTTCCTTTCCTTTTATTTTCTTTTTCCTTCTTTAGTTTTGTTTTTCTTTTTTTTATTAGTAAGGGCTGGTAGGGGTTGTCGACCCTTGCTAGTCTCTGGGCGAGGGCCTACGAGCCCTTGCCAACCATGTTTGAGAGCAATGAGCCCTCACCCAATGGCTGACAAGGGCTTGCAAACCTTGCGTAGGGGTGGCGAGGGCTTGCGGTCAACTAGGGTTGCAAGCCCTCGCCCTGAGCCTAGTGAGGCCTCACAAGCCCTGGCCCAATGGCTAGCGGTCCTCGCCAACCCTTAATAATAATAAAAAAAGAAAGTAAAGAAGGAAAAGAAAAAGAAAGAAAAAAATAAAAGTAAAAACTCGAAAGAATAAAAATATTATTAAAAATTATCCACATTAACTTTGACCGTGCCACATTGGATAGTCGATGTCTACATCAACAATTTCTTGTCAAAATTGACTAGGTAACTCAGTTGACAAAACGTAAAAATGTTTATAACTCAATTAATAAAATTAAAATATTTATGACTAAATTGACAAAATTATAATGTTAAGGACTTTTTGGATGATTTTCCCATTCATGAATGAACAATGATCATTAATTTTCCTTTTTTTTTTTTTGGGTGGGCACAACGATATACGCATAAATAGGACTTACATCTAGTCCTTAAATCACTTAAAACTATACTGGGAGATATACACTAGAAGTGTCAAAATTTATGTACAACGCTCATTTCAATACCAAAAGTTTTTATTGGCTCACTTAAGTGCCAAATCGAAGCAAAACCGATAACTTAAGTATCATCGGAGAGAAATTTTGGCCAAACCGATTGGTGTGGCCTTTATAATTAATTTGTTGAAATGACTTGGCAAATTTTTTAAGAACATATAGTCCATGTGGACTACAAAAACCAAGTCGCACAGCCTATGTAGTTTGGAAGTCCAAAACGACGTTGCACAACAAGCTTTCCAATTCCTTGCCTCATCAGACCCAGGAAGCATCGGAAAGAGAGATGATGGCGGTGACCACCACCACTGACGACGGAGCCTCTGGCGAGGGCCCGAAGATCGTGTGGAACCAGCCCTAATAGAGATTCAAGACAAAGTATAGGATGGCTGGGTTTGGTTTCCTGTACATTCATCCCTTCTAACAAGGCCTAAGATTGGCTTCCTACCTTTGCATCACATGTCAAGACCAACTCCCTGTCTGTTGTCCCCGCTTGCTCTCACGTCTTGGTCTGTTCAAACCCATCCGTCCACCTCCTTTGTTCTTGAGTTGTCTCCTTGTCGTGGAACACCACCTGCCCACCAAATGTTTGAGGAAATTACTTTGATGATGCAAATGGTTTTTTTTTTTTTTGCCCTTTTTATTTCTTTAGTGCTGCTTAGTGATCAAAGAGAGAAAGAGAGAACGAGGTTGGGAGAGATTGGGTCATCGGGTTAAGGCATGGAGACGGCCAATTTAATGGCCGGTTTAGTGTTTAAAATCGAGATTATCTTTCAATTTGAGGATTTAGGATTCTTAATTGGAGAAAAGGCACTAGCTGGCATCATTTTAGAATTTAAATATTGACTTGACTCTCCGGCGAGCCACGTTGACTTAAGAAACTAATAAAAAAAGGTCACGTCAAATTTCCGGCCAAATATATTGAATTGACATTGAAAAAATCGCTTTTCAAAAAATTTAATATGTAAGTGATCTAAAAGAAACTTTTGTCTTTAAAATGAACGCCGTACACAACTTTTGACATTTCTAGTGTTCTCCCTAACTATGCTAATTATTCTAAAGCCATTCTATGATGGTCCACATGATATGATTCTTGCTTCTATATTCGTGTGCAATTATATAATGCCGGTTTAGGATGGTTATATATCCGTCATTTTCTTTAAAGTACGTGACAAAAAGTGGCACCATTAAAAGTGACATTATCGTGAGTTTATATCAACTGTATCAAGAATGAGAAAAGCTTGTATACTTTGGTAAGACCATTCAAATTACAATATTAAGCGAGAATAATGTATATAATTGAATTCTCCAACGCTTCATACTATTCGATGATATTTAAAGAATATTTTATTTATTCATCTGAATAAAAAACAAAATGATGTAATCTTTTTATTTATACTTTAAACGGTAATTGACATGTGGCATTAAATATTTAGCTAATGAAAAATATAATGAAGTTCAAAACCGAAGCATTTACCCCCATGTGGGACACAACGCGCCTTTGACTCGAAAAGAACATGCACCTTTTCAATAAGCCTTAAGTGAAAACGTAAGAGAAGGAAGGAAGTTTCCTTGAAAAACTATGCTCTATCACGGACTAAATATGAATTTAAATGTCTTCTCTTCTTTGCATATCGATTTCTACTTGAAATTTCATGTGATAGCTATCTTCATCAGACATATGTCCCGATATGGATTAGTTGAAAATACAGATGGCATTTCATCATACAGTCTATAGGCTTATGTGTACCGATCATTGGATGGCCATTGTTAATTACGCCCAAAAAGTGTCACAAACTCAAACCAAGAGATGTAGAGCGTCTAACTCACGCACTCACACTCCTGAACTGCTCCTTGAGTTCTCTCTTGACTTGAGCTTTCCGTTCCATACGAAATTAGGCTGAAAACATCTTCAAGAAAACCTTCTCGTGTGCCCGTTCAGACGTCCGCCCGAAGTTTCGGACGTTCGGAATACTCCGGCTTATCTCGGCCTATAAGTCGGATGTCTGAAATCCACTTTTGCTGCTGGCTGCATCTTGAGTCGGACGTCCGGCCAGCTTTGGGCCAATTATCCCAGTCTGCCGATCATCCCAACTCTGTAATTCGGACCTACAGTAGTTACTCTTATCGATCACTTCAAAAACTTTCCGCTATCCTCTGATGTCCTCAAATACCAGTTCGACTCGATCTCAAATCAAATTGGATCTAAAGTTCGAGACTCGCTCAACACATATATAATTGAAGATTTTTAGACTAAATATCTTAATTTTGTGGCTACTTGACACATGTCGATGGATATGAATGCCTGATTTGAATCAAGGGGAGCTGACCCAACATTTCGGGCTCACAAGTGAAGGGGGATTGGGTAAGTCGCGTGTCTTTAGTGTCAGTGTAAGGTTGAATCCTTCGTCGGATGTTTGGAGTTAAAACAATACTTTCTTAATTTAATGGCTTAAATTTTCCAATCAAAATGAGTCCATTGGTAAGTTTTAGGTTGGAAAGTAAAAAGACGTGGAGCTTCACAAAGAGGGGAAATATTGACAGGAAAATTGCTTGGAAAGTTCTCAACTTATTACTAGATAGACTCAATTGATAAAACGTGAATTTAAAACTTAATCGGTACAATTAAAAGATTTATAATTGAATCAATTAAAGTATAATAAATTTAGAATTTTTTGGATAATTTTTCCCAAGATCAACATATTAATACATGTATTGATAGGTACAGGGATGCAGAGACACCCATGTGACCGATCCGTTTCATGCACAACACATGCTCACTTTGTGTTTGCAGATAGGGAAACAATCCTGTCCTACAAAGTGAGGGAACATTGAACTTTCCCATGTCCCACTCCGTTGTACATCACAAGAGACTAGCTTCACCTATCGGTCAACTGATCGAATCATGAAAATTCAATTCAGAATTGTCTCGTGTGTCGTGCGTGGAAAGGAATTCAAATAAGAATTGGTAATGCAAAACTAATTGATAAGTTAACTAGAGAAAAGTTAAGAATCGCTCTAATTAAGGATGATAAAAGATATTGTTTAATTTTTATTTATTTTTTATTGATTCTACTCTACTCCCACTCTAACTTTCGCTCTCAGATTTTTGTCCTGCCTCCTTGTAGGGCGTAAGAGTCGAAACCCACATTTGAAACTAAAGCGTACCCACCCCAACTCTCCGAGAAGATAGGGATTCAAACCTCCCATCTCCCTCTTCCATTGTCGAAGGGTGATCACTGGGGCAAACCCCAATGCTTAATATTGCTTAATTTAACGAGTTGGAAATCAATAGAAAAGTTGGTATATTTAAAAATAAAAACAAATAAATGTTGGCCAGCAACTCATATGATAGCTGCTACTTAAATCAAAATTAGTTGATAACATAACGGTAGAACAATCCATAAGTCGTAAAAGTAAAGGTCGGTTTATACATATAAAATGAAAGCGTGTATTTGGGGTGTTGACTGTTGAGTATATGTCGACACTAGTCATTACATGCTATGAATGCAACAAGAGTCGAGTGGGCTGACACGTGAACAAGATAACGATGGAAAATGACAGAATATGAGAGGATGCTAGTTTAGTCACCGATACGAAAAGTTGTGCAATTTCTTGGTATGTTTGAAAGGTCGTATCAATTTGTCATGGTGGGGTTGTGCTTTGGTTTTTGTATGTTTGAAATGTTGTGATAAATTTACCGCAAGAAAACTTCAAATGAAGGCCCGAAGCGGGGCTATTTTCTTAAAAGAAGTCCTGAAGTAGACGTTGTATCAAACAAAAACCTAGAGTAGCCAAATCTGTTTCAAATAAGGACCTCACCTCACTATCAGCCAAATGTGATTTTTTTTTTTTTTTTTTTTTTTTTTGCGATTGAAACATGGGTATTTTTGTCAAAAAAAAGATATATGAATAGAAAAAAAATAAGCCCTAAAATTCAGAAAAACAACAAATTACCTTTTTTTCCCCTTATTTTCTTCCCATCTTCTTCTTTACATTCGGAGATCACCCATAACTTCCGACCCCATAGGCGTGGCCTCCTTTAACATCACCGCCGGATCTCTTCAAATACTTCTTGACCGGCATAGGATTCACCGCCAAATCTCTCTCGGCAGCTTACCGGGAAAAGTTCGCTGAAGTGCGACTGTCTCTCCTTCAACCTCCTCAACACCTTCACGCACGTGACTTTTACCAGCCTTTCTCAATCTTCAAGGATGTGGCAGATGGCTAAAGCAGAGAACTTCGTAATCCAGGCGGAGATCAACTAGCTCCTAAGCTTGATTACAAAAACCTTTCCTTCGCGAACTTATCCGCAACTGATCTCATGTCCGTCTCTCAGCTTCCTTCTGTTTATTTGCTAGTGCTTGTCCATATTTGCATCTGTGCCCTGCATCGCATGGAGCTTGCTTAGTGAATGTGACCCCTAGTGTGGAACGAGTTTGATGGTTAAAAGATGAGGAAAAAGCAATGTTGAAAGTCGACAGCTTGTAGATTGGTCAATTTTACTATCGTTTTGAATTACTTGCATTGACTTAGAGATAATTAGTCAGTTACAATGGGAGTCCATAATATTCGGTCATAGACCAAGACCAAGACACAGTTGTCCCCTGTGTCTTCAAGCCCTTGAACAAATATCTGACTAGGCATATAGCTATCAACTAATGCTCTAGCTCTTTGTTTTAAGCAGAGGAGGTTGAAGGAGAGCTAGTCGGACTTCAACGACCTTTTTCTCGTAAACTACCTAGAGAGATCTAGCGGTGAATCCAACGCTGGTCAAGAAGTATGTGAAGAGACCCGGCGGTGATGGTGAAGGAGTTCGTTCGTGTTGTAATCGGCGTCGCAGCGGAAGCGGATCGTATAATTTTGCAATTATGTCGGGAGCTATAAAAATCGATCGAAATAAAACGAGGAACAATAAAAGAAAAAAAGGACACCAAAAAAATTTACGTGGTTTAGTCCGAATGTCGGAACCTACGTCCACGGGGAGAGCCAGCAAATCAATCCACTATAAATCGGAGAATTACAGGATTACAATCACACATGCACTCAAGTGTTTCCCAACCCTACTTTATACCTGATACCCACGGTGTTTAACAACTCAACTCACTCGCTAGACTCGACTTCCGCACAAAACCTCTCTGAGCTCAAGCCTCTCACTCTCTCTCGAGCTCTTAACTCTCGCTCTCTGCCGAGCTCTTTTTTTTCTTTCGCTCACTTACGAGCTCCAGACCTCTTTCTCCTTTTAGCGAGGAGGGCAGAAAGACAGGACAAAATGAAAATAAGGCCCTGCATGGAAACGTTCCAAAAAATGTTTAAGGAACACTTTTGTACTTTTTTTGTTCCCAGGGAACAAAAAAGGTACGTAAAACGCGTTTGGTTGCGTTTTTGTTTTTTTTTTTTTGTTCCCGAAACAAAATTGGAGCAAAAAAAAAGAAACACAAAAAGTTGCTTCTGGAGAAAAGAAACACTTCTTCAAAGCCAAAAAGAAACGCGTCTCTTCTTCTCTCTCTTTTCTTTTCTTCTTCTTTTCTTCTTCTTTTTTTCTTCTTTTTTCTTTGGCCGGTCGCCGGCCTCGGCCATGGCCGGCGGCCCGGCCGTCGAGGGCCGACGACGCCGTCGAGGGTCGGCGACCTCGCCGAGCGTCGCCGGCCCCGGCGAGGTCGAGCCTCGCCCGCGCCGGCGGGCCGAGCTCGCCCATCCAAGGCGAGGCTCGGCCTCGCTCGAGGGAGATCTTCGGCTAGGGTTCCGGCGAGGGGCTCCGGAGGACGGTGCGACGGCGGCGCGGCACTAGAGGCTTTGGGATCGACACAGGGCGACGCGGGCAAAGACTGGCGGACGGCGTCGTGAATGGCGTGGTGAGATCGGGACGGCGTCGAGCTGTGGGCTTCGGGGCGCAGGTGCTCGGCTCCGACGGCGGGGCGGTGAGGCTCGGCCTCGCCGCGCCGGCGACACCGAACCTCGCCGGGGGCGACGCTCGGCCTCGTCGGATCTGGGCTAGCCCGAGCTCGCCCAGCCAAGGCGAGGCCGAGCCACGCCCAACCACGGCGAGGCTCGGCCTTGCCGGGGCCAGTCGCGGAGGCCGACAACCGGGTGAAAGAAGAAAAAAAGTAAAAAAGAAAAGAAAAATGGAAAATAAAATAAAAATATTTAAAAATTAAAAGAAACAAAAAAGAATAAAATTTACCAAACGTGTTTCTATTCATTTTTTATTCCGGAACAAACGTTACCAAACGCGTTCTTTTGTTCAAAACCGTTCCGGAAAGAAACACTTTTTTTTTTTTTTTTTTTTCGTTCCCGAGAACAGAAAAGAAATAGAAATAAAAACATGCGTGCCCTAAATGGCCTCATTAAATGTAGCGCAGGCGCCCACAAGACAAGCCCACAATCTGCACCGAACGCCCACCTTATTTGTAGGAATGCATGCAGATCGTGCATGTGCATGGGCAAGCATTTAATGAGGCAGAGGAGAGTCAACAAACGTGTGCCATTGATTCGTGAAATGAGGTGGGTTGCAGTCTTCAAATTTCTTGTTCTCGGAGAGAGGCATGCGTAAAAGAAGTCTTCTTCATGCACTTGCAGCAGGTGGTGGGTCCTTTATTTAATGCTAAAGATTGTGGATGTCTTCCTCTTTCGGCATAAGACAATCTCTCTTCTCTGACTTTGCTTGCATGCTTGAAGAATTTGAAACCCCATGCAGCTTTCTTTGGCTTCTTCATTCCACGCATACGCATGAAGAGATGGGATTAATGCCAGAAGAAAATTCGAAGACATCACAAAGTCTCCCCTGAACTTTGTTATTTGGCCAGACTTATGCATATTAATCTAACGGGCTCAAACTTGAGACACAATATAATAATTCTCCACCTTGGCTCGACGTTTGAGGCCAAGTTATAGTGATTATTTTCCATGCTCAGCTCTCCCAACGCTCCGATGGGCGCTCATACTCTACAAATGCCAATCGAGCTCATATAGAGCTCGAGCTTTGCTGAAGGAACATGCTTCGTCATCATATCTGCTGGGTTCTCTGCTGTTGCTATTTTCTTCACAACAATTTTACCCTTCGCTATGACATTTTGGATGAAATGGTACCTGATGTTAATATGTTTTGTTCGCTCGTGATATATTGGATTGTAAGCCAAATATATCGCACCTTGATTGTCACAGTGTATGGTGACACTTTTCTGCTCCAGTCCAAGGTCCAAGAGCAAACCCCTTAGCCATATCGACTCATTTGCAACAAAGGTTAGTGCCATGTACTCCGCCTCAGTTGAAGACAATGCAACATCATCTTGTAAAGACGCTTTCCAACTTATTGCACCACCTGCTAGCGTAAACACGTACCCTGCTAACGATCTGCGATCATCCAAGTTACCGGCGTGATCCGAATCCACGTACCCTGTGGTTTCATTGTCATTGACGTTCCTCCGATACATAATGCCGACGTCTGCTATCCCCTTTAGATATCTGAGGATCCATTTCACGGCTTCCCAATGACTCTTACCTGGGTGCTTCATGTAACGGCTGACAACACTTACAGCCTGTGAAATGTCAGGTCTAGTACATACCATAGCATACATAATACTACCCCTTTGCACTAGAATAAGGAACACGGAACATATGTTCCTCCTCCTCCTCGGTTGCGGTGATAACTTGTCAGAAAGTTTGAAATGTGCAGCTAAAGGAGTACTTACAGATTTTGCTGACTGCATATTAAAACGTGCCACGATCTTCTCAATATATTTCTTTTGAGACAGACGCAACGTTCCTGCAACTTTGTCACGCAAAATTTCCATACCCAATATTTTCTTAGCAGCACCTAATTCTTTCATTTCAAACTCAACACTCAACTGCCGTTTCAACACATCAATATCAGACATATGTTTAGCTGCTATTAACATGTCATCAACATATAATAGCAAATAAATCAAAGACCCATCATCCAATCTCCTAAAATAAACACAACTATCAAATTGACTTTTCGAATAATCTTGATTAGTCATGAAAGCATCAAAACGCTTATACCATTGTCTAGGAGATTGTTTCAGTCCATATAAAGATTTCTTCAATAAGCAAACATGGTCTTCCTTACCTGGAATAACAAATCTCTCAGGCTGCTTCATGTAAATTTGTTTTTCCAATTTACCATGAAGAAATGCCGTTTTCACATCTAGCTGCTCCAGCTCAAGATCCTGTGCAGTAACTAAGGCAAGTAATACACGAATAGAGGTATGCCTTACCACAGGAGAGAACACTTCATTGTAGTCGATGCCCTCTCGTTGAGTATACCCCATCGCAACAAGTCTCGCCTTGAACCTGGCTGCCTCTACACCGGGAATGCCCTCTTTCCGTTTGTAGACCCATTTGCATCCGACAATTTTCTGACTTTTGGGTACTTTGACCAACTCCCATATCTGATTTCGATAGAGTGATTTTATTTCTTCACTCATAGCCTCTAGCCACTGTGATGACTCAGCACTAGCTATCGCCTCAGAATAGGATGAAGGCTCATCCATCTCCACCTCATCACCTACAGTTAATGCATAGGCAATATCAAAATAACCATAACGTACCGATGGTTTAATTTGCCTCATTTGTCTGCCCGCGGCTATGTTGTGTTGTGGCTCTGCTAGTTGTTCAATATCACCGTCTTCAGAAATTGTGGCCTCATCTGCAATCTCTTCCTCTGTTACCTCTGAGGTCTTTGGAGACTCCGCCTGAATCTTCACCTCACTTCTGACACCATAATCCGTTTGCTCTGCTGGTTGAGTCTCAAGATTCCTCTTTTGAAGCATTGCAATCTCGTCGAAGATCACGTCTCTGCTGATTAGAAAACCGGGTGATCTGGGATCAGTGCACCACAGCCGGTAACCTTTCACCCCTTGTGCATAACCTAGAAATATGCACTTCTTTGCCCTCGGCTCAAGCTTACCATCTCTTGCATGAGCATACGCAGGACATCCGAATATTCGTAATCCGGAGTAATCAACAGGTTTCCCCGACCATACTTCTTCAGGAGTCTTCCACTCGATAGCAGAAGATGGAGATCGATTAACCAGGTAACACGCCATATTAATTGCTTCGGCCCAAAATTCCTTGCCTAGTCCTGCATGCGAAAGCATGCACCGAGCTCGCTCAAGTAGAGTTCTGTTCTTCCGTTCTGCTACGCTATTCTGTTGTGGTGTCCCGGGCACTGTGCGATGTCTCACAATCCCTTCCTTTTGGCAGAACTCGGTAAAGTCCTTACCACAAAACTCCATGCCATTATCAGTTCTCAGGCACTTGATTTGTTTACTTGATTGCTTCTCAATCAATGCCTTAAAATTCTTGAACTAATCAAATACCTCGGATTTGTGCTTCGGGAAGTAGTCCCATACCTTCCTTGAGTAATCGTCGATGAATGTCAGCATATATCTGGCTCCTCCTTTCGATGGAACTGGAGACGGTCCCCAAACATCTGAATGAATGTATTCAACTGGTTGCTTGGTCGAATGTAGAGCTGTACCGAATTTAACACGACGCTGCTTCCCGAAGATGCAGTGCTCACACAGGTCCAACTTCCCTGTCTTCTGACCTTTCAGCAACCCTTTCTCACTCAACATCGTCATACCTGCCTCACTCATGTGTTCCGATCGCATATGCCATAACTGAATCAAATTTGAGTTTGACTCACCTGATGAAACTGCAGCAACTCCGGTCACGGTTTCTCCCAGTAAATGATAGAGAGAATTCGCCTTCTTCCCTTTCATCACTGTCAGGGCACCTCGAGAGATCTTGCACTCCACCTTCAGCCGTGTATTTGCACCCGAGGTCATCGAGTGTTCCCAAAGAAATAAGGCTCTTCTTGAGCTTCGGTACTTGCCTTACATCTGTCAACGTCCGTTCTACGCCATCATGCATTCGGATCCGAACTGTTCCTATCCCCACAACCTCGTAGGCTGCATTATTCCCCAAAAGAGCTCTACCACCATCTGCAGTCTGGTAGGTAGTGAACCAGTTCTTGTGAGGAGTCATATGATAGGAACATCCAGAATCTAGCACCCGTTCGTCTTTTGACGAACTCGTAAATACACATAGGACAGCCTCGGCATCACTAGTACTCTCCTCGGCAACATTCGCCACACTGCTTGTGGCATTTTGCCAACCGCCTTTATTTCTTAACTTTGGACAATCTCTCCTTATGTGCCCCTCCTCGTGACATTCGAAGCACTTCACACGACCTTTTGATTTTCTATGTCGCGACTTCGACCTGCTTTTGCTTTGGCTTCTATTACTGGGCCTCCAATGTTGGTCTCTACCTCGAATCACCAGTCCACGTGCTACATCTTGCGCTAGACTGTCATCACGCAACTTTCTCTGCCACTCCTTTGAAAACAGGGCAGATTTTACCTCCTCTGAGGTAATCGTAGTACACCCTTGTAACAAGGAGTCAGTAAAGTGCTCCCATGACTCTGGTAGAGACGCCAACAACATCATGCCTTGTTCTTCATCATCTAAAATCTTGCCAACATTCTTCAAGTCCATCATGAGTTTATTAAACTCATCTAGGTGGGATCTAATGGACGTACCTTGTATATCGAAAGCGGAACATTCTCTTTAGCATATATAAGCGATTGTTCAAACCCTTCTTTACATAGAGGGCCTGAAGTTTAGCCCATAACGCTGCGGCATCCTCCTCCTCGGCCACCTCTATTAGCACTTCATCCGATAAGTTCAACGGGATGATGCTCATGGCCTTCTCCATTAGCTCGTCCTTCTCGGCATCTCGCATTGTTTCGGGCAAGGCGAGCCTTGCCCTCCAATGCCTTGGCTAATCCTTGAGTTGTTAATAGTGCCTTCATCTTGACGCTCCACAACCCGAAGTTGTTCCTCCCGTTAAATTTCTCAATTTCTACTTTTGCTCCAGACATAATTGCAAAGTCTTAGCTCTGATACCAATTGTTGTAATTAGCGTCGCAGCGGAAGCGGATCGTATATTTTTGCAATTATGTCGGGAGCTATAGAAATCGATCGAAATAAAACGAGGAACAATAAAAGAAAAAAAGGACACCAAAAAAATTTACGTGGTTAGGTCCGAATGTTGGAACCTACGTCCACGGGGAGAGCCAGCAAATCAATCCACTATAAATCGGAGAATTACAGGATTACAACAGTTCGTATGGCGTCGGAGGTCATGCATGATCTTTGAAGGTAACAAAGAAGATGGGAAGAAAAGAAGAAAAAAAGAACAAAAATACCAATGTTCCGATCGCTGGAAAAATCACATTTGGCCGATTGGTGAAATAAGGTCCTTATTTGAGACAGATTTGGCCACTCTAGGTCTTTATTTGGCATAAGGTTAAATTCGGATGCTCATTCAAGAAAATGGCCTCACTTTGGGCTTTTATTTGGAATTTTCTTTAGTTTTAGGAATTTTTTGGTAATTTTTTTCTCTCATTGCAATTATTTTAAGAGGAGAATCCGCCTTTAAAGATTTTGTCCTTAAGACCTCAATATGTCCAACAAGCAAGGAAAATATTTTTGTGACGAGAGAATTATCAAAAAAATACTAAACCTATTACAATTGTACAAATTCAATCATAAACATTTTTTTTTGCTAATTTAGTTATAAATTTTTTACAATTGTGCCAATTCAGTCTGTCCGGCCAAATTTGGCCAATTATCGTTGACTTGAATGCCAACCAACGCCGGCTATCCGATGAACGCTAACGTTGCAATTTTTAATTTAGATTTAGATTTTTTTTTTCCTTTTTTCCTTTTCTTTTTCTTGTTCTTTTTTTTTTTTTTTTTCCTTTTTCTTCTTCTTTGGCTTTCTTACTGGCAGCGGGCCAACAAGGCTTCGGCAGGGCTTGCAAGCCATTGGGTGAGGGCCGTGAAGTTTTCAAGCATGAGCCAACTCCAAATTTTGTCTTAATAAACCAACAAATAAATCTTGTAAAGGGAAGTGCCCCTAGTAAGGTATAGCGCATGTAGTGCTTCAGCATTCTTATCACTAGTGAGTGTTGAGAAAGATTTCTGTGGTCTATGAACCTCTCACACATTCCTAATCTTTAAATCACAAGGACAATGTTGAAAGATATGTTTATTATATGTGATAAATCTTTCGATAGTACGACAGATGGCTGGTTCTCCCTGCCATTTTTCCATATTATTGTCAAAGCAAGATGTATTCTCCTATTTAGAATCTCTTTTGATTTGCTAATTAGTTTGTCAATGTGATATAATCTGGCACATCGTGGAGTTTATCTAGAATAATTTTACATTTGCAAGAACTTAAGTCTTCTTGGTGAGTTGCAATTTGTTAGACCCTGCACAAGGTGATCGGAGGGTATGCAAGCCCTTCCCATCTGCCATCGAAGACCACAAGGATGAGAAGGAAAAAGAAACAAACAAAACGGGTAAATTACAGGGCGCGTTGTGATAATGCAGCTTTCAAGAGACTTCAAATCTCTTGTTAAAGTTATCGGTGCAAAAGGAAGTTATAAGATTAGCATGTCCGTGGAATGTCCGTGGAAGAGGTTTTACGAGACCCTTCGAAGGTCTGAAGTGATGCTGGAGAGTATATCATCCTTCTGAGTTAATTAGTCAAATGACAACCGAATTCCGGGTAGAGTAAGCTAAACTTCTCTCGTCGCAGGAGAAGAGCAACATTTGCCGTGCGCCGACAAATGACAGATAATCAAATGCTTCCCCCCTACATCCAGCAATTGCATCTATGTATATCCAAAGGGAAAGAATGAAGTAGGCACACATTAAAGAATCTTTAGATATACAAAGAAATGAATTACTCATTCCGCAAGCAACCCGCCGATTTCGGCTTTAGCCACCCCAGTGTCAACTCTCGCCCGCGCATTTCGTCAAACATCCGACCAGCGCTACGAAATGCTGGATTTTCTGCCCTCCCCAGTGCAGCTTGCTTTCATGACGACGTCTTCAACGCCGAGAGCGATGAGTCTCGCTGCTTCATATGCCTCCCACCCAGCGTCTTAGGAGAAGCACGGAATTCGCTCCACCTACCCTCGCATGCCCTTCGCCCTTCGCCATGTCCCCTCCCGGCGCTCGGGAGAACTTCGCACTCTTCCATGAGCAAGTCGCGAGTCCTTTCCACAGCGAGCTAAACGACAGATCCCCCCCCCATTGAAGTCCACAAGGATGATAGGGAAAATGAAACGAACAGAATGGGCAAAATCGCAGAATGGATGGAATTACGATCATGAATGCGTGATGTGAGCTTCGAAACAATTACACACAAATGGCTGGAAAGAAGAGGTCTAGCGCTCTAGCATTCCATGGGGTGATCTCGAGCAAATTAATTTGATTTTTCTCTCAACCCATGAAATATGAATCTTATCGTGAACTTAAATTCATGGAAAATATAAACTCTCTCTTTGTTCTTCTCTTTATTCACATATCAAAATACTTCATAAACTCATGATGACAGTCTTCAATACCGTCATATGTGTAGACTCCTTGAGGTATCACCTTCAATTTGGGACAACGGTCGATCCCTAATTGAGAAAGATGACGGATGGCTCCTCCAGCAACCCTCCACTCCTCCAAATTTTCCGTACTATGAAGAATTAAATGCTTAAGTTGAGGAAAGCCTCCTACAGAGCAAACCATTTCCTTTCCCTCAAAAACATGACCCGGTATGAGAACAACTAAGTGATGCAATTTCTCCAATATTGGCATCGGATCTTCTTCGAGCTTGGACCATAATAAGACCAACTTCCTCAATTGCTGTGGTAGATTTTTTTGTGCTGGTAACTTCTCTATATCTCCACGTAGGGTTAATGTACAAATATGACCATAACTTAAGGTTTTACTCAATTCACATTCAGTAAATGAGCCACGAAATCTAAAAGATAAGGATCGAAAATGTTTCAAAGTGAACTTAGCAAGTTGTGGCATTTGGTTGTGTTGTAAATCGGCGTCGCAGCGGAAGCGGATCGTGTATTTTGCAATTATGTCGGGAGCTATAGAAATCGATCGAAATAAAACGAGGAATAATAAAAATAAAGGACACCAGAAATTTACATGGTTCGATCTGAATGTTGGAACCTACGTCCACGAGGAGAGCCAGCAAATCAATCCACTATAAATCGGAGAATTACAGGATTACAATCACATATACACTCAAGTGTTTCCCAACCCTACTTTATACCCGATGCCCACGGTGTTTAACAACTCAACTCACTCACTGGACTCGACTCAGCACAAAACCTCTCTGAGCTCTCGTCTCTCACACTCTCTCGAGCTCTTTTCTCTCTGGCTCTTTCTTGCGCGTAGTCTACGAGCTCCAGACGTCTTTTTCCTTTTATCGGTGGAAGTGAAGGAAATAAAAGAAACAAACTTGTATTCCCCAATTGTCAGAACGTTGCCGATTCAAAGCATGCGCCTCCATGCATTTAATGTTAGCGTGTGAGCTGAGCAGCATGTACTGACACACGTAGAAGACCTTCTGCCTTCTCTCCTTCTTTATCCGCAACAAGACGAAAGAAGTCCACAAAAGAGAAACCGTAAAAGAGGGAATTCGGTGCCTGCAAGTGCTGACCAACTTTATTCTTCTACAAGCATGCATGCACATGGCCATGTGCATGCATTTAATGACGTAGAAGAATTGGACGATCACCCCTTCAGATTTCATGCTGACAAATGAGAAGAATCCCATGGATTGAAGACTTTATTTCCAACGCCAAGGATTGGACCTTTTTCGGCTTCTATCGCGCGCTCCTTAAATTTAATTAAATGCTTCACGGACGTTCTTCCTCGTTTCAATGTGAAAATGTTTTGCGTGTATCGGGTATCATATAATGAATTCAAATTTGAGACATAATTTAACAGGTTGGTCACAGTCGACTTTTGTAGAATGATTTGTTTGCCAATGTTGTTCACATCACAATTTTTCAAAGAAAAGTTTTTCAATGTTTGTAAATTCTTTAGAGAGTCTAATCGCAATATCTTCTGGTCTCCATAGAATTTCTCCTAGATGGCAAAATTGAAAGGAAGATGGAGATGCATCAACCTTCTCATCTTCCATAACACATTTGGCACGGTTACCCTAACATGTAGATTTCCTTGCAAGTCCAAGACTTCCATGCATATGAGGTTCCCCATAGATTGCGGTAAGCCCTCAAATGCACTTCCTACTAAACTTAAGTATCTTAAATGGACTAGATCTCCCATTGATTTAGTTAAATTTCCTCTCATCCTAAATAGATTCTCCAGCTTTAGAATTCTGAGGAACTTACAATTGATGAAATAGACTGAAATTGTTTCAACATCCCTTCGGCACATACCCCAGAAAGGAAGACCATAAGAGTTCGAAGGTGGAGCTTAGTCCTTCTTATTTGTTCTACTCTCGGTACTTTGTTTCCTTCAGCACTCCCGCGCATATTAAGAGAAAGCCTTTGTGTTTTGTGAGTTCACTTGACTTCTATTACCACTGAAGAAGAACAACCCTCCAATTGATCATCCTGAACATTAAGAATGCTTAGAAACCTCCCTTACATACCCTTGGAGACGCATAAATCTCGCATCAAGTCATGGAAGTGGCAAGTTTTGATCTTTCCACTCAATCTAAATCCTACTTGAACCATCCCCTTGTTAACTAACTCGATTAGATATTGCTTTGCTACATCTTCCACTGTATTTCTCTCTCTTCTTCATGTGCATCCAGTGGCACAAAGCCTTTAGCAATCCACATATGAAGAAGTGTTGTCATAGGGATTTCTACATCTTTCAAAAAGCTACCCAAATAGAGGAAGCATGGCTTTAGATACCATGGTAGATCATCATAGCTTAAGGCCAACACTTTCTATACATCACTCTTATTGCTAAAATGTAAATTGATGTCTCTATAAATGGTCTCCCACGCATTGACTGCTAAAAGTCCACCAAGCAAGGTGATAGCCAAGGGTAATCCCCCACACTTTTTAAGGAGTTCATATCTTAAAGTCATGTTTTCAGTGATTTCTGCACAATATTAATCAACAAATTGCACCTCAGTTATCATGGGAAGATGCAACAATAATGAGAAGACAACTTCAAGGATGAATATCTGCTTTTTGATACATAAGTACGATGCTATAGCTCTTTATCATCCGTGGTTTATTTATGCTTTAAGGGGAAGATCGCAGGGACCAAAGCAAAGCTCCTATAAACCCTAAGATTGACAAGCAAATTCTCTTTGTTATTTGTGGCTTGGATTACGTGGGTCGAGCAATGGGTAGCAACAATGATCCTACTAGATGAATAAAAAGGAAAGCGGCACGAATAACTCCATAGGTAAGCTATCTTCTATGACTTGAGTGTGCTAGTAATTTCCATTGCAGAGCAAATTCTAGGGAACTAATTATGTTGCTGCTCTCTTTTAAAAGCATAGTGATTCATGTTTCTCCAAACAACCCCAACTTTTAAGATTGGTCAACTATTCACAAATACAAAAAGGTAGACCTGAGATGAAGCCCATAAAAGAAGGAACATAGCTAGCTTCAACAATATATCATGAATTCCTATCAAAATAGCTTATTATAACATTGGAGAAGCCTCACCTTTTTTTTTAGGAAACACCCTCTTCATCCTCCTAGCTCTCCTCGTTCGATAAGCACGGAGGTTCGTGGAAGAAACCTTGAGGATTGATGTACTATGATAATTATCTATTTCAGGTCATTATCAATAGCTTGCTTCTCATATTCTTGATCGGGAATGCATCTCACAAATCGTCACATGCTTGTTTGGTCCAAATATCGTCAAGAACCACAAGACATCTCCTATGTATTTGGGTCAAGTATAGAGTCTCTAACAATTCGTCATCTCTCATCTGTGTAACCCCTCCACCTCTTTGATCAGGGATCAACTTAACAAGAATTCCCTTCAAAATATGTCTCATGTGGTGGAATTCTTGAGATATGCAAGCCCAAGCGAAACCATGGAAATGGTTCTTCAATTCGTCATAAGTGAAGACTTTCTTAGTAAGTGTGGTCTTACCTAGACCACCCATTCCACAAATAGAAATAACTCTGTGCTGTTCTCCATCCTTTAACTCGTTCACCAACTCCTTAATGCAATCTTCCCTCCCAACAAAATCCTCCTCGAAATGGGCATAAGTATGCCTGTGCGTCAAAGCTCTCGCCCGTTCACGATTGCCCTCATTCACCGATTGTATGCCATGATCTCGCATACTCGTTCTCAGATTGGAGATGCTGGATTTTAAGCCATCAATCTCTGTCCCCACCACACGGGCCTGCATGCAAGTGCACTTTGCCACGAAGCAAAAGTACGCCTTGATGATGTTTCCTTCCTTCTTCGGCGCTACTCTGAGGATGTATCGCTCGATTACGTCCTCGGCATCATAGGCAATGTCACGGAGTTGCCCGACCCATTCTCCAGCTACTTGTTCGCTCTCTTGTCTCATGTCTGCATCCCTCAGCAAGCCTTGAATCAGCTTCAGCTGCCTTTGCAGGTCCTCATCAACGAGCAGCTTTCCTATCGTCTGCCCTACCAGCGAAACAGCAGACTCGGCCATTGGTATCGCCCCACTTGAGTATGATCAGTGGAAATTATGATAGAGAATGGCTTGAGAATTCACTTCAAATGCGTTAACAAGCTCTGAACATGTAGGACTGTAGGTTGCGAAGAAGAGAGGAAAGGAATAAGTGCCCAGAAAGTTGCATATCGCATTGGTAACACGTATTCTATATCCACCGCGCAAGAAATCACCCCGAGAAGTAAAGAATGGATTAATGGGGAAGTTTACAGGCATATATTCTCTCGGCAGGTAGAAGAAATGTTTTGTAGCTACAGTTACAGATGTTCAAAAGACGTTAACTCTGACTTGCAAATACTTTTAGTTGTGAGGGATAGAAAAATTTCAAGACCAACGTTGATTATATGATCAGTCACTTCTATCCCGCGCAAGATGTATTGATTACACACGCGAGAGTCGTGTGAAAGGAGAAATCCCCCACTGGATGTCTAGATCAAGTCATCAACGGTAGATCGATAGAAACTTGGTCACGCTCATAGAATGATTCATCTCCCGCCGTAACTTTTTAAGCTATTATCACTCTCACAGCAAGGAAAATTTTTTTGAAAAATTTATAAACTTACCACACATGTGCCAATTCAATCATATATGTGACGACCCGAGCGGCGGTGCGCGGGGAGGAGGGATGGCGGTGCGTCCGCGCCTCAATCCTCGGACGTGCGCAAGGGAAGGGGAAGGGATTCCTCTCCCTCTTGTCCCACATCGCTTAGGGAGGGGTCATGGGCCTTGTATATAAGGCTTGGGTTCCTTAACTTGTGAGACGCGTTTTAAAACCGTGAGGACTCGGTGTCAAAGCGGACAATATCACACAAGTGGGACCCGGGATGTTACAAATGGTATCGAGCCGACTCCCGACGGCGTGTGGGGCCACAGCGAGGACGCTGTGCTCCCAAGGGGGAGAGAGTGTGACGACCCGAGCGGCGGTGGCGGTGCACGGGGAGGAGGGATGGCGGTGCGTCCGCGCCTTAGTCCTCGGACGTGCGCAAGGGAAGGGGAAGGGATTCCTCTCCCTCTTGTCCCACATCGCTTAGGGAGGGGTCATGGGCCTTGTATATAAGGCTTGGGTTCCCTTAACTTGTGAGACGCGTTTTAAAGCCGTGAGGACTCGATTCAAAGCGGACAATATCACACAAGTGGGACCCGGGATGTTACAATATATATATTTTTTTAATTTTATAGTTTAGTTCTAAGTTTTTTAATTACGACAATTGAGTTCATATGTCCAATTTTAGTCGAAAATCATTGACCTAAATGGCAGTCATCTTACAAGACAAGACGACAAAAATGTGGACAATTTTTAAAAAAAAAATTGAATTTTTTTATAATTTTTTCTTTTCCATTTCTATCTTCTGAGACGAGGGCCACAAACCCCTCCTCGCCTGACTTGGTAGGAAAAAAAAAGTAAAAGAAAGAAAAAAGTATAAAATTCAATTTTCTTTAAAAAAAAATAAAAAAATTGTCAACATTAGCATCGACCATTCTACGTGGCACTACCAACGCCCACGTCAATAATTTTCTATCAAAATTGGCCTAACGAATATAATTGGCATAATGTGAAAATATTTAAAACTTAATTAGCACAATTAAAAGGTTTAATACTAATTTGGCGTAAATGTAATAATTTTAGGGGAAAACTTTAAATAAGAGCGTGAAGTGGGGGCATTTTTTCAAAAGATGGCTCAAAGTGAACTTCATGTCAAATTAGGACTTGGAATGGCTAAATCTGTCTCAAATAAGGACCTCACCTCATTAGCCAGCCAAATCTGATTTTTTTCAACGATCAAAACATGGGTATTTTTATAAAAAAAAAATACTAATAAAAAAATATAAGCCCTAAAATTCATAAAAACAACAAATTACTTTTTTTCTCTTCTTTTCTCCCCATCTTCATCGTTACCTTCAGAGATCACCCATAACCTCCGACCCCATAGGCATGGCCTCCTTCACCATCACCACCAAATTGATAGGAAAACAGTAACAATTCGAACAATATTGAATCAACGCAGCGGAATAAAATAATATCCCCTCTTGTGTAAACATAATAGGAATCGATATAGTAGAGTAAAATAAATACCAAGCATGCGAACACAAGACGATTTTTTACGTGGAAAACCTTATCGATGTGAGGAGATAAAAAACCACGGGACCGGAGTCCACCCGAAATTCTTCACTATCAACGAAATTGGATGAACAATGTTCTTCTCTAGCAAATACTAGAGGTACATAGCAGCAAACACCTCAAGAACATAATTCTTGGCAATACACATGAATTTCATAAGAGATCAATGATAAATCTAACCAAAAACGCAGGTTTTGATCAATCCATGAAAAACATGATGTAGGGAGCTTCAAATGAAAATCAAACCGTTCAGATTCAAGAAAATTGCGCCACAAACATGCTAACAAAATTTCAGCTCAATCGGACCACGAATCGACTTCCGATGCTAGCTTGATGTAAATTATATATTGCCCTAACCCCTAGATTTTCTGCTTTCTTTTTTTCTCTTGTTACTATTTTCTTTTTTGCAGCTACCTCTTTATATAAATAGTGAGAAACCATATTTCTCCATATAACTTATCATATGGGCTCAAGCTCTTTTTAGGCTTGCAACTCATTAGGCTTCCTCCACATAGGAGTGAACCCAGCTAACACAAATCTCTTCAAATACTTCTTGACTGGCATTGGATTCAATGCCAAATCTTTGCCAAATCTTTGCAGGTAGCTTATGGGGAAGAGGTCACTGAAGTGCAACTGGCTTTCCTTTAACATCAACATCTTCGAGCACGAAACTTTCATCAGCCTTTCTCAATCTTCAGAGATGTAGCAGATGGCTGAAGCAGAGACGTTAGCAATCCAAGCGGAGATCAACTAGCCCCTAAGCTTGATTACCAACACATTCAAGACGCGCAGACCCCTGGAGTGCCATAAGTTTTTACAAAGGAACACTTAAGTATCAAAACTTATAAAAGTGACACTTAAGTGCCAAAATCGGAAAGAAATGGATTACTTAGGGCTTGTTTGTTAATGTTCTTTGTTTTTGTTTATGAACAAATTTCTGTTTTTTTGTTCTAGGGAACAAAAAAAAAAAAAAAAACATAAATGCGTTTGTTTGCATTTTTATTTTAAATCTATTTTTTTTTTGTTAAAGAACACATTTGGAATAGAAACAAGAAACAAGAAGAACGTGTTTCTTGTTTTTGGAACAATTTTTAGGAACAAATTTTCTCCCTCATCTCCTTTTCTTTTCTTTTTTTTTCTTCTTTTCTTTTTTTTTTTTCTTTAACCGGTCGTTGGCCTCGGCCATGGCTGCGATCGGCCGTCGAGGGCCGGCAACCTCGCCGGAGCGTCGCCGACCCCGGCGAGGCTTGGCCTTGCCTTGGTTGGGCGAGGCCGCCGACCCTCGTCGGCCGGTCACCGGCCATGGCCGAAGCCGGTGATCAACCAAAAGAAGAAAAAAAAAAAAAAAAAAAAGAAAGAAAAATAAAATAAAAATATTTAAAAAATTAAAAAAAAAACAAAAAAAGAACACAAATTTACCAAACGTGTTTCTATTTATTTTTTATTCCGGAACAAGTTTACCAAACGCGTTTTTTTATTCAAAAATTGTTAGGGAATGAAATATTTTTTTTTTATTTCGTTCCCTTGAACAATTTTTAAATAGACTTGCAATTGAGGTTTGACCTACTCCTTCTGTCTGCTCTTGGGCATGGAAAAAGATCTTGCAATTGAGAAAGAAATTTCGGTTGTACTTTGTTTGGAAAATTGATAATGGATTGTCGGTGTCTTTATGGTTTGACCACTGGCTTCCTATTAGTCCTCTGGCTGACTTATTCCAACAATCTCTTATTAATGCCTCTGGTCTCCAGGAATACTCAACTGTCGCCGACCTCTTCCACCCGCTGGGTCGTAGTCTCAGATCCATTTTGGATTGCTGGGGTATAGCCCTTCCGGCTCTCTCCTCGAGTCGGGATAGGTTTCTTTGGAAAGGTGATTCCTCCGGTGTTTTTTCGGTTGCATCGGCTTGGCAAATTACGAGGAGAAAGAGGAGCCGAGTTCCCTGGGCCTCCTTTGTTTGGAACAATGCTATTGCTCCTAGGTATCAATTCCATCTTTGGCTTATTACTAAAAATCGTTTACCTACCCAAGCTTGCCTCCTGTCTCATGGGAGAATCGACTACACTTGTTGTGCTTTTTGTAAAGATAAGCCTGATTCTATAGATCATCTGTTCTTTGAATGTCATACTTCAAAACACTTGCATTTTTTTGGGCTACAAGATGTAACATTCCGTGGCGAAATAGATCCTGGATGGACAACCTCCTTTGGCTTATGAAGTACCTCTCAGGAAATGATTTTTTCCATTCCTTGTCTCGGTTTTCTTTTGGGGCTTTGTGCCATATTATTTGGAAGAAAAGGAATGATGTCATCTTCCGTGGTGAAGATGTGGTAATCTCAGCGTTAAAGAACCATCTTATTAAGGTTGTCAAGGACAAAGCTCTGACTTACAAGAATGTGCCCAGCTCGTACAAGAATAGAAGACTTCAAAGATGCTGGGGATTTGATACTTCTATTTTTGAGCCTACATAGGTGGGCTCTTGCCGATGCGACTCCTTCGTGGTCTTCCTTTTGGCGATACGGCGATTGCTTGCTCGAGTTGCTCCGGCCGTTTTTGCTGTGCTTTGCCGTCCTAGCTAGGGTTTTGTTGTCTTTTGTTTTGGCTGCTTTGCTTTTGTTGGTTGGTCCACTTGTCTTGCAGTCCTCCTTATTTTATTCGGCTCCCTTCCACTCGTCCTGACTTGTTGTCTTTATGAGTGTAAGTTTTTGGTGCCGAGCCTCTTGTATTTTTTGGTTATTAGCTTATATATTCTTACCTTACCAAAAAAAAAAACAATTTTTAAATAGAAATTTTACCAAACGCGCCCTTAAATACCACTCCAGCCAAAATCCGGCCAAATCGCTAACGTGGTAAAAAATTTAATATAAAAATTAATTAAATTTAATTTAAAACTAAATTTATTTAAAACATTTAAAGATAAAAATACAAATATTAAAAAAATAAAAAGGGGCAGTGGCTCAGCCCTCAGCCCGGCCCCCCTTTTTTTTTTTTTTAAAAATTTTTTAAAAATTTTTATTTTTATTTTTAAATAAATTTAATTAATTTTTATATTAAATTTTTTACCATGTCAACACCAAAATGACGTCGTTTTTGCATTGTTTAGTTACATCAGCATACAAAACGATGCCGTTTTTTACTCGCTTCGTCGGAAAATTGACATGTCAACGTTTTGGCCGGATTTTGGCCGAAATGGCACTTAAGTGATCCATTTGACACTTAAGTGTCACTTTCGTAAGTTTTGGCACTTAAATATCCATTTGTGTCAACTTATGACACTTGAAGTGATCTTTTGCCACACTTTCAACAACAAGGAGTTCCTTTGCAAACTTATTTGCAACTGATCTCACACACGTCTCCCTGCTTCCTTCTATTTATTTGCTAGTGCTTGTCTATGATTCTATCTCTGCCCTGCATCGTATTGAGCTCGTTTAGTGAATGTGACACTTGGTGTGGAACAAGTTTGAAGGTCAAAAGATTTGGAAAAGGTCATGCCGAAAGTCGACAGTTTGTAGATTGGTCAATTTTACTATCATTTTGAATTACTTGGATTGAATTAGGAAGAATTAGTCAGTTATAATGGGAGTCCATAATATTCAGTCATAGACCAAGACACAGTTGTCCCCTGCGTCTTCAAGCCCTTGAACGAATGTCTAACTTGGTGTATAGCTGTCAACTTGTGCTCTAGCTCTTTGTTTTAAGTAGAGGAGGGTGAAGGAGAGCTAGTCGCACTTCAACAACCTTTTTAACGGTAGCTACCTGGAGAGATCTGGCGGCAAATCCGACGCCAGTCAAGAAGTATGTGAAGAGATCCGGCGGTGATGGTGAAGGAGGTTGTGCGTGTAGCGTCGGAGGTCATGGGTGATTTTTGAAGGTAACGAAGAAGATGGAAAAAGAAGAAGAAAAGTAATTCGTTGTTTTTCTGAATTTTAGGGCTCATTTTTTTCTATTTGTATTTTTTTGACAAAAATACCAATGTTCCAATCATAAGAAATATCATACGTGGCCAGTCAGCAAGGTGAGATTATTATTTAAGACATATTTGGTCACACCAGATCTTTATTTGATATAAAGTCCACTTTAAGCGCTCTTTTGAAAAAATGGCCTCACTCTGGGCTTTTATTTGAAATATTCTCATTTATCGCAGTAATAGAAGTTTATACTTTTTTCTTATTCAGCCAAGCTAGAGATATTAATTAGTTGTTCCAATAATAATCTCTCTAGCCAATGACTAGAATAGCTAACTATGATTGTGAACCGGCACAAGTATGAAATGAAGATGACTATAGTTGTCCCAATGACAGTTGAGCATTTGTTGCAATTACCAATTGGCATTTTCTATCACCCCCAGTTAGCATATTAAACGAAACATTAAATGATAAATTTGCCTTCTTAGGACATGATTAATTAGACCCGTCCCTTTGCAGAAACACCACAAATGTTATAATTTCTTCTACCGTCCACCTGAGTGTCATAACTTTTTTCCCATAGTAATGACACTTTCTTGAGTATCTTAACTTCTTCTCTTCTTCTTTTTTTTTCCAATCACTTGAGTCCCATATAATTTTTCAACCAATCACTCAAACACCATTATTTTTTAGAAAACATTAACTACAAGTGTTATACCACGTAGAATTTCCAGCACTTAGTGAACATTTTTACAACAATTTGGCACTTAAGTAAACTCTTTTTTAGAAGTTATGGCATTTAATGTTCGAGAAAAAAGTTATGACATTCAATTGAATACCACAAGAAAGTTATGGCACTTACGGTAGCTTTATCCCATGTTCATCTTCAGTAACATTCTTTCGCGTGACTAAATCAAACTGAAGATTTTCTTACAAAAGACCAGCAATTTGCCCGGTGTGAATCAATAATAACTGAGTTTCAATTCAATTTGGTCAAACCAATGATTTATGGGGGTTCACATTGCTCCCAAAGTTATAGACTAAACTGGTGGATTCAGATCGTCGATCATCCAGAGACTTCTGAGTGTATCATAATTTAAAGCATAATGACGTGATTTGAGATTCTTGTTAGTTTTGTTAGTTTAATTTGTCCATTGGTCATTGACTTCTAGCTCAAATAAAGGGAAAATGTTGATTGACCTATTGCTTCTCTTTTTAGTTAATCTCAAGTGCATATACAGCAATCAAAACGTCGATGTCATTCGTTTCCCATAAAATCGAGATTGCCATGTTAGAATAATTAAATGTTAAGTCATGTATTCTATTCTTCTTCTTTTTTTAATCCTAAAGTCACATATTCATTTAACAGATTATGTTTTTAGGGAAAAAACAACTTTACTAAAAGTTGTTGACTTAAATACAGATGAAATTTGCTTATGTCCCTGTGATGTTGGGTTCAAATTCGGAATATTTCGAGAGTAAAATCCAAAGCACCAGGATTATATGGGGGGAATGCTCCCTCAAGATCGCTCAAGGAGGTAGGCTTTGGAGATGCGCGAAAACTGGTTTAGACACCACTTGATGTAAAAAAATTCAGTAATGGAGCTTTGCAATTTCGAGAGCAGAATTTCTACCTAATCGTTATTCTCATTTCTTCGTTTTGCAACCATGGGGTTTAAGGATAGAATTGAAAGATTTTAAAGTTTTGGATAGGATTAAGAAATCTACTAAAAAAAAAAAGTTCATTCGGCAATAGAGCTTTTCTTTCGTTGTTGTTTACACAACGTTTATATGATAGCACAATGCTTGTGAGTGTGTGTGTGTGTGTGTGAGAGAGAGAGAGAGAGAGAGAGAGAGAGAGGCATGCGCACGCATGTTTTGGCACAAATAATCAGAATATTTCACTTTGATTAAAGAAGTGAAGAGTCTGTAGATGTCCAAAACAGCGACAACTACAACCACCAACTAGGAATTTACGAGGTGGATCAGATTCCCGGGGCGAAGCCATTCCCATCTTCCCCGAATAGGGATTTATGCGTCGTGTTACCACACACTGCAGTGTCCGAAAAAGCAAAAGGGAGAATGTCACATTACACTTAGTAGGCACCCTTGACTTAGTGCGCAGGACATGCGAAACACGCCACGAAATCGTTCGCTTCAAGTTAGCACGATCTAGATCGTAGATCTGATGAGTCTCTCCATGTATAAAGCCCATGCGCGCGCATGGGCTTAAGTATTTGAAGATCATCGTCGACCTAGCAAAAACTTCACCCATCCATGTATACGCCACCTTCATCTCCTTTGCTTCTGCAGCGACACATAGATTGCGAAGATGGTGGCGCGCTCTATAGCAACTACCTTGTACTCGATCCTAAACAGGCGGGCTTTCTCAACCTCCCTCGCCTTCTGTTTTCTAACGACGTGTCCGAGAGAAGATACATCCAGTGCCCGGTAACCTACAGGGAGGAGCTCAGGGGGTTTAAGCGAAGATGGTTCATCTTCATCTCCATCGTCGCTCAGAAACTCCTTCTCTTGTTCGAGGGAACGTTGGAATGGCTCAGGAATGCTTTCGAGTTCTGTCTTAACCTCCCATCGACTAACGGAGGATTTCTCAAGCTCATCGCCAATGCTCTCAAAGGTTTTGTGTGCTTCTTCCCATAACTATAACATGGGCGACATTTGACAATGCGCGCATACATGCATGTATATCCTCGATATTGTTGTGGTTTAATCTGTATTGTCTTACCTACACGCTCTATATTGTTGTGGTTTAATCTGTATTGTCTTACCTACACGCTCTATCCTTCCATCCCGTACTGTGATTAGTTTAGTCAACCTCATTACCACAGATTAAGTCGATGCAAAATATTTTTATGGCGGCTCCTCCGTAGTACAAAGGTAGAAACTTTTTGATGACATCTTCCATGTAGCCACCTTCTTGGCGACAAGGTGTTTGAAAGTGAAAATCGAAATATTAAACTGCATAACCTTGCCGATTACCTAACATCATTCTTATTCCGGAACTTTACACAAGATGAAGACGAGGGCCATCTATGCAAATTATGCAGGAAACGTGGAGTGGCCGAGTAAAGATTCGCCATCTTTTGCATCAGTGGTAGGGTATTTGGACCCGAGAGTGGACCTTGACAGCCGCCTGAAGCATGGAGACGCACGGTATAATGCATACTTGTCCATGATGGCCGCTAAGTTGTCGTACGAGAATGATTCTTTCGTTGAAACCACCGTCAGAGATCGTTGGAAGGTTCGTCCCTCACTAACCCTCGATATGATATCGACAGACAAACATATAGTTATGATACATCATTGAATTTACTCATAGAGAATATGAAAGATGATTGCAATATGATGTTTTCTCATCTAAACAACATGGATAAAGTTATCCACTGACCTGTTTAGTCATCTGGAAGGAGTTTTAGCTTAATCAAAACCATCCCTTGGTGCTTGGTGATGACGAGGACTGACTTTTCTCCTCTTCTTTTCGTCTTTTTTTATGGCTTTAGATGGGATTCTTGCGGTGTGGGGACTTTTGGAATGGTACGTATTATCATATCTTCTGCATATCTATACATATTACTGGTCAAATATGGTTTTCAACTTAGTTGCTTGCTTAATTAAGACAATATAAAATAAGTTGTGCAATCTTCGTGATCTTGCACTAGCTAATCGTTCACCACATAATAAAAAGGGAAAATTCTAAATAGGGACCCGAAGTGAATCTATTTTCTCAAATAATGACCAAAAGTGAACTTTGTGTCATATAAGGACCTAAAGTGGATTTATTGTTTTAAATAAGGACCCACAGTGAATTTTGTGTCAAATAAAGACCCGAAGTAATCAAGTTAATCTCTATTGAGGACCTTAGTTCGCCGGCAGACATTTTTTGGCGATTAAAATAGGGGCAATTTTGTCAGAAATTTGTGATTGGAAAAAAAAGGAAAATTCTGAATTAATTAAGTTTAGGTTATTCATTTAGATGTTTACGTTTTCTTCTTTCTTCTCCCCTGCTGCTCCTCAACCATATCGCTGCTCGGTCATCATCGCGACTCGATTCTCGTCACTCCTTGCTTTGCTCGACCGGTGGAGAATTTGGGTCTCCACAAACAAAAAAAGAAGCATCCGGTTTTCTTCTTGTTTTTGAATTTGTGCCTCAACCAGCGAATTTGGGTCTTCGACTTTGCGGAGGATGGGTACAATGGGAGAACTTCGGTCTTTGACTTTGCAGAGGATGGGTACAAGGAACGGGGAGACTGTAGAAAACCTAGGGTTTTTTTGTTTCTATTTTAGGATTTGTTAATTTTCCATATAATTTTTTTGGACAAAATTGCCCAAACTCCAATTGTTGGAAATGTTACATGCTTGATTCAACTCCGGGCGAATATTTGGCTGACCAGCAAGCTTAGGTTCTTATTTAGAATTGATTCAACCATTTCGGGTTCTTATTTGAGACAATGGGTCCACTTTAGGTTTTTATCTGACACAAAATTCATTTCAGATCCTTATTTGAGAAATTTAGTTAACTTTTGGTCCTTATTTGGAATTTTCCCTAATAAAAATTTAAGGACAACCCCAAGAATCACGGATTGTAATCTTATATAGTTGAATTAGATTATACTTATGTATCAAGCAATATGACTTTGATCCCGAACTCATGTAAGAGCTAGACGGGAACTCCCCAACTATAAAACGTTGACAATGGTTGGATTTTTATTGGCTCTTGATGAGAAGCAGTATTAACCATGTATAAATAGTTTTTTTTTTTTAGATGCTATTAATACACTGAAGTTTTGCGCATGGTCGTGGATCCTGAACCCTGCATGGTGCTCCATTCGGTATCTCAATAAATCTAACTCATTGACTTACAAAAATGGGATTCAGGTCAATGGTTGAGATTTATCGAGACACCAAGAGGTGCACCGTACTAAAAAGATGATTTTCTCCATCATATTAATGGTTTCTCAATAAATCTAACTCATTGACTTACAAAAATGGGGATTCAAGTCCATGGTCGAGATTTATTGAGACACCGAGAGGTGCACTGTACTAAAAAGATGATTTTCTCCATCATATTAATGGTTTCATATAATATGCAAGAGAAAGAATGATATTTTTGAAGTATCTCATACTTTTGCCGAGAAAGAGCAAAAGGGAATGCAAAGCCCTAATTCTGATCGTTTTTGGAAAATCTAAAAGGTCAAGATATAAGCTGGTCGATGTTATCATTCATTGCACATATATTGTCACCACATATGCTTCATTTAAGAAGCCTAATAAAAAGCATACAATGATACAAGCACTTCTTACGAACAAAATATAATGTTGGGGACTTTACAAATTCAACCATTCTTTTCTCTTAGAGAGAAATCACAAAGCCAAATTGAAGTTGCAAAAAAAAAATAATAATAAAAATAATAATAATAATAATAATAATAAATACAGGATTCTGTTTTTGAGTATTTTTTTGGGTCGAAATTCTGAGTTATTTTTTTTTTTTTTAAAGAATTTATATATATGAATTCAATGGTCAATTGAACTCACAGGATATATATATGCTTTGTTGACCCGATTTCTAATGACTCAAACTTTTTGAAAATGCGATTATTTGACATGGTATTAGTAAGCATTTATCATATACTATTCAAATTTGCTCTTGCCATAAGAAGGAAAGTTGCTTTGATAACAAAAATCCCGCATCCTCACGTAGATCACCTGGAGCAACACTCTACTCGAACCATCATGTTGAAAGACCGAGACCTGATCGTGTTGGCATTTAGGGGCACCCGCCCTTTTGATGCGGACGCATGGCGCACCACCATCGATCTCTCTTGGTACGAGGTCGAGGTCAAGCTTGAAGGAGAAGCGGGGCTGGAGAGGGTGCGCATCCACGGCGGCTTCATGAAAGCCTTGGGCCTACAAAAGGGCCGAGGAGGGCTCAAGGAGATGGATGAGGTAGCCGAGGAAGGCAAAAGCTATGCTTATTATGAGATTAAGGAAATGCTAAGGAATTTATTGAAGGAGAGAGGGACAAAGTTCATAGTGACGGGGCATAGTTTGGGAGGGGCACTTGCTATCCTATTCGTGGGGGCGTTGTGCATGCACAAGGAGGATGCAATTCTGGATAAGTTGGAAGGAGTGTACACATTTGGGCAGCCGAAGGTGGGGGATGAGAGATTTGGGGAGTACATGAGGAGGAAGATTCGTCGTCAGGTGAAGTACTATAGGTATGTCTATTCAAGCGACCGTGTTCCTAGGATTCCTCGTGATGGCATGGTCTTTGGGTTCAAGCACTTTGGTCCTTGCCTCTACTTCAACAGCTTGTACAAGGGGAAGGTATCGCCATCTCTCTCTCTCTCTCTCTCTCTCTCTCTCTCTCTGAGTACTTGATTAAGAGACGTGTCTTGATAGTTTACGCTCTTACAATGTAACTGACCATTTCTTTATTGCTATGGACCAAACTGTGCTGTGCATGTAAGTTACGGGCTTAAAAGGACCCAAGGGATGGGTAAGTAAGGCGAAGGAGGGCTCGATGCAACACAGCAATCATTCATAAATATCGCCGCCTTGTATATTTGGCTCTCACGCTCTCCTAATTACATGACGATTGATTTCAGGTGTTAGACGAGGAGCCGAACAAAAACCGCTTGCTGTTGTTATGGTTCATACCAAACATCATGAATGCGATTTGGGAGCTGATGAGGGGCTTCGTCATGCCGTGTCTGAGAGGCCGAGCATACCGAGAGAGCTGGGTCTTATTACTGTTTAGGATGGTCCGCATTGCAATTCCAGGACTGTCTGCTCATTCTCCTCAAGAATATGTCAATATGACTCAACTCGGCTCCTTACCCTCCCATGAAATAAGCTAGATCCAATCAATCAGGACCGTGATCTATGGACCAACGAGATCCTGAATGGGAAAAAAAAAGTTGTGTTAGGTCTTACGGCCGTGTCAATAAATTTGGCAATCGTACTTGTCTGTGAGGGCAAACTGATGTTCCTTCGAGACAGAATTAGTTACTTTCACTGCATGCTATTGAGAAATTATTTATGTGGTGGATTGAGAGAGAATAAAACCCTAAACGCTTGAAGAACCCGTTGGGGTATGCAATATGGTTAAGTGGTACACTTCCTCAGGCTAAGAGGAGACGGTCTCTATGTGTCACTAATTTGATATATATTCTAATAGCTTTTATGGACCATCTACAGTGCAAGATCGAAGTTGATTTATGAAATGAACCTAAATAGAGAGAAAAATGTTCATGGTGAACTCTAAAACTGACTCACAGAGAATCGGCAAAATGAGATGAATAGCGAGGAGGAATACTAATGCTGCCAAGCTTCACGAGAGAAGACATGGGAATGCTAACAGCCCAGTAGATAGAAGGAGCATGAAGAAAAAAAAAGGAGCTTCGCAATTAAATAAAAATTACACAATTAGGTTATTGAATTACTCGAGTAAAATATTTTCAAGTCTGAGCCCTCGAGCTGAATAAGTATTCCAATTGTTGCTCAAACTCAAAAAAATTTACATACAACGAGCTACATTGAAATGAGCTTCAAGGACATACCTATTATTTGGGAAAAGTGCTTAAAAAGTCCTAAACATTTTGTATTTGTGCCAATCTTATCCTAAACCTTTTTTTGGTGCCAATTTAGTCCTAAACATTTTTAGTTAGTGCCGATTCAGTCCTTTCCTGCCAATTTTGGCCGGATTTTGCTAATTAGATGCTGGCCGGCTGACGTGGCCTGATCAATGCTGACGTTGACAAATTTTAATAATATTTTAATATTTTTAAATTTTTTCGTTTTCTTTTTCTTTTCTTTTCTTTTTGTTTTCTTTTTTTCCCTCCCCTCCTCCAGCCGATCACCGGACACCTCGCCCTCACCACCTAGCGCTACAGTGGCCGCGAGGGTGGCCTCACGCTAGGCAACAAAAGCGAGCCTCGCCAGCACCACCTAGGCCATGAGGGCAACCTAGCGTCGGGCTGGCGAGGTCGAGCCTCACCGACCATGGGTGAGGTTCGACCCTCGCCGATCCGGCGAGGGCGAGGTGGCCAACGAGGTCGACCTCACCGACCGTTGCCTTTGGCCGGTCACCAAGGTCCGGCGACCGGCTAGAGGAGGGGAAGGAAAAAATAAAAATTCAAAATTCAAAAAATTCAAAAAATTCAAAAAATTAAAATATTATTAAAATTTATCCACGTCGTACCGATTATGTCACGTCAGCCGGCCGACGTCCAGTCAGCAAAATCTAGCCAAAATTGGCCGAAAAGGACTGAATCGTACTAAGTAAAAAGGTTTATGACTAAATTGGCACAAAAAAAAGTTTAGGACTAGATTGACACAAATACAAAATGTTTAGGACTTTTTAAGCACTTTTCCCCCTATTATTTGGATATTTAGCTGGAATGACTACATTAGCTAATAGTTGGAAGATTTAAGATTAAACTGATAAATTATCAAAAGGTTTAGAACTAAGTAGACATGTGAAAGGTTTAGGAATTAAATTCGCAAATCGTCAAAGAGTTTAGAACTAAATTAGTACAATTAAAAGGTTTAGAATTCAATTGACCTCCGTACAAAAAGTTTGGGACTTTTTGGACAATTCCTCCTTGCAATATAGGTTTCTCTACAAAAACCAATGGTCATATAGCTCTCCGTGATCTTGGCAACTCTGTTCTGATGTTATCAACGAACATACATGACTATTGGGCACATATTAGTACCATAACCTCGGTGACATTCTACCTATCGGTTACTCTCCTTTCTTGATTTCGCAACAATGGAGAATAGATTTGAAAAGTTTTAAAGTTTTGAATGGAATTCGGGAATTTGCCAAAGTTATAGAGTTTGTTAGGTAATCGGGCTTTTTTTCTGTTTAAGTAATGTTTAATTGATGGCATAACACGATTCGTTGAACAAAAAGTTTGTGAAAAGAGAAAGGGAGGTGTGAGCATGTATGTCTTAGCACAATCAAGCAAGCAAAGTACACTCTTGATATAAAAAGCAGAACATCTCGATTCGATTGAAGTAGAAAAGAGTCTGGAGATGTCCTGAATGACAGCCACCAATTGGGAATTTTCTAGGTGGTCATCCCCGAGGCAAAGGAACTTCCCACCTTTCTTGTGCCAATTGGAATATATGCTTAGTGCTCCGACTCATGCAATGTCGCACCAGAAAATCACATTACACGAGATGGGGCATACTTCTCTTTATCAACAACGTGATGCACACCCCGAAATTATTCGATGGACGTAGTGCAATCTAGACCATTAAATCTGATGAGACCCATATGTCTAAATATTCTTCAACTCATCTTGCAGATGAGTCTCCTTCTATATATTTTGGACCGTCTCCTTTTGCATTGCACACTCATAGACTTTAGGTGTTTCAAGTTCGTGAGACATTGTAATAACTTCCCACGTTACATGCCACCTTCATCTTCTTTGCTTTCAGAGCCATCCATGGAAGATGATGACAAGCATTGCTACCTTGAGCTTAATCATACGCAGGCAGGCTTTCTCGGCCTCGCTCGCCTCCTGTTTTATGCGGACGTGTCCGAGAGAAAATACATTGGATGCCACGAAAACTATAAGAAGGAGCTCAGGGAGTTTGGGCATAGATGGATTATCTTCATCTCCATTGTCGGTCAGAAAGTCCTGCACTTGTTCAAGGGAACGTTAGAGTGGCTCGGGAAGAAGTTGGAGTTCTGTCTTAATCTCCCGTCGACCAACGGAGGATTTCTCAAGCTCGTCACCAATGCTCTCAAAGGTTTCGTGTGCTTCTTCCCATGACTACAAACATGGCCAACAATTGATAATGCGTGCATACATGCATGTATATCCTCAATATTCATGTGGTTATAATTTATAACTCCATTTGTTTCGCAAAAAATGTGATGTTTCTAGAAATTATTTTTTAAGAAATCATTTTTAAAGGAAATTACAATATTTTGTTGCGTTGGTTGAAGCCTAGAAATGAACTAGAAATTATTTTCCATCGTTTAATATGAAAATTAAATTTTCCAGGAAAAAATTACCAGAAAATTTAAATTTTAATTATTTTTTATATATTTCTTTCCTTTTTTTCTCTTTTTCTTTCTTTTCCTTTTTTCTCTTTTTCTTTCTTTTCCTTTTTCCTTCTTCCTTGGTCGATGGCCAGTGACAAATGAGGGATCGGTGAGCTCGAGCCTTGCCAAAAGTTAGCAAGGTCACCTCAATGAGACTCAAGGCTTGAGCTCATCCCTTGCCTGTGGCCAATCATCGATTGTCATCTTGGCTGGCCATTAGTCGAGGAAGAAGGAAAAAAAAAAAAAATAATTAAAAATCGATTTTTTTTAAAAAATATTTTTATAAGAACGAACATTTCATTCATCAAGGACCCAAGCCCGAGGGTTAAGGACTTGTGCACAGCCCTTGTGAGCTGGAGCTCAAGCACTGGGGACCCAAGCACGGTGTTTTTGGAGCTACGCTTGGGTGCTAGGGAATCAAGCACGAGCACCACAATTTCGAGCCCAACCTCAATGCATTCAAGCGTGAGTGCCAAGGGTCCAAGCCTAGCCTCGCTGGACCTGGGCCCGACCGTTGGAGACCTAGTCCTAAACATCGAGATCTGAGAACTAAAGCTAGGGTTTTCATGCCCAAGCGTAGAGTTTTGGGTTCAAGTGCCGATACTTAGTCATATTTTAAAAAATGTTTTCGGACATTTCAAAGATAAAATTATTTTCCTGAATTTAAGCATGGGTTTTCTATTAATAAAGAAAACATTTTATATTGACTCATTTTTTCTAAGCGAATCAAACGTCTAAATATAAGAAAAACCTTTTTCACGAAACAAACGAAGCCTATATAATCTTATTCACATGCTCCATCTATTTGTTGCATACTATGAATAGTTTGGTTAATCTCATCACTGCGGATTAAGTCTGAAATTTTTTCCCGCCGACGGCTCCTCCTTGGTACAAAGGTAGAACCTTTTTGACGACATCTTCCATAAAGCCGTCTTCTCGGTGACAAGGTGTTCGAAAGTGATACTAGAGAAGTTAAGACTTCATAAAACCATACCTAGCATCATTCTTATCCCCACACGAGAAGAAGATGAGGGGGTCACGTCTGCGAATTTTGCAGGAAACGTGGTGCGGCCGGCGAGAGACTCGCCAACTTTTGCATCAGCGGTAGGGAATTTGGACCCGAGAGTGGACCTTGACAGCCACCTGAAGCATGGAGACGCACGGTATAATGCATACTTGTCCATGATGGCTGCTAAGTTGTCATACGAGAATGATTCTTTCGTGGAAACCACCATTCAAGATCGTTGGAAGGTTCATCTCTCACCAACCATCGATATGATATCAACAGACAGGCATAGAGTTATGATACATCGACCTGTTTAGTCATATCGTCTTGCGCTAATCTACCTTTCTCTCTTCTTATTTTTCCTTTTTCTATTCATTTTTTATGACTTCAGATGGAACTCTTGCTGTGTCGGGGCTATCCAAACGGTAAGCATTGGATCTTCGTGATATGTACGCAATTTTACTGGTGAAATTTGGTTTTAAACTTAGTCGCTTGCTTAATTAAGAAGATTTGAAATATGCTGTGTAATTTTCATGATCTTATAGTCGCTAATCCCTCACACAGAGTAACAATTTAAGGACAAGCACAAAAAATCACAGATGAAAATCTTATGTTTGTACTTATGCATCAAGCTATATGACTTTGATCTCGAGTTCATACAGACCAACTTACAAAATATAAACACTGACTGCTGTTGGTTTTTCTCGACTCTTGATGAGAAGCAGTATTAACTAGGTATAAATTAGCTTTACTTTCATTTGTCTACTATTTCAATTTCCGTTCCTCTCTTTCAATGATTCGGCCCAATATTTCATAAGATATATTAGACAATTACTGCAAGGGTGGTCATTTTCGATCCTCAGTGTCGATGGTGATTACTCTTTTTCCATGTCTGCATTGCGAACCTCCGTAATTCAACCTGAATTTTACTTTTCTTTTCTTTTCTTTATGTAATAAGCTATGTCTACATTGTTTTCTAATGTTCAAAATTTTTGGAAATGCAATGAATTAACATTATATCAGACTCCTTTACCAAAAAAAGAATATTTAAACCTTTACCAAGAAAAAAACATTATATCAGGCAACATTTCCATTATGAATTATTCGAGTTCGCTCCTACCATAAGAAAGAGTTTCCTTTTAATATAAATTCCTACATTGTCATGTAGACCTGTTAGAATATTTAGATATTAAATTATGTTTTCATCTAATAGTTTAAGTTTTAAAATAGATGGCAGTAATTCTACTAAATCTCGCGATCAAGAGCAACCCTCAACTCAAGCTACTGAATCTCACAATCTGGAGCAAGCCTCAACTCGAGCCATCGTGTTCAGAGACCAAGACCTAGACCTGATTGTGGTGGCATTTAGGGGTACCCGCCCTTTCGATGCAGATGCATGGTGCACCGACATCGATATCTCTTGGTTCGAGGTTGAGGTTGAGCTAGAAGGAGAAGCGGCACCGGAGAGGGTGAGCATCCATGGCGGCTTCATGAAAGCCTTGGGCCTACAAAGGGACCGGGGAGGGCTCAAGGAGATGGATGAGGTAGCCGAGGAAGGAAAAAGCTATGCTTATAATGGGATTAAGGAAAAGCTAAAGAATGAATTGCGGGGAGGAACAAGGCTCATACTGACGGGGCATAGTTTGGGAGGGGCACTTGCCATACTATTTGTGGGGGCGTTGTGCATGCAGAAGGAGGATGCAATTCTAAGGAAGTTGGGAGGAGTGTACACATTTGGGCAACCGAGGGTGGGGGATAAGAGATTTGGGGAGTACATGGAGAGCGAGATTCGTCGTCGTAAGGTGAAGTACTATAGGTATGTCTATTCAAGCGACATTGTTCCTAGGCTGCCTTGTGATGGCAAGATCTTTGGGTTCAAGCACTTTGGTTCTTGCTACTACTTCAACTGCTTGTACAAGGGGAAGGTATTACCATCTCTCTCTCTCTCTCTCTCTCTCTCTCTCTCTCTCTCTCTCTCTCTCTCAACAGCATCTACTTCAAGCCTCGTGTTAGTGTCAGGATAGTTGCACAAGAAACATATCTTTGATTTGAAGGAGGGCTGGATGCCATACTGCAATCATGTTTAAATTTTGCACATTGTATATTTGGCTCTCACACTCTCCTAATTACATAGCAATTGAATTCAGTTGTTAGATGAGGAGACGAACAAAAACTGCTCACCATGGTTATGGTATTTACCTAACATCCTGATCGCGATTTGGGAGCTGATAAGGGGCTTCATCATGCCCTGTATGCATGGCCTAACATACCGAGAGAGCTGGTTCTTAGTGCTGTTTAGGATGCTCGGCATTGTCTTTCCAGGAGTGTCTGCCCATTCTCCTCAAGATTATGTCAATTTGACTCGACTTGCTCCTGAGCGTTCTATGGAGGAAGCTAGATTCAATCAGTCAGGAGTATAGTCTATATGCCGACATGATTGTAACTGGAATAAAAAAATTGTATTCGGTCTTGCGGCTGTGACAATAACTTTCCCGATCAGATTTGTTGAAGAGGGCAAACTGATGTGCCTTCGATACATAATTAGTTACTTGCACAGTGTGCTACTGAGGAATTCTGTATGGGTGGATTGAGAGAAAATAAAACCCTAAACTCTTGAAGAGCCTTGGGGTTCTGCAATATTGTTAAGTGGGGTACATTATGAAGTGAACATTTAGCTTAATGTTCAATGCAACGAGTTGATCTCATGCAATATACTTTCCTTATTGAATCGAACAGAAGGTTTTCTTGCCGGAGACCTGCAATGTTGCTAATATGAATCCCAAAACTAAAACATTTAACTTAATGGTCAACCAAATGAGTGGATGAATCTGCAACCAAATTGATAAAAGAAAGGGTTTGATCTATATGGTCTATCAAGCAGACGTTTTGCTTTTGACCATATTATAATTTAGACCCTGATAAGACAATTTAATATATATGCATAGCCCTCAAAATTTCAAGGTCCTTCGAGCCCTATAAGAAAGGGCTGACCCGACATATGGCATACAAAAAGAAGAGATGAAAGAAGAACAGAGGTTAGCGGGATTGTTAACCAAGGATGGTAATTTATATAATGTGATTATTAACAAAGACGGAGATGTACATTAAAGATAATTTATAAAGATGGTAATCTACATTAAATTTAACGTCTGCTTACCCTGACTGGTGAAGTTTAAGCACACTGCAGATATCCACACTTCGCATTTAAACCTAAACATATGGACATTAGAAAATAAGCAGAGAGAGCAGTAGTTAATACTCGTGTGATGCACAAACACGACTGATCAATCACCATCCTAGTAGTAGTATTCATTATGGATATAGGTCCCTCACTTTCTCACAAAAATAGAGAATAAAGAAAAAAAGCATATCGATCTATGTAAATGTTTATATATGGAATATTATAAAATCTATTTATCGTGTGTCGTTTATATTTAGGCTAACAATATTTTAACCCTTTATATAACTTAAGATACATTCATATTCTGTGCATTTATTTACATCAACTCTCTAAAATTCATTCTCTAAGAACTCCGAGTTTGTTTTCAGTCCAAGCTTTATTAGAGGATTCTTAAGGGGAAGTTGTGAACTCTTATCATCACACTCTACATTCAAGATATGTTAATTAACAAAACTTACCAACTAATTTCAAATGAAATGAATTTTATATGCATACAGATGGAAAATAACATAAGGTTTTGTTTTGATTAATATAGATGGTATTGTAATTTTATGACAATGTGCGGCTTTTGCATTTCCAATAAATAGCAACTTTCACTCTTTCCATTTGTGATTTTGATCGATTAATTCTTTTCTGTTTTCATGAATTCAATAAGTTATGGAGCATCATAACCATTTAGGGTGTGAAAATTGCATGAGCTTATATTTTTCGGGCATACTATAAAATTATGTACTTTTGAGTTCGATTATTTTCGATTAACTTCTAGGTTCATTGATATCTACTTCCCTACATGTGTCTAATTGTGTCGTTTCGAAAAGAAAATTACTACACTAACCATATCCTAATCTGCTTTTTACTTCTAAAATAGCTTTCTAATCGCTCTTTTCACCAGACATCTCATCCTCTTCAATGGTTTTGTAGGTTTTTCCCCATGCACTCAGACATCTATATCCATAGATTTCGTCAAGGACACCTCCTTCTACAACTCTAGTCATGGCATCCTTTTTATTTTCGCCTGTGTAACTCCGATAATCCACATGACACCGAAGCATGAACTTCTATGTTCCAATCGCTTTAGGACCATCATTTGCTTTTCCGCTACTACTTAATTTACATGCTTTAATTTTAGACCAGCCTCCACGTGTATCAACATCTTTATGCATCACGGACATGGTGATGTTTGGAAAACAAGAATGCTTGAAAACCGAAACATTTATCGTTAAAGCTAATCATCGCGAGGAGAAAGCGCCTATTGGGTCATTCTTGTAAGTTAAGGGCTCAATGGACAGACAGATTTGCAGGTAAGAATGAAAAGAGGACCACTATAATACGGCGGCCATGTCTACTGTGGTACATGTACATTGGTATATCTGGCTCTCACATTCTTCTATCACAATCACATTTGAACCTCAAGTGTTAAGGAGTAGCCGAACGAAGACAACTCCAACTCGTCTTTTTTATGGTACGTGCCGAACGTCATGATTGTAATTTGGGCTGATAAGGGGCTTCATCATGCCATTATATACTTTAGGATGATCAGCGGCGCCATTCCGGAAATGTCTGCTCATTCACCTCAGGCTATGTCAGCTTGACTCGACCGGGCTCCATAGCTCCCCCAGATTACGAGGGAGGTGAGCTTGACTGAAGTATCATGTGTATGTACCAATAATCATACCCGAATTAAGATTTCTTATATACGTTCTTATGACCAACGGAATAAGGTCTTGAAGAGAATTTTCACAATCATTTGGTTCCTTGTACGGACTAATGTACGAAACATCATGAGTGCATTGCATAAAGACGTCTGTACAAGACTACATAATACAAACTGTCCTAAAAGATTACCAGACGTAATAAGCAAACTTAAATGCATCTAAGTATACCTCCTATGGGTCATAATGCATTAGGAAAAATCAGCGCACTCATAAAGGATCGGCAAGATGACTGAGAAGGAATACTAATGCTGCCGAGCTTCACAAGAGAAGAAATGGGGAATGCGGACAGCCTAGTAGATAGAAAGAACATTGGGAAAAATGGACGTAGGTAGGCAACCTCCGACAATTGAACCAAATTCACAATAATATTTTAATACCTATACTTTGAACCTTAACCTTCTAACCTCTACCCACAGTAGGGATAGATTATAGCAGAAGAGAGACATCAATAAGACGAATGAATTTCTCAGCATATGAAGATGGAAGCTGTTACTTTTTTCCTTCTTTCTTTTGAGTAAGTTACAAGCTGCATGAGATAAATGCTACCGTCCATCAGTTTGCCTTTGCCGTCGAAAATGCCTAAGAATGAAGCTGTCTGCATATAAAGGATACTTCTTCCTGATGAGCCCTTTTATACATTTCCAATAGGAAAAGTCAACTAACTCCCCGTCTTTACGAACTATGAACAAGCACCTTGACCTTTGAAAATCAGGATGGTACCCAACCTGTCAGCATGACAAAATATAAACAAAAGTCTAAATGTAAGATGAAAATGCATGAGTTTTCAAATTCTTGTACTATGACGCAACATGATCCACAAACATATCGAACTCCACTCAATTGAGGAGTGAAGACAGTGAGATCAACTTCCAGAAAGTACAATTTTTTTTTTTTTATTTTTGTATTATTTGTAAGAACACTTCTTTATAAGGAGTATTCAGGACATCAAAGAGTATGACATAACGCAACCAAAATAACTGTTACTTGTGCCATGAAATAAAACAAACAAGAACATTAAAAAAACCCATCCAAAACAACAGTAATTGCCTTCGTTCAGGTGAACAGCAATTTTGACAAAAGAAGAAACTGATGTGTTTCTGCCCAGCAGACACTCAAGGTTTCACAAGGGCTAAAGTCAAAGATTATGAAAAGAGGATCCACTTCTGTGTATTTAGTAGTGGGGTCACATTTTTCTACTCTCTTCCAACCCCATGAATGATGGCTCAAGAATCTGCTTAGCTCAAACAGTAAAGCCTTATAACTACAGGTAGACTAAAGCTCTAAGCAACACAGCTACTTTCCTCAGTTCCAAGCACTTTGAAGCAAGAATGTAGAGCTTCATTGAGCTTTAACATGAATATTCTCTCTCACAACATCAAGTGGGATATCATCTACATCCTCATCAAGTAATGCATCTTTCACAGGAAGTACATTTCAGCATGATGAAAGCAACAAAAAAGGCAAATCTTGCACTAATGTCGCTACTCCTGATATTCGATCCACAAGTTGCTCTGCTTGAAAAAAGAGAAGGTGAAAGGAGGAAGATACCGTGATATAATCAATTCCACAACCGGTCTTCTTTTCAAACTCAGGATGATAGGGAAGCAACTTCTCGAGAATTGTTCTCTCATGTTCGGGACTAAATCGATCTCCACTTTGATATCTACAACAAGATAACAAATTCCACTTTTGTTAGTACCAATAAGAATCCAGTGCATTTCTACTTATTTCTTAGTTATCTGTAAAGATTAGGGCAATTAGGGACCTTTCAGACAGTTCCATTGTTATCTTTTTTCTAAAAAAATGTGTAAATCATCTGACATGCTCACAGCATCCAAATGTTGCTTATATATAGGACCAAAAGTAGCTGAAATGGTTAAATGTGAGCAGAAAATGCAATTGATGGGTTGGTAATAAAGAAGGAACATGCAGCAGCAAACATTCTGCAAACTTATGTATAGATGTCCAATGATAGCAATCAGTTTGCTATGGACTCTTAAAACTTAGACAAGCATAATCACATGAAATAACTCAGGAATTGGCACCCAAGCTTCGATCATGCTTTTACAAATTGACATACAGATACAAGCAAGCATCTTATTACATGCTGTCTTGTCCATGAACGTTTCTCTTGGCCTATGACTCTTGTCCATGATGTTGATAATGCAAATGTCAACAGATCTCTGAAGATAGGATTGAGGGAACCTTCATATTACAAGGTTTTGACATACATACAACCATCACAGAACATTAAGTATGCATTATGAACTGTTTAAAGTTAAGAATTAACATCGTTATTCTGCTTTCCAGGGCACTTGTGGCTGCTCATGTGCCAGCAATGAGCAATTATGTTAGGATAAAAGAAGGAACTGGAATGACGGAGAGAACCTAGACCGCAGCATGCTCAGAATTGAAAATCCAAAGATCGTTGGTGGACTGAAAAAAGGTTACAGAAGCATTCAACTATGTAATGAGGATGAAGGGCAAATAAATACAACACTAGTCTCTAACCTAACTTTAGATAAAAAGGATCTCAAGGAGGAAGGCTTGGTCACAGATATAACAGAGTGCTATTGTAATTTGTAACAGAGGACTGACACTCGATAAATCTCAGACCTACAGACCTATGGGTTCAGGTCAATAACCGTCCTAAATATGTGCCCCTTTCCCACCAGAACGAAAACAGAGACCAGTATGGGCACTAAACGTGGAATCCTAATGATTTATTAAGCATTCTTTGTTAACATAAATGGATTTGCACACTTCCCTTGAATGATAACAGCCCATGAATGTCTTAATGGTGAAGCCGATATTACATACGACTGTAAAGGCATGCATATTCTGAACATATAGTAGTAGTCAAGAAAAAGGCAAAGTTAAGTAATCCATAGTCAACATAAAGTTGAATAGTCGCAACCTACAATTGTAAAAATCTGAAGACTTGGAGTATGTGCACAGGTCTAAAGACTCTAGACGCCTACATCTGTGCAGGGCACATAAATACTCTGTAAGTCCATCTGAATGTAGAAATCTAAGACGGAGTCCATCTGCACATGCCAACATGTATCTAAGCGCATGTGAGTACCTAAGGATAGCGAGGTAGATAAAGAGATAGCTGGAGGCTGGAGGGCTGGCAATACGTGCACAAAGAAAAGAAATTCCAAGGCCGTGTCTCTATTACTCTCCGTACAACCATAACATACCGTGAACAAATCTTTAACTTTGATCATATAGCTGTTGAACAGATTGAAGAAACTTTTAGGCATTTCCATCTTCCAACGATTGAGCAAGCATAACATGTCAATTTTAACAGTAAGACATAACCAACATTGCAAAAGCTTCCTACTGGATGGAATCAACCACTACACAATCCTCTCGCAGCATTCGGCTCTACATAACACTGCCCGACACGGTCCTTTCGGTCCTTTCCAGTTAAACGGTTTCGCAAGACTATTTAAGCAAGCAAAAGGCCCACGAACAATAAATTATAGTGCAAGCAGATATTTATCCCTTTCGACTTATGCCATTTTTATCGCGAATTCCGGCGATATAGGCAGGATGCAATTACTAACATCTTCAAATTACGGATTCTCTACAGAAATGAGGCCTCACCTTTGAGAGTGCAAAATCATCCTCACAAAGCCAACCAGAGGCACGGTGTCCTCCAATATCTTATCCTCCCAATCAACCCATTCCTCCTCCTCCTCCTCCTCCTCCTCCTCCTCCTCCTCCACTTCCTCTTCACTGTCTTCAGCTCCTCTGCCGCTCACTTGAGTCCTCTCCGCTTCTCCGGACGCCTCGTCCTCCCCCGAATCCCCGGCCAAATCCTTCGCCGGAGACACAATCGGCCTCCTCACGAATTCCGACCCCAGCGCCTCCTGGCTCCGGACCTTGCCGCCCCCGGACCCGGTCCGCAGCGCGCAGACGGACGACGGCGGCGGCGGCGCCGCCCGCCGGAACGAGAAGGGCATCGCCAGAGGCGAGAATCGAGGCAGGGCGGCGCTCCTCAGGACGCGGACGTGGCGCAGCGCACTCCCGGGGGCGGAAACCACGCCGGTCATGGAGCTTCGCTGGCGGCGGCGGCGGCGGCGGGGGCGGCGGGGGACGGGCGGCGGGAACGACGGAGGCGAAGGCGGCGGGGGCGGTGGTGGTGGGGGTGGGCCTCTGCTTCGAGTCTCATGCGTGATCGCCCGATGATCAAGAGCGAAGGAGCAGTAGAAATGGCGAGTCCGGTCACGTTATCATCATCGCTCGCTCGTTCGCTCGTTCAGTGAAGCTAACGGAGCTCAGCGGATAAGTTGCAGAGAGAAGGAGAGAGGGAGAGAGAGGCGGGGTTGGCTCGCTCGCGGCTTTCGTCGATATTTTGTGTGGCTCGTAGAGCTTCTTTTACGGGCTGGGGCCCAATGACTGCTCCCGGTCCGGGCCCACTGAGATTTTTATGGGCCCCCTGCTTGATGGGGTTGGAACTTGGGCCTTTTGTCTTCCTGGGCTTTTCCATTTTGTTTGTTGATTTGAATAGAACTAGGGGCGGAGCACCGGGTCCTTTTCAAGTGGGAACCAGCCGAAATCGGCCTACTTTCGAAAAAATAAAATAAAATGGAATCCGATTCTGGTTCGGAGAGAAGCAGTTCGGCTCCTTGTTTCGGGAATGAGACTAGAGAGGTTCGGTTCTTGGTTCTAAGAGTGGATATGCAGGTTCTTCTCGACGATTCATTAATCGATATCGAACGGATTTTTGCAGCATCTTATTCTGTTCTGCAGCATGTTATTTTATTAGGAAAAAAGTCTTGTATCCATTGAGATTTAAATCATGGTATTCAATGTGAATGAAGACTTACCTAACTGCTTGACCAAGACTTTCATGTTCAAATGCAATTTTTTGCGTTTTCATAACTTTCTAAGTACTTTCCCCAAAAAAGATAACTTTCTAAGTACTTTCCCCAAAAAAGAAAAGGTGACCGGCTCTTTTGATTAATTTTGAGAAAACCCAACTAGTTTGGCTCACACTAGATCCATCAAACGGATGGCTCAATTCAAGTCGAAAACGGTTCGACTAAATAGGCACTTTGAATCAATTTTGACTCATTTTCCATACAATACAATCCAGTAATTAATATCCAACCCAACTCATATTACTAAAATATTTATATATTTAACCTCAATATAAGAAAAGTCATACCTAAATTGATGTTAGAGTGCAAAGTGAGTAAGTGTGAAATTGAATGAGAACGAGAAAGAATGAATAAAGAATCATAAAAGTTGATCGACTCTAAGTTATAAAATCCATGTATGTTTAAATAAAACAAATTCATGTATGTTTAAATAAAACAAATCCATGTAACAACTCATCTCATCATAAATGGGTTAATACATTAATTAATTATCAATTTTGACATATCTAACTCACGCATTCGATTCTTCGAAATTGAAAGCCAATAATCAACTCAACCTGGAGCTAATCACCTCTCGAAAGGATAGGTTCGGCGCTGTACAGTCTCGATCAAACGAGCTGGCTAGGCCGGATCCGGATCTGATACTGCCACGCCTCAAAAGATGGTAATTAATTCTCGAGGCCGATTCAAGGCGGGTGGGCCTTTGGACGCGGAACCCCCCAACCGACTCATGATATTCACGTTTCGAGCCAGCAGGCAGGCTGTCCCACATCGGTAGAGGAGGACGGTGAAAAGGTGCGCGCAAATAAGCAGCTGGAGGAGGGGGAGGGGGAGGGGGAGGAGGACGAAGAGACAAGAGGAAAGGACGAGGCCGTTGACCGAGTTTGTCTCCACGTCCCGATTCGGTTGTTGTTGTCTTCGGGCCAAAGCGAGCGGGGAGCCCCTCGGGAATCGCGTGGCTCAAACACATGCGTCGACAAAAAGGGGCAGCTCCGGGGCTATCGGACAAAACATGATCCTCGCCTAACGGTCGGTTGGGATGGGAGATGCTCAGGAGGGTTCATGCCCGTAAATTACGATTATCCGGAAAAGTACCGGACGGCCAGCATCGTGCACTGTGGGCAAATTGCTTCGATGTGGGATTTTATTGATCACAGTACGGTCTCCATGGTAGTTTCAACACTCTCGTAATTTATACGTGAACCTCGCGAGATCTATATGGTGTCAGGAAAATCGTTGTTCCATGTAATATTCGATTTGGATGAAGGCATTAAGGCTCAATGGACTCATTTTCTCATTCTCTTGTTTCTTTTTTTTTATGAAAATGGCGAATAATCATTAACTTTGCCTTATGTGGTCCATAAATTTCAAACTTGTTTAATCTATTTTTTAAACTATATTATTCTTGAATTTTAATTAACGAAAAAATAACATTGAATATTAAAAACTAACTTGGACACACACCAAAATTTTAGGAATCGCGTTAAATAAATTAAAAGTTAAAGGATGATATTGTTTATTGAGCTAAAATTTAAGGATTATATTGAATAAATTAAAATTTTAAAAACTACATTTCAATAATTATTTATATCGTTATCTCTCTCGCTTTTTTTCTTTTTTTTTTTGTCGGCATGAACTCCATTCGGATCTGTTAATACATTTCAATGATTATTTATATCATTATTTCTCTTTTTTTTTTTTTTTTTTTTTTTTGGTCGGCGTCAACTCCATTCAGATCTGTTAATATTTCTAAGAATTACTTATAATGTTACTTTTCGGTTGGGAGTCGGCATTTCCACGAGGGCGGCGGTGCCCACTCCCCTCGACCCTGCCACAGTCGGATTATCATGATGACCGAATAACACCAACAAAAATTACCCCCCCCACAGAAAAAAAGCAAAAAAAAAAAAAAAAAAAAGGAAGGAAAGAAAGAAAGAAAGAAAGAAGATATGTTGTCGGGGCTCCGTCTATAGATCTCCGCCGACACTGGCGCTTTGCCAAAAAGTCACCCTCTCTCACTCTCTCTCTCTCTCTCTCCTGGGGAGAATTGACTCGTTCTACTGGCTTCAAAAGTCAGTCCACTGTGCCAGGAAGAGGGGGGGAGTAGATTCCAGTTCATCCCGCGGGGAAAACGATGGCGTCCATTCCACTCCATTCCCGAGAAACACACCTTCCACCAAATAGGAGCGAAAGCAGAAACTCTCTCTCTCTCTATCCTCCGTCGAATAAAAAATATCCGGTTTCTCACTCTCTAAAAGCCTTCACGACTCCAGCACGGTCCACCGCCAACAGCAGAGCAGATCACTTCCTCCTCCGTATAAATAACCCGCCGGTTCATCCCCCCCCTCTCTCCCGTTCGCACCGGACTCCCATCCCGATCTCGCCTCCAAATCTTGTTCGCCCTTCCCTCCTCCTCCTCCCCCTCAGATTCGACGCGATGCTCGCTCTTTGACCGATCCGTCCCGAGCTCTCGATTCGCGATCCGGCGGGAGAGCGGGCGGGGGAGGGAGGAGTAGGAGAGAGAGAGAGATGGACGGCGGCGGGGACGGGACGGTGCGGCTCGGGGCGCTCAGCTTCAGGCCCGACCGGGCCCTCGATTTGGCCCAGGACGTCGGGGTGTCGTCCCCCGTGACGCGGCAGAAGGCCGCCGCCGCCAAGCAGTTCATCGAGAACCACTACAAGAACCACCTCCAGGGCCTCCAGGACCGCAAGGACAGGTTCGGACCTCGAGTTCCCTTGCTTTCTCCTCCCGCTCCGACCCGACTTCGCATCGGTTTCGGGGCTTCGCGTCGTCTGCTGGTCTCTGCTAGTGCTACTGACTGAGACTTCGGATTCGTTAGGTCGCGGCGAGCGTTGCATTTATGCCTCTCCCGAGGCATTGATTGCTCCTCTATCATCTAGAACTGGTTATGATTATAGGAGGTCTCTTTCCATTTATGGAGTCATTAATGCAATTACCGATTTTTCTGGTTTCCTTGCTTCTTTGAGAGAGAAATACGCTTGACTCTTCTGTGGGAAACGGATTAACTTGATATTAACATGCCTTCTTTCGCATTCGACTCGATTTAAGATACTATTGACAATGTGGTATGTGAATCCGAGACTTACCTGATTAAGTTAGATCCAAGATGTATAAGCCTAGAATCTCTGTTTTGCGCATTAAGGCATAGGCGGCCTATATTACGTAGATCCGATAAAAAAAAAGAAAAAGGCAGAGTAGCCTACTGATTAATTCCGTGATTTTGGTATTAGACGGCGAGCGCTCCAGAGGAGAGCACAAGAAGCTCAGGTGTCTAGCGAGGAGCAGCAGGAAATGCTGAGAAATCTAGAGCGCAAGGAGACAGCGTACATGAGGTTGCAAAGACGTAAAGTGGGAATGGATGACTTTGAACAGTTGACTTTCATTGGTAAAGGCGCATTCGGTGAGGTAGATGCGAACGCTACTTTCTTCATGGTTTTGATATTGGCTGGCTGGAAGATATGCTTTGATTTGCTTTTGAGCCACTGCAGTTGATTCGGCATTGACTTGATTTGTGTATAAAGTAGTTGTTTTTGAATGAGTTTCCTAGGCTTCTCTTCCACAAAAGTTCAGGAGGATTTCCTTTCTCGCACATGTTACTTATTCTTACCAGCTACATTCAACCGATGCAGGTGAGACTCTGTCGTGCAAAGAATACCGGGGAGATCTTTGCCATGAAGAAGTTGAAAAAATCCGAGATGCTTAGCCGTGGACAGGTGAGCATCTTCAGCGACATTTTATTGGGTCCTACAGTTTGCTACTTTTGCATCTCTTCGGCTTTTTCCTCTTCGCTCTCTTTTTTCAGTTACTAATCCAATGATTTGTTATTCAATTAGCTGATTTGGTTTATTTCTCTGCATCCTTTGTCTATTATATACTGGCTGTCAGTGAGTCTTATGTTCTAGCTTATATACTCTTGGGACTGGTTGCTTTGTAGTGTTAATGCACTCTGTGCTGTGTTTCTTTAATCATGATTTGTGTGATCAGGTTGAGCATGTTCGCTCCGAGAGGAACTTACTTGTGGAGGTTGACAGTCGGTGCATTGTTCAGCTTTACTATTCCTTTCAAGATTCGGAATTCTTATACCTCATCATGGAATATTTACCCGGTGGTGATATCATGACATTGTTGATGAGAGAAGACATTCTTTCTGAAGATGTCGCACGATTTTACATAGCAGAGAGTATTCTAGCCATCCACTCTATTCATCAACATAATTATGTGCACAGGTATTACTTTAATATTCCGGGTACATAATTACTTGTCATGACTATGAATATGTTTCAGCTTTCTGGTAATTTATAGTACTGGATGCTAAGAAGGAGGGCCAAAAGTTTAATTGGAGTGAGGTGTGGCATTGGATGGTTATATGCTTACATAATCTTGTTTATTTTCCATAGAAGTTGAAATTGAATTCTTCTATACATATGGATTTTTACACGAGTTTACAGAACCACAGTTTTGGAGAATGTCTTTTCCAAGCTAAACTCGCCTAGTGTTGCAATTGGAAATTGGTAGCTACTTGTCTCTTTTTGTGATCAAGTGGTATGTAAGCTACTTGTTTCAATAGAATGTTCTTGTCTGTTCTAATCTGTTTGAATGAGTAAAGTGGGAGAGCTTGTTGCTCGTCGACCTTGTTTGCAGCTTCTCCTCCTCAATGCACTCCTTGAGAAGAATCTTCTATTATTCTATGTGCTTACTCATATTAAACCAAAGAGGAAAAGTCAAAAGATTCACTACCATCAGTCTCTTCTTCATGCGGAACACCACGCTGGCTATTGTTTGGCATGCCAATGAGCCCTTGTATTATTACCATTACATTCTTCATTGCTAGTCTTGATCTATCATTTCATGATGCTATCCTGTTGCCACTGCTTCAGTTCTTATGAACTCTTTCCGCCTTTGTTAGTGCTGCTGTTTGATGATAGATCATACTCATGTTAGCCTTTTTATCTCTCTGTTTCTTTTTCTTCCTGAGGTAAATCATTGACCGTTGAACAACTTCACTTGTGTTTCAACATCTACATGATTTCATTAAGCTTCTGGAGCTAGAAATGAAACTCCGAGTTTCTTCTGAGCAAGTTCCTTCGTGTAGGGACATTAAACCAGACAATCTGTTACTGGACAGAAATGGCCATTTGAAGCTTTCTGATTTTGGTTTATGTAAACCTCTAGATGACAAGTATTCTACAATTTTATTAGAAGATGATGGTTTAATCTGTCAAGAAAATCCAAGTGGATCCAGTGGACACTCTGGTGCTGATGGAGCACCTTGGTCGATGCCAAAGGACCAATTGCTACGATGGAAACGTAATCGGCGTGCATTGGTATCCTCCCATCTCTGTGCTCTCCAACTTCTGTTGTCCATCTTAGTCATTTTCCAGTTTCATGAAGTAATGCCAAGCATTCCATTTGTCTAAATTTACAAAGTTAATTTAGTATCTATTTGGCTTATGTAATGTTATGTATAACATCGACAGGCATATTCCACTGTTGGAACTCTTGACTACATGGCGCCTGAGATACTGCTGAAAAAGGGATATGGGATGGAGTGTGATTGGTGGTCGTTGGGTGCAATCATGTATGAGATGCTAGTAGGCTATCCTCCCTTCTGTTCTGATGATCCCAGGCTCACATGCCGTAAGGTGAATTCGCTATTACCTTTGGGTGGTTACAAGTTCCAAGGACATATGCTGAGTACTCAATGATTCGGTTTTGCCTCAGATTATTAATTGGAAAGCATGCCTGAAGTTCCCTGATGAACCAAAAATTTCGGAAGAGGCTAAGGATTTAATCTGTCACTTGCTATGTGACGTTGAAACAAGACTAGGGACTGGAGGAGTGGAAGAAATAAAGGTGAGTTGCAGAATAATGCTCTTTCTTTCACACAGTAAAAGAAATTAAAATGTAAATTTGCACTTTCTGCAGAATATGCCCACCGCCACGACCACTTTGCACTGGCATTCTGAGCTGTAATTGTATTCATACTTTTTGCAAGTTTTCTTTTCAGGCACATCCATGGTTCAAATCTGTTCAATGGGACATGCTCTATGAGATGGAAGCTGCGTATAAGCCTACTGTTAATGGGGAATTGGACACTCAGAATTTTGAGAAGTTTCCAGAAGTGAGTACCCATTTTATTTGTCAAGGTTGTCAAGTGGAGTCACGCTAAATGAGATAAAATATCTACAGTAGACTGAGAAAAATTTCCCTGTTTACCAAAATAAGAAATAAAGTTCCCTTTCCTGTCTGGATCAGGATCGACGTAGCTTTATTGCTATGCTGCTAAATTAAAGCTTTAATGACTTGATACAGGCTGTGAATATGTCGGTCTTTCCATGCTAGATATGCACCTTTGAATTTTTCGTGCTTCTGACTCTAGTAAAGTAGGCAACAACTATGGGTGAATAAGTATCTGGCTTTCTTGCTACCCTCGCTGCAGTTTCTGTTTTTTCTTTATGTTTCAGGACATGGGTAGTTTTGGATGGCTTTGATCTAATTTCAAATTTCATAAGGTGTGTGTTGAACAGGAAAAACGCTCTGATTTTTGGCAATATGTCCTCCAAGGAAAAGATCTATTGTTCTCTTGGCTAACCTAACCCACTGATTGACTTCCTCAGACATTCAAGGATTACTTCCTCAGACATTCAAGGATTCCTTTGCGAATCTCAATTTTGGCATAATATTTATCAAGACTTATCCCAATGTATCTTTCTGTTTTGATGTGAGTTTTGGCTGAGATCTTTGCTTTTTGACTTTCCTAGGTAGAAGGCCCACCATCTTCAACGCCAACTGTTGGACCTTGGCGGAAGGTAAGGATTCCACCTCACACTGCTTGATTACCATCCGAAGTAAAGAACTTTGTAAAACATTAACACCCTACCCCCCAACTCTAAACCTGGGGCAGATACATTTAAACGATCATATATATACACAAAAGCTTTCATTTGGTCCGCTGGTTCTGTTATCACTTTGACATCACATGAGGATGAGGGGTGGCTTCTCAACTGATTTTGCAGATGTTGACATCGAAAGACAATAACTTCATAGGATTTACATTTAAGAAATCAGATGTTCTTAACTCACTTGAAAGTTCAGGTATGCTGTATTTAAGTGTTGTTATTCACCGTTTGTGTATTTAGGTGAAGTAGTTGCTGTCTTCCATACAGAAAACAAAACTAACTCCAGAATTTCAATGCGGACTACAGGTGCGGACCCGAAACCGCAGGGAGTTTCAAGGACCCCATCTCTAGTATCCTTGTTAGGTAGGATTTGACGCGGCCGGTGCCTAATTATTCTTCCAATATCAAACTTTACTGTAAGGGAAAGTGTCCACGCTCATCACGGTTAGAAAATCACCTGTTCTTGAAATACCTTTTGCTCATGCTCAGGTCGGATGGAACTGCTGGAAAATGAAACATCCGTGGAGGAGCAAAGACCGGAAGATTGAGTCGCAAATTCTACTCATTCCGTAAACAATCGGTGACGGAGAGAAGGGAAAAGGATAACAGATATCATGATCCATTCATTTGAGACGACAATGCAAGAATTCGAATAACGGGAGCTTAAGCTTCGCTGTTGTAGCATTATTTTTTTTCTTTCCTGACTGTATCTGGCCTAATGAGCACCTTGTTGTACAAAAAAAAAAACAGTTTTGAGGATTCAATTTTCTTGAGCATGATCAATTCATATGATATACCCGACATTTTCCAGGAAATTTTCCCCTTGGCCGTCGACCCAGCGGACTAGCATTAAATTTTTCATGAATAGAAATAATCAAATTTTTTTCGGTTCTTTTCTTTTGATATTTAATCGTCCCTAATTTCAATCCAGAAAATTCTCCTCTCATCAAAATTGGAAAATGGTTGTGGGGAGATATATCATAATCTGAAATGCGGAATTTGATCGGTGCTGTTTCCCATTCGCCAGGTTTTCGAACCGATGCTAAGATGTAAAAATTGATTATAAAATAGACGGGCGATGGGTCTAAACAAATGACAATGCTGCTATGATAGAAAGTAGAAGCGAAGTTCGTGCGTTTGGATGCCGCCAGAGGACAACCTACGGCGGTTCAGAAAGCAAACCCTCGTCCTCGTCAAACAAGAAAGCGAAAGAGTCGTACGAGGAAACGTGTAACTCGTTGTTCTCGCGCCCACGGGATATTTCGGTGGAGTCAACATCGAGGTTTCTCGATCCCCACCTTCTCGATCTTCGGTCGGGGCACGGGTGTCGATCCCGACGTTTCCGTCGCCGCACCATCTCGATCTCACTCCCCGCTGCACATCCCTCGGGTTTTTACGAGCGGTCGGTTTTTACCTGGTCGACGGCTACGTGTGGGCCGTTGGGGGGTTCCCCCGGTTCAAGAAGGGAGAGAACACGTTTTACTCTCCGGTCCGTAATTCATGGGCTTCCCACGTACTTCGGCCATGTGACGGAAACGCGCACGAGAAAGCCCAGGCGCAGGCGGAACGGAGACAAAAGAAAAAGAGAAAAAAAGAAGGAAAAAAGAACGAGGACAAAAGGGAAAAGGGGAGGGGAAGGAGAGAGAAAAGTGCGCGGAACCGGGGGGCGCGGGCCCCGCCCTCCCCATCCGCCACGTAATCCAAATCTCTCTCTCTCTCTCTTTCTCTCTCTCTGGAGATTTTACGGAAGGAAACAGCGGCAAGCTAGAGGCGAAGATATTTTCGGCCCCGAAAATATCTGGCCTTGAGCTCATCATCGCAGGTGACGTGGCGCCTGTTGGCCCCTTGACACGTGTAAAAAAGCGGTGACAACTGTATCGCCATCTCCCCCCCTAAAGCTCCTCTCCCTCCCCCACCTCTATCGCCCCCTCCCCTTCCATTGCTTCTGCATACTACTCTCTCCCCATTTTCCATTAATAAACCCAAAATTTTCCCCAAATTCTCTCTCTCTCTCTCTCTCTAACGCTTGGCCGTCGCCGTCGCCGTCGCCGTCGCCGTCGCAATGGAAGCGCCTCGCAGAACTGATTTCTCCGGGGCGAGTTCGGGGACCTCGAACGAGTTCCCCCACCGTGACCCCGCGATTCCGGTACGATCGGCATTTCTTTTTCTCGCTCCCGCCTGTCGACTTTCTTTCCGTTCTCCTCTCCTGCTTTGGCTGTTCTTCTTCTTCTCCTAACGGTGGTTCTCGCGCGGCGGCTGTGGGTTTCGCTTCTGGATTCCGAGCCCCGCCGAGACCGGAAATCCCGCGCCGGAGGGTTTGGATTCCGGTGCTGATTCTCGAGCTCGATCGGTTGTGCTTTTCTTGATCTCGTCCGTCGCCTCTGGCGGCGGGTTTTGTGAGAATGCGTCGCTGTTGTTGTTGAGGAGGAGTTGCGTTCGCGTCCGATTGAAGCGCCGGCCGTCGGGAGAAGAGGCCGCTGCTTTGACGTCCGTAGCGCGAGCGGATCGCGATTAAATGACGTTGCAGCGAGCTGCGTCTGGTCCTTGAGTTCTTCGAAAGGGAATTTTCCCTTATTTCGTAATGAAAATAGACCGTGTGCTTAGGTTTCTGCTCTGCTCACGACCGTCCGTTGTCCTTTCGATGAATTTGAGGCTGAGGTAGATTGGAATCTGATTACTTGAGTGAGGCTCCTTTCCAAACTGCACTCGCCATTACAATCTATTGTCGCGAGAGCTAATTGTAGAGCAGACAGCGAATATGAGCTAATTCCAGAAAAAAAAAAAAATGAAATTTAATTTGCTCATGATGTATTTCTGCTTGGCTTGTTCTCCTCTTCCCTTCAAGAGAGGAAGAGAAGTTGAAAATTGTTTATCTCCATCGGTGGGGTAACATCTTTCTATTGATAAACAGCTACTAAGGTAGATGAAATTGGTGGTGATTGTTTCTCAGGATCTTCCGGGCGCAGATTCCTTGAATGCAGAGTGGACAGATGAGAAGCACAGTCTTTATCTTAAATCGATGGAGGCTACTTTCGTGGACCAGTTATATGATTCCATGGAGTTACTTGGTTGGCACTTGGAGAAGGCAAACTTCTTGGATCCTCAAACCAGGCAAATCAGCAAAGACCCTTATTCACCCTCTGGCCAGGTTTGAATTGATATGAGTGCACAATAGTCGTTTCTTAACTAGTCAATGGTATCTCATTGGTTGTTGTTGACAGAGCTCTTTACTCACTCTTATATCCAGTTCAAAGTTCTTAGAGATGGCTCTTGGAAGAAGATCGACTTTGAAAGACCTCACTTGCAGGTAGAGAAAGCCGATGGTTCGCACGATATCGTAAAAAGTCAATGGATCCAGCATTTTCGACCTGCTTCTAGGCTCCCAAGGTTGGGATCTCCTAAGAATGGATCCAGTGGAAAAGGGAAAAAGTCTCTTGCCTATGCATCAGCTGGAAATCCAGAGCAGTTTCATGCATGTCACTCTTACTTTGGCAATCAAGTCGATAACGGCAATGCAGGTGATCTAGTTATTTCTGATGTATGGATCTACTTGATTTTTCTTTCACTGGCGTTCCCATACATGTGTACGATGAATGTGGTTCTTACTGTTTTTACAAGTACTATTTTCTATATTCTAACTGTAGATGTAACTGCCTTTAAACAAGGAGGTGAAGCAAAGCTATCTTTTGGAAGATTTTTGACTGATGACAGCTGTTGGAGATTTAAATGTTGACAGCTTAAGAAAATACTTGCTGGAATGGATCTTTCTTCTTCTTTTTTTACATTGACGAAAGAAATATTAGCTTTTCTCTCTTCAAATGCAGCTTAGAATGTTTAGTAAGAAACAGGTAATCTAACTTGTGAGTGTAAAATGTGAACTTCTGAATTCGACATTGTGAAAATATCACCAGTTATCCACTATTGAGCTGAATAAACATGTCCTATAACTTTGTCTAATCATAACGGCAAGTTAAATCCTTGCACTCTTGTCCTTTTCTACCTTACTATGACAACTCATTGAATCCATGAAAACAAATGCAATAGTCTCAGCCCTTCGTTATTATATGGCAATCTTTTGCCATTTATTAACCCTCTTCCCTTCTAATTGTATCATTACGTGACTCATGACTGGTGGAGTGCTCACTACAGTCAATACTAAAACCCATTTCGCTTGATATTAATGAAAAAGAACTGAGACATGTAGATTCGTAGAACCTGCCTTTGGCTGGATTTAATGCTCTTGGTTTTTGCAGAGGTTACGGATCAAAACTTTGTGGATGAAGATATAGGAGGAAGAAAGGGGAGCAACATAGGCAGCGCAAAGAAGGCAAAGACTTCGGGGACGGATTCTTCGGACAATGACCAGGTAAATTTCAATTCAATACCAGTCGCATAGGACTGGGCTCCCCAGCTTACATAAATTTTACCTGGTTTACAAGGTTGTTCCGTTCAGCAGACCTGCCTTGACTGGAGACGCCGGTGAGAATTGGGCCTCCTTATCAAGATGAAGGATTTCTACGGCGGAGGCTGAGGGAACATTCTCTTTTTCTCACGCCCTAATATCAGCAAGCAACGTGAATTTGGATTTGCATGCACCATCAGCGTGCTCGCGAGAGAGGATTCAATTTTCTAGAGACGAGACCTGCGCATGGGGGTGCTCTTTTTACCTCTCTGAAAAGAGGTGCACGATGCATATTCCGGCTCGGGCAATGGTTAGGAACACGATCTTATATACTTGTACAACTCTACATATTGATGTGCTGACACAGGTTAGTCGGGGCTAATTCGACTAGGAGAGAACAAGGTGAATGATTGATTGTACTAACATAACAGGGTTGTGGGGGATCATTTTCTCTTTTTTTGAGTTGATTGATGCTGTAGATCTGTGGACCTTGTGTTACTTGTTAAGGTTTATTACCTGAACCATAATTTAATTTATTGTTGTCATTAGTGCTTTACAGAAACGATGGATGTTTTAATTCGTGATGGAGTCGTTTAGAGCTATTCGATTATATAACAGAGGAGCAATCATTTGTGGATTATGTGTGGCGATGTTAAGCCCTGGTTTCTCGAGACAAGCATACAAATTTAAGCCAAAAACAGCAACATTCACTTTGCTGCAAAAGGACACATTTAGCGATAGGTGAGTAAGTGTTCTTCGAGAGCTTTGGCAATTCGAACCATTACAAAATTGCCATTTCATATATTTTTTGTCCGCAACATTGCCCCCACAGCACTTCTCTACAAGAGTGGAGAATTAAAAAAAAAAAAAAAAAAAAAAATTTAAATCTATTATAATTTTGTCAATTCAATTTTAAAATTTTTTAATTATGTTAATGTTTTTATTAAATAATTATGTCAATGGAGTTTTAAATGTTTTAAATATTTTGATAAATGAGTTCATCTAATTAAATTTGGTTGGAAATCAGACACATAAGAGTCGTTTTACGTGACACATAAGTGACACAAGATGATTTGAACAATTTTTTAAATCTTTTCAAATTATTTATATAGTTTTTCTTTTTTTTGCCGTTCCTTCATTTCTTTTTGAGTATGGCTTACGAGGATCGTCGAGCGCTCGTCAACAATTGGGTGAGGGCAGTGTTGTAGTTGACTTGTGACCCTTACTCGGCCTTATCTAGATCTAGGGGTCATCATAACAATGAGCAAGCCCATATGAGCAAAGCTGCTCCTGCTTGGCTCGCAACCACAATTGGGCAAGGGCAGTGTTGTGGTTGACTTGTGACCCTCACTCGGCCTTATCTAGATCTAGGTGAGGCCATCATGACAACCATATGAGCAAAGCTGCTTGGCTCGCAGCCATAGTTGGGCAAGGGCAGTGTTGTGGTTGACTTGTGACCCTCACTCGGCCTTATTTAGATCTAAGTGAGGCCATCATGACAACGAGCGAGCCCATCTAAGCAAAACTACTTGGCTTGTGACCATAGTGGTCTAGGAAAGGCCGACCTCTTGGATGCTACATATATACGAGATTGATCTATAAAATAATTTACTAGAAAATGCCGTTGTAGGAGATTGGATTATTAACCAATTAAGAATTATCGACACAATATAAAATGGTAATAATATATAAAGAGAAAAATGTCTTTTAGCATTTGAACTCTTGAAAATTGATTATGAGATAGAAAAAGTTGAAATGGATGATAAAAAAGATAGAATTATTAACCATGCTTTGACATAAAATGTTTGGATTTCTTTGCTAGATACTTCCATAGAATTGAAAGTGAATATATTTTAGTGGATAGCGAATATATTTTTTGTTCATTTATTTTTCATGAAACTGAAATAATCTAATCGTTTTATATACAACATCACGAATAACATACAAAATCATTACCTAACACTGTGGACCATATTTAATATTTACAGGATATTTATTTCATAGAATGATTAAAAAAATATATTCCAAAAAATGATATAATATGAATATTTTTATTAATTAATTATTTCAAACGAAATAAACGATGGTTTTATAAAAAGTATTTTTCATATTATTTAATTTTTACAAAACAAACGATGCGTTAAAAAACAAAATAATCTAGCACGATAATCGTGTGCTTACTCTCGCGCTCTCTCGCATGTTGTCGCTTCTCAGATTTCTTGATGGCTTTGCCTACGTGTACCGCAAGACAATCTCTCTTCTTCTTCTTCTTCTGCTTCTTCTATTTCCCTTCGTCAACCTGAACTCCAATCTCGCAAACCCTAAATTTCCAAATGCGTACCCCCAAATTCTAGCTCGCCATAACCAATCGCTTCAGACTCTCTCGTTGCTCCGCTCCGCGATTCGGATTCCATTTCCCTCCCGTGGCCGCCGCTCGATATCCCCGAATTCGAAATCGCCCGGTTCCCGTTCGGGATCTCGTCCGTAGGCTTCGAATGAATTGAATCGGAGGCGCGCGCCCCCCCGTTCGACCCGATTCTATCCGCCGAGGTCCTCGCCGGTCGGGCAGCACCCAATGCCGCCGTTTCTGTCGACGTCGAGGGCGGTGAGGTCGTCCCTGTCGCGCAGGAACGACATCAAGCGCTTGGTCAGGTCTGGCTGGAGCGATTCTCGGCAGCCCGTGTTCGATCGCATCAGATGCCTCGCCGGCATCGCCGGCCTCGACGCCTCGGCCGGTCGGAAAGCGTCCGATGCGCCCAAGGACGTCCTGGTTAGCTCCGGGCAGCCGATCATGCAGAGGAGGCGGTTTCTGGGGTGTGGAGATGGTGAGGAAGGAGGTGTTTTGGCCAAGGTTTATGAGGAGAAGCGCGTTCTGGGGTAATTTTCGCGAAAAAGCCCTCTCGAATTGTTCGCCATTCTGTTAAATTTGTTGATACGTATAGTTCGATGTGTGCGATAATTTCTTCGGGAATGAGTTCGGGGCGTGATGTGTTTCATCAATAGGTACTCTCCAGAACAGCTGTTTGACGTGGTCGCCGCTGTTGATTTGTATCATGGGTTTGTGCCCTGGTGCCAGCGGTCCGAGATACTGCGAAACAATCCGGATGGGTCTTTCGATGCCGAGCTGGAGATTGGTTTCAAATTTCTAGTTGAGAGTTATGTTTCTCATGTAGAGTTGACCAGACCAAGGTATATCAAGGTAAGCAACTAGCTATCTTCTTCCTTCTGGCTATGTTCCCGGCCGTGTAAGTATGCATTGATATGTTTCACTGTACATTTTCGCTGTCTTGTGCTCTATTCCAATAGTATCAAATTAATCGGTTGGGTTTGAATTTTGGCCAACAGAGTACACAGTAGCACAAGGAGCTTCCATTGTTGATCATTACAAATACTCCACCACCTATTATGCCTGAACATTGCTTGGCTTCAAGAAACAATTGCGTCTCCATCTTCTTAGTTTTTCTTTTTGGTTGGCATCATGTTATATGCATTTACTGTTGTGACTAGCATTAATTAGAACCTTGTTGCAACTCATTAGATATCCAGATGGGAACACCTGTTTCATGGGCCAAATTCCAGTTTTCTACCTACTTTTAAAGGCATCATTTTGTCTGCTTTTGCTTTGGTCCAGATCACAATTTGTCGAGAGTTCTTGCAGAAAAGTTTCAAAATGATTGGCCATCAGACTTTTTATTCCTCATTTTGAGCCAGATTGACAAATTGACTTGGAATTGTGTTACAAACGTATCTCAAAAAGGTTTTTTTTTTTTTTTTTTTTTTTTCATTCCTGCTTAACTTTGTTCCTCAAGTAATCAAATTCAGTTTTTTGAACCGTTATATATGGCAATGACCCAGAAGTCATTTACTCGCTTCATTTAGTTGATTTAGGATTGAATGTTTACTTAATACAATTTGACGAAGAGGATAAGAAAAATTGACTGGTTCCACCGTATGTGGATACTTAAACTTGCACAATACAGAAAGATTCTTGTCTCAAGATAGGCTTTCATCGGCAACAAAGGGTTTGGTTTAGTGGTGGCCTATCCTTACTGAGATCTACAAGTCTGGGAATAATTGCCTTCATGCTCCTCGCAATACTTGTCCTTCATCTAGCAAGAAAATAAGTAGGTTTTGTCTTGCATGGAATTGATGAGAGCATTTGTCTTTTTTTAAGCTGCTAGCAATTGGTGTTCTTGGTTGCAGTTCTGAGTTGACTGATGTGGTTTTGCTTTGTTAATGTTTTCCTGTTTTCTGCTTTCTTTTCCAGACGACAGCATCGGATAGTTCCCTTTTTGACCATTTGATAAATATTTGGAAGTTCAATCCAGGACCAGTTCCAGGATCTTGTAGCCTTTACTTTTTGGTGGATTTTAAGTTTCAGTCGCCACTTTACCGGCAGGTAGTGTTGCTTCTTATAATGTATGCAGTTGCATCAAATCCCTATTTCTATAATCATTCTCTATGAATTTTAGGCTTTTTGATGAGCATGACAAATGCTGATTGAGGTACTTCTAGTGAGTTACACTATTTACTTGAAGTGCTCAGAAGTCAGAAGCAGTTCTTCTTACTGTACAGACAATGAATTACCTAGTATAGTTGGAAAGCCTTGTGTATTTCTTGGCATTTACTATTTTCAAATTTATATCCTGGCATTTGCAACATAAATACCACATGTTTCTATTTGCAAAACCTCTGTGTACTTTCCTTGAATGGGAACACCAAAATCTTATGGCATCTGCATTGATAATGAGTGGTTGTTATACAGTTAGATCAAGCTATCATAGGATTGCTGACTTTAGAAAACTCTACTAGCAATGGTAGAGATAGACCGTAAATTTGACAGTTTCTTCTGCTAATATGCTGCATTTGCCACTTAAACTTTCAGTATTTCCACATATGGTAAAGACGGAATTGCTCATTTTGTGCACTAGTAGAGCAGCCAGCTCATTCACTGTGGACTAAATTACATTTGTAATTTAGTCAATGCCTTTAGAAAGCCAGATTTTCTATTGATAAAATGCCATAGAGTTATTCACAACTAGTAGCATATGGCTTCTTCTTCTTCTTCTTCTTCTTCTTGATTGGAGTTGAGGCATGCGATCTTCTTCATTGCGTATGTTCTGGGCTTAATTGCATGACGACTCTTGTTTAACCTTTGGCTCTTAAGTTTGATCAGTTATGGTCCTGAGTCCCTCTATATAAATGTAAATATTGTTTGCTGTTGCTGCTTGTTACCTCTGTTACACGATTATATCATTATACCTATGGCAGTGTCATTTAAACTTGTGAGTGTCTGCAGTTGCTGTTATTTTGCATCTCTTTTGATCAGCTTCCTCCCAAATTATCCTGACTCCAATGTACCAAAGCAGTGACATTAATGTTTCTAAAGGAGCTCATATTCTTCTGTTGGTTGAGTGTAGTTTGCTACATTTACTAATAGCTGTCCATTGGATTCATTCATTAGCACTGATATTTCTGGCTCTTGCAGCAATTCATTTTAAAACCTTAGGCTTATGTATGTTTGGAAAATAAGGTTGCAGCCATGGACCATGCTAATTTGTCTTTGGGTTTCCTGCTATTAGGTGGCGTCAGTCTTCTTCAAGGAAGTGGTTGGCAGACTGGTCAGCTCGTTCAATGAACGTTGCCGCTTGATTTATGGACCTGGGGTTCGAGTTAATGAAGAGTCTTGTGAACAGAGGGCTTGAAGTTTAAATGAGCCTCGTGTTGATCTTGGTCCTTTTGCCATGTATTCTCATGATTGGCCATTGTGTCAAATGGGCAGTGAATCTTGATTCCCATTTTGGGTTGCTGCCCGCACAGCATATTGCCATTTTGTTTATCGTAATGGGCCTTTCTGGCCAAGGGATAAAGCCTCAAGAGCGAGCTATCATTATGTTGCAGATAGGTAACATCAGCTGTATCATTTTTGCAATTCTTTGAATATTTTCCCCCCTGCTTGGGGATTTAGGAAATCAAAAGCAATTTCGATTTTAGATTAGTGATACTTTTGTTTTGCTCTAGTACTTCCAGTGTGCTGTGCTGCGCAATTAGCCTGTGCTGCTCATGAAGCTGCACGGTCATTGGGTCCTTTCCTAATTTCTGGTATCCTTTCTGTATTATGCGATTGATCTTTTGATTTGGGATCCTATAATACCGAGCATACGTACCTCCGCTTGTCTTTCGCGAAACCCAAGGGCTGAAAGCTTCGACGGAGGATGCTAGACAGACATATTGATGAGTTTAGGTTAGAAAGATGAATTCCTTGGGACTATCTAAAATCATTGTGGCACTGGAGTGTATTCGTGTACAAGCCCATTAGGCGCTCTAGTCAAACTCTCTCTTTCACTCCATCCATTCATGGTTATGATTCTATGAGTGAGTAACGATAAGGCTAAATACATCAGCGCGTCAGCATCTTGAAACTGAACGATCACTTAAAACCGACAAATGCACGCGATGCATCCTTTGCTCAGCACCACACGGGGCAGCCTCTGTTTAACTTTCCACTAATATAAAAAATAATTAGCAAGCACTCTAGAATCAGCAGAAAATATCCTCTCCCAGCAAGAGGAGAGGAGGAGATCCCAAATCACTCCTCCCTTAACAAAAATAGACGCGACATCCCTCGTCATCGGGGTTAGGACAGGATCACATCCAAAAAGGAGATGGGAACGATAATGATTGGGTGGCTCAAAGACACCACGTTTGACTCGAGTGCTAATGTTCAGTGACCCCAGCAGCGCTCGAAATGCAAAATTTTCATGATAAAGTGGGGAGTTGGAGACCCACGAACTGTCCACATTCTTGCGGGGGAAACGATCCACATGGGTCTGTCACATGGATCATTTTCTTCCTCAATTTGTACCTTCATCGACTCCAATCATGTAGTGTGAAATCATCTCCCAACTCGATGGAAAAAACCCTACACTCAAAACTAAATCGATACGGCAGCAAACAGCATGCATAGGAGCCACACCCATGTCATATCACAAGCGAGCATTATTCTCTAGGACCACCAAAGTTTTCATCTCACCACTAACTCAATTCTCGCCACCGTCTTCCACACCCCACCCCCCCCCGGGGAACGAATCGGCATCGTTTCGCCTTTGATTCCCAATTTTTGTCTCGGTCAATAATTCATTCGCTTTTGGAGATCCTACAGCTGGCCGATTAGAAATGTTTTTTTTTCAAAGGAGGGGTCCTCTTCCAATGTCAATCCCCTTTGTTTATTTAGATGATGGGTGAACATGATTTAGGATGTTGAGGGATTTAGACCCTTGTGTTCCCTCCTCATCCACAAGATTCTCCCTCCCATCATTGTGTACGGTGAAGCACACGTCTTCGGAGAATAATATCTCAGTCCCTTTTCACCTCCCCGCCCCCCCAATTCGATCGAGATCAGAATGGAGATGGTGGGGGGTCCCCGAGAGGAGTCATTATCTGCCGTATGTTACAAAAATTAAAGTGCCCAATGAGAATAATCACCCTTTTCTTTGTTCCATCTTTGTTTTTTTTTCTTTTTATGTGCTTTTGTTTTTTGTTTTTTTAACCTTCCCCTTATCTTGCTTTCTTTTTGTCACCATTTCCCCTCGTCGATCCATGGAAAACGAGACACATCCTCGTCAAGAACGTTCAATCTCCGACAAGATGTATTGGGTTGATGGCCTGGCGACCATTATTACATGTTTCTGTCTTAAGATTGAATCGCGCTAGGATTGAGTGGGCATGATTCGTGTTTTGTCCTAATTGACCATGCATGGATGGAGACACCGTGGCTGTAGAAACTCGGTACATGTTGGTAGCGCCTTTCGGGTGCCTACATTCCCATCGCTATGGTTCAAATGTATCGGGAGAGGCACGGCTGTTGAGGTCAAATGTCCCATCTCCGCCATGTGAGGAATGCGGGATCCAATTCTCCTGTTTCTAAGATGATGAAGCTAAGACTCGTCGTTGCCGATACTTAATTAGAAAGAAGAGGCAAGATTCTCTGCTTCGATTTACTAGATAAAATCGTGTGGAACATATCAAATCAGTACAGAAATCGGATAAATATGAAGCGACGAGCATGCCAAAGTTGACGTGAAGTAAATGAACTTTGCGTAGCACGTTCTCGCCGCACACCATGAGAAGTTCGGTATGCTTGGTGACTGCATTATTGGCCGACTTGGGATTGTGATGTCCACTTGGAAGAGCATAGCGTTACGAGCTCAGCAAAGTCAAAAAGAAATTCTTCTCTAAATTCTCTCATCTTTTTTTTTTTTGGGCTCCTATGCATCATGATTGGATTCTTAGAGGTGCTTTCGATACGTATATGATATATGTGCTCAATAGTTTTGTCTTATTTTATATATTCCAATCACGACATATTGCTTCAAAAAGAACCCGAAAGTTAATCGAAGAATAACTTTGTGTAGAAAGTTGAGTAGGCCCGGGCCTATTCAGTTTTGCATACACTTTCCACCGAAAAATTACCACATGATAATCAATTTGACATCCATTGGAAAAGTGCATCCTCCATAAGCAACCACTACAGACCACCATGGAGCCGTTGCGTACTACCATCATAGACTACTCACACCCCCGCGGCGTTGATGTCGAGAGAGAGAGAGAGAGAGAGAGAGATGTCATTGGATAGCGACACTGTGGTCATACGCCGAAGGTGGAAGTGGGGTCGTCGGGCGGTGGTACATTGCCTCCTCACATGGGCACGTTTCCAATGGAAAACCGGCCTAGCTAGTTAGAGTCAGGATAGATCTAGACGTAGTCAACCTTTTGCCTTTCGGGCTGCATCGGTTAATCACTTAAAACTCTTTCTCCGTCCGCCATTTTCACTAGAGGAAGGTCCACGTTTGTTATATAGTTAAAGGTGGCACAAATCCTCTTATTATATGTATCGTAACGACTTTTAAGCCTGCAATCAATCTCACGAGAAGAATAGGGGAAGTCTGCCTAATTTGGCATGCGCCTATGAGATAGGAGAGAACAATCCTAGGACGCATCTCAGTCTCTATAGCTCTCTAGGGCCTGCTGCAACTAGGCAAGATTCTGCTCAGATTTTCTTTCTTTCTTCCTTCCTTTTCGTTTACGCAGACAGGCGCAGAAGAATAAGCAAAAGCCAAAGCACCCCATTGTCGACGCACGTAGGTTTCCATCATTCTTTGTTCGTACGTTAGCACACGCCGCATGCGACAAGCCTTTTGGTCCGCACTCCGTCACTTCACTCTCGTACTCGAACGTCTCTCTTGGTTCGCTTAACGCAACGACGCGACAAACGATGCATACCCGTCCCTCCTCTTTGATTGCTGCCTATAACCGTGACACACCTCGCACGGTGTGGGGGAGCCTGTCCTCGATTCGATCATCGTGCATGGTTTTCTCTCACGAGGGTGGATCGAGAACGCACAGCTTTATTGGCTCTGCATGTGAAATTTGAGGATTATCTTACGTGATTCGGGGTCCACGTGAATCGAGCCCTTCATGTCCGGTCTAGCATGTCCTGGCTATGGGGAATCGAAGTAGTGTCTTATTGGGCTATATTAGAATCTACCTCCCTTTTACGGATTCAAGATTTGATTTTGTTTATCATATCATTCATAAAATAAGTTATTTTAAAATCTTTTTTTTTTTTTAATTATGATCATTTCCTTCCCTCTCTCCCCCCCTTCTTTCTCGATCATTCCATCTTCTTAAGTGAGAAAACCCTTCGATATAATTAAGCATATAACAACATGCCTCCTTTAATTTTGTTCTATTTTAAATCCCGTTTTGCATTTTGACTTGATTTTGTGACTCGTGTGTGTGTATGGACGTGCTTCATTTGTATCAGAGAGTCTTCAAGGATGTAAAATAAGCTCATGAAACGAGAAGATATACGGTGGTTGCAAATCACCGTGTCAATCAGTGAATGCTGCCCCCTTTTTACTTATACCAAATAATAGATTGACACGTGTCAGTTGACATGAAATAAAAAATAAAAATCTAATTGTTCTCTTCTTCTTCTTCCATCACCCACTTGTCTTTGCCAATCCGATTGTAGTTCATGGCCGCCAGCGCCACGCCACATAAAGGCATCTTTTTGGCCGACTCTACATATCTGGCTATCCATGGCCATTGGTGCTAAATGAACCGTTGTCATTTGCAACCATGGTTTCATATGCGGAAGTTTAGCTGGGCCAAATTGGAAAGTATTGGTTGATAAGATCTTGTGGAATCAATCAACTGTTCTAAAAATTTAAGTTATTAGATGAAGACGTAATTGAAATATTCCATCACTTCCCTCATGCTTAGTCTGCCATTTTTCGCTAGTACTAAGTATTGGCACAATTAATTGGAGAGGCAATTGAAACTTGGAAAGATTTGAACCTTTATTGATACCATATGAAATTTTGTGGAACTACAATCAGTTGTTCTAAAAGTTAAGCTATTAGATGAATGCGTAATTTAACATTTAAATATTCCATCACAGCTATGGACAAGCAAGGATGGCGAAGGGTGCTCAACTTGGACTGCACCGCAATCCTCAGGTCATGGGGACCAAAGTTGGACTTTGTTGTTTGCAATCGTTACCGTGGAGACTAGATCTGGACTTCGTCGCTTGCCTTCATTGCTCGCAGTTACAATCACGACAACCAAATCTAGACTTTGTTGCTCGCTCGTTGCTATCATACATGGGTAGACTCCAATCACGGCTTGTTGCAGTGCCATTGTTATTGCAGTCAGTGGATTGACGAGCAAAGCTTATAGCCATGGCCGAGGCCAGATTTGGACTAGTAACAAGCCAACCGCGAGTGATAACAGAGGGGTAGCTAGGGCCAACCGTAAGCGACGCTGGAAAGGGTGGAGATGGTGGCTGAACAGGGTGGTGCTGTGTTATGGAGGAGGAAGCGCCAACGGCGATGGATGACAAGGCAAAGGAAAGTGGGTGATGGAGGAAGAGGAGAAAAATCAGATCTTTGCCCTTTATTCCCTGATATTATGGGTGAGCATGGTTTCGAGGTAAAACATGAAACTTTAGAATTGGATCGATGAGAACCTGTATAGTTCCAAGTTCCATGATATGCAAGGCAAGTTTCAAGTTCCAAAAATCAGAAAACCTGTTTGTATGGGTAGGTTCCAGGTTCTAAATTGGTAGAACCTATAACTTGAAATTTGAAACATGTAATCTAAAACTTAGAACAAGTTCTTGTATTTTTCTCGGTTTATATCTTCACACGATCTCATGGTTTTCCATGATATTCAATGATAAACGTATAATCTAGAACCACTAGCTTGAATTTCCATTTTATGATCTAGACTTTTATTTATTAATTTATTATAATCGTTCAATTAATAATACAAATAGAAACTGGGTAGATCCTGGAATCTGTAACATAGTAGGTTCTAGATCTCAAAGTATGCATGGTAGATTCCAGATTCCAAAAAATGAGGATTGTTCCAACGGATAGATTCTATGTTTTAGGTGGAACTTGGACGAAACCTATAATCACTCGCTCCTAACTAACGTGTGCTAATTTATGATTGAGTATAAGTAAAAAACGAGCGCCACTTCAGCGATTGACATGGCGCTTTGTAACCACCGAATATTTTTTTCCTATGAAACATGCAATTGACCTCACAGGCCGAGGAAAAAGCGAAGAAAAGCCGAGGTTGATGCCTCAACAAGATATGTTAAACGGTTGGTGGGTGGCGTCGGGAATCGAACATGCACGTGTCCTTCTCAAATCACTTTTCAATGAGCCCATCCAATAGGTGTTTATGTGTGCGCATGTGGCTCCTCTAGTTTTTCCTCTGCGGTGCGAGAGGAGGGAGGGGGGGGGTGTTGAACTCTGCATGCTCATGATAACGAGAATCAAAGGGAGATACGAATCGATAGGAAGACAAAATATGGAGCAGGATAATTTGCTTCTCCTTATTACTTTTATGTGGTCCACCATTTTTCACGAAATCACTGGAACTCATGAGAATCTCCAAGCATTAGCAAATCTGCATGCATGCGCCGTACGCATTCAGCGAGTAAGAAAGTCCATATTGTGGATGGCAATCGTTTGGCCTGCTTTCGCGCTGGTCCAAGCAGACATCCATCCAAACAAATCTCGGTCATTTGATGCTTTATGGAACACGAAGACCACGGTCGGAATAATCGTCAGAGTTGGCATGATTCGTTGGGGGGTGTCAAGGGGATTCTAGCTCGTGAAATTAAGGTCATCTATCCAAATTTCACCAAATCCGATTTGCACAGCCGAGAATCTAGACTTAATTTATGATGCTAGCAAGAAGTTCCATGAGTTCCGAGTAATCACGTCTGTCCGCTTATGCTAGGGGTGAGCATGGTCCGAATGAGCAATTATGTTGGATGTTTGTTTGTAAAACAAACAAAATGTAATTTTGCTTGTCCTACATAGGAAGGTGAGAAAAGATGAGCCAATTTATAACTGTGAGCATTTTTTAGTATGTTTAAAGAAGAAAGATTGGGTGTGGGCTAGATCCCACAATACTCGCATGTGGTTGCACGAATATTAGACGCACTTAGCACCAACCCATTTATTCATTTTTTTTTTATTTCATATGATTATCTTATTAACCTTTATTAGTTGAAAGGTTGTTTTTTTATTAAGTATTTTTGGAAATTATGAAAATTCAAAATTTTATTTATTTAAAAATATTTTATTATTTTTATTAATTTTAATTCTTATATGTGTTTTTTCAAGATAACCTTTGGAAATTATACTTGTTCAGTTTACAACATTTCTCAAAAGCTTGCATTTGTTCATTTTACAACTTCTTTTGAAGGAATACATTTATTCACTTTGCAACATTGCGCGAAGAGTTACCTATGTTATATATATATGCCAGTTTTTGGCATGAACGAAGTTCTCTTTCCAAAACTACAGCCATCTTTTTAATTATTTTTTTAAAGATTTTGGAGAAATACTAAAATTGCTATCTATTATTTTCATTTTGAGATTTTATTGTATCATAAAGGATGTTTGACGATGATTATTAGTAACTTTATGAGACAAATAAATTATTAATAAAATGATATCACGTCTCAAAGTCGGACTGGATTGTTTTATTGATGCAAAATCATATTTTTCGCGTAGATTCCTATCCTAGAATTGGGAACTGCCCATTAAAAAATGATTATGAAAAATAGGACCGAGAACCGTCTATTAATCGTATGGATCCATTTAGGAAGTGGACTATTCGATCCAATTTCCATGTGAGTTCATGGAACTATTCCCCAATTTCAATCTCTCACCGCTGCTTTTATGTCCCTCACGTAGTTCAAGCGAGATGGAGTAGCTGAGATGCCAAGATGCAGGCAATACTTGTTGCTCATCACCACTTTCGCCATTTGGCATGGAAACGGGGGTCTCCTCCATTGGATGGTGTTCTCCAACCATCGCAACCAAAAGAGAGATTAACCATGAAAAGAATTGATCGGTGGAAGTTTAAAGGCTTGACCATGTGAAGGGGATTCGGTTTAGATTCGCCTCGTGTAGTCTAGAATGAAATAATGTCAAATGCGAAAAGTCAAAGCAACGTACGACGAACTGAGAATCCGCGAGGAACAGTCGTGCGTTAGATCGTTCCTTTCAGTCCCATCTTTTGAGATCCGCCAGCTGTTTCACGGAGAGAAGTCGGTTTGTGGACGACCCCCGGCCTCTCGGCCTCGACACCTGTCCCTTATCATTCCCTTCAATCAGCAACCTCCCCCACATATCTCCTGTCTCCTACACCCTTCTCCCTTCAGATGATGATGTCGTCTCGGAGACTGTTGAGCTCGTGCATCATGGCTGCTCCACTTTCCTGTCAAATAATCAGAATCTCCCTAAGCAAGAGGTAGCAGACGCTCGAAATCTGTCTTTTGTTTAACGTTTCTTTACGACACTATTCGAACTACTAACCTTATCGAATATGCAAATCGATTCATTTATCGGTGAAAATCATGCTCGAGAGAAATGCTAAGTTGATTTCAAAGTATACATTTTGTTTCTTTCGTAATGGCATAATGATAGATGTACTTTGCATTATGTTTTAATGTACACTTTCATTGGAGCAAATATCAAGATCGTACCATATATGCCTGAATCCATGGGGGTCCTTGAATCACCGACTCCATCTCACGAATCGACACATGTAATCCTACACTGTATATCCTACTTGAGACAGCACAGCTTTGAAGGGTACGATGTATACTTAAAAAAGGGTATGAAAAGACTTCTTGAGACAACCACAACTTTGAAGCTATTTTGGGCCAAGCATCTCTCATTGTTAATCAAACCCCGCTGGAGAGAAAGAGAGAAAGAAAGGTCCACGACTTAATAGGAGACACGTCCGAGGGGTACCGGACATCGTGCAAACTCGACGTCCTTCTTGCACATGATTGAATAGTCTGTTGATGCCACATGAGAGTCTTGATGCATCAACTTTCTATTTTGTCCCCTAGGTAGGGACTATGGACCTAAATAAATCCTTAAAAGTCTTTATCGGAATCCTTATCCGAATCTCGAGATCATCTGAATATAAAATAACTATAAGATATTACTAAATACAAGGCAAGAAAAACATATTGTACAAAACAGGGATGCATAGGGCATTGCGGGAATCAATATGTTAAAATAAGGAACGCATTCATGGAATATTCCATTATTGTATATCAAACGAAAGGTCGCAAAAAAGCCCATGTGAGAGCTTCAATTCCTCTTTTATGGTGAGGTTACACCTTATAACCACAACCTATGATCTAGAAGTAGGAACTTCAATAATTTGGGTGTACACAGACTAAGATGTTAGGCAAGTGAATTATGTAAACAGCAGATGGGTCAGAAGTCGATTTAGTAGGTAACACAAATGCGATAAAGGAAATATCTATCATCTAAAGAATCCACATCGGGATGTATAATATTTGACTAGGTTAGATACTCATCACTTAAGAAATCTACTTAAGGATATATGAGATGTAACTCATCAGGTTAGTTCGATTTCAAAAATTCATTAGAACCCTCAATTAGCCCTAAGAAAGTGATGGAGTTGTGGAGTCTAATAGAGAAAAATAATGTTCAATCGTAAAAACAGTTTTTTTGAGGGCAAACACTTCCTAGTAGGTCACCCATCATGTCATGTTAAAGTAGATAACATGGTTTTTATTGCTGTTAAAGGCATATGTTTAATTTCCCTTAGACTTCTACTATATATAAGGATAATTATCTTTTATAACTATAATGTTATGATGAAGCTCGTAGCTCTAGAGCCTATAGCACTAATACTGATAGTAAAGAGATTGTGTAGTGTGGCACAATGATTTTTTCCTTCTTAATTTTGCAAAAAGGTTTTTTCATGTAAAAATTCTCACTTGTTTTTTTTCTCTATTTTTCTCTTCATATATTCGCATTCCTAACCGGAAGGATCCTCCAAACTAGGCAAATCCTAAGACTCCTAATATCTTATTTCTCAAGAAAATACCAATAAATCCCAGGACAAAAAATAAGTGAGAATGTCGACCTTTGACCCTACTTAATTATAAAAACAAAATACAATGCGCTGGACTCAACGATTACACGAAACGACAAAGAGACTCGACCACGGATTTCGTGACACCTCTTATGCTTCCTTTAGGAGTACAGGAGCGAGGAAAACTGAGGGCGGGTAAATAAAAATATCTAGAAATTGTAAATTTTCCCTTCTCATAAGAAATTGAAATATTTCAGATTTTCCACTTCCATTTTCGTTCCCCCCCAACCCCACTTTTCCTCATTTTCACAATCAAAGCCTTTTCTAGTTTTTGGGACAACTTCGTCTGGAAGACACTAAATTGCACGACACTTGATTCATCTAGAATCTAGACGTATATGGCCTTGCAACCATACATTCATGAAATTTGATGGGAGCACGAAATCCTCATTGAAATGTATAAGTGACCCTCGACAGCCACCAGGAGGGTTGAACTTAACCTCCAAGCAATTTTGCAATGATTGCTGGATGAAAATGAATCTTCTCGATTATGAATTGCAAAATGCAATCGCTCTGTTGACCTTTCAAGTTGCATTGATCATCTGGATTGATACTTATGGTTACATCACGTACACATTTTATGAACATAAAAGTCCCTTTAAGGATGACCTTATACTAAGAATATCATGTTACGAAAATCATATAGTGCTTAGTACGTGACTTGGCTGAAATCTCTTTGAATTACACATGGCAAGCGATAATGAGATTCATGTCGACGGGAAATTTTAGGACGATGATGCAAATCTTGCCAAACGCCTGTGCCCGATTTTCATTGGTGCTAATCGTGACGAAGTTGATGAGAATTAAAGGGGAGGAATCTTTAACTTTCCTAGATACAAGGAACTTCCGGTGATAAAAGCAACCTTTTTCTTAATTCAAGTGGAAGAAACCTTAGGAGAGAGGTGATCTCAGTGATAAATAATCATTTTCCCCTGGTAACATCTAAGACTGTAGGTCTCCTATGAAGTCTCGACCTCCATTTGAGGCTCAATTTAGGGTTTTTGAAACGTATGAATTGCACCTCATTTTTCTATCTTTGCTAATAGAAAAAGTGGGGAGGAGCAATGAATGGCTACTCCTTTTTGACATTATAATAAGTGTCCCGTACTAGTGAGTGGGATTAATTCTAATGCACCAGATTTTTTTATTCCTTAAGCATTTAAAATTACTTTGCTAGATTAGTTCTAATCTATCTCGTTTTCGTTCCGGTCAAAAAAGGAAAAAGAAGAAGTTGTCGTCGTCCTATCATTCGCATCCCCGTTTATATTATTTGGATGCCTATCAACTTCAAGTCATACACCAAGAAAGGAATCAAGAAAATGAATGCCAAAGCTTATTTACATGCTCGGCCAATGAAATCTCTCTCATGTAAAGACGTTGTCCCACTTGGCAATCTCACTTCCTTCGAGACAGATTGGACCACCAATATCTCGCCATGCGTTAAACCTCCAGCTAGCACTGATGTAGACTAGCACCTGGTGATAAGCCCCCCTTCTCCTAAATGGGACCATCTTGTTCCTTTGAAGATTTGTGGTAAAAATGGAAGAAGGAATATGTATGATGCTGGTTACAATATGCAGTCCTTTGAAGATTTGTGGTAAAAATGGAAGAAGGAATATGTATGATGCTGGTTACAATATGCAGTCCTTTGAAGACTTGTGGTAAAAATGGAAGAAGGAATATGTATGATGCTTGTTACAATATGCAGTGTGATGACATGGTATACTTATTCATTGAAACATTATCATTTGTGATTAGTATATAAATACACTCATAGATATATTCATAGCATTTGAGCTCGTTAAATAATATGAGAAAATTCACTACAAAGAGAAGATTCTATTGATTGTGCTTGATTGAAAATCATTTTTATTAATATAATGATAAAAGTGCTAAGCTGGATGAGAATTTCGAGAATTTGATTCGTTCAAATTTTTACCTAATATCGACTGTATAAATCGAGGGTCAAATCGAATCATTTTTCCAAAAGGGATGGTAATAGCGCCACGTATGCAGTGACCTATGTGACACGCGGGGGCCATCAGAATCAATGAGGGGTCCAGGAGAAATCCCATCTGGATGGTCGGAGATCCTAAGGAAGCTGGTGAGCTGGATGCCACTTCTGATTGCGTCACTCATTCTCTAGGGCTTTGATTCTTAATATTCTCTTCAATTCTTCTTTTCTTCTTTGGTTCCTTTCTCCAAAAAAAAAAAAAAAAACAAGGAGGATTGACACAAAATGATTGTCATGCCAATCTCTTACTACTTTGCAAACCCTAATTCTCTACCAATCTAATAATGTAAACAGTGTAATTTTTATTATTAAATTCTTCATTTTTCTCATCATATGTCAGTCTAATATGAATGATTATACACGTAGGATCGTGTGCATATACATAACGTTTTCACCGTGTGTATTTAAGTGGTCATGTGAATTGGCCACTTCCTCTAACATAGAATTGGAACCAAAGAGAATGATTAAAAGCATTTTTTGACTTTGGTTATGGTTTGTCCAAATCTGCATATAACATTAAGCTACGAAACCCTTCTAAGTTTCTTCTTCTTTTCTCTTTTCGGTTGGCATACCCTCTAAGTCGTACTTGAAAATGGTCTATTGCAAAAGATGTGTATGTACAAAATGTAATCAACTCTTAAACCTCTCAAATAAAGTAACAAGTCCTAATCTTTTATTAGAAAGTCCAATTAGTCGAACTTTAAACCATTTAGTTGGTACAATCAAGGCTTACATTTTCACTATAAAGAATGATCAAGTTCTGAACATACTTTGAAAAACCCTGAGTAAGATTGGCTTAATTACATTTGTTTGGAAAAAAAATTAGAATTTCGTTGGCACCAATTGAAAAGTTATGATTCAATAACTATCGATAGATAAGATTCACGACATTCAATGCAGTTCCCTTCAAATGTTTGTTATTGTTATATTAATTTGTAAAGTGCAATGAAAAGCTTATAATTAGCATGTATATCAGGGGAAAGAGCAGACCAGATGTTTTTATTTTATTTTATTTATTCTAAGGTCGATATATAACTAGTTAATACCAACGACTCATTCAAGAAGGGTCAACACAATAGTCACCAGGTTGACATATGTTATCCTTTTTTTTACTACTTTTGGTAAAATACCTAATTTGAATGGGCTGGTTTCGAATTCAAATCATAGTATTTCTCACTCGAAACAACCTTGAGGGTCACATACGCCTACATCGTCCTTTAGATACGTAGAACCTTAGTTGATGCAAAGGGATGTAGCTGTTTATCAGTGCTGAGGAGAATTCGTCGAATGGAAGGTACAATTATTCTATGGTGCGTAAAAATTAATTATTAAAAAAGGTAAGAAAGGAATGGCCTATATACGAACCTCCTAACAAAACCCTAATTACACACCATCAGTGATCCAAGAATCCAAAAGAAGTCCCAACGTTGTGTTCACTTCCATGCGCAAACAAAAGTGACAAGAACTTCAAATCTTCTGGATGTAACTATGTAAACACACCGGAAAATTCATCAATCAACATTGAGTGATGGCGATGCCATGCTTACCGCTCTCGCATGGCAACTATTCCCGTATGTTAGTCCTCGCCAAGCCTCCTTGGATTGGTCCGGCTCTCGAGCAGGGACGTCCAGAAAGGTCAAAAGGAAAACTCTAGTCGCTTCCTCTATAAGACGGTGGCTCTACGTGCTCACCGGTCCAAACAACCAGAATCGGAAGGTTGTTGAAACGGGCGACTTTATTGCAGATCATAGAGAAGTCTACCTCCCGAAATATTACGTTTTGACCATTTGAAATCTGAATACATCCAATTCAAAGATCGCCCGCAGAAAGCACAGTTCGCTCCATTTCTAGTAATCTCAAGAACCCCATCTCACTATCTCTTCAAAACCCTGTATTTGCTTGACAATGATTGTGTTAAGCAAAAGATTATGAGGATATTACTCACCACTTTCCACAAAAAGCATAGCCAACCAAGGCTACCCAAAATGGGCTAGAATTTCTCTTTTAATGCAAGGTGACTCGTGGCTTGTCTGGGTTGAAGCTGTCATTGATTGGGAATGGAAATTCTTTCATTAGGTTACCATATAACTCTTACTAGTATCGATAGCGAAGATTACTTTCTTTACATGGAATTAGAGTTAAAGATGGATTCATGAATGTTAAGATACCTATTCGTTCGAAATTGGCATGCGAATTAATGTGGATGTGCCAATTCTTAGCTGAACATATTAATGCTTGGTCCCAGATAGGGAACTTTAGATTCATGGTGACCTTCCGTAACGTACGTAAAGTTACACGATAAATTAAAGGATTTTACTTACCATATCACAATGGATGAGTGAAATAGAATGAGCTCACTCCGATGTAGTGTTCGAATCAATGTGGGTTTTAGTTTTCTTTGTAATCTAAACGGCAGCTCTGAGGGAGGGATGTGGACAGGTGTCCAATTCGAATGATATCTAGGGGAGTCTATGAAGATCTTGGAAAGGCTATCCGAACATAAGGATGGGATTTAACAAGAAACTCAAGCCAAGGAAAGAACGAAAATGCCTTCTGCGCGTATTAACTATAATACCGTGGACGTACGAAAGTCGTGGAAAAAAAAGAAAAAGATAATCGGAAACCTATGTGTGCTTGAGGACCATCTTTTTTTTTTCTCTTTGGCGCTATCCTCCACACGCTTCATGCTCTATAAATACCACACCCCCTCTCTCTCGTCTTCTCCAGATTGCAAAAAAAAAGTGAAGAAACGATATATACATAGTTTGGCATTTTTGCCACAACCCACCCGTGGGATTTATCTAAACTCTGGTGACAGAAGAAAAGAAGGAGCAAGAAATCATGTGTGGAGGTTCCATTTGTGTTCTCGCTGCTGTTTTTGCTCTATCACTAGTGTTTATCTTCCTCAGAGACGGGAAAAAATCGCAGCGAAAGTCCAAGCTCCCTCCGGGTTCAATGGGTTGGCCTTACATTGGAGAGACTCTCCAGCTCTACTCTCAGGACCCCAATGTCTTCTTTGCCACCAAACAGAAAAGGTTCTGATTTTGTTTCGGCTCATTGACGTCGAATACTATCTTCCTTTTTATCATAATGAATTACGTGTGACTTTTCAATGTGGTTTTGGAATGATGGTTCAGGTATGGGGAGATCTTCAAGACCCACATCCTAGGATGCCCTTGCGTGATGCTGGCTGGGCCTGAGGCTGCCAAGTTCGTTCTGGTGTCACAGGCTCATCTGTTCAAGCCGACGTACCCAAAGAGCAAGGAGCGGCTGATTGGTCCCTCAGCCCTGTTTTTCCACCAGGGGAAGTACCACACTCAGCTGCGGAAGTTAGTCCAGGCATCTCTGTCGCCGGAGGTGATCCGGAACATGGTCGCTGACGTTGAGGCGGTCATGATCTCCACATTGGACTCGTGGGTTGGTGGCCATGTAATCAATACATTCCATGAAATGAAAAAGGTAAGTCAATGATTAGAGCAATTATAGTTAACATATATAATTCTCTCTTTTATGATGCCCGACCGCCTTTCCTTTCCTGTTTACAATTTGGCAGTACAGTACATACAGTTACCAGAAGATCATAAATAGCATGCAAGTTTGCAATCATCTGCAATTTTCTCATTCATGGTTGCGCTTTTTGTTGCAGTTATCTTTTGAAGTCGGTATACTTGCGATTTTTGGCCAATTGGAGAATCACTATAGAGAAAAGCTGAAGAACAACTATCACATGGTAGATAGAGGCTACAACTCTTTTCCTAGTATCATTCCTGGAACTCCGTACAGACGAGCACTACTTGTAAGAACACAATTTTTTGGTTCCTAGTCCATGATAACTTCTGGTACTCTTTCTAAAATAGATGCACTAATTCTTCTCAGCAATCTTCGTTTTCGGTTTCCACAGGCGAGAAGGGATCTAAGCAAGATCATAAGTGGGATCATTGCTGATAGGAAAGAGAAGAGGATACTTGGAAAGAATCTCCTAGGACATCTTTTGGACTCCAAAGACGAAAACGGTGAGACTCTCACCGATGAGCAGATCGCTGATAACATTATCGGAGTGCTTTTCGCCGCTCAGGACACCACAGCTAGTGTCATGACGTGGATTCTCAAGTACCTGCATGACAACCCAAAAATTCTTGAGGGTGTGAAGGTATAACACATGGAATTGATACATGGATTCTCCTCAATACTTTCTCTTAATTCTTGTCTATCTTGGACAAATGCCAGAAAAAGCCGTATAGAACTAAACTAAGTCTCACTGTTGACAATGCTCTCTTGCAGGCAGAGCAGAATACCATCCGCCGATCAAACGACGAAGGGTTCCAGCCTCTGAGCTGGAGTCAGACTAGAAGAATGCCGATAAGTCATAGGGTGTGATAGATCTCCTTCAGCTGCTTTGTTAATGTTGATCTCCTCCATAGTATTTGCAGTGAAATAGCGACTAATTTTTTGTTTTGTGGGACATTTTCAGGTTGTTTTGGAGGCTCTGAGAATGGCAAGCATCATATCTTTCACTTTCAGGGAAGCAGTGGCTGATGTAGAATACAAGGGTAAGAAACGCAACCTATCTATTGGCTCAATTAAAAGAAAAGGAAGCTTCTGGCTACAGAATATGCTGATACGTGGTCAAAATTGGCATCCGCTGGTCCCGAAAGTGCGATGAGCCAATATAACCAAAACCTTCAAATTTGACAGATCAATTTCCATAATCAGGCTTTGACCTTAGACGAACACCCATTGGGACCTCATTGATGTTGAGAGGATTTCTTTGACCAATATAAGAATATATGGTATAGACAAGGGGACAGGACAATTACAACACAAGAGTGTGTGAATACTGATTCTGTACCAGTCGTCTGGAGCATGTCCTAATGTTTCTTGACATATGATTGGCTTGGTCTAGGAAAGTGAGATTAGGCAATAATTCCATTCCAAGTGGCATTATATTGTCTGGCTAACGCTAAGGTGTAACAGGTTACCTAATTCCAAAAGGTTGGAAGGTGATGCCTCTATTTAGGAACATGCATCACAATCCCGAATTCTTCAGTGACCCCGAAAAGTTCGACCCTTCAAGGTTTGAGGTATGACTCCGCATGAAAAAAATTCTCAAACACTTCGCGTTTTTCCATTTCATGCATTGAGCGGTAGTTTCTCGTATTTTCTTCTCCACAGGTCACACCAAAACCCTACACATTCATGCCATTTGGCAGCGGAGCTCATGCCTGCCCAGGAAATGAACTTGCCAAGCTGGAGCTACTGACTCTGATTCACCATGTTGTCACCAAGTTCAGGTATTGTTTCCAGTTTCCAGAAGTCTTGAGAAACTGAGAGTCAAACATATGGTTGGCTGTTACTTACCTTTTACCAAAAAAAAGAACATATGGTTGGCTGAGAACGGATGGAAACAAAGAGAACTAGCTTTTTTCTAAGCCAAGAAAAAAAAAATGATCACTGCAAAAATTAGGAGAAAAGAAGATATTTCAGATGATCATTGGTGCAGGAAGAATCTCGATGAATGCGATGACGTACTGATAGTGACTTTCCATTTGTTTTTGCAGGTGGGAGGTCATAGGTTCCAAAAACGGCGTCCAGTACAGTCCATTCCCGGTTCCCCTACATGGACTGCCAGCCAGATTTTGGAAGCTACCGTCTTGAAGAATCCGTTGAGACATTGACGGCAATATCTTCCCCAAATAAAATTAGTTCGATTCTAACATGTCTTCTATTATTTTTCCCTAATTTGATAGTTATTGGTCTTTTCTTTTTCTCATTCTGTAGCCCATCTCCAAAAAATTTGGGGCTGCTTCTCTTTTTTATCAATGTAGACCGAGTTATCAATTTGACGATTTAGTTCCTCATTTGTTTCTCCACTTTTCCTCGCATTTAGACACAATGATTTAAGATCTGAAGTAATCTAAAAGAAAGAAGAAGATGTGAAGACTAAGGCCTGAAAAAGACAGCAGAGAACCATTGAACTGTTGTTTTCATGACTGCAACAGACCTTGCATGATTCTTTTATTTTTGGTCATGTGCCTTCAGCCTATTGTCTCTCTTAAAATTTTTAATCTGGTTATGGCTGCAAGACAGCCACGTGCAGTAGCGAGACTGGCCGACTGAGACTGCTGTGTACCCTTCTAGCTGGAGAGCATACTCTCTGGGACAAAGATTACTTTCATGAGCCATAGCTTGTCATTACTTTCATGAGCCATAGCTTGTCACTCTTTTTGACATGTCCAAGATGTGGATGCTAGAGCTCGGTTGAATGCTGGAACTGTCTTTCAAGGGGGGTGTTTGATATTTTTCGCAAAGAGGATCCAATTCTCCAACATATATAGACCTGGATGGGATCCCTCCTCACTCATCTGCCTGCCTTATGTCTGTCTGATGGCTGATCTATGCATTCGTTTATCTGTTTGCTGTTTCTTTTTAACAAACTATTAAGGGAGCAGGGAGTTGTGATCCTACAAGGAAAATGTTTGAGGAGGTTGATGATTGTGTCTGTGGAAATGTTGGAAGACAAAAACGTAAGACCCTACATGTGAAATGGATCAGTGCATCAAGAGGGAAAAGTTAAACTTAAAATTCTTAATTTGCTCATTAAAAATGGAAAGAAACCAACCAAATGCCACGGCTTAACTTGCACCCTTATATGCATTCATACTTTAAGGGATTGTTCACTAGTAATTGTTGTGTTTTTATTGCTCGATTGCATCGCAGTAGCCCAGACAATCTCAACCACTCTCAGTCGAAAGACTGTTATGCAATGATGGATTTCACCATTCACAACAAAGCAAGTACAGCACACGAAAGCAAACCAGAAGACTTACTTATCACCATATTCCAATCTGAATTACACTTCGAAGGATCCTTATGCTCTGCTCTCACGTTAGGAATATCACGCCATTCATTTATTGCACAATCATCGACTGCATAGAATAGGCATTGGAGCCGCAATGACGAGCTGAAAGTATCTACAAGCATCATTATGCACAAAAGTGAATTTTTGGAAACTGAACCAGAACCCATCATCAGCCTGCTAAAGCAGAAGAGGAATACTTAAGAATGGCTTCAGTAATCCTCTCTTTGTCTCTGGTCGGGAACGCTTCCAGGAGGACCCCGTTCTTGTAGAAATGGAAGAGCGGCACAGCCTGCAACGTATGAGTATCTCAGATTGATATTTGTGACTTTAGTGAAGAATACAGGCATAAATCAGTTACATCAATTACTTTGAGGGAATGCATTGGAAAATTATTAAATTAATTCTGAAAAAAAAAAAAGCTAGATCCCGTAATGTATACTTAACTTAGAGCTAGCTTTAGCACTTGCTCCACCTCAATTAAGACCAGAAAATGCAGACTAGTCTTAATCAAAACTATTGTACAACAGCCGAAGCTTACATATCTGCATCCTATTGAGAATGAGAAACGATGTCAATTATCCAAATGGATAAATCTAGTTAACATCTTCCACTTAATTGGACTAAATGAGGAAAGAATGACCATTTTTACATTGAGCGGCCAAGGTTATGAGAAGATTTTTCACCCTGAATGTCATCTATCGATGCTAAGATCAAACGAATTTCACAAGAAGGCTACCCTTATTCTAAGCCTCTCTGCAACCTCTGATTGTTCGTCATACTCATCGATTACCTGCAGAAAACATACCCATTGTGTACTGTTAAATGCCAGACATTTAGTTGAAGCATAGTAGCCAAAACTCGCATTTTGTCAAATCTCAATCACAAGACCAGCAGAAGTACTCACATTATGCTTCAAGAATATTACTGAAGCCTCTTGATCACCGGCACCCTTGCATAGTTTTGCGAATCCTTGCTCTATGTACTTGCAGCTGCCGCAAGAAGTGCGGTAAAAATCAACCACCACCAAAGCGTTAGTCTCTTTGGCCTTCCCAAGGATTCTAAGGAACTCCTCATCAGTCTTGAATTCTCTCACGCAGTCGACGGGACAGAGATCATCGTCCTCCTCATCCAACAACTTCCCTTGATCTTCATATGCTACGCACTCGACTTTTACCATTCGACAATCAAGACCAACTTTTAAATGGTTCAAAGCAGCAGAACGAGTGGTGGATGGTTGTGGGACTTTCGCCCACTTAGCACATAACCTAACATCATCTCTTCCGGTATAACAACATGAAGTCGTGTAGGTGAACTGGCGATCATGCTGTCTAATGGGATTCCTATGGAATCCAAATGAGGCCTCACGGTTGAAAATATTTGTCTTTTGCATCAAAGTCACGCAGAGAACCTAAACAATTGCTACGTCTCAACTTGAAGTAGAAATCCGGGGCCTAGTGCAGGCATAAAAATCTGAATACTATGCAGGTTGAAGACTGAATTGATCAGAGCATCAAAAAATACAGGTCGTCGCTGGAAAAACAACGAGATACTTGTCAGATTCTCATAGCATCCCTCCTGGAAAGTCCATTTTTTTATGTTTTCTCACAATTTCCTAATGCGAAACACATTCAGAACAACTTAGATTGGCGATTAGCATGTGAACATGAAGAACTGTTTCTTGCAAAAGTGCTAAGCACAGCGTCGCGTCCGCCGCCATCATATAGATAGAGCCTCATCCAAGGCACATAGTCGGGACTATTTGCGCGGATTCCATCAGTTAACACGACAAGTTCAGATGACCATGCCATAAGAAAAATTGCTAAGCAAGCATTCAGCATGAAAGATCTTGGTGCAACAGTTCTCAACTCAACTCAACTCAGCAGCAAAAAATCAAGTACAATAGAATTTGTACGCGAACCAGTTCCGCGCGCAGATCACGAAAGACGAAACGGCGAGCGATGCGATGCAATGCAATGCAATTACCTGATTGGCAGTCCTGGCTTCGCCTGAAGTTCTCCTTTTTTCTTTCCTTCTCCAGCAGAAGCCTGAACGAGAAAACGACACGGCATGCAGCAGACCAGAACCATATCCTCTTCTCCCGCTCGTTCCTGACCACTCAAATGGGCCGTGCTCGAGCTCCATTGGGCTTCCATCGCAAAGGGCCCAAATTGCAACAGTCTCGATACCGTTAAAATCGTTTCTCTCGAATGCTGAGATCTGGAGCAACCGAGGGAGCGTTCAACTGCTGCGCGCCAGAGCATGAGCTCGGCGTTCCAGCTGCTGATCCCCAGCGTCCAGTTCTTCAATTCCGCCATCGAATCGTACGTAGGAACCTCGCATTCGAGGTGGGCACTGGTCCGTTTTCGACAACTCCTGCGGTTGGATTTGAAGCCGAACGATCTCACTTTCTCTTTGCTGATTAAAGCTCACGCTTCGAGTCGCCGTCCCGCCGGTTCTGCTTCAGTGAACGCGAAAACGGAGTTGAATCAGGCTCATGCCCACTTGGTAAAATCCGGGTTTGATCGCTTCCTGTACTTGAGCACCGCTCTTCTTGATCTATACATGAAAATGGGGTGCAACGCGTATGCGCGCCGGGTGTTCGAGTATATGCCCGAGAGAGATGTTGTTTCGTGGAACGCGTTGATCTGTGGGTATTCACGAAAGGGGATGGATGTCGAAGCACTGGAGCTCTTTATACGGATGCTTGGGGAGGGTTTTAGTCCTCGCGCTGCCACGCTGGTGAGTTTGGTTCCTTCTTGTGGTCATCGCGAGTTATTGTTTCAAGGGAGATGCATTCATAGTTTGGGAATTAAGTCTGGGCTTGATTTGGATTGTCATGTGAGAAACGCATTGATGTCAATGTATGCTAAATGCGGAGAGTTGGATTGCACGGAATCTCTGTTCAATGCAATGGTTGATAGAAGTGTTGTTTCCTGGAACACGATGATCAGTGCATATGGCCAAAACGGTTTCTTCAGCGATGCAATGTGTGTTTTTAAAGATATGGTGGAGGAACGTTGCGAAGTCAACTCAGTTTCCTTAGTGAGTCTCCTGTCCGCACATGCTGATCTAGATTCTACCCATTGTTATGCTATTAAAACAGGTCTTGCCAGTGATGATTGTGTTGTGACTTCACTCCTCTGTGCATACACAAAGCATGACGACTTGGGTTCTGCAGAGTCACTGTATGAAAGATTGATTCAGAAGAATTTAGTATCCCTGACTGCACTTCTTTCAAGTTATGCTGAGAAAGGGAACATCCAGGGAATGATGAAGTGTTTCTTCGAGGTACAGCAGTTAGACATGAAACTTGATGCAGTTGCTTTAGTTAGCATCCTTCATGGACTCGCACACTTTTCTGCTCATATCAGCATTGGACTTGCTTTCCATTGTTACGGATTCAAAACTGGATTATGCGTCCATTCTCTTGTTGCAAATGGGCTCATAAGTATGTACTTTAAGTTCAACAACATAGAAGCTGCCTCTTTGTTGTTTTCTGAGATGCACGAGAAACCTTTGACTAGCTGGAACTCAGTTATATCTGGCTGCGTTCAAGCTGGAATGGCAAGTAAAGCGATAGAGTTGTTTTGTGAAATGAGGTTGTCTGGGCACAAACCAGATGCCATCACGATCGCCAGTTTACTATGTGCATGTTCCCAACTTGGATACTTGCAGCTTGGGGAGAAGGTCCACAATTACATGCTCAGAAACCATCTTGAATTCGAAGATTTTGTAGAAACTGCACTTATAGACTTATACACAAAGTGTGGAAGAATAGAGCTTGCAGAAAGAGTTTTCAAGAGCATCAAAGAGCCGTGCTTGGCTTCATGGAACTCGATAATCTCTGGCTACAGTTTGTGTGGCCTCGAACGTAAGTCCCTCACATATTATTCTGAAATGCGAAGAAGAGGACTCATGCCTGATAAGATCACTTTCTTGGGAGTCTTGGCTGCATGCACCCATGGGGGTCTCATCAATGAAGGAAGAAAGTACTTTGATGTTATGACCAAAGACCTTGCCTTGAGGCCGACCTTGCAACACCATGCATTCATGGTTACTCTGCTTGGTCGTGCAGGCCTATTTGAGGAAGCTCTGCTTTTTGTAAAGAATATGGAGGTTGAGCCTGATTCTGCTGTTTGGGGAGCTTTGCTCAGTGCGTGCTGCATCCATGGAGAGGTGCAGCTTGGTGAATGCTTGGCAAAGAAATTATGGTTCTTGGATCAACAAAGTGGTGGGTTTTACGTGCTAATGTCAAACCTCTATGCATCAAAAGGAAGATGGGATGATGTAGCTAGAGCGAGGGGGATGATGAAGGACATGGGTAGGGATGGATGCTATGGAGCTAGTGTAATGGAGATCACTTCGATGGAAGAAAATAATAGAAACTTACGCTTTGATGATGTGCACGTTAATGGAAATTCTTGGCAGCATTTGTCTTTCCTATATTCAAATGCCTGATTGCTGCTGTTGCTAATATTTGACCAGGATACTTCCTCTTTTTTAGCACCAAAAAAAGAAAAACCCATGTTGTAGATCAAATGTACGAATCACCTCTATTAATTATGAGAGGAAATTTAGACAGGGCGAGTACCCGGTGCATTGGTCGCACAATCATCTCCTTACATATTTGGATCTCCCCATGCTTCATGTTCTAGGTCTTAAGGGTTCCTAATAATTACCTCAAAACAAAATCGATAGAGATCGAACTGATTTTTCCAATGAATACACGGTGAAACCTAGTTACAACCAGAAAACGGTTAAACAGACCGGTCGGGTACGGTTTCCTAAATACTGGATAAAAACCCCTGTGCGTAATTGCTTAGTAACATTCGACTATAAGCAATAGGGATGAGCATGGTTCAGGTTGAGCCGGTCCTCCCTCTAATCCTATGATCAATTTGCACAGTGTTGGTTCTCAATTTTTTAAATCAAGGACCAACCCTATTGAGCTTGGGATTGAGAACTAGACTGAGCCAATGCGTTCGGTCTGGTTTCAAGATCAACCCAGGACCAATCAATAATTTTTTATTTCATTTTTTGTACTCTTTAAAAGGACGAGGACTATACTGGCCCAATGGGTTCAATGATGAGAAAAGGCAAGGGGTGAGAGTCAAGCGAGGTGAGCGTCGAACAAAATGAATATCGAATGTCGAGTGGGAGCAACAAGCCAAGCAAGTGTCAAGCGGCAAGTGGCATGAGTGACCCAAAGCGAGCGATGCAAGTACTGAGTGGCGAGCGGAAAAGTTGTTTATTTTGATTTTGGCAAATTGAAAACTAAGAGAACAAATAAAACAGAAAAAAACGAATATTAGAGGAAGATGCAATAATGAGTTGTTTATGTATTTTTGGACACTATCAGGACTCCTCATAAAAATATTTTCTTCATTCGTAAATTATGATTATTAATGCCGTAAAAGATATTAAAAATCTAAGTTATTAAAAAATAATATAAAATTACTTGAATTCCTCACTAAATAGTTGTTTAATGTTATTGACGCCATTTATTTTAAGATTTTCTCTATATAAAAAAATTATAAAAATATTATATATATAGTCAGGATTGGTCCGGGTTGAACCGACCCGAAACTCTCAGGACCAAAAATCGAGACTAAGAATCGATCCACTCTCCCTAGAAATCGGACCAGGACTAGCAGGATTGGGCTAGTCCAGGGTCAGTCTAGGGTTGACCTTGGACCGTTGCTCACCCCTAATAAGCAAGAACTTATAAAGGGGACCACTCCTCTTGTCTGTATCTAGGATCGCGGTGTTAACTTCCTGAAGCGAGAGGAAGGGGACTTTGGGATAAGTGGGCCAGGGCTATCATATTTCTCATGCAATGAAACAAACCCAATTGGTGGATGTTATTGACCTTGTGGTTGTACGTCGGTATGATGGGAAAATGCCTTCAAAGACTCAGGACACCCTTCAAGTAGTCCACAGAGAACGTGAGGAGAGAGATGGCAATAATCACATTAACCTGCAACTCCAAGGTCTCTCTATGTCAGCCTTTTTCTTCCAATGCTGCTTCCTTTGGTACCAGTAGCTCCCACTCTCGTGTACGGAGTGTGGCTGGTGCATCCTTCAATGGAAGGCCTGAAGACAGGGCCAGAAGAGCCGTGGTCCGGGCACAGCAGCGGCCAACGTGGCTCCCAGGGCTAGACCCTCCGCCTTATCTTGATGGAACGTGAGTTTAGGGCCCTCCAATCTTAACTATGTCTATATTTTGCACTACGGTTATGGCTTTTTGGTCTATATTTGAAATTTCATTGAATCTGATGATTCTTGTAACAGTTTGGCTGGGGACTTCGGGTTCGATCCACTGGGGCTTGGGGAAGATCCAGAGAGCTTGAGGTGGTATGTACAGGCTGAGCTGGTTCATGCTCGCTTTGCCATGGCAGGCGTCGCTGGAATTCTCTTCACTGATGTGGGTGCCCTCTCTCTCTCTCTCTCTCTCTCTCTCTCTCTCTCTCTCTCTCTCTCTCTCTCTGAGTGGAAGGAACAAATTTGCAATAGTTGTTTACAGTGATGTTGAGGAGAAGGGTACATATCATTATCTTTCTTGATAAGAGAAGGGCTGGTGACAAAAAACTAGTGAAGGACAAGCATTGCAAGTGAAACCAACCCAAAACTCAAGTCATTTGCAGTTACAAATTCTTGGGTCGTGCAATTCCTGAGTGTAGCTGAGATTAGATTGATTCACCATTAAATCTAGCGAGTGGAAGAAACCAGTTGAGAATCACAAGTTTCCTACATTCCTTGAATAGCAATCCAATTCCAGATAAGAGGTTCCCAACGTTGTGCAAATTGCAAAATTCCACACCTGACTATCATTTGATTTTTCACTCTACTCAACCAAGAAAAACGTTTAGCATCAAAGTGTCGCAACTTGCCCACGTTATACATATAGTCGGCACTGTTGAATCTGAACTGGGTAAGCTGGTGAAGACAATAATTCCTATAAAAGAAAGGCACTAATTCCTTCTTTTTTTTTTGGTGGTTAATTCCTGTTAACAATGTTCAATTATGCAGAGATTACTTTGTTGTGGTTGTTGGTGCTATAATGATCTTCAGTTATGTGTTGCAGTTACTTCGTGTAACAGGAATAAGAGACCTACCTGTTTGGTATGAAGCAGGAGCAGCTAAATACGAAATCGCCAATGCACAGACACTCTTCATCATCCAACTGATTCTCATGGGGTAAAATTCCCCTCCCAAGCCCTACCAGTCTTGAACTTTTGTTATCTTTTTGTCCAAGACCTCATCTTTCTTTGATTTGTGTAGATTTGCTGAAACTAAAAGATACATGGATTACGTTAGCCCTGGGTCTCAAGGTCAGGAGGGATCCTTCTTCTTTGGAATGGAAGCAGCACTAGAGGGCTTAGAACCTGGGTAATCTTTCTACTCTCTCTTCAAATGGTCTCCGATGGAGTCCATCTAACCATTGTAGAGCTCATATAACTATCAGCAACATTTATCTTGAACAGGTATCCTGGTGGCCCTCTGTTGAATCCTCTTGGCCTGGCTAGAGATATCGAGGACGCTCGTGACCGGAAGCTTAAAGAGATTAAGAATGGTCTGGCTTTCTTTAAATGTTTCTGACTTACCTGATTCTCTGCAGTCTTGACTACATTAACTTGAATGGTTCACTTCGAAACCATCTATCCGTTGCAGGAAGGTTGGCTATGGTGGCCATGCTTGGCATCTTCGTGCAGGCCTCTGTGACCCATGCAGGACCCATTGACAACCTTGTGGAGCACCTCTCTGATCCATGGCACCGAACCATCGTTCAGACCCTTGCTAATTCCTCTTCCTAAACATCTATCGTAGTTAAAACACATCTGAAATGTAAAACGATCGAATTTGAATTACAAAATCCGTTGTTGCCATATTTTGACAGCCATTAACATTGACCAGACATTTAAATTCAGTTCATGTTTATTTGATGGGGTTCGTTGTTTTGCAGCAGTCTGTAATAAATGTAATCTGCAAATACCAGGCGGTATGATCCTAAAAAAGTATTTGATGGAATGTTTATCATCGATATTGCAACTGACATGACTTGTGTCTACTTCTCAAATTCTTGTAAAGCCATCATGCTTAACAGATACCTGAACCGAACTGAACATGAAAAGCGGCATGCCTATTGTGACCGAACCACAACCTGAACCCAAACCGAAAAACGGTTTGGATGTCTTTTTTTTTTTTGGGTGGCCCTCCTTCAACGTAACACCACTCTTTGCAACTTATACCCATTTCTTTTACTCCTTCCTTTACCCTTTCTTGGTAACCAGCCTTTTTTTCCCTCACACCCAACATCGCTGGCGATCACTGGCCCACCTTTGAGCTCGATGGCGAGAACCGAACCGCCTAGATCCATCAGGTCGGATCTCTATCTCTCTCCTCTTCCCCTTTCCTGCCTCTGCAAAATTGTCCTTCCCATGGCCAACCAAACATATCAAGCTCGTATTCTAAAAAAGGAAACACCATGCCTGAGAATCTAACCTATTCAAACATGAGGCCCATAATATCTCCCCCAGCATTGGTTGTTTTTTTGTTTGCTTCCTCCATTCGAGCACTCACCACGCCCCAAAACCAAACCCAAATCAGATCCCACGTTCGCGACATCAAACCACACAGAGAGATAATGAAAAATCTCAAGAATCATCCACAAGAACAAAGAGACCTTCCACATGGGAGGAGGAGGCCACAAGCAAGACCAACAATGAAGGACGAGCACAGGTTGAGCACAAGGAAGGCCTCACTAACAAGATCACGGGGATGGCATGGTGAGGGCTGGAGGAGCAACGACGAGAGAAAGGCGAAAACTAAGATTGTGATCCGAGTTGCACATGAGGAGGACTATGTGAGAGACTGTTCTTGGTGACTGAAGTGGAGACAACAGGAGAGAAGGAGACGTTCTGGAATGCTTCACATTCTCTAAATGTGTTTCGGTTCAGAACCAAAACTGTAATGACATCCGTTCTTCACCTATTAACTGAACCGAAAGGAGACCCGAACCAAAAATATGCGAAAATTTTTGCTTTGGTTCGGATATTTTTTATGCCCCTAACCCCTTCAGACCCTTGCCGAGCAAATGAAAGTTTAAGCGTAATGTTGAAAGTCGCAACATAACCCCAAACCATGTTCTTCGCATAGCTCCAGCATGGCCCTTCCTGAGACTGTGCCTCAAATATAATGACAAAAAGAAACCAGTCAACCCAGGTAACAACATAATGACGACAAAACTCAGTCATAGAGGATAACAATACAATTAGCTTCATCCAATACAATCTCATAGAAAACCCCTTTCTTTCTCATCTGACCAAACTTTCAAGTCATCCACATAACGGTATTCACAAAGCAAAGATATACATTACAGAAGCCATGTTATCACACCCAACAACAACGGCCATTATTACCCTCTTCCCAAAGCCAACTTCCCATAAACGTTACACAATGAAGGAAAAATTACAAAATCAGTGTAAGTCCACAAAACAATCGCTGACATATACATTGGTATAAAATTGTGGCAGAACCAGCTTGAAGACTTCTGTGGTTGTACACCGGAGAAAAATGCTCGAAACAGCAGAGGCTAGAAGTCACAAGGAGAACAGGAGAGAACGCAACCTGGTTCGGAGAAAAGCTATGACGACCTGGATGAATGTGCCTTTCTTCTACCCAACAACATCAGAATTCTTGGAAACAAAGATTTCTTTTTCTTTTTGACGACCTTCACTTCAGGTGATGATCCGCTTCCACTGTTACTTTCAAGTACGTACGACTTTTGGGTCGACAAGTAAGGTACAGCAGCCATGTCTGGTGCCTTGACGAAACTATTAGATTCTTTCCTCTCCTCAAAGCTTCTATCAGGGGCCCTGTTGGGAGCTGTTGGCCCTTGATTAGACTCACTGGCCTTCCGTCGCTGTTCATGCTCAGCCCTCCACTTCCTCAACTGCTGCTCAACTCCCAACTTCCCTTCCTTGGCCTTCTCGGCCTTCTCCATTGCATTTCTCAATGCCTCTTTTCTCATATCCACCTCTTTATTCGCCTCTTCCAACTTTTCCAAGCTCCTCAACTCAGACTCCTTAGCTGCCTCAATTCGGGAAACAGCTTCTGCCACCCTCACGGTAGCCTGCTCCTCTGCCTCATGAGCCCGTTTGCTGAGGTCATAATACTCCTCTAGAGAAAGTGTCACACTGCAAGAAGAATCCACGTCATCAGTGCTTTGAGTTGATTCACTCTCTTGCAATGCCTTGATGGCTGCTAGAGCCAGCTTCTCAGAAGCCTTGGCAGCCTCAGTTTCCTTTTGAGCAGCAAGCAACCGGCTCTCCACTGTAATAGCGGCAGCCTTCGCCTGCTCGGCTTCTTCCTTTGCTTTCCGCAACTCTTCACGAGCCACTTGGGCAAGAGACTTGGCCTGGTCAGCATCTTGTGCAGCTTCCTGCAACTGTTTAGGCAGCTCGGCCATTTTCTCTTTTGCTTCTTTCTCCTTCATCTGAACTAGGGCAATTTCAGATCGAGTTTTGTCCAGGTCAGCTTCAAGTGATGCAACAGCAATTGATGCCATCCCTTCTCTCTGTCTAATGGTGGCAAGATCAGATTTCTCTCTCTCCAGCTCTGCCTTTAATGATGTGGCAGCAACCTTCAAGCAATTTACTTCTTCTGTTGCTTTTTCTATGTTAAGCTTCACTTCCTCAAGTTCCTTTTTTGCTGAAGCAACTGCCTCCTGAAGGTCAGCATGAGTTTTCTCGTTTGAATCTTCTGTTTTAGCCTTCGAGCTCAATTCTTCATCACTTTCCTGCTGCAACTTTGACTCCATATAAGATGCCAATTCAGCTTTTAAATCGAGCAGTAATGCCGAAGCACTGTCTAGCTTTGACTTTAGATCCTTAGTCGACTGGATTTGCTGGTTGAGTCCCTGGAGCTCTTCCTCTGCCTGCTTCAATTCCTTCTCCCAATTTAGAGAATCCTGCTCTCTCACCATAGCTGCTCCAATTCTCTGTTCCTCTGCCTCTAAATGCGCTGCTTGAGCTGATTCCAGAGACTCCTTTGTAGAAATAAGCTCAATAGTTAGTTCCTCCACTGTCTTCTCAACTTCCTTTGATGCATCTACAGCCTCTCGAGCTTTCTTCACTGCTTCATCTTTGTCAGTCACCAACGAAGCGTATTCCTTGCGTAGTGCGTCGAATTCTTCTTTAACGCATTTGAGCTCGGAGACTGCGGCAGTATGCCGAGCCCTGGCAACCTCAAGTTGTGCCTTTGTAGCAACACTAGCCTCATCAGCAATCCCTTGCTCCATTTCTTCAACCCTAAGCCTGGCAAGTTCGGAGTCCTGTTTTGCCTGATGCTCTTCTGTCTGCGCCCTCTCAAGATTAAGTTTCAATTCTTCGATGAGTCTCTTAGTACTGTCTAGCTCCTTTAGTACTTGCATCTTTTCCTTTTCTGCTTCTTCCGACTGTCTCCTATACTCAGGGATTTCCTCTTGTGCCTTCTCAAGTTCCTGTTCCACAAGCTTGCGCCTCTGCACAAACCAAAAAAAGAAGAGACCATATAAAATGCAGCTGAGAAGAAGTTACAGATGCACTTCAATGATGTAGGATGAGAAAGCACAACAGAAACCTAAGAAAAAAATAACTGCCACTTGGCAAAGTGGTAGAACAGGGGGAGAAGAAGAGAAAATAACTTCTGCTTCCTACCCCGACAAAACTAAATTCCTGCTCAGGTCTAAATAGAAAATGCATTAGTAATCTTCCTTCACTCATTCTCCTTAAATAAATAAAAAATATAAGAGGAAAAAAAAAAAACTGATAATCATGCAAAGTGAAAAACAAACGTGCAAAGATGCTGAAAAATAGCATAAGGCAGTCCAACTTTCTGAAATCCAGGCGATATTCCTTTCGTCAATCAAAGATATTTCTGTTTCTTAGAATCCGAAAGGCTCCAAAGAAATTAAGAAGAGAAAATAATCCAAAAGTGATGTTAAACCATTTTGATTGACCACTGCAAACCACACATCCATAAATAAAAGTACCAATTTACGAAAAATTGTGTCACATTCAATTAAGGGGTTAGTTCAGAGGTCAGAAGCTTGGTTTGGATGTGGCAAATCCCATATTGAAATACATCACCCACTCAGGGTAACTTTAGGCACTACACTTGCCACCTGAGTAAAGCCCTAGGGTACCTGATGCGAACGGGGCCACGGCAGTTTACATGCATTCTTGGAAACTAGTCAAGCCGAAAATTCAAATACCCCCATGTTATATAAAAACACAGAATTCAAAGATGAAATGCTCTCTAACCAAAAAGAGAAGCAACTTAATCGCTGCTATGATATTTGTCAAGAAAGTCTTTTTCCAGTCGTCAACAATCTAAGGTCAGATACTTTTGTCATCTCATTTGGAAAATTTTTCTTCTTTGTAAACCTTCCTGACCAGCACGTTCTTGGGAATAACAAGAGGGACTTCCTTTACAGGCCTGTACCACGATTGTCTCCTTCAACACCAAAGACAAGTTGAGCGAGAAAAATTTTCCAGATGAATGTTTAACGTTGTTAGTTTGAAATCGGGTAAACATGAGGCACGGACATTCTCACTTTCGCAAGAGTTCAACAAAGATGTTAAACAAGCGTAACGTAATGGAATAGCAAATCTCGAGTACCTCCACAGTATGGATTTTATGAGCTTTCCAATCTACAATTCCACCAAACTTGGAAACAGCTTCCTTGACAGATTCAAAGGGGGCTGCTGTATCAATAAACCCTCGGTCTTCTTCTGCCTGCTCGGCTTTGCTCGAAGGATAAAGGACCTTCGGCGATCCAACAGCAGCTGTTTTAACAGTGGCAGGGGTCGGAGAAAGTTTGTCAGTTTTTGTAGCATTATTATTGTACTGTGGATCTTTAACTTCAGACAAGGGAGCAGAAGGCAACATCATACCATCCATCTGAATTTGCAGACTCCCAACAGGATCAGTATCTTGAGATGACTGCTCACCAGAGGAATCCTTTACTCGGCCTTCTTCTCTGACTGTAGGTGGCCGGTCATCCTTGGTATCATCAGCCATAAGGGGCGATGTTGAAGTGCTCTCTATCTGAAGTTGGTTTCCTCCGGAGGGTGAACTTTTGGGAGCACCATCGGGCACATCTTTTAAATCTTGACTTTCTCGTTCAGTGTGATGGTGATCATGCTTGGCATCATCGACGCCAACCACCAGGGTCGAAGCAGTGGCATCTGTCGGAAGTTGGCTATGTTCAGTAGCTGTGTCTTCTGAAGCACCATAAGTCGCGTCAATTTCAGAATTTTCCACTGTTGAGAAGTTGCTATTGGACTTCATCTTACCATCAGTATCTCGTTGTACTTCAGATTCCTTCTCAGAATGATTCCCATTCTGGGTAGGTGGAGACAGCGCTTGTGATGGCATCTCATCAGCCATTTTAGCATCCTCCATAGGAACAAACTAATTCAAGTGACAGGAGTTCAAGAACATTAAAAGCAATAGAACAAAAGATAAGCGAAGAAATGAAATAATGTCACGTTGCAGATAGGTGAATGATATAACTTGACTAACCGAACTAAAATGCTATATCATATAAAATTTCCCCTTCGAGATGGTTGTTGCCAAAGGGGGATACAATCAAACAAATTCAGTTGCTTTCTTCATCTTTTAGTCAATATGAAATCTCAGAGTCATAGGTCTTCAGTTTGATCATGCCAATACTCTGATAGCAAAATAAGAATGTAAATTAACTTAATCCTAGATTGAGTGACAATGTAGAAAACATTGAACATTTCTCTTATTTGGGACAAGTATCGAGCAACTTCCGGCAAACAACATCTTGGTACTCTTTTCTTTGTAAAATTTTTGGACCAAAGAAAGGACCTCCAGAATAAATGGCACAATAGTATATTGGAATGGTAAATGATATAATCATCAATGACACATGGTCCAGATGCGCAAGCCCCACACACTTCCTCCCAAACCATACTTTCAGAGGCACGATATTCAACAAGAAATTGAAAGGAAAATCATTGATAGAGGCAGCAATACCTAATCTTTCAGAAAAGTTCAAAATCCTCCACATATCAAATGCTTCTCTCTCTTAGGGAATGACATGAACATAGAATACCAGCAACCCAAATCAAAGGGCATCAAAAGGCAGGCAGACATACATGAACATCGACAATCAAGAAACAAACAGCAGCTTAATCGGTTTTCAAGTGATGAAGCACATCTTTTTCAACTCCTCTTAGAATAAGCAGATTATCCATTCTATTCTCTCGAATAGACAAACGAAAACCCTTCACGGGTCGAATACTTGATCTTCCTAAACTCAGAAACCTCCAATTACATAAATGAACTCCAACATATGGAAAGGGGAAACGGCCAAATTATATAACCAGAAATGAACTTCGACAATTTAGTGAAGCTCGAGACTTTCGCGACTTTTTGGAAGTTTCATCTTCGACCACGGAGCCTTTAACTCGAGCGAATCTCCTTACAGAATTTCAATCAACCCATCATAGCAAAACAGGCTAACTTTGATCTCCACAAGTTTCAAGCACATACTCACATCGAATTCAATACAGGGAAGCAAACCCAAAGCGGCCGACACCAACTTAAGCACTAATCATGAGCTCAACCCATAATCAAACATGAGATTACTGTAGCACGAGCTGATGGAATCAAGAAATGGTCTTGATACGTGATTGGAAATCTTTGGAATTCCGAGGCCAAAATGCATGATTGAAACGGGAGAAAGAGAGACATACCCGGGTCGCGTTGACGAAGCACCAGAGCGATGATGAGTCAAAACAGAAACCTTTCGAACGATCTCTGGCGAATCGAGGGGCAACGTACGGCAAGAATTACCTTTCTTTTCACAGAAAATTTACAGAGCTGAAAGACGAGGAACAACTAAGGGGCTAAAATCGACAGCTAAAAATAGGAAGAGGCTAAAAATGGAGAGGTGAAAACACGTGCGCGGAGCGTTCCGCCCAGTCACAGACCAGATCCATCTGTCTGTACACACACACCCACTCCCTCCCTCTCTCTCCTCTCCTCTCTCTCTCTCTCTGCGCTTCAAGATCAGATTTCTCAACGATATTCTTGTCCTTATTCTTGAGATCCTAGTGAGAGAGGGAGAAATGATGGGATTGTGGCTTGTGGGTTTCATGAAAAATCGGACCTTTTCTCTGAATATTGCAGAAGACAGAACAGTTTCGAAATTGTTGACGTTTGCAAAAGAAAAAAAAAAAAAGCTTTTCTTCAGGCAGAGAAGAGAGGGACCAATACTGGAGTTTTCACGAGTTTTCCCCTCTCTCTTCTTCCCTTTTGTCCTTTGGAATGGAATGCAAGAAAGGGACAGAAGAATGCCGAGGTTTGGTGAACGGGTTTGATGCATTAGGGATAACCAAAAAGGTTGTTTCTAAGGATTTCTCGAAATCAATCTCCAATCCTTCCATAATTGTCGAACAATATTAATAAAATAAATCTCGCTCATTGATCATAAAACTTTTCAAGATCTTAATTGTTAAGATGTTTTTCTATAAAATTTATGAAAATAATATAAGAATTACGACTCGAGACTCTATCCTCACTTAATAATAAAATTGTGTAAGCCAAAATAGGTCATTAACTCTTTCTAAATTTCGCAATTCTCACCATTTAGCTTGAGTGAGATGCCTAAAGCCATTTAAAATGTTCCGATGTTGATGTACTGGATAATTTGAGACATTTACATAATTTTCAAAAGTTTAATTATCATTTTAAGTTTGGATGGAAAAATCAAGTGAGTAATTTTTTACTTAGGCCAAAGCAAACAGGCATTCGTTCAAACAAAGCCCTTAATTATTGATAATTGCATGAGTCTACCAACATGTGTACTTTAGCTTTTCTTAAGCAAAAAAGTTACCTATTCATTTCATCATCAAAAACTTAAATTGCTAATTGAAATGTAAAATGTTTATAGGTTATATACAATTATGCATATATACATATATGTGTGTGTGTGTGTGTGTGTGTGTCTTTAAACGTTTAAGGTGTACAGCATTTTTTTTGGTCTGGAAGGTGTACAGCATTTTTTTTGGTCTGGAAGGTGTACAGCATTAAACGAAGTCAGATTTTATGTGGTTCTTTCCTTTTTCTCATTTGAGAGAATTTAGTTTTTGGAAAAATACACAAACGGTCCCCGAACTATAATTTGATATGCAATGTGAACTCTAAACTTTTAATTTATTTAATTTAATACTTAAAATTTAGTTCAATGTATAATATCATCCATAAACTTTTATTTTATTCAATATGATTTATGAATTTTTAGTAAATATTCAATTTAGTCTCTTAATTACGCGAATATATTCAATATTGTCCCTAGACTTTAGATTAATAGACGAACAACAATGAACATTATTCATATCGCTTAGGAGCTAAATTGAACATGCCACATAATATATTGTGCCAAATTTTATAATTATTTGTGTTATTATCCCTTTAGATTTTAGGGTTATTCCCTGAATATGCTTTTGTTTAGCTTCTGGTGCTTACAGTTAGGTTGAAGTTTCAGACAAGAGAAGAAACATGTCTTTTGCCCTAGCTCCATCATCATTGGTCTATGGACCACATGGTTAGTCTTAGTCAGGCGTTAGTTTACATCATTATTAATATACGAAAGGATATCATGTCTGAGAAGAAAAGGTTTTCCTTTTCCTGGGTTGTGGTAGAAGACACGTAAGCTAGCTTGATTTGCTTTATGACCTTTGAAAAAAAATACAGAAATACTTACACAAATATGCAATATTCTACCTAAAATTTTAATTTATTTAATATGGCCAATAAACTTTAAATCAATGTACAATGTCGTCCTTAAAATTTTAATTCAATTTAGTCCATAGACTATTTAAAATTGTTATATAGATTGACTAAATTGAATATGAACCAAAAATTTATAAACTATATTGATCAAATTAAAAGTTTAAGGATGACATTATATATTAGACCAAAGTTTAAGGATTATTTGTGTCATTTTTTTCAAAAAAGGAAATAAGAATAAAATGCTAGCTTGCTTATCAAGCAAATTACAAAGAAGAATTCATAATTTGACATTTATCATTTCTCCAATTTTTCCCTAAAGTTGGTCATCAAATTGACGACTAAGATATTTATGTTCCATTGACACCTCTGGTCGCTTAAGGGGAGATGATGATGGGGCTATTGCGCAATTTGATTATTTGCCTTTAATTTTATCTTTAAGTAATTAAAATACAAAGCGCTTATCTAATATTTAGCACCTCGACACATTAGCAATGCTTAGGTTATGATTAGATTTTCAAAAGACAAACATAATAATCTTTCTTTAGTTTAGTAAATTACCTAGAATAACTTTATCTTTGCACAAAGTATCCATATAATAGGTGGTACTCAAAAGTGGCCACCAAGCTGTGCTAGCCTGAGTATGACTCAACACTATCTCTATTGAAACTAGGGTTGTGCTCAGTACCACCCCTCTAGCTTGAGTCGGTTGTCCTAGTGACTGCTTCCGCTAATAGCAACTTGCAAATGAATTCTCAAAGTTACACCACTGCTAGGAAATCTGAAGTAGATTCGAAAAAAAAAAAAAAAAAAATCTCCTTTTATTGTTATAATCACAGAGGACATAGTACCCTCATAATCTTTCGCCATTAAATTGAAACGCAATGAATTCTAGCCGTTCAACATATGTTAGTTTAGCCGATTAGGTTTTTCTTTTCGATTTATGATTTGATGATGAAAATTTGTGAAGGAACCGTAGCCACGAGGGGCATAAGCTCATCCCACACTAGTAGTGATCTCAGCGAGCAGCAAAGCTTTAGCAAAAATAATTTTTTAAAAAAGTAAAGTTCATATTTGAAAAAACAAAGGGAAAAAAGAGAACGACTAGGTAGGTTCCCCAATAAATTTGTACGTGGGCAGTGTTGGCCCTGGTGGGGACCACGGATTACGTAAGACCGCCGACCAGCTTTGGCCAGCCGCACGACAGGACCGTTGGATCGAGGAACTGAGATTGACTTTTTGTACCTGCTTTAATTGCATATGTGCACATTTTCCGCAGCAGAAAGCTTTAAAAAAAGATTATTCATTTACCCAAAAAAAAGATTATTTAATAGGTAAAAAAGATTATTTAGCCATCGCAATCGTGCCCTAACCGACAGGGTTATTATATGGTTCCCCTTCTGCCTCTTTCGAAGCAATTGCCGTTTTGCGGGGACTACTTAGAAAAAAAAGATTATTTGATAAAAAAATTAGCCTCAATTTTTTAAAATTTATCTTTTTCTATACATTAAATGGTACTGTCCAATCTACATGCTCTATTGTAAAATATATACATCATCTATTCATTCTAACAAATTCGATTATAATATTGTCTCTACATAATCCGAAAGCATGGAGTATACTCAGTTAAATGTAATAAAGAAATGCGGAAAATAGAAACTATGTATATTTCAATTTACCTATTTAAAATGATTAAACAAGATAATATAGCAATCAAAATACACATAATCATAAAGGATATTTAGAATCCCGAAAGATACTAAAAGCATCATAATTTTCTTAAATTTCTCTAACACATTCTGTGCATTTTAGCATCGTCAATGTACTAGACCGATGTAGTCAAGTTCACTTTTAGAAATTGCTCAAAGAGATGGACCGGTTAAGATGTGTGAGAGCCTGTTTGAACGTCTAATTTCCTAAGACCAACAGAAAAAGAGAAATCATGAGAAAATTTCTTGGGATGGGATTCACTTTTATGGCTGAATCTGCATCCAAGGCAGGAGGAGAATGGTCTGAACGGGACGAAACCCGTGGGTGATTTTTCTTCCAAATCGAGGTGATTGCGAACGCAATTTATAAAAATCAAGCAGCGTTCTTCGCTAATTTGCTCTGGTTCTAAGCACGTAAACTAACTATTTTTTTTTTCTTTCGGCACTCGAATCTTGGCATGGACAACATGCTCGCCACTATAGATCGGCGAACCATATATTATAATTAGTTTGACCAAGAAAATAAAGAAGGATGTGCTTCTTTAATCATTACTCGTGCTTCTTTAATCATTACTTATAATGGGATGATGATTTTTTTTTTTTTTGGGCATGCGATGATGAGTAAGCTTACTGGCTAATGACGGAGCACTATATGCACAGATCGCACACAAAGTACGGGTCCCATCTTCTATACTGCACCATAAAGTACAAACAATCTGCTATTTGGATCGACTGTGTGAGTCTAAGCGAGCATCTTAAGATTTATATTGTGATAATTCTACGAATCCGATGTGCAAAATCGACGTGGGCTTCTGCATTGTGGAAAAAATAATGATGATGACGACCATGAACAGAAGTTATGCTAGTGTTGCAAAGTCAAATTACAAAAATTACTTATAAAAAAAAATAAAAACCCAATATGAAACTCCGAGAAGGTCTTTGCTTTTGGACAGTGTCGCAGCTTTGGTGGGCCGAACTGATACAGGTCGTGCGGTTGCCCAGCCCATTGGGCCGTCGCTGAACGGACCGGCCCGAAACCCTGACGTGTAACCTTGTCCGAAGACAGAACGTGAAACTGGATCGACTCTTGTGGAGCATTGCGAGCGAACCGCTGCAAAATTTGTCTCTTTTTCGACCAAAAGCACTGGCAATTCATCTGAATTGCTAATGTTGACCGAACCGTCGCATGAATTAGTAATTGAGTGAGTGCTCTAACAATGTCCAAAATGCGGAGATGGAGATTTCATACTTTCATGACCCAAAATGCAAAAATATACTTGGCTCCAATCTTTTGCCGCACGCTCGCAAAGAAAATCACGAAGAGCAAAATGCCACCAGATCATAAGCATAATTGCCCGGATTAAGCCTGTCGAAAAGCTGCGTGTTTTGATTTAGGTTCGATGTTGAAAACAAGACCATGGCTGCGTCCAGAACTTGTAGTACGTATAGGAAATGTCCAGGATCAAGACTATTGTAACCACGCCCCTACTGAGTTGTTTTCTGACTGGATGGATTTCATGGCACTGATGGAGGACCCAAATGAAAAGAAAAAAATAAAACAGATGAAACATGATTTTTTTTTTTAGAATTAAAACCACGGAAAACCCCAAAGCGGTATATTTATGACAAATTTACCTTCAATTAATTTTTGTTAAATCGGATTAATACCACGAAAAATTACAAACTGAAATGGAGGGTAAAACTCTAAGATGGTATACTAGTCAACTATCACACATCATCTAACTTAAGAATTTAACAATAAAATTTAACGAAAATTAACGGAAGGTAAATTTATCACAAATATATCAGTATAGGATTTTTGGTAATTTTCTGCTAAATTTGATCCAATCTTTTGTCATGCGCTCGCAAAGAAAATCCCGAAGATCAAAATTTAGTCGAATCATTAAGATAATTGCCCGGATAAAGCCCCATCGGAAAGCAGAGTGTTTCGGCTTAGGCTCGATGTTGGAAACAAAACCATGGTTGTGTCCTAAACTTGGGGTACAAATAAAAAATATCCAGGATCAATATTATTGTAGTCACACCCTTAAATGGTGAGTTGTTTGCCGATTGTGCGGAATTCTCGAGGACACAAATGAAAAGAAAAAAAAAAAACAGATGAAACATTATTATTTTAGAATTAATATTATGAAAAATCTCAAATTGATAAATCTATATCAAACTAATTCTTTTACTATCAAAAATTTCAAATCGGTATATCCAAGATGAATTTATTCTCTATTAGTTTCCATTAAATTGGATTATTATCATGAAAAATCACAAATTGGAATAGAGGATAAAACTCCAAAGTGACTTACTCGTCAACTATCATATGTTATTCAATTTAGCAATTTAACAATAAATTTAACGAAAATTAGCAAAAGATAAATTTATCACCAAAGTACTAGTTTGGGGTTTTATTTAGTCTATATAAAATTTATCATAAGTATATTAGTTTAAAATTCCCTCGTATTATTAACCCTTTTTAATAATATTTTTAACAGAAGACATAAATTGACTACTTAAAGAAAAGGCCCAAGTCCACAGCAGTTATCGGATATGCCGAACGACACCAAACTTCGACAGCACAGGAACAGCGATCCTTCGGAAGAAATTCCCCATTTTTCTATGGTGGTTGCACCTAAAAAATCAGAGTTTTGTTGGACTAATCCTTTCAAGTTTCAACATCCCCAAAAAGAAAATCATCTTGTACCCCCCCCGCCCCCGATTCTTGCCTTGCACCCAATCATATCTCTCACTGGAGCCGTCGCTGTTAGTCACCCCGTGGAACGACAACGACCCGCAAGCGGATCGACGGCAGCCCCAGCGAGAACAACCCGAGTCAACGGTAGATCCGGGAAGTCAGCTTCCTCCCTCCTTCGAGCATAATTACGTGTCATTAGCCAGTTGGGTCGAGCTCGCGAGCTAACTTCCCCCGAGGATTTGTGTGAAATTTAGTGTTAGTTCGGATTAGGAAACACTTCACTTTTTCCTTCCCTATCAGATTAGTTAAGACATTCTTGTTCAACCGCTTTGAGTTTGTGTTCTTGAGTTCTGCCGAGAAAGGTGTCGAATTTCAACCGTACAGGTTGGATGATGAGGTGAAGCCCCCTTTTTAACAACTCCACTTAGCCCACCCACTACATTCTATCATAATGTTGACACCCAGCCATCTTTTGTTTCTGGGGAAACCAATAGCAATGGACCGCTCAAGAGTAGAATGATGGCGCTGTACGTGTTAATTACGGACAATGTCAATGTCCTTGTCTAATTTGTAGATGCGAGCGATTGGGCCAATTCAATTTGAGAAATGATTTTGAAAACTAGAAACTAGCCTGTGTCTATACCTAGAACCAGTTGGTTCCACCTAAAAATGGGAGAAAATTATCTAAAAAGTTTTAAATCTATTGAACTTTTACTAATTCAATCTTTAGTTTTTTTAATTTTTCTCATTTAAATTCTAAATTTTTTCAAGTTATACCAATTAAGTTTATCTGGCTAGTTTTCATAGGAAATTACTGACATAAACAAATTTTATGATGCGGTTGCAAGATGGGTGAAAGTGGTTTTGAGTGATTATTGATGATGGGTGAGTGTATGTGAATGGATGTATACAAAATGCATGATAGAATACGATCGAAACCAAGGCGTCCACTAGCTGAAGATCAAGATTGGGATTGATGAAGCTTACCACCAAGACCTATGGATATCACCAGTCAAGAATACTGAACGTTGGAATTAAAGAAACTCACCACCAAGGCCTATAGGAAACCACCAGTCGAGGATCTAGTGCTTTTTTGTGAGCCATCAAGGAATAATCCACCTTCTAAGGATACATAAACCAAGAATAATCCACTCTATAAAGAGATTCACTCACACAAAGAAAAATTTCATAATTCATTTACTCAAAATTCATTATCTTACATTTAAGAATTCTCCTCATTATATAAAGGGATTATTAAATAGAAAAGGGACTAAACATTGAAGATAAGAAACTGCCTAATTAATTAAAGACATAGGAACAAAAAAGCACAATAAAGTCCTAGAAACTATAAAATGCATTAAAGTATCTAGAGACTTGAACTTTGACACTTGAAACTTAAAACACACTTATGACTTTAATAATTACACTTGACTAGACGCAAAGTAATTAAAATAAACTTTAAATTATTCATCTTCTTGGGCATTCCAATAGACATCTTTGAAGATCACCAAACAACAAAGGAAATTGTCCAGAACAACCTTCGATTGTTAGATAATCTATTAGTAGTATTAGATCGACAACAAACTTGTGTATAGTGTCTCGGTAGCCAATTGGCAACCATTTTGTTAGCAACTTGTTTATTGAATCAGCAACTTTTCCGCAATTGATATCTTTTACTTGAATCAATCGATGAAGCCTAATATTCCTGCATCATTTTATAATTTTTTTTCTTTTTTCTTCCGAGCCTTGCTGGTCACAAATCAGGGTCATGTGGTCCTCCCTCGTGGTCAGTCGGCGACTCTCACTGAACTTTGTAGAAAAAAAGGAAATGAAAGAAAAAGGAAAAAAGAAAATACAAAATATAAAAAAATATTTTTAAAGAAATTATAAATAATTGTTCATATCAACACCAGCCATCTTATAGACTACTGACGTCCACATTGGTAATTTCTGGTTAGAATTGGCTAGATGACTCGATTAACATGACTAAAAGTTTAGAACAACATTAGCAAAAGAATAATAGATTTATAATTTTTTAGATAATTTTTTTTTAGAAAACATGGAACTTGGGACCCGCAAGACTGGTTTCGTAGTAGAATTTTGAAAAAGCTAGTTTTTAAATTGTTTGCTCCCGACTGTATGTTATTTTACTTTTTTAAAACATAAAGTATATGCTGAAATTGAATATGTTCGTTACATTTTCCTCAAGTGGAGAGAATCATGTTCATGTTTGGCACATGTATATTATAAATCAAAACCAAAAGAGAAAAATGGAAAAAAAAAAAAAATTCCGACTGGTCTCAAGGTCAATAGGTGTTTTTGATATTCAACCACAATATGATAGATTTCAAGTTTGAAAATCGATCACATGCATTCTTATTTGGAAATTCAGTTCTTGAAAAATGGGAGTCTCACATGATTCTGTATGAATCATCGCTTATGTCATGGTATGTTATCCTCTATTTTGATTCATGCAATGATCGCCAATAACATTATTTAAATTTTGCTTTTGATAAAGAAAGAGTTCATATTCGACAGTTTAAAAATGACCTTTGTGAACGAGGCGTCGTGGCTATATAGAATTGTCCTCTCACATTCACCATGCTCTAGCATTCCTCTCTTATTCACATGTGAGATGCGAAACCCCATTTACATTAGTCTCGTATATTAAAAGAGAAAAAACACCAAAAAAGGAATAGAAGAAAAAATATTTATTTAAACTCAGAAACATGGGAAGGAAAAAGAAATGGAAAAAAGGGCAAAAAAAAAAAAAGAATTAATCACATATTTAATCTACGCCATCAAATTCGAGCGAAGCCGCCTGGGATCCGTAATATTGATCCTCCAGTGGCCGTCGGCCAGCCCCATCCGCCGCGCCCTCCGCCGCTCCCAGTTGAGGTCCGTCCTCCTCCGCTCGGTCAGGGCGCAGAACTTCCTCAGGCCCTCGTCCATGGCCTCGTCGTGGAACTGCCACCAGCGGCGGTGGGCGACGTCGCTGGCGTACACCTTCTGGTCCACCACGTCCCAGTTGCAGTCGTAGTCCCGGTAGCACAGCCAGGGCTTCCACCCCAGGTAGTGGATCGCGTACAGCTTCGGCGGGTCAGACCCGAAGAGCTGCTCCTTCACGCTCCGCTCCGCCGTGGTGTTGGACCAGAAGTTCTTGAGGAAGTTGACCCGGCGGGGGAGGCGGTGCCACCAGACGAAGATCTCGTTGAGGAAGCCCTGGTCGCCGCCGTTGTAGGACACGATGTCCTTGCGGCTGTTCATGAGGATCTTGAAGGTGCAGCTGGAGGGCTCGATGACCATGACGCCGGAGTTGAAGATGGAGTTGTCGTTGCCGGTGGCGGACATCTGCGGGAAGTGGAAGAGCAGGTCGAGGTTGCGGAGGACCACGATGTCGGAGTCGATGAAGATGACCTTGTCGTAGTCGGTGAGCTGCCACAGCCGGAACTTGCTGTAGTTGTACTCGTTGTAGGTGTGCTTCTCGGCCCGCGGGTTGCGGATGCGGCGGATGAGGCGGATCTGCCAGCCTGCGGCGGCGAGGGCCGCGCGCTTCACCTCGGAGATTGAGGCGTCGATGAGGAGGATGAGGTCGCGCTTGGTGCCGGTTCGGAGGAGGCTCTGGGCGAGCGCGATGGCGCCGCACACGTACGACTCGGAGGAGTGGAGGACGGTGGCGTAGGCCTCCCGCCGCACGGTGGCGGTGGTGGTGAGGATGTTGGAGAGGTCGTACACCTCGTTGATGCCTGCGAATTAAATTTCATTAGCCATTATTGCATCAATAATAACCAATAATGCAAAGGGGTATTATGAAATTAGGTGATATATAAAATAATTATAGCTATGACGAATCAGCGCCTGTAGCTCAGTGGATAGAGCGTCTGTTTCCTAAGCAGAAAGTCGTAGGTTCGACCCCTACCTGGCGCGTTCACATCTTTCTTTTTTTCTTTTTTTTTTTTTCCTTCTGATCTTTTTCATTGAAAGCTTCTTGCTAAAAGCAAGCAACCTAATTCCCAAAAGATATACACATAATCTCGTTCTATCATTTAACCATGGCTAATTGGGTAACTTCATAACTTTTGCTCTATTTTCTTTTTCATCTTTTGATATTAAAATCTAAGTATTTTCTATCCTATGCAAATTCTTCCTATCAAGATTTCAAATCAAAAGCTTTGTTCTCTTTCATAAAAATCTATACGTATTGTTCGTCCCATGTACTTTTTGACCAATTACTCCCCTTCTCATTACGCAAACATTTTTAAAGATTTCTTAAATAAAACTATTATACCAAGTTGTTCAAATGTCAATTTCCTACACGTGCATGACGCATTCACACATTTGCTAATATGGCTCTCCATATTTTTTTCTCCACGCTAAATTAAATTCTCAACGCGACCATGAAGTCCCATCAGCATCCTTCTCTAGAGGAAAAATTCCCAACGCAATTCACCCCATTTGGTCAACGGGGACAGCAATAATTTCTTGGTAAATTACTTTAGCAGGAGTAATCATGAAATTCCAGAAAAATTAACTTGAAGTTATTCTGAGATTTGTTGGGGGGACTTTTACCTTGACCCCACAGGGGGAGAGCCAATCGGCAAGAGCCAACCGGCAGCGCCATCTTCTGATCCAACCGATTCAGGTCCGGCTCGTACAACCACCAATCACCTTCCTTCCGCACCAAGTCATTGCACCTGAACAGCTCCAGCATCGGCCTGCACCTGCTCCACAGCAACACCCTCACCTTCCTCCCCGCCGGCTCCCTCCTCCCCCTCCTCGCCGTCGCCCCCGCCGCCACCAGGTGCGCCTGCAGCCTCCCCAGGTCCCGGTTCCACCCTTCCTCGGGGCTCCGGCACGGCAGCTTCGCCACCACCACGTCCAGGGTCTCGTAGAGCTCGAAGTCGGGCATCGGTATCTCAGGGCAGGAGGGCACGTCGCTCTCCTCCTCCTCGTCGATCCACTCGGGGAACAGGTCCTTCCACTCGAAGAGGGCCGACACCTGGTCGAACCGGATCGGGACCGTGTCCCCGTATTGCCCCCACTCGATCACGTCGTCCTCGTCCATGTTGATCATCCCGATCTTGTTCTTGGCCCCTCGCCCAACGACCTCCTCCATGAAGCTAGGCGGCTCCATCTCGTGACCTCTGCTAGGCCTCGACCGGTGGTCGCGCGCCTTCTCTTCCAGCACCACCTTCATCTTGACCCCGTCCTCGCGCTGCTGACAACGGACAGACGAAACACGCAAATCAAACACATTGCTTCCTCGACCAATTCCGACCCACTTGGGTACACGGGCAGTGGCTCACCTTACCTTGTGATGGCACTCACGCACGTCGGAGCACCGGATGAGCGGCGACCCGACGTTGTTGCCGAACACGGATGACGGTCGGAGGAGGAGCCCGGCGTACACGACCAGGAAGAACGCGAGGAAGACCAGGTTGATCCTGACGACCAGAGACTTGGAAGGCGTGGCCTTCATGATGATCTTTTGAAAGCCAATGCCTTCGCCCATCTTAATATGCCCGCAAGCTGCGGTTCCTGCCGAGGGCTTTGTATATATATCACTATGCAAATCGCGGACACCCTTTATTTAAATGCGACTGGGGGGGTGGTTAATCACAGAATTAACATTAATTTAGTCATTTCTAGGCCGTAGTAGTTGGAGAAATTAGGGAGAGAGACCAAAGTAAAAACACTTACTATAGTGAAAAAGAAATTTAAAAAAAAATAAAAAAAAAAATGGACCTTTAGAGAGCTCCATATGTCAGCTTTCTTCCGGTTTGGATTTTCTTGACTTCAGGACAAAAGCGGTTCGGACCTAATGATGCTTTGCTTCTCTCCTATGTGCTGCAACTGGTGCTTGGTGTAGGACTAAATAATTGTGATTTATAGGAATATTCGTTTGATTTTCGATTTCTTAAGGTTCCATTTTTGTCTCCTTGCCGCGTGGATCATCGCTTCGAATTTACATTTGGCAATGCGAATCACATTTATTTCGATTTTAAACCTATTCTCTTAATCCCACCAACCAAAAAGCAAAAGTACTTTTATCCAAGATGGGTTTTACTTCGCTTGCTTCGGAGACCCTTCCAAATTGAACTTGCCAATAATTTTAAAGAAAGGGTCGTGCCAAGGTTCATCGGTCGTAGCCAGCGTAATTTCTTATTAGCACTAATCCCCGCGTCAAGAGATCGGCGATGAAATACGTCCGATTAGCATAATTCGATATGGTGGACTTTAGAAAATTGATGGAAGGGTCACTTTAAAAAGAAACATGCGAGACGTGGACAAATTAAAAAGAATCGATTGGTGGATCGAATCAATCGGAGGGCTATGATGGAGGGGCGGTAAGATAGTAATATATATATCACGTATTTTATGATATGGAATCTTTAGATAAATCATTTTAGGCCACCGATATTGAAAGGAGGGGAGCTTATTGAGAAGGCAGGGTAAGCTTCGCAACAACTCTCTGGTTGCCCCGTCAACTTCGCACATTGCGATGAAAACGTCGCTCTCGCCCGTTACGAAATCGCAAAGGCTTCAACCGATGCCCATTTTCTAATAATTTCCTCCTCCTCTTCTCTTGGTTTTATAATCATCATTTTCGAATCTTTAATCAAAGGGTTTAAACTAGAGAAAAGAAATTCAGGGGCTGTAGGTCGGGCATCACAACTCACACCCCCACGCGAATGATTTGGAGGGGACCGATCGATCGTCGTGGCTCACGCACGAAACGAAGCCCTTCCAAAATGTCGGTATGTCGATCTTTCGATAACTGGATCATGATGCGTGATCGGGGCTGAGAGATGTGTTTGATCTGTCCGTTTTCATTCGAGCTCGGAAAGGTAGGCCATCGTGATGATGCCTACCGGGGGTTTCCACGATTACGCGATGGCGGTGTTGTTTTTTAGGGTTCGCGAAAAGGTCCGGCTCATCTCTTTTTTGGTAGATGAGTTGGATGTTTGGAAAGATTGTTGGGTGGGATAGAAGATTTGTACATGAATTAGGAAAAAACAATTTTATGGGCATTTTATCATGATTAGTCTGTGTGATTAGAATGATTTTAGTGACTGAAAGGGGTAATTTGTGAAGGGGTAAAAGGGGAACATAGGAGCGGGAAAATCACCCAAAAAAAGTCTTAAATGTATTACAATTATGGTAATTTAGTACTAAATGTTTTTTTTTTGGGCCAAATGAGTCCTAAAATTTTTGCATTTGTATCAAGTTAGTTCATCCGGCCAATTTTGACATGTTGGTGCTAACATGGACGAGGGCCATCATATGTGGCGCCATTGCAAGCACTAACGTGGACAATTTAAAAAAAAAAAAAATTCTTCAATTTAATTGTTATATCATTTTTTTCTTTTTCTTCCCTTCCTTCTTCTGCCAACCTCGCTAACCGATAGTCGAGCTGGTGACTGGCCAAAGGAAGAAGGTAGGGAAGGAAAAAAAAAAAAATATAAAATAAAAATATAAAAAATTCGAAAAATATAGTAAAATATAATTAAAAATTATCACCATTAGCATTGGTGGTGTCACATAAAACTATCGACATCTATGTCAGCCGGCGATTGGCCAAATTGATATATGTCTATGCAGCATAAAAGCCATAAATACTCGAAAAAAAAAGCCGCAACAAAAATCAATTGTCAATTAATCGAACAGATGATGCGATGTATCACAATGACCTTAAAATGACGGATTAATTGCTCTTGATACTTATCCGATTCCCATCTTAAGCCCAGACTAATCACCAATCAATAGAATGTCTGTGGCCACAAGTTTGGTTCTATGTCTGGACAAGAAAAAAAGTACAGTCCGGAGCAGAAATGCTTTAAGAATGAATGACATATTCTATCTTCCACCCGCTAAAGAAGATGATCGCCCAAGAGACGTGTGGAATGTCAACTCAAAACGAACGGCCCTTGGGATGATCCTCCAAGAATCATGACAAGTGAGAAGCAGCCCTCAATTAGGTAAAATTGCCGTGCATGCATCTTGCATGATGCAACCTCTGTTAGGCGTGCGCAAGAGCAAGCGCAACTTCAGCCGCGTGTTCGGATGGCAAAAAGGGGATGTCGGGAAAACGATATCTAAATCATTGAATACGATGGAATCTCTTAGATCGGGAGAATTGTACCACGAGTCTTAAATCTTATGTAAGGAATGCGATTGAGATTTGAAACTTTCGATTGGCTCGATCGAGTCATCGATCTTCACTAAAAGATTAAATGAGGTCTTAAATCTTTGAATTGATTCATTCAAATCCAAAAAAAAATTAGTAAACATATGCTCCACTGCTCTATCACAACCTCTGCTGCAGCATGCAGTGCCACGGCCATCCTCTATCTCAAAGCTTCAATCAAGTTGAGCTTCGCAACATTATGATGTTTTTGTTTGGGAAAATTACCAAGCTTATTCTAAACCTATTATACCAATGATAATTTAGTCATAAACTTATCAATTTTGTCAATGTAATCCTAATTTTGTGTAAAATTTCAGTGTAGTCCTTTTGGCTAGTAGTGGCCCGAAAATCCTTGACATAGCGATCTATAAGTTGTTTGCATCAGCGTGTCACATAAGACGGTGAGCATTTATTGCCGCATCAGCAAATTCCTGCAACAATTAGCTGGAAGAACTGTATTGGAATTTCACCCAAAGGTTAAGGACTATATTGATAAAATTGAAAATTTTAGAGTTGAATTAATATGTGTACGATAAATTTAGGACCGGTTTGGTACCGACAAAGAATTGCAGCTATCATTGGAGAATAGAAGTATGGTACGCCCATACCATACGGGTCTGTAAATATTACCATGTAGGGCCCTTTAACAAGGCTGTCTTCACATATTTCTAACATCGACGCCTCAATTGGGCCAAATCAATAATGCAGATTTCCTTGCAAATTGGATACTTCAACCCACATAGACCAAATCCAAATTTTAATGATAAACAATCGGATGAATTATGCAATCAGCGATGTGCATGTCCTAACTTCTGGAAGTGATTCTCTACAAGACAACAATCGGCTGGCTTCATCAATGAGCACTATCATGCATAAACAATTGCACATGTCACTATTTCGACCTACCACGAGATTAAAAAAAAAAAATGGAACATGGCTAGTAGGACGACCGAAATGTTACGCCTAAAGGAACATGAGGTCTTAGGTTCGCGGAACCTACTCGGCTTTTGACCACCTGGGATCGGACCGTGGAGAGATGGCCCATCTTTGATCAGATCGAAAAGGTAGACTCAATCGGATGTGAAAAATTGTACAAGAACATTGTTTGGGTGTCGAACCCCTCCCTCAGTAGCGATGCAATTTGAGCATGCAGTAAACCAGTCTGTACAAACAATCATGCGGTAGTTCCTGTTGTTGAGTTGCAATTAGTACGATCCAATGTAAAATTGCTTAAACTAGATAACAATTATAACTACGATGACATTACAAAAATGAGGATCGAGTCTATGGAAAGAGGGCCCAAGATGATGGAAGGAGGAGCCAACTGCTTTTCCAGTTTAATGACGAATTGGAAGCAGAAAGAGTATGTTGTGTCCTACCTAGATAAGATGCTTCAACAACTTTGGGAAAATCCAGATAGCTTCGGTCATTTCGGAAGCACCTTCGACCAGTGATCGGATTCCCTACACGTGAAGACAAAGTTGGAATAAAGTACACCATAGAATAAGGGTGTCCTCTTTTCTGTAATCATCCAGAACGGGATTGGGGATGCAAAGTAGGAATTTCTCAAATATACCGAGCGTTATGGAATAATATCACGACATACATGTTTAAATTTATAGGTAGAGATTAGACCATATAAAGAGTATATAAACTCCATTGTCGAGCAGTGCGAGATATCTCAACATATATGCAAATTAGATTAGAAGTGACATGTGAAAACATGAAACTAAAGGAGTAGAGGCACACACGAAAGGGCAGAACATGGAATTGATATTAAGGTGTAAAAAGCTCAACTCAAAACGTTAAAGTTGATTAGCGAAGGAAGACTATATGTAATAAAAAACATATAAATTATATTATCAAGTGACGAGAGATATTTTAATATAGCATTATTTTGTTTTTTTTCGTGGGCCCCTAGGTTAGGTGGGGGTACTTCTTTATGCTGTACGTGGCCTTTGGGGTTCATGCATTCTCTTCTAAAAAATTAAAGGTAACTAGCTTTATGCACGAATATTTTATTTTTCAAGGAAGACTTTATTAAGATTCACATATGAGAATGTTAGCAAAGCACTACTAAATAAATTATGGGGCTCATGATGTACATCAATTACGATATCTGACTAGCTTGTGATGTAAATTTTCGCGTGAAACTAAAACTAACTCGATATACTAAAACGACTAGCTAGCTCCCCCTCGAACTCTCTCTCAATGATAGGTAGTGGACTAGTTTATCGAATAATCCCAAAAAGGATATCCCTCTTGAACATCAAAAGAACAAAAAAATATTGTTTCAAATTCAAACAGAAACAGTATCCCGAACAGACAATTTTGCAAATGAAAAACCAAACTAAAGCATAATCTACATCCATTAGATTTTAAATTCAGATATGAATAATTTATCATTATCAATGTCTCAGAAATATATATATAATATATATATATATATATATATATATATATATATATATATATATCAAGATTTAGTATTGGATTAGCCTTATTAATCATCAATGAATGATTATGTCATCATTCGACACACGCAACTCGGGCATTATTTACTTTCCCACTAAATTAGAGAAGTATGGACCTGAGCAGGTCCTTAAAAGGCTCACAGAGGAAACGGGCGAGAAAATCACCTTAGGGTGAGAGACCCCGCGCTGTCCTCCTATTCCCCCTCTATCAGGAAGACAAAGATAGACAATAAATTATGGGGTCTCGCAGTGGTAAAGATATACACCATATCAGGACTTCGGTTCTAATTACTAGTGGGTAGGCATTTACCGCTAAATTAGAGAAGTGAGATTGACCATTAGAATCGGGTTATCCAGAAAAGAAGAAAGCTTGGAGCATGTGCTTTCCCCGAAAAGGGAAAAAGTGACATTTATGCCAAATTAAATCCCTTTGTTTTGGGGTTCAATCCTTTGAGAACGCCTTTGCACGGAATGCTCTTTGCCTAATATAGAATAAAAGTTTTGTTTGTACGAACTACTTTAAGAATGAATAATTTTAAAAATATTTTTCAATAAATAATTGTTTCTATTGCATACAGCAATGAATAAATGAAAAATATCTTCATTGTCCACGAAATTATTAAAACTTAATCAATAATGAAAACATCTCTTGTTGACTAAGTATTTCCTTCGATACGAAAGTTTTTTGGAAAATATTATTTAAATCATTTATTTTCTATGAAATAAATGGAAACTAATACTCTTCTAATCACAAAAGGGAGAGGTGAGGGACACTATTCCCACATTTCATTTCTATGTATTTTTCCCCCTTATTAGCCTCTAGATGATGCTCACCCACACAATATGCGATAAAGGAAAAAAACTAGGGTTGAATATGGATTGGACTAATCCAGCACCTAACTCAATGACTAACTCATACAGTATCGGTCCCTAATTTTTAAGATCAAGGACTGACCTTGTTAAGCCGGGGACTGAGGACCGAACTGATTGTACAAGTTTGATTCGATTGATCTCTAGACCAACTGATTATTTTTTATTTCATTTTTTTAAAAATAAATATATTATTTCAAAAACATATCCATCAACAATGCCACATCAAGCAACCAAACCATGAACACCAACACATATTAAATATAAATATAGATACAGTAAAATAGAAATTTACATTTGCTAAAAGCAACAAATTATAAAGATGAATACACAAGACGAGCGAATATAGGTGAGTGGCAAGGCTAGCAAAGAGAGGTTGGCCGCAAGGCAAGCAGGCGAGCAAGGCGAGTGAAGAAGGTTTCTTTCTTTTTTTGGTCGGATTAGGGCTGAGTTTCGTTCTACTTTCTAATTTACACAGCAAACTAAACAACAAAGAAAATAGGGGAAGAGGCACTAGGCTTTAGAGTAGACAAAAGCATATGATATATAATATATAATATATAATATATATAATATGTACAGGGTTTAATCCTAAACTTCTAGCTTCCAGGACCACCCACACAGTGCAGGATCTAGAGATCCTAGGATCAGGCTCTGATCCAATACCATCAAGGTTGGTCCAAGTTGACCCTGGATTAATGCTCACCCCTAAAAAAAAACCCTAGCTTTTTACTGGCTCTCCTCTCCTCTCCCGATGGTAGCCGCGTATCATGCACAACCACCAATAGAGAGTATACTGAAAATGCTAATTTACCCTTCAATCGTAAGAATCGAAGTCCTTGTAGGAAAAAAAATCATTAAGTATAGTAAAGAAGAGCTAACAAAAAGTAAATGTAATCATGCTACATGAGCATTAGGATCCACTAATTTTTCCAGATTTCCTTTTAAATATCTACTTTGGATATGAGAAGGTGATTCCAATCGAATTGGAGAAAACCTCGGAACGCGACGAGGGTCGATAGAGTTCACCAAAGAGAGATAAGAGAATCTTTCAATTTGTTGCCTCAAGAAGGGGAAATTTGAGTTTTGACCACGACTCCACAAGCAAAGATGCGACCAGCATAAGTATTTCACACCAGTAAAAGCATGAATAATGAATCGGATGCGAGTTACATCAGACTGTTTCTGGACCACCAGATTCACCACCACCGCCATATTGTTAATTTTACTTAAACTATGCAAAGTCACGATAATAGTATCATGAACTTTAAAGACACGTTTGGATCGAGTTTTACTTTTTACTTAATTGAAAGATTCACTCACACACTTTGACTTTTATTTTTGATCCCAGACCGCTAGAACTAATATATAATTATTTATACATAGATTAGCATTTCTTTTGATAATTTTCGGTAATTAGGGATAATTATTTAAACCCGAAAAATTGACAAATTCATTTTCTTAGGAACTCTTTACTTTCATTTAATGCCGAACAAAGGGGCCCGTCAGATTCTTATTCTATAATAATGAAATGAACACCGTGGGAGAAAGGTAGAGATGCTCTCTAGGACAACGAATAGCAGTGAGACTGCTATATAAATTGAAGCACCCTTCCAAGGCCATGCATAGCATTCATAGAGCAGTTGTGATTGATATTCCTTGGTCATGACGATCACGCAACCCTCACCAGATGGCACCCGCACCATGAACCTGGAGGAGTTCAAGAACTTCTTGAAGAAGTTCGACGCCAATAAAGACAATAGGATAAGCAAGGAGGAGCTGCAGGACATCATCCGCAGCAACGGGAAGTGGTTCTCCGGGTGGAAGAGCAAGCGGGCACTGAGTCATGCTGATGCCAACAGAGACGGATTCATCGACGACAAGGAGATGATCAACCTCGTCGAGTTTGCCAAGAAGCAACTGAGCGTGACTGTTGTGGCCAATTGAACTGCTTTTGTCTGCAAATCTGTATGACTACTTGTACTTGCTGTGATGTGTCACCCCAGCTTAAACTATTTTCTGTGTAATTCCGAAATCCCTAGCTCCTTATGGAAAAGAAAATGAATATATCAAATCCGTATAATAAGTTTTGAACAGTGATGCCTTGAGTTTAGCTGACAAAATCGTGGATATAAATCAACATGCCGAACTTTGTTTAAGCTAAATCGCTGTAGATAACAGCACTGGTTAATGAAATTATCATGAGAATATCATCAATGAACCTAACTGATTTTCCCTTGCCACGAGCTTATTTTGCACAGGGGCATCCGACCTACAAACTGAACACGACTATCCTCGTTTCAGGCGGAATATTTTCAAGTGGAACATCAGTGGCATAACTCAAATTAGGGTTACCAAGGACAGATCATGTTGGCACAAACTTTCGAGATAGTTTAGTGCGACTAATGAAAAATGGATGAAAAAAAATTAAAGAATAAACTGTGCAAAAAAAGATCACTTCCAATCCTCGAAAAGAACAGACTATCCACCCAGATTGCTAAGAGTTGCAAGTATCCTTCAATTGTGAATGAAGCAGCATCAAAATGAACAAGAGCTGTTTCCAAAAAATTGCAAAAATCAAATTAAACAAATTAAATTTTGCTAATTTCTCTTTAGTCAATTGTCACTTCACAGGTTCTAGCGGGTTTTTCCCAAGTTGGGTAGTGATCGTGAAATGTTTTTTTAGGCAAAAATCGATTTTTGCACATGAGGAGCTATTTTCTGGTAAATATAATACTAAGAATTCTGAAACTCAAAGTATATGGTTCTCAAGAATCATATATCCACAAAGGCATATCCAAGACAGGTTTATGGTAATATAAAAATTTAAGAAAGTATGCACATATCAAGACACTTCTTTGACTTGTATATAAAAAGAGGTATGTGATCAATGGACAAACCTCCAAGCATGCTATGTTGAATTCATGAGGCGCCCTTCTTACAAATGACAAAAATAACAAAACACGAATTAGTCCAGGAGAAATTCAACGAGCCATATAGATTATTTGAACTTCAGCAGAAGATACGAGTGCCAAGAATCCACCTCATGGTCTATTTTCTATAAAATTATTGAAATTTTTTTAGAATGAATTACCACCGTACTGTGTCAAAAATTGGCAATTCAAAGCACAAAACTCCAAGGTCTAAAAACTTAATGTAAAGAAAGCAAAAATATTTCTGAAATTTTATGCCTATTTTCAGTTAAAACCTAGAGTTTTATAACGACTAATAGCTTGTCTAGATTGACCATTACTTTTTACCTTTTGCTTAATCTAAATCTTGTGATTCAGGCATTTCGAGATTTTCAAATTTGAAGCTCCTTAAACTTCCACAATACATAAATTTTGTCATGTTCGGTCACAGATAATATTCTCATAGTTTTTTTGAAATTCGAACATTGTTCTAAATTTTGACAGGAAAGCAAAACAAATACATTTTGCTTATTAGGAAGTGTAAATAAACAGATCTTGAGTAAGCTGCTGGTAGGCTTTGTTTGTGTAGAGTGGGGAAAGAAAAATGAGATCATTTTTTTTTTAGAATTTTAAAATTGTCCCTCTTTGCTACTCTCGCAATTTTTTCGACTTTTTCTTAACTTTTCCCTCAAAAATTGCGTTACCCCATTTTCTACTTTCCAAAACATAGCCTTAAGGGGCATTTTGTCAGATGAAGTTTTAGTTTTTTCATCCAAATTTCAGATAGTCAGCATCCTCACCCCCTGACGAAAGAGAAAATAGGGGGAAATATCAATATGTCGAACATCTATCAAAAAGATAGCTTCAGTCATTTCGGAAGCACTTTCGACCACTGATCGGAATCCCTTTTCGTGAAAACAAAGCTGGAATAATGTACTCCCTAGAATGTGGGTGTCGACTCCTTTGTATTTATCCAAAACGGAATTGGGGATGCAAAGTAGTAATCAATAAGATACATTAGATGTTGTGTACTACTATCATGTCTATTTTCAAAACTCTTTCAAAATTGATTGCGATTGATTCTCATAACATCGTGAAACGATATCACAACACATGCTTAAGCTGCTACATGAAGGAAGAACGCATGCATATAAAGAGTACATAGATCTTATTGTTGAGTGATGGTGGATAATTGAAAACACAAGAAAGCTATACTAAGACTAATACATGAAAAATTTGAGTAACAGGGTGGACGTATACATGAAAATGGCAGAATCTAAATTTGATATCATGATAGAAAGTCCAACTCAAAATGTTAAATTGATAGGTTGAGGGACATTGCATGCATATAAAAAGTAGATAAATTCTATTAGCAAGTGAGGAAAGATATTTCAATATACCGTTTCTCTTGTTAGCATAACTTCTTTTTTCACAGGCCACGTAGGTCACGTTGGGGCACTTCTTTATGCCGCGTGTGGCCTTTTGTTTTCATGCATTCTCTTCTAAAGATTCTTAGGCTACTAACTTTATGATTGAAAGGCAACTAACTTTATGCGCGGATAATCTTTTTAAGAAACATTTTATTTAGTTGTACATGTGAGAATATTAGCAAGTAATCCCAAACAAATTATGGGTGTGATGTGCATTGATTATGACGTCTGATTGGCTCGTGGTTTAGATTTTTGAGTAAAAATTAAGACTAACTCAATGTGACGAAAAGACTTGCTCGCTACCTGTCAAACTATCTCTCAATGTTAGGCAAGGGACTAATTTAGTGAATAATTCCAAATAAGAGATCATTCATGGGCATCAAAAGAAAAACAACATCATTTCAAATTCAATTATGAACGGTTTATACTAAAGAGATAATTCTTCTTTTGGTTGAAGCCAAAAGGACAATTGAACTAGGTGCAACAGCGGAAAAAGACAATAATAAGATAATGTTGCAAATCAAAACCAAACTAAAAGATAATCTACATCTATTAGGTGTTAAATTCAAATACGAACAATTTATCATTGTCAATATCTCAAATATTTAGTATGAAATTGGCCTTTATCAATCATCAATGAATCATTTATCTCGCAATTCAACGCATGTAACACCATCATGATTTACTTCCCCACTAAAATAGAGAAGGGAAGATTGACCATGGGGAATCGGATCGTCCATAAAGGAGAAAAGTTAGAGCGCGCTTTCCCCAGGGAATAGATAACGTTCACGCCAACAAGAATCCTATCTTTTGGGGTTCAATCATATGAGAACATGCTTGCTGCGGTCGCTCTCTACCTAGTACAGAATAAAAGTTCTCGTGCAAACTACTTTAATACTCTCCTAGTCACAAAAAAAAGGGGATGAGGCATACTGTTTCCACATTTCATTTCTACGTATTGTTTCCCACTGAAAAAAAACCTTTAACTTTTCCCCAGCCCCCGCTCCTCTCCTCTGCTCTCCCGATGTTAGCCGCGCACAGTGCACGACCTCCCAGAGAGAGCAAATTAAAGATGTTACTTTACCCTTCAATCGTAAGAATCGAAATCCTTGTGGCAAAACAAATAATTAAGTATAGTAAAGAAGAGCTAACAACAAGTAAATGAAATCATGATATATGAGCATGAGGACCCACTAATTTTTCCAGGGTACCTTTCAATTATCTGCTTTGGATATGAGAATGTGATTCCAATCGTACTAGAGAAAACCTCAAAACGTGATGTGGATGGATAGAGTTCACCAGAGAGAGCATAAAGAATCTTTCAATTTGTTGCCTCAAGAACAGGAAATCCATGTCTTCAGAATGACATTAAATTACTTCATTTGAAATCTTGCGCGGACCTCAGCATCCCTCGAATGTAAAATAACTAGAGGGTAAAGTCAAGAATAGAGCTTAAAAAAATAAAAAAATGTCTTCACGAGAGGGAGCAGGATGTGCGGACACCAACATGTTAAAATAAGGAATACAGTCTAGCAATCTATTGCATTAGCGGACAAGCAAAGACGGCTTCTATTGGTTGGCAACAACCCCAATTTTGTTGAGGTTATTCTGTAACCAAACGTCGAGGATCCAAAGCAAGCCCTTAATTATAGGGTTGTGTTTTGACCATGACTCCAAGAGGAAAAATGCAATTAGCATAAGTATTTCCTATCAACAAAAGCACGAATAATGAATAGAATATGAATTACATGAGACTATCGACCACCGCACATTGTTAGTTTTACTTAAACTATACAAAGTCACGACAATGATTTCATGAAGTTTAAAGATGGTCTAAATTGAATTTTACCTTTTACAAAATTAAGAGATGCATTCACACACTTTGACTTTTACTTTTCATCCAGGATTGCTAGAACTCTCACAATATAAAATTATTTATACGTAGATTAATATATCTTTTGTAAGACAATTTCAATTTCTTAGGAACTCTTTACTTTCATTTAATGCCAAACGAAGGTGCCCTTCAGATTCTTATTCTATAATAAGGAAATGACCATCCTGGGAAAAAGGTAGAGATGCTCTCTATAAACAAAAAGAGCATCGAGACTGCTATATAAATTGAAGCACCCTTCCAAGGCCATGCATAGCATTCATAGAGCAGTTGTGATTGATATTCCTTGGTCATGACGATCACGCAACCCTCACCAGATGGCACCCGCACCATGAACCTGGAGGAGTTCAAGAACTTCTTGAAGAAGTTCGACGCCAATAAAGACAATAGGATAAGCAAGGAGGAGCTGCAGGACATCATCCGCAGCAACGGGAAGTGGTTCTCCGGGTGGAAGAGCAAGCGGGCACTGCGTCACGCTGATACCAACAGAGACGGATTCATCGACGACAAGGAGATGATCAACCTCGTCGAGTTTGCCAAGAAGCAACTGAGCGTGACTGTTGTAGCCAATTGAACTGCTTTTGTCTGCAAATCTGTATGACTACTTGTACTTGCTGTGATGTGTCACTCCAGCTTAAACTATTTTCTGTGTAATTCCGAAATCTCTAGCTCCTTATGGAAAAGAAAATGAATATATCAAATCCGTAAAATAAGTTTTGAACAGTGATGCCTTGAGTTTAGCTGACAAAATCGTGGATATAAATCAACATGCCGAACTTTGTTTAAGCTAAATCACTGTAGATAACAGCACTGGTTAATGAAATTATCATGAGAATATCATCGATGAACCTAACTGATTTTCCCTTGCCACGAGCTTATTCTACACAAGGGGCATCCGACCTACAATCGGAACATGACTATCCTCGTTTCAGGACCTGGCGAAACGGAATATTTTCAAGCGGTACATCGGTGGCATAACTCAAATTAGGGTTACCAAGGACAGATCATGTTGGCACAAACTTTCGAGATAGTTTAGTGCGACTAATGAAAATGGATGAAAAAAATTAAAGAATAAACTGTGCAAAAAAAGATCACTTCCAATCCTCGAAAAGAACAGACTATCCACCCAGATTGCTAAGAGTTGCAAGTATCCTTCAATTGTGAATGAAGCAGCATCAAAATGAACAAGAGCTGTTTCCAAAAAATTGCAAAAATCTAATTAAACAAATTAAATTTTGCGAATTTCTCTTTAGTCAATTGTCACTTCACAGGTTCTAGCGGGTTTTTCCCAAGTTGGGTAGTGATCGTGAAAACAGGCTATTAGATTTTTTAGCCAAAAATCAACTTTCTGCACATGAAGAGCTATTTTCTGGTAAATATAATACTAGGAATTCTCAAACTCAAAGTACATAGTTCTCAAGAATCATATATCCACAAAGGTATACCCAAGACAGATTTATGGTAATATAAAAATTTAAGAAAGTATGCACATATCAAGACACACTTCTTTAATTTGTATATAAAAAGAAGTATGTGATCATTGGACAAACCTCCAAGCATGCTATCTTGAATTCATGAGGCGCCCTTCTTACAAATGACAAAAATAACAAAACACGAATTAGTCCAGGGGAAATTCAACAGGCCATATAGACTACTGAACTTCAGCAAAAGATAAGAGTGCCCAGAATCCATCTCATGGTCTATTTTCTATAAATTCATTTGAAATTTGTTTAGAATGAATTACTGTCACGCCCCGAACCTCGAGCGCACGAACAACCCACCATGGTCATGCAAATGCAACATTCCCAGGTAGTGTCGCCGACTCCATTCATTTTATATGCGCATGTGGAACTTATTATAAAACCCCTGACAAGACTTACGGGATAGGAAAGCAGGAAACCAACTCATTCACAACCAAGCATACTTTCATAGATTATCACACATGAGTTTACATTCACCAAAAATGGTCAGTCTACAAAAAGATCAGTCCACCAAAAAGAAGGAATAGTCCTATGACTACTAGTCAGACTCGTTCGTCGATCCCACTTCTGACTGATCAACCTTCGGAGATGATGGGTCCTCCACCCTACCACCTGGAGGGTCAACTACTCCCTCACCTAGGATGGCCTCCATCACAGCAAGTAGAATGTCAAAACTCCTCAGAGGACCAATCCTAAAACTATTGATTCCAAAGCGGAACCATGCTCTGTATCGATGAGGCACCCTAACAAGCATGTCCTCTTCGATCCAGACAGTGGTCCTCATAGGCTCATAAATCCAATGACTTCCAAGATCAGGAAAATTATGCACCTGCTAGGTAATCTGCACGGGAATACCATATCGCTATGGGGGTATCGCCATCTACGATTCTGAAAATATTTGGCCCACGACAGGGTGAGACATTGTCTCAGCAAGTTCACCCCCCTAAACCCCTATTAGAAAGAAAACACACCCAAGGGTGGCCTAACCACACTACACAGAAGACTTACCTCGCATTATTTCCTTCAGGTTAGTACAGTTCATATCACTCAATCACCGGTAGTAATAAAAACTTAAACAACTGGAGCGCAATCACTTTCACATAATCAACAACCATAGCATGCGTTCCAATTTTTATTCACTACCACACATGAACATAACCTACTTGCAGTTCAGCTATCTATTGGCGTTTAGCTAAGCATCGTCTCCCCACCTTGGAGCACGACTTCATCAATACGTCGACGGCATTCCCGAAGGAGCATGGGCCCAGAATCTACTGCAACCCACATCCATTGTATGGGGCATCCCATATAGGGGTAAGTCCAACTCAACAACTCATGACAATTTCCTCTTAATTAACACACAACAAATTCATACTCGGCCTAGGACACTTTGCATTTCACTCAATACTTCCATTTAAAATAGTGATCCTGACCTATTTTCTTCATATTAAAAATGTTCAAGAAATTATTCTCGTGTGTAGGGACACGTTAATTTCGAACCAGAAAAACTAATATCTTACCATTTTCAAACCCCACCATTTAATATAATTCTTAAAATCCAATTTTGGTATCAAAACCCGACACTTGGGATTTTCTAAATAAAATCCACATTTTTCACAACCAACACTCAATTTGCAATATCCATCCATCAAATTCATAATTTGAATACCTAGCAGTGATCAGCATGAAATTTTGATAATTTAAAATCCCGGAAAAAATTTCCGGAAAATAATAAATAATTAAATTTATTCCGAAAATTAATTAAATAATAATATTTTGTTAATATTTTATAATATAGATTTTTATTAAATAATTAAATAAATTCGAAATAATTAAATAATCTAAATTAATCAATTAAGGTCTAAACAAGAATATACTAATCTAAACCTCTACTTAGCCTTAATTAATCATACAATAAATTAATCACACCACTTAATCTAATCCACACTTAACTAAACTAAATTAACCACATAAACTTACTTAGCTTAATCTAAGCCCCCAATAAGCATCATTAACCTTCTCATTATGGTTTAGAGGCTAAACTCACCAGAATCGCTTTCTGACGAGTCCCTGGAACAGCAAGGCGGTCGATAAACCCCCACGCGGCGGCACCAAGCGAGGACCGGAAGGCACCTAAAACGGGCCTTGAAGATCCGGAGCTTGTTGGAATTCTAGCTACTAATCTTGGCCAGAAGAAGAGGCGTCGGTGGCTAGTTGAGCGGAGGAGGACCAGCGGGTGGCAGCAACGGCTTGCACGAGTTTCCAACAAGCTAGACGGTGGCTCACGATGGCTAGGGGAGCTGCTATGGTGGAGGAGAGGCAAGCTCGAGCAGGGACGGCGGTGCTAGGACGAGTGAACAGACGGCACGGGCGAGAGAGGCAGCGATGGTCTCGGCTGGCTTACGACGGCGACGTGGCTTTGACGGTGGCTCCGGTAGCCTTGGCGATAGCAAGCAGCTACTGGCGACGCTGGACGACGGTTCTGGATGAGCGGACGAAGGCAGAGCAGTAAGCAGGTGAGCGGAGTAGCGCGTGCGTGGACGAGCGGCAACGGCAAGCGTGGATGAGCGGCGATGGCGAGGGACTCCAACGAGCATGCAAGCGTGCGTCAAGCAAGGAGGGAGGCCGGTCGATCACTGGTTTCCGTTCAGCTTTCTCTCTCCTCTCCAACTCCCAAGGAAATCCTTGATTTGAGGAAGAAGATGAAGTTTGATGTGAGGGCCCCTTTTGGTGAGCCAATGAGCTTCTTCCACTTGTCAAAGCCCTTCCAATTTGGCCCCACTATGACCACATATGACATATATGACATCCTAGATTTTCAGTCCTGTTTCTTACTGAATAAATCGGGCATTTCATTGATATGCCTATAGAGCTGTTCTCAGAGCTGATCACTCTTGAGATAACTAGACTATCTAGGAAAGCCATTAAGGAATTTAATGCAATAGACTCTGAGAATTCGACTAAGAATCGACTGCTCGACCATGCTCATCTACCGAGATTATTACGACACAAATATAAATCGATTAGAAATCAGAGATAGGTCGGTTCGACTGAGATGCATGGTTGATCGTGGGTGATCCTACTAAATTGCAAAATTCTCATCGACCAGCACTAGTTAGATTTTTCTATCGTTTTGATACCCTGTGTTTGTATTTGAATCCTTGAGATTTGCACAACAACTAGGAGTCACCATTGTGTCGAGTGGGTTCATTATGGTTCGAAGAAAATCGACCACGGGTCATTTGCACTAAAAATCTCTGAAAATTACTCGGTAATCTAGGTCACGCTAAAAATGCGCCGAATGTGGATTAACCGTGAATTCAAGTCCAATTTCAGAAATTGAAAGTTCTGTGGTGTCACAATCTATTTTAGAAACGTCGACTCACCCTCCGAAGAATTTCCAAAGATTCCGGGATTTTTACAAAAAATGGATTCGGACGTTGAGGAAAATTAACGGAAATTCATACGAGCCAAGTTTAAGGGAATTTGGACTTCCAAGCCAAGCTATTTGACGGGGGGCACTTGTAGAAATTCTACGGGCTTTTTCTTCACCGAAATCGGATGTCGGATTTGGGAAATTGTTGAAGAAATTGAAGACCCAAAGTTGTGAAATTCGAATCTAGGCCTAGAGCTGGAATTTTGGTGTCAAATTGAAGTATTTGAGGTATTAAAATGTTGGAAAAGTATTGGGAGACCAAGTAATCAATGCAAGAGATAAAATTTATGACTTTTCCCTCTTTTTCCAAGACCTCTCGGTCACGACTCTACCGTCTCCTCCTCTATCACGCAAACTTCTGCTTCTGCTTTCCTTATTTCTTTCATTCGAAGCTCAACTCCCAACCCCCCACGTTTCTCTCCATCTTCTTTCATTTTCCCTTGAAGCAGCGCCAAATTCTCTTCTTCAAGTTGCAGTGCCACTAACCGTTGTTCCCCCCTACCACTTGTCTACGTCCCTCTCTCGCGTGGTCAACCATCAACCGCAACACCACCGAAGCTCTTTCTCTTCTGCTCAGCCCACATTCCACAGAGCAGCAACTCCACTCGTCTTCCTCAGTCTCGCACCAGCGAAGTCCACGAAGCAGGCCGTGAAATCCAACATCTTTAGCCCAAGCTGTCGCACATGTCTTCTGTTCATCCAGCATCTTCAACATCTAGAAGCCTAGTAGATCCGTTGAGCCCATCTCCATCAGCTCAGCCCATCTTCAGCAAGTGAAGCCCAGCAAATCCAGCCCACTTTCAATCTATCAACACCAGCAAGCCCAATTCAGCAGCCCAAGCCCACAAAGTCAGCACGCTTCAGGCCCAGCCCAATTCAGCAACAAGTCTCAACTTGGGCTGAAATTTGTTGTGTCGGTTCAAGGCCCGATCCAAGTCCGTGGGTGTCGTTGCAAGCCCAAGTTCACCGCTTTCACACCGTTGTCGCAGTGATCTGACCTTCGCTTTTAATCAAGTGAGTTTTGCTCACTAATCCTTTAATAGCGACATCTCAAGACACATTGCAACATCACCATCCACTCACCTCCAATCTTCCTTGACAATCTTCCAATAGGTCCAATTTACCTCATCCCCCATGGCATACGAATTTTAAATATTTGTACATCAAATTCATTCAATTACATTCAATCCCCTTCCAATTGAGCCAAATTGAAGTCCATAAATTTATCCAATGTCACCACACTTCAATTCACATATTTCCTTGACCATAGAACCATCTTGAATCCCAAAAGTACGACCAAAAACGGGCCTACCAAATTTCTCAAACCGAAATAACCATAATTTGATTTTTCACTGAAAAACTCAATTTGCAGAAAAATCTTCTCAAGATGAGTCAACGTTCCTAAAATGATTTGTGACACGACAGGACTTCCAATTTCTGAATTCAGTTTCAATTTCACGGTTAATTTCACTCTGGCATGATCCTAGTGCATCCTAATCTACCGGGTAGCTTTTAGGAATTTTCGTGCATTCGACCTGTGGTTGATCATTTCCAAGCCACAATGTACATTTTCGACACATTGGCGACTCTCGATTGTTGTGAAAATCTCAAGGTTTCAAATATGAACACAAGATACCAAAATGATAGAAAAATCGGTCCAATGCCGAATGGAATCACCCACTCTTGATCACATGCCTTTATCGAGTCGACCTATCTCCGGTCTCTAATCGATTTTTAACTATGCCGTAATGACCTTTGCAGATTAGCTCGGTCGAAAAGTCAGTTCCTGGTCAAATTCTCGAGTCTGATGCATTAGAATCCCTTAACGGCTTCACCTGATAAACTAGTTTTCTCGTGAGTGGCCAACTCCGAGGAAAGAACTATATGCGCAAAGATGAAATGCCCATCTCATTTTACTGAAAACAGAATTGAAAAAATCGGGATGTCACAATTACCATCGTACCGTGTCGGAAATTGGAGATTCAAAGCAAAAAACTCTAACGTCTAAAAACTTAATGTAAAGAAAGCAGAAATATTTCTGAAATTTTATGCCTATTTTCAGTTAAAACCTACAATTTTATAATGACTAATAGTTTGTCTGGATTGACTATTACTTTTTACCTTTTGCTTGATCTAAATCTTGTGGCTCGTCCATTTCGACATTTTCAAATTCGAAGCTCCTTAAACTTCCACAATACATAAATTTTGTCATGTACGGTCACATATAATATTCTCATAGTTTTTTTGAAATTCGAACATTGTTCTAAATTTTGACAGGAAAGCAAAACAAATACATTTTGCTTATTAGGAAGTGTAAATAAACAGACCCTGAGTAAGCTGCTATTAGGCTTTATTTGTGTAGAGTGGGGAAAGAAAAATGAGATCATTTTTTTTTTAGAATTTTAAAATTGTCCCTCTTTGCTACTCTCGCGATTTTTTCGACTTTTTCTCAACTTTTCCCTCAAAAATTGCGTTACCCCATTTTCTACTTTCCAAAACATAGCCTTAAGGGGCATTTTGTCAGATGAAGTTTTAGTTTTTTCATCCAAATTTCAGATAGTCAGCATCCTCACCCCCTGACGAAAGAGAAAATAGGGGGAAATATCAATATGTCGAACATCTATCAAAAAGATAGCTTCAGTCATTTCGGAAGCACTTTCGACCACTGATCGGAATCCCTTTCCGTGAAGACAAAGCTGGAATAATGTACTCCCTAGAATGTGGGTGTCGTCTTCTTCGTAATTATCCAAAACGGAATTGGGGATGCAAAGTAGTAATCAATAAAATACATTAGATGTCGTGTACTGCTATCGTGTCTATTTTCAAAGCTCTTTCAAAATTGATTGCGATTGATTCTCATAACGTCGCAAAACGATATCACAACACATGCTTAAGCTGCTACATGAAGGGAGAACGCATGCATATAAAGAGTATATAAATCTTATCGTCAAGTGATGGTGGATAATTCAAAACACAAGAAAGCTATAGTAAGACTAACACGTGAAAAATTTGACTAACAGGGTGGACGTATACATGAAAATGGCAGAATCTAAATTTGATATCATGATAGAAAGTCCAACTCAAAATGTTAAATTGATAGGTTGAGGGACATTGCATGCATATAAAAAGTAGATAAATTCTATTAGCAAGTGAGGAAGGATATTTCAATATACCATTTCTCTTGTTAGCATAACTTCTTTTTTCACAGGCCTCGTACGTAGGTCACGTTGGGGTACTTATTTATGCCGCGTGTGGCCTTTTGTTTTCATGCATTCTCTTCTAAAGATTCATAGGCTACTAACTTTACGATTCAAAGGCACCTAACTTTATGCACGGATATTCTTTTTAAGAAACATTTTATTTGGTTGTACATGTGAGAATATTAGCAAGTAATCCCAAACAAATTATGTGTGTGATGTGCATCGATTATGTCGGCTCGTGGTTTAGATTTTTGAGTAAAAATTAAGACTAACTCAATGTGACAAAAGGACTTGCTCGCTCCCTATCGAACTATCTCTCAATGATAGGCAGGGGACTAATTTAGTGAATAATTCCAAATAAGAGATCATTCATGGGTATCAAAAGAAAACAACATCGTTTCAAATTCAATTATGAACAGTTTATACCAAAGAGATAACTTGTCTTTTGATTGAAGCCCAAAAGACAATTGAACTAGGTGTCAAATTCAAATAGGAACAATTTATCATTGTCAATATCTCAAATATTTAGTATGAAATTGGCCTTATCAATCATCAATGAATCATTTATCTCGCAATTCAATGCATGTAACACCATCATCATTTACTTCCCCACTAAAATAGAGAAGGGAAGATTGACAATTGGGAATTGGATCGTCCATAAAAGGAGAAAAGTTAGAGCGCGCTTTCCCCAAGGAAAAGATAACATTCACGCCAACAAGAATCCTATCTTTTGGGGTCCAATCATATGAGAATATGCTCACCGCGGTCGCTCTCTACCTAGTACAGAACTAAAGTTCTCGTGCAAACTACTTTTTTTTTTTTTTGGTAAAGCAAACTACTTCAATACTCTCCTAGTCACAAAAAAAAAAGGGGATGAGGGATATTGTTCCCCCATTTCATTTCTACGTATTGTTTCCCACTTATTAATCCTTAGATGTGCGACACTCGCCCACGCGATAGTCGATAAAAGGAAAAAAAAAACCTTAACTTTTCCCCAGCCCCCGCGCATGGTGCACGACCACCCAGAGAGAGCAAATTAAAGATGTTACTTTACCCTTCGATTGTAAGAATCGAAATCCTTGTGGAAAAACAAATAATTTAGTAAAGAAGAGCTAAAAAGTAAATGAAATCATGATATATGAGCATGAGGACCCACTAATTTTTCCACGGTACCTTTCAATTATCTGCTTTGGATATGAGAATGTGATTCCAATCGTACTAGAGAAAACCTCAAAACGTGATGTGGATGGATAGAGTTCACCAAAGAGAGCATAAAGAATCTTTCAATTTGTTGCCTCAAGAACAGGAAATCCATGTCCTCAGAATGACATTAAATTACTTCATTTGAAATCTTGCGTGGACCTCGGCATCCCTTGAATGTAAAATAACTAGAGGGTAAAGTTGGGAATAGAGCTCAAAAAAATATTGCCTTAACAAGGGGAGCAAGATCTATGAACACCAACGAGTTAAAATATTTTAAGAAACACAAGTGAGCAACCTGTTGCATCAGCAGACAAGCGAAGATGGCCTCTATTGGTTGGCAATAACCCTTGTCTTGGTGAGGTTATTTCGTAACCAAACATTGAGGATCCAAAGCAAGCCTCTAGTTAGAGGGTTGTGTTTTGACCATGACTCCACCAGCAAAAGCGCGAATAATGAATAGAATGTGAATTATGTAAGACTATCGACCACTGCCACATTGTTAACATTACTTAAACTATACAAAGTCACAACAATGATCTCATGAAGTTTAAAGATGGTCTAAATTGAGTTTTGCCTTTTACATAATTATAAGATACATTCACACACTTTTACTTTTGATCTAAGATTGTTAGAACTCTCACAATATATAATTATTGGGAAAAGTGCCAAAAAAAGTCCTAAACCTTTTGTCTTTGTCGATTTAGTCCTAAACCTTTTTTTGGTGCCGATTCGAGTCCTAAACCTTTTTAAGTTGTGCCAATTCAGTCCTTTCCGGCCAATTTTGGCCGGATTTTTTATTTGGACGCCGCCGGCCGGTGGCGTGGACAATTTTAATAATTTTTTAATATTTTAATATTTTTTTAATATTTTTTTTAATATTTTTTTCTTTTTATTTTTTTCTTTTTGTCTTTTTCCTCCGGCCGGTCGCCGAGGCCGAGGCCACCGCCGGCGAGGGCGAGGCCGACCTCGCCGAATCCGGCGAGGCTCGCCCTCGTCGGATCCGGCGAGGCGAGCCTCGCCCATGGCCGGCAAGGGCGGGCGAGGCTCGCCCATGGCCGGATCTAGCGAGGCGAGCCTCGCCGGCCCTCGCCCATGGCCGGCGAGGCTCGGCCGGGGCGAGGCTCGCCTCGCCGGATCCGGCGAGGGCGAGGCTCGCCCATGACCCGATCCGGCGAGGCGGCCATGGGCGAGGGCGGCGAGGCTCGCCTCGCCGCCCCTCGCCGAGATCGGGCCATGGGCGAGCCTCGCCCTCGCCGGATCTGGGCGAGGTCGAACCTCGCCATGGCCTGATCTGGTGAGGCGGCCATGGGCGAGGCTCGCCCTCGCCGGATCCGGCGAGGTCTAGCCTCGCCGGCCCTCGCCGCCATGGGCGAGGCTCGCCTCGCCCGGATCCGACGAGGGCGAACCTCGCCCGACCTCACCCATGGCCGGCGAGGTCGGCCTCGCCCTCGCCCGGTGGCCTCGGGCGGTCGCCGAGGTCCGGCGACCGGTCGGAGGAAAAGACAAAAAGAAAAATTAAAAAAAATATTAAAAATATTTAAATATTAAAAAATATTAAAATATTATTAAAATTGTCCACGTCAGCCGGCGGCGTCTAGTTAGCAAAATCCGGCCAAAATCGTGGCCGGAAAGGACTGAATTGGCACAACTTAAAAAAGGTTTAGGACCTGAATAAGCACCAAAAAGGTTTAGGACTAAATCGACAAAAACAAAAGGTTTAGGACTTTTTTAAGACTTTTCCCTATAATTATTTATACATAGATTAATATATCTTTTTGTAATTGTTGAAAATTAGGGATAATAATTTAAACCCAAAAAATGGACAAATTCATTTTCATAGGAACTCTTTACTTTCATTTAATGCCAAACAAAGGGGCCCTTCAGATTCTTATTCTATAATAAGGAAATGACCGCCCTGGGAAAAAGGTAGAGATGCTCTCTACAAACACAGAACGTCTGACTGATATATAAATTGAAGCACCCTTCCATGGCCATGCATAGCATTCGCAGAGCAGTTTGTGATTGATATTCCTTGTTCATGGCGATCACGCATCGCTCACCGGATGGCACCCGCCCCATGAACCTAAGTTCGACGCCAATAAAGACAATAGGATAAGCAAGGAGGAGCTGCGGGACATCATCCGCAGCTACGGGAAGTGGTTCTCCGGGTGGAAGAGCAAGCAGGCACTGAGTCGCGCTGATGCCAACGGAGATGGATTCATCGACGACAAGGAGATGATCAACCTCGTCGAGTTTGCCAAGAAGCAACTGGGCGTGACTGTTGTAGCCAATTGAACTGTTTTTGTCTGCAAATTTCTTGTACTTGCTGCGAGGTGTCCCTGAAGCTCAACTGTTTTCTGTGTGATTTGAATTCCCTAGCTCCTCATGGAAAAGAAAATAAATATATCAAACATATATAATAGGTTCTGAACAGCGATGCCTTGAATTTCGCTTACAAAATCATGGGTATGAATCATCATGCCGAACTTTGTTTTAGCAAAATCACTATAGATAAAAAGCACGGATTAATGAAATTATGAACAGAATATCACTAATGAACCAAATTGGTTTTCTACTTCAACGAGATTATTCGGCAAAGAAGGCATCCAACCTCTATGTGAGATTTTATGGGACAACTATCAAATGTTCTATGGTATCAGATTTAAGAGTCCTAAGTTCGAATCTTTCATGGCCCTATTTGCTTCATCAATCGAAGATTTCCATGCCTTAAACTATGGCCAAAATTCAGCCCATGTGTGAGAGAGAGTGTAAAATATTTAAATAATAATCCACATATTCATATAACATTTTAAACTTTTGGGTTGGACTTTCTCACATGATATTAAAGCGTATTTTCGCGAAACATCCTCCATTTATCAAATTCCATGGGCCATTCATAATCCTGCCTACACTTAAGAGAGAGTGTTAAAATATTATCTCACATCGCTTGACAATGCACCTAAATGCTCTTCAGTCTCCATTCACCTAACAACAGTTGACGGTAGTCCTACAAAATTTCACATACTATCTAAATAAGAGGTCTTGAATTTAAATTTTTCCAGACTCCTATTTTCCTCCCCAATAAAATATTTCCATATATAGTACTAGGTAAAAGGATCAAACTAAACATATAAAAAAGTAATAGTATCTTTGAATATTAAGCTTTTGAGTTGGACTTCATGATACTCAAAACTTGACTTTTCTCATTTCAGGACATCGCTACAGCATATTTTCATGCCGAACATTGGTGGCATAACTCAAATTAGGGTTAGCAAGGAGAGATCACGTTTGCGCACACCTTCAAGAATGAAAAATTAAAGAAGAAATTGTTTAGTGTTTCTCTGAACATGAACCGTGGGAGGCAAAAGGACAGTCCGAGTCCGATCCGGTTTACTGTTTGGCAAGGCATCAAGAAGGGACTCCTTATAGTCCCATACAGAGAACAAGCATCTGGTATGGTTCAGCATAACTCCACAGAGAACGTGTGGCCGATCACTGCTTCTACTCACAAGAGGAGGATCAGTGCAGATACATGTACAAAAAACATATGCACGAGTTCGTGCCGGGAGAGAGAGATCAATGAATAATTATCAACTTCGATCTAGTGAACTTTACAAGCTGGGGTTTCCCAGCAGCCTATTCCCCATTAAACTTCAAGCAAAAAGAAGATTTGTACAGAGTGAAGTCTTCACGGGATTAGACGATATATCGGTTCTCTTTACAATGTATAATAATTGATAGTCCACGCTTATATGCTGAATCTTAGAGGCAGGATACAGTGAACACGACTTTTGCCAGTACTCCATGATTTTTCCCGTCACTGGAGCCCCAAAAGACTGCGAATCATCCAGAGCTTCAACTCAAACCTGCAATGGTCAGGATGGCTTAATGAGAAGACAGGAAGCTAGTATTTAAACCGTAAATTTGATAAGCAAACAAAACTCAAGCTCGAAAGGAGTCCAAGAGAGAAGTTTGAGATATAAAAGTAAGACTTAATATAATGGAATTCCCAGTGGCCCTGCGACAGCCTTGCAGGCAAATCCTTTCTCCAAACAGAAAAATTTCGTAGGGCCACAGTGCCTCACTATATAATATCAGTATGAAAAGTAACATATTGACCATACAAATGCCCACAGGATGTATCGGCAGAGTTGAGCACGTGAAAATCTGTCTTTGGCATGACCATGGCATGGCACCGAAACAGCAGACTGACTCAAAGTTTCATGGCAATTGACGGCAAGAACAAAATTTTTGCTTACCACAGCTGTCAAAGAAGATTCATGACTAACCCAAGTTGCATTTGAGCAAGGTGACCTTCTCCAAGTGAACCTTTTCATACATCGATAGTAGCAGGCGGCAGCTTCCAAAAATTCCAAGAATTAAAATCTTCCTATAACCAACAAAGAAATGGCGTATCAAGTGCCAAACCATTAATCTTTCCAAACAAAAGGCAACTCTGGGATAGATAGAAAGAGGCCTGAATCCTTTAATTCGAGCAATAAAAAAATCATTTGCTTTCAGAGGTAATTTGTGAAGGCTAGCTAATGCTTGTCCTCCAAAAAAGACCCTCGCACATGTCAAAATACACACCAATCAATTGTGGCAAATGCTTGGATATGCTGTATTTAAGTTGGAAATTCGTAAATTAATAATTCAACGACATAAATTGCCAATATTTAAGGAGCAAACCTGCTCAACCGCCCTCGGTGGAAACATGCCATGCACCAAAGCATGAAGTGACGTGTAAGATTTCGTGTCAACATGTTTGTTGACAGCAATTTCACCCTGTGAGCAAGAAAATGAACAATGAGTCATATCTTCTATTGATCCTTTCTCTCAAACTCTCTTCAGTAGTCACTGAAAAGGCATCATGTTTCAGATACCTTAGGATTGATGGTGAATATTTTTCCTTTTGGAATTCCGACTTTCAAATAACTGACTTCATCAGTGTTTCTGTTCCCAAAACCAGCATAGAATGGGTTGTGATCAGGAGGAAACAACGCCCTAATCTCCTGGAGAATAGAAGAATCGAAGGAAGAAGCACAATTTAGAAAAAGAGCATTTCCAATCATCTAAAAGAACCACCTATCCAGTCAGATTGCTAAGAGTTGCAAGCATCCATCAATTGCGAGTGAAGCAGCATCAAAATGAACAAGAAGTGTTCCAAAGAATTGCAAAAATCTGATCAGACAAATGAAATTTTGCTAATTTCTTTTTAGTCAACTGTCACTTCACAGGTTCTGGCGGGTTTTCCAGATCTTATCAGAAGGAGCAAAGATGGTGGGTAGTGATTGCAAAAACAGCCTGTCAGATTTTTTAGCCAAAAATCAATTTTTTGCACCCATATCTCTGTTCATATCATGAGGAGCTATTTTTTGGTGATTATACTACTGAGAATTCCCAAACTCAAAGTATATGGTTCTCAAGATTCCAATTGTATTACCACATCCAAGCGATTCAGTAGTCATTAGAAAATCCACATTGAGGACCGCAGTAAGATCTGAATAAGTACATATGTTATGCAGAGCTTACAATCTACATTTCTAGTTTGTTGTCTCAAGCATCAACGACAACAAAAATAATAAGCATAAATATCAGCCCAGGTCAACTCCCGGGCTACTTGCATCAGCTATGGTTGCGTTTAAAACCAACATCAGGTGAACTATTGAGACAAATATATATATATATATATATATACACATACATATACATATACATATGTATGTATATATGTATATGTATATGTATATGTATGTATATATGTATGGTAATAAATAATTTAAGAAAGTAGGCACTTATCAAGACACACTTCTTTAATTTTTATATCAAAAGAAGAATGTGATCATTGGACAAACCTCCAAGCATCCGATCTTGAATTCATGAGGTGCCCTTCTTATAACTGACATAAAAACAAAACTCGAATTAGTCCAGGAGAAATTCAATGAGCCACATAGACTAACTGAACTTCAGCAGAAGATAAGAGTGCCCAGAACCTACCTCATCATCTATTTTCTATAAAATTATTTAAAACTTGTCTAGAATGAATTACTGTGCTGTGTCAGAAATTAGAGACTAAAAGTACAAAACTCCAATATCAAAAAACTTAATGTAAAGAAAGTAGAAATATTTCTGAAAGTCCATGCCTACTTTCAGTTAAAACCTAGAGTTTTACAACAACTAATGGCATGTTTGGGTTAACTATTACATTTTACCTTTTGCTTGATCTATAAATCTTACAGCTCATGCATTTTCACATTTTCAAATCTGAAACTCCTTAAGCTTCCACAATACATAAATGTTGATACGTAGGATCACATATAATATTTTCATAGGTTCCTGAAATTCAAATATTTTTTTAAATTTTGGCAGGAAAGCAAAACAAATACTTTTTGCTAATTAAGAAGTGTGAACAAACAGGTCTGAAGTAAGCTTCTATTAGGCTTTGTTTGGATAGAGTGGGGAAAGAAAAATGGAAAAAGAAAATTATAATTTTAAAATCGTTCCTCTTTTCTACTCCCGCAATTTTTTCAAATTTTCCTCAACTTTTCCCTCAAATTTTGCATTACCCCATTTTCAACTTCCCTCCACCCAACCAATCCAAAACCAGAACAAAGAAAAAAAAAATAGAGGGAAATATCAATATGCTGAACATCTATGAAAAAGGTAGCTGGTTTATTGAACGCAAGACAATCAGCTCATCAATCTTGATTCTAGATGCCTTTTGTAAAGATAGTAACCTACTACAATATCTATTGTCAATTTACCCAACCATAGCCATAAACACTGTACCTTCTCGATATAAAGAAGGGAAAAGTCCATCAGGAGAAATGACAACAGGTCCATCTGGTAAAGTCTTGCCATCCTGAAAATGCAAAGAACCTAACAGCTGAAATGCATATAATGATGACAACACATGTTTACTCACATTTCCATGATCTTAGGGTATTACCTGCTTGATGTTGAACAGAAATCGCCTAGTGTGATAAGCCTGAGAAATTGCACGTGCACTAAGAAACAGCAATTGATACCCATTGTCCTGGAACAATGACCAAGAACTTAATGTGTGAGTTTCAAAGATCTCGTTCTCAACTTCGCAGTCAAGCGTGCATGATGCATTTGTGGGGCAGAGTGAACTCTCCAGAAAAATTAGGATAAGGAAAACCAAATATATCATATTCTTAATTCTGAATGTATTCAGGTGCCATATTGAAGAGATGACATTTCAGTCAAACACACTTGATAAAACCCAGCCACTCAAATTTTCCCACCTAAGGAGAGTTTAAGCAAGGGATCTACAACATTCTGTGGGAGTCAAAAATTCATTTACATAGAGTATTATGAAAAGACGGACAAACCTTAATAGCTGAAAACAGATGTGCAACCCCACTTTGTGACCAATCAACTCCAACCAAAGGCATAAACTGACCCAAAACATCTGATCTGTTCACAACAAAATACTAATGAGGATCAAATCTATGAGGAAGCAACCAGTCTGTGACAGAGTTAAACCATGGAAATAGTATCTACGAAGGATGAGCCAGTAAAATATGGAGAAATTCAGACTGATGAACTGCACAACCGAATCACAGACATCAAGGATGCTAGAAACCCTGAGTGCAAACAGAAAAAACGGAATCATGTATAGAAGGGACAATTCCTGTCATTTCACTTTCTTGCTGGTATCGGAGATAAGTGTCTTGAAATGACAAGATGGTCTAAATATGACTAATATGAGGAAAAATTGAATTTTGCGTGAAAAAGAAATCGAAGTTATGCCATGTTTCAAGTTGATTGGGTTCATTTCATGTCAGCAGTTTTCCCTCACCAAGTGTTCTCCTATTCATGTCGCAGTTTCATATCATGTTAGAAGCAGCTCCAAAGGGAAATTCACACATCAAATTAGAACATAAATCATTTTTCTCTTCATTTTTATAATTGTTCAAGGCAGTGGATTAACAGTTTTCATGCAAAAGTTATAAGTAACTTGGTCAAGACAAAGGCTATCGATTTAGTGCCTATAACCTGATGGAACCATGGAAAGCCCATGCAACACAGAACAGAATATTCAAAGAGGTAGTTTGTATAGTTGTGGAGCATAATTTTGAAAAAATCATGGTTAAAACATAGGGGATGAACACACAGCAAGTGATCAGCAATGAGAGGGAAGTAAAACTGTTTGTCCTCTGTTTGTCCCTTAATATCTAATGCCTAATCCTTATCTGGCCCCTCATTCTTACAAAATGAGGCATGGAAGATCAAAGAGAAGGGTAAGCTTACAACTGTGAGAAGATTCAGCTTAGGACTACCCAAAAGTCATTACAACATAAAGCATTATGAAAGATGGATTTCCTACTTTATATTGGCAAGGGTTCCCTAATCTTGGCTAAGCAAATGACAACATGTTGCATCGTGCTGTTTCACTCTATTATTACATCTCACAGAAGGCAACAACTGTCCCATTTTGCAAGTTCTATTTCAAGGAGTGGTGTCTGCAGCCACTCATTGCCAGACTTGCTGCCTGCACAATTATTTTACTTACAGAGCATCTAAATGAAACAAATATCACAAAGCAGTGTGCTATTTTATGTGCAGTCCAAAAAATGGACTCACCTGGTTATGGTCCCATCTACATCCGAGATGATGACACGAGTGTTCCATTTCCACAAATATATTCGTGCGTCAACCTGAATCATGATGAAAAATCCCAACTCAGCAGAAACTTCTTTTCTGCTTTGAGATAAATAAGGAAAGGAACGTCACTGTTCTCTAAAAAGCGACTTCTTAAGGTTATGGTGAGCAAAAAACCTTCTGCTTTCCCAGCATTGCAGTGGAAAATGTGAAGGTCACCAAATTGCTTCCTTCTTTCAAATTTAGGGACGCAAGCTGCTCAGATGTAGGAGTCATTGCCCTCGCCATCTTTTTCACCACTTTTGGTTTAGGCAGCAATTCGTCTGCATTGGGGCTGTTAGCTGTCTCTGAAACACTTTCAGCACCAAAGCTTCTGACACTATACATAGCTTTTCGAGATTTGGAATTTTTCAAGGAGAAGGGCCAAATTCTCCAGCTTCCACCAGCTGGAATTATGGCTTTTGATGCATCCCCATCAAGAGTTCTCTCCTCTTTATCAATGGCTATCATGCCCTTGGGCTCGAATATTCGATCAGCTCCAAAAGAAGCCATCCCCAGAAGAATGGGAGAAGCCGCATCCCAGGGGAAGTATTGACCACCAATTCTAACAACAAGCCTATCATCCTTGACAACAGAAGGACCTAGAGAAGTATATCTATGGATGTCCAATTTTTCAGCATCAAATGCTTGGGATGCAGCATCGGCCCCCATACCTACATACAACAAGTGTTTGCAGAGGGACACTTCTGCATTAAGCAACACAAAGGTGAGTTTGGTCAGTAATCTGCTTCAGCAATTGTAAAAAGAGAAGCAGATAAGCTTCTTCTTTTTTTCCCCAAAAGCTACCATTTTATTCAAGGCTAGTGGGACACAGAAAAGAAGAAACGCGTTGTAAAGATACAAAAACAAATGAAATATTTAGTACTCTCTTCAGCAATTGTAAAAAGAGAAGCAGATAAGCTTCTTCTTTTTTTCCCCAAAAGCTACCATTTTATTCAAGGCTAGTGGGACACAGAAAAGAAGAAACGCATTGTAAAGATACAAAAACAAATGAAATATTTAGTACTCTCTCTCTCTCTCTGACATCTAAGGCGCGATCCATGTTGAGAGAAATAACACCGAAAATCTCCAGTAAAAAGAAATAAAAACAACCAAACTACGTTTGACAGCATCAAGAGGGTAGTTAACGATGCAAAATATCTCACCTACTGCAGGATCAAAAGGAAAATTCTTTGTGCCTCCTAAACCCTGGATGTCTTCAGCATTAAGCTGGTCTTGCACTAATTGGTCCTCTTTGCATGCATAAGACTTTGAACAACTTGCATCTTCCTTGCTGAGGATAGAAAATTCCAGCGATTCGTAATTTGAGTCTAATGAGTGACCGAGGGGAATGTCGAGCTCACATGAGTCCAGATTTTCAACATCAGACCTCATGTTCGGCATTGATTCCACTAGCCGCATACCTTCATCCCCATCGATGCCATGGCTTCTAGAAATGTTAATAGGGCTTGAGATAATATTTGAGTTCTCAATTGTATTATCAGGGTCAACTGATGAATTCTCTTGATCGTCAAAATCAGAAGATGCACATGACTTCTCATGTCCATCACTCGATCCAGTCTCCCCACTGCATTGCATACTCAACAAGAGATGACTTTCTTCATTCGCAGGCTCTGGTGAAACTGCATCCACACATGTAATCTCATTGACATTGAAACCATCAAGGTCACTGAAAGGAAATTGTTCCTCCCCTGAACTTTCAGATGTTGGAGAAATTGTAGTTTTTGACACAAGGCAATCACCTAGGCAGTTCTCAGCATTGCCACTAGACTCCAGGTTAAGTTTCAGCACACTACCGATATTATCTCTATAGCTTTTATCATTGTAAGAGAGGTAATCTTTTTCAGTGACACTGATCATGCTCTGGATATCTTCACCACATGTGGGTTCAGCTTCTGCTATCTTGTCGAAAGAAGCCGCCGCTGAAACTGGCTCTTCGACTTGCAGTTTAACACATTCATTTATTAACCAAGAAGACGTCTGTTGAGAATCCTTCTGTTTTCTGTCCAGTTCAACATCTTCAGCTTGGAACTCGGTGATTATATCCTGCTAAAAACCTATGATTACTCAGTCGAGACAGCATATAAGAACACAATAAAGAACATTTAGAGCGGCTCCAGCAGAATGCTAGATAAAATCATCAGCAGTTAGATACCAAAATACCTAATAATAAGTGTTTCTATCCTAAGTATGATGGATCATAAGGATTTCATGCACTGATACACCATGATAAATGACCTCAAAAGAGAGCTTACCTCAGGCAGAACCACAGTTTTGGCTCCAATTGTCTTGATAGAAACTTCACCAGCTTCTCCACCAGCAAGGTACACTTCTTCGTGAGAATGCTCAGTTGATGAATGCAATCCTGAATCAAAGGTCTCTGACATCACCCAGTAAGCACAGGATTCAACTTTATCAGTGTCCCTGTTCTCGCCAAGAGTGTCATTTTCCGGAAAATCAGCATTCTTTTCAGTGGAATCCCATTCATATTTCTTGAGTTCTTCATGATCCAGTGAACTGGAAGTGTCTGAAACAGGGCCAGCAATCTCGGCAATTACAACCTCCGCATTTACAGTCTGATTGGCAGTATCTACACTATGTACATACTGGGTAGTTTCTTCCACTATTATGTCACTCTTCTCTTCCAAAACACTGTCCCTGACAGTCGAAATTTCAAAAACTTGTCCTGAAGTGCTAACACGTGGCAATTCTTTGCCACCATTGGAAACACAATGCTCCACCTTTTCAACAGACGGATCCTGGTGACCAATTTCAGTTCCTTCACACGATAAACCGCTCTTCAAAGGATTTTCTGCCCCACCATTTTTGTCCTCCATCTGCAAAATCTCGTCAGGCTTATTATCCAGAACAACATTAGGACAAAACCGAGAAGCGGCATCCTTCCTGTAGTTCTTAGTGGAAAGATTTGTGGACCACTTCATCTCCAAGAGGTCTGCAGCAATCTCTGCGCGCTCCAACGAATCCACCCTCTCCACACCGGGATCACCATCTTCATCCTTGTAACCATCTGCCTTCATCGACCTCCGCCCAAAAACCAGCCCAAAAATGCGCGACCTTCGAGAATTGGTCCTAGCAAGAATCTTTTCATCGCACAAAATGATGGAATTTGGTCCTCTTGCGTCGTAATTGCAGCTTTTGCTCTTCACCGGCCTCTTATTTGCCCGAGACTGCCCATCTGTGTCGTCGCCAGAAGACGAAGAAGACGGGAGCAACACCAAATCCCCATCTTCTCCATCGACTTCTTGGAGGAAGTAAGCCTCTCCTCTTTGGTCCAAATACATGTGGAAGTCGGCCTCAACTCCATTGACGCTGATGTTGACGATCTTCTCCTTCGCCTTCAACACGCCTTGGAATTTCCCGAAGCGGACATACCAGGGAGACGATTTGAAGCTGCCGTCCGGTTGCTCCACCACAATTATATCCACAGCTCCGCCAAAGGGATGAAACGGACCAGAAACAGTGGAGACACCCCGTGTGATGTAATTACCCAGCCTACCTACTGCATACATCTTTACAAAAATGTTACGATCCCTCAACACAACCAGATGCAGAATTCAAACTCCAACTGCAATTCAAGCACCCAAATGATTGCCTCACATAATCATGAGGCATTCTCTCTCCCTTTCCCTCCCTCCCCCCTCTCTCAAAACAGCAAACTGTTCTTTTTTTGAATTTCAATCTCTCGAAACAGCAAAACTCCAACTGGGTTCAATCAAGAACCCGACAGAGACCAGGATTGAACTCCTCCGATCACAACCCAGACCGACGGAATCTCAATCTGACGCCGCCGGGTCACGACCCAATTAATAGCAACTCATAAAGCTCCACCCTTTGCAGGCGCGGAGCCGATAACTTGTCGATCCGACAACAATTAATGATCAAACAAACTAACCGCCCCGCAAATCAAATTGAGGAAAAGAGAAGAAGAAGAATTAGTAATCGAAGAGCGGAAGAAACCCGAAGGGACTCCTCTCGCTTGCAGAGACAGCTTAAGAAGAACGGACCGCCAGCAAGTGCAGAAAGAGCTCCACCGTGGAAGCAATCAAAAAAGAATATTCTTCAAATGTATTCGGATCCCAGTCATCATCATCATTGAATCCCCCCAGCAAGGCAAGAGACACCTCATTCACGTAATCCCATTTCTTCTTTTCCTCTTCTTCTTCTTTTTTTTTTTTTTCTTTCAATCCATCTAGTGATGCATTGAATAAACACCACCCATTGAATGCATGTAGTTTTACATATTATTCAAAGACTAATCAACTTCTGATACAATAATTGCGCCTTAAGCGAGAAAGACACTGACCTGTAAACGGGCCCAAGCCAACGTTACTTAAAAAGAAAAATGACCCATCAAACAGGGCGGTGTCCATATGGAAGAGAGATCTAGAGAGAGAGAGAGAGGGAGAGAGGGGCTTTTGGGTGGGCGTGTCCTTGGAAATGTCGAACAAATATCGGAAAAAGCTAAAATGACTAGGTCGGCTGGGGATAATTCATTGTCCTAGATTTGGATCAGAACTGTTTCGATTTAGTTGGGACCAATGAAGCCTGTTGGGCCCCCTTTCACAACTGCATTCTTCGTGACCATGGAACATGAGTCAACGCGCTCTGTTTTCTCGAACGCCGGAACGTGCTCTGCTCTTTCTTTTATTCAAATTTTGGGGGTCATGGCGCCCTGTTTCTCCTTCCCCTGTTCTTAATTTTTGCATTCAGTACTCTGTCCTGAACGTGAGAACTTCCGATGATTGAGATTGTCGGCTAATTTTGCAAATTGCAGCTCGACAACTTGGGCGTTTTTAAACTTTCTATGATGGGAATGAAACAGAAATGTGGGTTGAGTTACTACATGGGGTGACGAATCATGGTGGATTGATTGGAATGAAGTTAGCTGTCCATTACTTCACGCCATGATTAGGTAAATGTCGTTGACAAGAAAGACCCTTCATTTTCTTTTTCTTTCCTTTCCTTTTGATTTCGTTACTTTCTTTCACTTTCACGATATTTGTTTCATATCCACCTGCTGATGATGAGTTTTGATTGCCTGACATCAGAATGAGGCCTTATATTATTTTAGCACATACAGGTTCGTGTCTATTTTCTTTTACTATGTTCAATCGCGTGTTACTCTTGTATACTACTGCAAACTAGGCTTCAAATTGACCTCAAGGTGAAATATAACCAAGAGTATAGTTCAAGCAATGGATCCTCATAAAATGAACAATTGATGGGCAAAAAGAAATTGACATTTGATATTACTTTTTAATTCATTTATTACTGCCAGGCCTTCTATAATGTCACTATTCGTCAAGCACCTTAAAAAAAGTAGCACTTCTCAATTGGAATTGCCGAGAGAAGGTTGTATGCAAGAGTCCATGTGCTGTGAGGATTGTAAAGGGTCTAATGTTTGTACTATGCCAGATCATTGTCACATTTTAGATTAACTCGCTTAAAATATTATCCGTTTTGGCCCGTTCCATATCAAATCTCATGGTTTTGTTCTTTTACATACAGATAGGTATTTTTTTAGGAGGTCATCTATCATACTAAATCTCACAGTTTTATCCCTTCACGTACGAGCATACACTTTCCAAGAAGATCACCCATCTCAGTAATATTTTAGTTTAGGCTTGCTTAACTTTAGAATTCCAAAACAAAACTTATTTTTACTGCTTAATTCCAGTTTTCATATATATCCTTTCTCCATCCTAGAAGGCTACAAGAGCTGCTTTATTGGACTCGGTCATTATAGACCCATCAATTTCCATGTGATTCATCCCGAAACCACACACATATTTGAAGGGAGTGTTGCTTTAATACCATATTGTGGAATCCCTGGAGTAAGTTAACTTGTCAGTTTCGATAAGTCTTATACTAAATCTCATGATTTTGTCCTTTTATGTAGAAGTACTTTCCTAGAAGGTTATCAATCATGATAGTGCTCTACCTTAGGCATATGGTTAATTTTGGAGTTTTGACATAATATTTGTCATTATGTCAAAAGTTATATTCATGATATATATACATCAAAATTGCTCTCTCTTCCTTAATTCAATTCATATTTGTCCCTTTTGAGCCTATTAGGAATAATTCTTTGTCCAAGTTCTCTGGCCCCAATAACCACTTTATGCTTTCGTCAAATCGGATCGTTACAATCCTTTTTATGGTATTGCCTATGTCCTGAGCTCCACACACGCTTCCAAGTTGATCAATAAATCGACCACAGTGGCAAGCACTAAGCAACGCCAATCAAAAAGAGGAGGCGGCCTTGCACCTGCAATGGCAGCTGGAATTAAGAATTGAAAAGTTTGAGAGTGACCCATCAATCTTTCCATCACTTTCTCCTACAGATGCAGCGAACCATCTTTGAACTTTTTTTTCCCTTCTTTTTTTTTTCCCTCTTTTCAACCTGAGTTTTAGGTTTTCGAACCCGTGTTGGTAGGAATTTCTGGTTGAGATGATTTATGGATTCAAATTAAGAGGTTCGTCTTTCCCAACGGTCCAACATTTATGGATTAGACCAGTGGTTGGAGGTAGACGAGAAGAAGCAGACAGCAGAACCGGCTGGAGAGATCTTCTTCTCCTACGTGGTACGGATAAAAAAAATTGCTCCGTGAAATCAGATCAGCGTCGGTCCACATATGTATGGAACATTCCCGTTTTCATTTCCTTAGCACATATGGATCTGTCCCATCGGTTCGCAACAAACTAACCATCATGATCTCCTCAGTAGATTAGTAGTGAGGCATGTCGTAAATGGTCGTGGTTTGTTGGTCAATTGAGCCGCCATATTTATGAGTGGGTCAAATCAAAAGGCCAAGTCCTCACTAAAAATTCCCCAACTTTTACTTTGGCGACGTAAATGTCCTGGCTTTTCAAACGATAAAAACATTAAAGAATTTTCAAAAATAAAATTACCCATCCATAAGTTTTGCATCCATACAAGTTGTCAAATGTGTACAAAAGACATGCTAGTAAGAGCCAAAAGACACTATGGACAATCAATAAAAGTCAGATTTCATCATTGCTATAATATGTTATCACTCCTGATTCGTCCTCACTTAAACAAATCTGCTCCACATGCATTTTGAAAGATCACTAAAGCTTTTTTTCTATTAATATGTCCTCCTAAAACATTGCCATCGACCACGTCACATGTCATATCAGCTTGCATGGACAGTAAATCTTAAAACAGTTATTTTTCATCTCGTGTAAGAATTCACCTGTTCTTTTGGTTTTCTTGAAAAGTCATGATTTTTTTTTTTAAAAATACTTTACAGGTAAAAGTTGATGTGCATTTTGGGATTTGGCCTGCTCAGAATGTCATATATATTTACTTTACCGGAAGCCTATGCGATTGTGCAATTGTGGGTCCTTTTCTTAAATCTGTCTTTATCTTAATTAAGTTGATGGAACTGACATTCTAAAAGCAGAAGTTACTTGGGCTTTTTTGGGTGTTGGGATGGGCTGGACTTTGGTCTTGGAAAATTTTGGAGAACTTGATCACGAGTCTACTTGGGTGGTTGAGATTCATTTGGTCCTCTGGAGCTTAATTCCAAGCATCAATGATGATTACATGGCTCGTTTGTCCAATTTCCCCTTTTCTCTTTCTTTTTGCAAGAGATTCTAATTCCCAAAACAACAAGAGAACAAAATTTTCAAACCCTAGATTTCGGATTAACTTGATGTCAGTTTATATTTGTTTTTCTTTCTCCGGTAGGATATATAGCGAGGAAGGATAATCTATGTCATTAATTAGGCAAAGCCAACAGCCACTTCAATCTCAAACTTTCACCAGAAAATTTCACCATGAAAAACTCATGCATATACCAAATAAGAACACATGGCTACCTATGAACAAAATCGCAATTAGCAATAATTGAGATTACAATTACCTTCTAAATTTGAATTCAAAAAAATAACCTGGTATTTAATAATCCATAATCTAAAATTATATTCAGAAATAGATCAAAGTCTTTTCATACTATTACATTCTTTATTTATTCATTTTCTTTTTACTATTTCTCTTCGTGCGGAATGCACGTTCTGTACTAAGGACAACGAAATTCATCATTGAAGAAAAAGAATAAGATAAGTATGAGATTGAGATTGACAAAAAAGCAATAAATGAAAGTTGAATAAAATAAAATGGTTGTTCCGATTATTTTAATGAGGACCGTCAAATTCAAACAGGAACTAATGTCAAAATGTCAAACGCTATCTCCTAAAAGTAGTATGAAAGAGAGAAAAGAAAGAACGAACTTAGAGAGGAAAAGGCTCTTTCCTGAATTATTACTCGCTGTTCCATGTCGTCCTACCATGCGTATGAAGCGTTGTCATGATGCTCAGGGCCAGCTCTCATGGCAGATTCTTGGAAGCAAAGCACTGAATCAACCTGAGATCTTGCTGGAATGGAGATTACATCCTCTCCTGCTACATGATCTTTCTCCGTTTCTTCTTTAGGTTTTTTTTTTTTTTTTTTTATCTTTTTTGGTCGGAGATTACTTTACATCTTTAGTTCACTTGGTGGAAACAAGAATTGATGGGATAAGCTGTTCATGATTGAAGAGGCAGCAGAAACTGACCTTGGACAAACAATAGTAAGTTCAACATGCTCCACTGATTTTGCACTTTCAAGGGTACAATCATATGAGGGAAATCTGGACTTGCAATTTACAGAGATAAGTCTACTCAAAATCCTAAATCTTGTCTCGAAAATGCAACCGTCCTTACCAAGATCTGGCAGCCCTAGGTTAGATTTGGACAAGAGCCAGCTACACTCGCCTGATCACCCTCACTTGCAGTTGATGAAGGTCTTTGGCCACAAGTTGGGGCCCGGCTTCTATCACTGGCCATGGTAGGCCATGGCCATCACCTTCCGCCAATGGTGGGGCGAGGGTGGCGACGGCGACCAGGATCCTATAAGCCCTTGCCTGGTTGTTTCTTCCTTTTTAAAATTGAGCTTATTTTTAATCTAATTTACATAAAATTTGGAGTAAAACTCATATTTGGATTAAACCGACCTTATTTTGGCCTTATGCTTTATATTTTAGCCATGTCGATCCACGTGGGATAGAGAATATAATTAAACAAAGAGTCGAGTTAGAATTTTCCATTTTCTATAAATCAAATTAGATAAAGTTAACAGAAAGACTTAAATTGTATTTTTGATGAAAGTTTCTTAATTGTAGATTCGTGATAAGTTTGTAAGACTTTTAGTACACCTATCCTAATTTTTAATTCACCCTTTCTCGCATCTGGCTTAACATTAATCTGTTAACCAAATTTGGGATATGAAGGTCATTTCATTTTGAGAGGGGCAAGATCTGACTTTAAGTTAAAGCAAAAACAAACTTATGGAAAAAAAGTCTGTAAAGATCCATGGAGAGAAGATTGGTGTAGGTGGCTGGGGTATCGAGAGATTTCCATCTCAAGAATTGAATAATATCATCCAAATCTCATCAACTAATCTACATAAACTGCTTTAGAAGAAGATCACATGCAAAGATCACATGATCTAAACCTCAACAAATACTCCGTACAAACTGCTTTGAAATAGGGTCACATGCATGGATCACGGACCTAAAAGAAGATGAGGGACTAATACGTGCCTATTGCGCCAGTGGGCATCCAAGCAGCCATCAACAAACAGTGGAGCCAATGTCATTTTTGACGTGGACAGAATACGCTAAAGTTGTCGACCCCCAGCATAATGCAATAAACAAAAATCAGAATCGGGATTTCGTTAACAGTCCCCAATCCTCCCACCAATTGTGGTCTCAATTTCACTGAGCAGTCGTTGCTAAGGGAGGCTCTTTTTCTTTTTTAATCATTGAGAAACGCCTCTTTCTAGAGCCCCACGGGCACAGTTTTTTTCTGGCGGGCCAATCCTCGATCGTTGGCCAAAAGGTTGTGTGCCCTCTTTTTGCAGTTCTCAATATGCAGAAACTAGGAATCTGCGCACCATGCAATGTCTCTCGTGCGCTTCAGTCCGAGTGCAGATCCACGCATGCACAGTCCAATGCGAGCTCCTTTAATTTTTCTCGAATCTCAAAGGGAAAAAGGAAAGGATTTCTGCTGGATGCAACCCTTTTTTCCAGGGAGCACTTTTCCAATCCCTCCTTGCTTTTTGGTGTGATCTTTCGAAAAGGAAATCAAAGGCACTTTCTATAAACTTCATGTGGGTGTGTGGGGTTTGTGACAAAAGGTGTTTTAGTAGTTGCAATAAGCCATCTTACACGGCCCCTTGCTCGTATTAAAGTTGCTGGATCGATCGGTAGGGAATCATTATTAGAAGCTATCATCGTCAGCCCCATCATTGTGATCTTTTGGTGTTACTTGAGAGAATAAAGGTCATCAGCAATAGCGCCCACTAATGCATGAGTGCAGTTGGTGCGTCAAAGGGTCTAATGAAGGACCGAGTACCTTCTGCTTTTCTTTTGTTCTCATCACGTAAATAATTGTTGTACTTGGCCTCTCCCCTTTTCGACAGAGCTTAATCATCGAAGCTCGTGAGCCCCACACGCCCTATTTGAGAGAAACTTTGAAGCTCTCTCCTTTTGACAGTATCTGACCGATCTCCTTTCCGCACTATGAGCAGCTTGCTACTACTTTGATTCCTTTTACTCTCTACTCGTAGAAAGAGGAGGGCTATTTTCGTTTTCCAGAAAAAAGAATTTCCAGTGAAGATGTCATTGTACCAAATGTTTTTTTCGTTCGTTTGAAGGACGATTGCTGTCAAGATCGGTTCGCATAAATAAATACCATCGTTGCAGTCAATATCTCCCGTCCACCATTTTGCTAATGCATGCTCAAGTTTATTTTGAGCATAGTATAATTACAGTCCCTGAAAAGTCTCTAGGAAGTCTGAACTGGATTGACTTCTCGAGGATATGAGTACAAAACACGGGCAAATCAACTTCTTGAGTATACGCCAATCCCCAAGCTGTTACGGCCGATTTGAGAGTACAAGGAAAAATCTATCTTCTCTGGATTGCACAGTGCGCTGCTGGTAGGTAGTTGGTACAACTGTTGTTGGGTATCTTAATAACAAGTGGGCACAATTAAACAGAATATGAGATTCGTCCTGCATTGCCTCGGCATTACATCACCTCATGAACGAAATTTCTTGTTATTGAACTGAGATGAGAGAGACCTTACTTTTAGCAGAAACTACTCATGTAAGATTATGAGCCAAGTTGCTGTTATGAAAAAAAAGAAAACGTCACCATCGATACAAAATATGGTGGGAAACAAAAGCATACTGAAGAATCATCACAGAAAATTCATTTGGAATCATTACACACGGTACCACATGATACATGACCCAACTGGTGGAGGAGGATGATTTCCAAGATGTCATATCGATGCTGCCAGGGGGATGGATTGATTGTGTAGTTGCGTGAATAAACCTCACGGCTATCTTATGGGTTCAATATGAGATTTCCTATGATACAGGATCAAGTTTCATTGGGGGTCTTCATCATCCGTATTCGAAAAAGCTAGGTGTGTGTTAGATAAGGAAACAAGATGAATTCACAGCATTGTTTCGACATGCTTTTTAAAAGGGAATCTATGGTATTAAAACGAGCTCGAATAGCCTCAACAGAAGTGAATCATTTATAAGTGAAAGAAAGAGTGCATGAAGGGAAAAGAGAGTGAAGTAATCAAGCTTCAGGGGCAAGAGAATAATGACAAAGAAAAGGAAGAAATTTATTGCTTGTATAGGAAGAGAAAATAGCCAAAAAGGTGTGTCCTGTGTTGGCTCTAGGAATAAACTAAATATGGCAGAGAGCAACCACGCCTGATCCCCATTGCATGGAGCAAAAACTAAAGAAAAAGCACTTAAAAATAAAATCTCCGATGGGACACTGAAGCCCATGAAACTTTTTGACTAGAAACTCAAGACCCATATTAGTCAAATTCCGCAATTATGCGCAAAAGAGGCCCTCGTTACAAGGCACCAACAAATTATTTTATTGCTCAAGTGGTTGCAGTTTCCGAGTGAGAGAATTTTTTAATTGCTCTGAATGGTGGCAGGGCAGAACCCAATGCATTTTCCTAGGACATCATTTGAAGGAGATGCAGTCAAAAGCACCCAAAACCAGCCTCTGCCAATCTCAAATCTGTGACGTTTTGCTGTCATCTCAATCTATGATTCTCAAAAAACTCATTACATTTATCGATGTGATATACAATTAATTATACACAAGGAGATAATGATTCGATGACTATGTCAAAAAAAGAAAAAAAAAAGTACAGAACCTAAGCCAACAATTGATAAAAAAAATACACATCAAGCCTTGAGCTTTCCTTCGGCTGCAATGGAGTTCTTGCAATGGGCAATTGCAGCTTGAATTGCAGCCTGCAACTCTTCCATGGTGCTTTGATCTGAGGTAGAAGAAGTGAGGGCTGTGGTTGGAACTAGCAGGCCACTGTTGGTTGGGGATGTCCTCATTGATGCTGGTGCTGAGAATTGAGGAGCTCTCAGTTCTGGATTCTTTCTCCTCCCATCGACATTCCCTGAGAAAGAATGTGACTGCCTTCTGAATTGGGCACCTTCTTCTCCTCTCCTGCCTCTAAACAGCAAAAGTGGCCTCACCATTCTTGCATACCTTTTCAACATCTGGGCCATGTCAAAGCTGATCACTTTCTTCCTCTTCTGCTTCTCTTTGTAATCTTCCCCATCTCCAACTTCACTGGCTCTTGACTTATTCCGTCTGGGTATCCCAAATATGGAAAAGGATCTGAGCTTGCTTCTTCCCCGAGGAGCTTCACTCTCTTCATCACCATTTATCTTCTGCTTGTGTTCGCTTTTGCCATAGCCACCACGGTCATCTTCATCGCTGTCGCCACCGTCATAATTGCCATAACTCTTGATGGAGCCTTGATCATCTGGGAAGTCCCTTATGGGGAGGGTGAAGCTGTCCAAGGAATTGCCGGAGGAGCGCGGAGAGACGGGGAGATGGGAGAGGAGGTGGAGAGGGAGTAAGTGGCCATGGAAGAAGATGTCATCAGCAGGAGACAGGTCAATCGCTCGGGAAGTCGGGTTCTTGGTTTTGCTCGGTGTGGTGGTGGTGTTGGGGGTGGTGGAGGAGTGTAGGGAGATTGTGAAGGAGAATTCATGAGTAGGGGAGGAGGCAGCCGATGGTGGCGATGCGGAAGTTGTAGGCGGCGGTGGCGATGGCGGCTGCAGCGGTGGCTGCTTTTGTTCTCTTCCTCCACCCTTCTGGTGCTCATAGGACTCCATAATTCGATTGGGAATCAATAATTCACCCGAGACTATATTGGAAATTAACGAGCTGTAGGACGGTACGTAGATTCCTTTAAGCTGCTACACAGAGTGAGTAGAGAGAGAGAGAGAGAGAGAGAGAGAGAGAGAGAGAGAGAGAGTAAGGCATGGAATGTGTTTTGGACAAAAAGCTTGACATATATAAGGGGGTAGGCATTAGAAAAATGGCATCACCATCCTCGATGGGAAAAGAGTAATATGGCCATGAATGAGTCTTCGAAAAAGGGAGGTGATATAACCTTTCTAATTTTTTAGACGCAATTGTGAAATGAGGTTGGTGGGTCCTTGTCAAATCCAACAGCTATTTAAGTACTGATTTTGGAAATTGGAGATTCAGAAGATCCAAATTTGCCACCAAAAAGCATAGATGGGAATCGTCAAAGCAGACTGGTTTTTGGGTACATGTTTCTATACCTCTTGAGTTGTTCTTGCAAACGAGAGGGCCGATGGGTCACCTTCATACATGCCCACAACCCGCTCTGGTTTCCAGGGGAATCTAGGAATTCTACATAAGCCAAAGGGCATAATGCCCACCATGAACATTTTTACTGTTACTGCGTCCTCTATTTGCACAGAGATCGCATCAGAGAAGGCGCTCCGGGGGCCTTCCCTGCTTCCCGTGCAAAGATAAGAGAAATGATCGACGATGCAAAGGCCGGCAATGGGAAGAGAACAAGAGGATGATGAAGTGGGCGAAGATGGAAGCGTGATGTCACTCGTGAATGGCTGAGGCACTCACGCACTGATGAAAGGCTTTTAAGTCAAGGCACTGAGGAGGGTCCAAGTCCCTTGTGAATCTCATTCGCTCCAGGATATATAATTTAATTCGGAATTTCACCGGCGAATGCGACGCGCACTGAGGGCCGGCAACAGTGATCGCGAAGAAAGAATTCTTGGACTTTTAATCCCCCTTTGAAATTCGGATGCTTACGCTCGCGCGGGTAGAATATCTCGCACCCCGCACGACATTTCGACAATGAAAGGATTCACGGCACACGCGCATCAATCAATTCAAAGGAAGGTAGAAAAATTCAGAAAGCCCAAAGCTCACGCAGTGGAGGAAGAGAAAACGAGAGCCACTGCTACCACTGGAACAGAAGGGAAAGAACCAGCAGGAACCGTGCGCGATGTGCAGAAGCATGGGACTTCCTTCGGGTGGACAAAGGACAGCGAATTAGCTGTTAGGTAAGATGACGTGGGTCCGCACACACGTGTACAAGGTGGTCCATTTTTGGTGAAGCTGTAGAGAGAGGAACTTTTGTTCTGCTCAGTTAAGTCAACATCTCAATCATGGAGGCATTATTTTCGGGTGGACAGGCTCACCTTCAACACTAAAACCACTAAAAAAGAAAACACTCCCCATTCCCCCTTTTTCCTCCTCTGAATTCCAGAACAAGATAATAGCTGAAAGAAAGAGAAAAGAGAGAGAGAGAGAGAGAGCGCAAGCGAACAGTGGACAAAACAAATACTTCACAGTCATCCAGTGGGCATCCTTACTTTTCCGTTTGTTTTGCCTTTTTCTAGCTTTCGCCAATGGCCACTCAAAATCCCGGTTCTTTGCCTAAAGACGCAACTGCGGGTCACAGGAGAAAACAAGAAAGGCCAAGGACTAAACGTGGTATCAAACAAACGCCTTTTTCGCTGTGCGATGTGTACACACGCGGGCGCGTCTTTCCTCCCTTGGCTGGCGTTGGAGATGGGCAGTGTGGCCTTTGCGCATCCTAAAAAGATCTTGGCTACGTGATTGAACCCGACGGTGGAAAACTGCAAGTGGTGGAGAATGAAGGGAATCGCGAGTATCGGCAAACGAGTGAGACAACTCGATGGACCATTGCAGATTTCCCAACTCCAAAGTGCTTCTGTCGTCTTGTCCTGTGCCTTCTGCATCGTTCGATTTCCTTTATCTACAAATCGCGCCTCACGTTCCGGTTTCTAAAGATTCATTCTGCATTACATAACGGATTAGGGACTAAAGTTACCTTACCTATGCAGGCAATTCTGCTAAGGTTTACATCGTTCACGTGGAATTCTATATTTGCAGGTACAAGACTGCTGCAAGTGAAAAGGCGCACGTCTCTCTCCATTAAACCTTGGACACCAACACTATGACCAACAAATACACCTTCGACACTGATCATGGATATGGAAACAATTAACCTCGGATGCTGAATATGGAAGACTGTTCTGCGAAGCGACATTGTACATCGTAAAAGTCCAACGGGCGCGCACATGATCATTGACCTACTTTCTTTAAAGACTCTTCATGTGTTTAACTTTTGCGATGAATGAATCAGTATATACCCCCAATGAGGATGTACTGCCTTAAGGCCATTTCAAAGTCCTCTGGTTCTTTATTGACTTCTTCTTCACCTTGTTTTTCCTTTTTCATCTTTTTTCCCTTTCAAAATTCTCTTTTTAGACTTTTCCACTTATCAGCTGAATCTGCAAAATTATTGATGCCGACCCTTCTTCATTAAGAAAAATAGACTGTATTCACAGCAGACATAATCAAGATTTCCTAGTCAAATGGTCCAATAGACTATTAGCATGTTCTCTGTTGACGGAAACCATCTGACCATAAACCTCGACAAGACGTGGGATAATATTGTAGCAGGACTGGTGAAAATTCTTGCTATATACTTTTATTATAGCGATCATCACGGCCTGGTGACTATGTTAGCTTGACTGAGAGTTTCAAACCCACAAGGACAGAGGAAGAAACGTGATAGAAAGTTGAACAATTATTGTCACTTGTATATGCCAAGAAAGATGCGATGGTGGATTCCTCCGTGAAGATAACAGCAAGGAAAGACTGAAAGAGGTTCACTGTAACAGAAGGAGTTTAAACTAAATACAAAAAGTTGCATAAATAGTGTTGAGGCGAGCGATAGGAGCGAAAATCTTGGTGTAATGGATATCTTCTTGTTTCAAGTATCCTTTCGCCACTAGCTTGCTTTACACTTTTGAATTGACCTATTTACGTCGAGCTTCATCTTGTATACTCATTTGATACAACGATGTCTTTCTTCAAGCAATCGACAAGCTCCCAAGTTTGATTTTTGTCAATCATCTTGGTATCTTCTTCTATGGTTTTTGTCCAATCTTCTTTATTGGAAGTCTTCTTAGCTCTGAGGCAGTAAAGTTGCATGTTTCACTAATTCTTCTCAGAGATTTTACTCGTAGCATGGGAGATGCCGGAGTAGATTCTTTTTGCGTCGTGCTTGGAGAAGATAATGGGGGTTACAAATTGAGTGGCAAAATCCAATACTTCACCTTCGCCTTGTGTTGTTGACTTTTCTGGTGCTAGTGGTGTATCTGACAATGTGACATAGTTCTTCTCGTTTTCTCTTCATGTCAGTTGCGGGCTGCATTCACGTTAAACTCGACATCTCGACTAATCATCTGCTTCTCGGTTCTTAGATCGAAGATAGCATTTCGATTGGTCATCATAAACAATAAACATTCACTTTTCTATTTTCTCATCGAGTTTGCTCCTTTAGTAAGGACCTAAGTAGTATCAACATTAACACACGACACGTGACACGATACAATATGCTGACACTTCATTTCTAAAAAAATAGAGAATTTCAATACGTTGGAATACGTTGTATATTAAATGTATATTTTTATATATACATAATAGATTATCATTTTTATCAAATTAATTTGATTCAAATTCCCAAATAAATAAATAATAATAAAAGAACTTAAAATAAATTTATACTAAAAATATTAATCCATCATTTATTAATATCATTCATCGTTTCAAATTGACAAATTCAAATACATTATATTCCAATAATCCGTAAAACTTAGAGGAAAAAAAAAAACAAACAAACCGCATTCTACCATCAAATTTTAACATTTAACAATAAGCCAAAAAAGGAAAAAAAAAATCCACATGTCGGATATATTTTTGGGGCTGGCTGGGTATATTAATTTTGGGGTGACTAGGTATATAACTTGAGTATATATATTTTTGATTGATTTATATTGACCCATTATTTATTGAAAATACTTAAAATTGTCCCGTACTTGTCAAAACAGTGTGTCAAGATGCTGGACTCGCATGTCACTATCATTTCCAAAGCGCTAACCACATGATGAATGTCTGACGCTAGTTGACCACATATCGATTGCATGTCAGACGTATGTTGATTCTACTACAATACTACAGTACTATGAATGGTACCAAATAGTACATGAATCGTACGCTATAACATCCACATCCAACGCTGATATGAAGACCCCTAGAGAGTGTCCATGCTTCCTAAACAGGGACATGGACTTAACACATACGGCAAAACACCTTGAGATGCTTTGCCGGAAGTGTCTGCTCCATAATTCGCCCCGAGTTCTTTTATGGACTACTTTAATTGGACACTTATTTAACTGGTATACTGCCATATAAATAAGTATATCTAACTAGAACGAGTTAGGAAGTCTTTTTCCCCTTTTCATGGATCTTGCTATTTCCCAAACGATTCTATTCTTTCTTTCCGAACTCCATTCTGCTATGAGGCATAACCAACTGTAGGTGATGATGAATGCCTAGTCTTGACAGCATTTGTCGAATTGGTGGGAGTCGTATTCAATGCTTCTGTCAATTCTTAGGATTTTGATATTGCGCCCATTTGCTTTTTGACATGGTTTTTGAATTTCTTGAAAATACAAAAAGCCCCGATCTTTCTCGAACAAAGTAGGCCTTTCATAACTACATCTCTTATAGGACTGATCGGTTCCCAGTCCAATCCTGAGGTGGAACTAGGAACTAAACCGGGAGGACCGGTTCTCAAATTCCAAGACCGGGAACCAAACGACCGGTCCTGGAATCTGGAACTGGATCGACTGATTGGTCCAATCCGATCCTGCGAACCCAGTAAATTTGCTGTTTTGGGTAAAAATAAAATGAAAAATGAGAGAAATTAGGAAGAGTTAGGGTTTATTTCTTGAAAAATTTAAAAATATTATTTATATAAACTTAACCAATCCGGTCCAGTCAGTCCAGTTCTCACCTTGAAATGAATTGCCCAAAACCGGCCAGTCCAGTCCAGGTAGTTCTTGGTTCCCGGTGCACAACCTTGATGTATTTCTATCAAGCAAGAAAGTTCCGATTCTCCATTTTAACGAAGGCAACAATATGCTTTTCATATTTGTCCTAAATAGTGCAGGTATCTCCTTTATAATATAGAGAATTCCCATTCCGTACCATGTTATCCATACTAAGTTTTGTGCTAGAATAGGAACCAAATATAAGTCACGAATATACTTTGGATTTTTTCTGTTTCAACTACTAGAGTGCATTTTCCTTCACGTCGAACAATGCGAGGTTTTGCAGCTCCTGGGATTTTACGGATGTATCAACAAATTAACAATGGGCGAATATTCATACCTGTCTTGTGATGATTAACGTAAATCCTTATCAACATTTATTATTTGACCTGCGTAGAACATATCGTCCGTGTTTTCCTTTTCTTCAACATAATTAGTTCAGTAATTTGTTTTCGAGTGACGATATTTTTCTGCATGATCATATTTTTTACTAAAGAAGCCATCCCGCTGGATCCCTGAAGAAGCATCAGTGCAAGCATCTGCTGAGATTTACTACATGCTCCATTTTCCTGGAGCAAGCATGCTCATATACCGGTTCTTTCTCCTTCAGTTGGGCATACATCGGTCGCTCATCTCTAATTACATCGACCATTCATGTGATGTGGCATATTAAACTTTCGTGTCATTAGCACTGGCGGTCTAACAATAGATTTTTTTTCACAAAAGCTCAAGTGCCTCCTAAGTTCCCTGTAACAACTAGCACGTAATGCAGTTAAAAAACTAGTCCATAAGCAAAGACGCATGTCTCTTAAGTTGATGCATTAAAAGTCATACCTCTTTATTCTCATGACAAGGATCTACAGAGTTGAAAGCAAGTCATACCTCTTTATTCATGACAAGGATCTACGGAGTCGAAAGCTTTGTCACTAGAGTCGCTGTACAATTCAAGCCACAAGTCAAATCTACCACCGATCTCGCGACCATTCTTCCTTAATTCCTCAAAACACTGTCATTTCTATGATTCTCTTTCAGGCAAAGCATCTCCTGGGCCCATTCTCGCTTTTCATACATTCCCAGCCACCCCTCCAATTAAATAACTTCCTCAACTTTAAAAATCAAATAACTTTACAATCTCGACCGGCGTATGCATTTGATTGGATTGAATGGAGCATGCCTCCTTGTATTAGTTAGAGGGCGCTTGTAATAGGACTCTGACTGCCTTATGTCCCAGTCTTCGACGTTCTTGGGAACACACACATCGAATAGAATTTGGCCAAGAACTCCGTGAGCATTGATGCTAGGTAGGCTAGGCAGATGGACCACGCCTTCCTTGCCCTCATCTTGTACAGATCCACCATTTCTTCCATCATAACACTCAACTGAGCTCGGCAAGAGCATCTGATTGCTCGGGGTGACAGCAAACCCTTGAGAACTCTGGCTTGAACTAGCTGTTGCTCTTCTAGGGGGGAAGATTGGCTCAGAGATTTCATCATGTTTGCCCTCAATACCCATTCTTTCACCCTCAGGCCGTTGACCTCTCTGGGAGAAAATTGCGGCTGCCTTACCAAGGAGCTCAGTCACTGCAGCCTTGTAATCAACTGGATAGCAACGATAATGACCTGAAAAAGAATGCCATGCAGAGGATTAGCGCAGGAGTATATCCAAACCGAAAGTTTAGAATCTGAGCAAGGCAAATCCAAGGAGTATGTCCTGCAAATTCTTTGGTAAGGTAAACTTTTCATTCTTAAGCTCCACAATCTTGAAGAAATAACCTGCCCTAACAGAGTGCCACATAAATCAAAGGGGTGGAGCAGCATCAGCAAACTAGGCATGGGAGTGGAAATGAAAATGATTGATAGGGGTGACAAATGGACTCATAGATCCCCATCTCCAGTATTTATTATATGCAAAGAAGAATTGATGAACATGGAGAGTCATAATTGTGGAAAGGAAGAGAGAGAAACAGAGAAAAGTCGGCAAAGTGGCAAAGTGGCCGAGGAAGGACAAGTTGGGCAGTGGAAGCTACTATTCTATTTGGTGCAGAAATGGGAGTCAGAAGTCATGCAAGGGAGGCAAACAGGATGACCAGCTGAGAGTAGTTGAGCAGCAGACCCTACTATCATCCTCAATGAGAGTACACCTGCACTTTTTACCAACAGCACAAAAACCAAAGCACTTCCTTCGAGAAGACCCCCCCACCCAAGTAGGCAGGCCAAGGTCCTAATGTCTCATGCACAATCAGGGAAGCTTTTCAGAGAAGAAATTGCACAAGAAATACAAATCAACATTACTGACCTACGTGAGGAGAGCCATTCCACGTAACAAGTTTAACATCACCACCAAGATCTCGTATTCTTTCCGCGAAATTCCTTATAGTTTGGTAAGGAGCAAGATCATCGTTTTCTGAACACAATAGTAGGTATGGAGCTCTCAAGTTCTGCACAAGAAAATTAATCAGAAAACGGAAACATAAAGAGACAGAAGGCTTCGAATAGCAGTTGATACGATATTTACTCACAATAGACGAGTACAGAGTCTGCCAATATTCAGCCCGTTGTGACTCAAACCGGCTCAGGAAAAGAGCATCCAAACCAGAGGCAATGCCATTAGCTACCCATGATGCAAATCTCGGTGGATGGGACATTTTGATGACGGTTGGATGAACCACAAATCGGGTCCCCAGGTCACTCGTAAAATCAACAGGACTAGAATCATATATGAAGCCGGAAATAGAGTCTTTAACCAAACGGAGGTCATCCTTCACACACAGAAAAGGAACGGCACACTTAAGAATGAAGATTGGAGTCAAATCTAAGATGAGAAAGATATTGCCCAATTTGACCTGCTTATGTAAGTGCCCAGGAACAAGACATTTAGAACCTCTGGACTTGTTTAGAGAGAGAGAGAGAGAGAGAGAGAGAGAGAGAGAGAGAGAGAGAGAGAGAGAGAGAGAGAGAGAAGAAGAAGAAGAAGAAGAAGAAGAAGAAGAAGCAAAACTAATGGTAAGCAATGCCATCATTTCCTATAAAACTTTGGTTTCAATTAGCAGAAAGTAATGCTACTCTTGTGAAGTGTTCACATTTTCCTGGGTGAATTCAAATTTTGAAAGAAGACGTACATGATTTAGCTGCACTTCACAATTCCCCTCCAATATCTGCAAGAAACAAGTCATGGCATGTGAATTATATATAAGGGTACAAAGAAGACATAGGATTATGTCCTTGGATGTTATTCAGCACAACTAGAGAAAAAATGCTAACAATGCGGACAAAGTATAGGACAAGATATACCTGAAGAACTCTGTACATGCAAGCTTTTGGCCCTCCAGAAAAAGATGCAAGGACTACAGGACATGTCCTGATCTTTAGTTCCTGCAAATCACAAGACAAAATTAATCAATTGAAACAGTGGAAAAGTTTGAGCTGGACAATTAATCGAATCTGATGAATCGAGAAAGGTATCTATATTATGATTAAGAGAAGTTGACAAGTAATTCAGGATAAAATGGAGATGGACCAACATAATCTTTCCCTATGATTCTTTTGTGCTTTTCTTGCTGAAGCTAGTTTAGACTTCAGATTTTAGCATGAAGAGCAAGGAAGAAAGCATACCCTAATAAGTTCATTGAGGACTTCAACCGCCAGAGGAGTTGCCCTTTCAGGAAAGAACCTGCAGATATAAAACATTCTTAATCAAATTGACCATTATCTGCTATTATGCAAAGACCTAATGACCACTCCTTAATTGCACCATGTGTGCAAGTTCAATGTTAGAAGAACTAGCCAGTTGAGAGCAGAACTGTGAGGTCATCTTATATAGGCCGCACAGTAAACACAATAGGAGCCTTTGTCAGTGTGCCAATCTCAAATTAATTCTAATTTGTCTTCTTTAGCTCAAATACACATCATTTTGGTAACAGTGCTTGCCTAGTACTCCTAAAAGATTGATAGTTACATCAGCTGTCTAATTCACAACATCGAAGGGTTTGGCAAGTTTAGGCCACTCTAAGATTTATCCACTTGAGACGCCATAAAAAGATATACTGATGTTAGACCACTTGGCATCTCATACTCATTACATGGCACAACTATTGTTTCTCAGAAGAATCCTTAAATCTACTGCTTCCTGTTCAATGTACTTAGATACTGACTCAGATACTGACAAGAGAGTTAAGCATTTGCTTTAATACTTTGGGGAAATTATCATGAAAAAACTCCCCATCTTGTCTCGTCCTATGCTCTACAGTTCAAATCTCCCTCTCCTAAAACAATACCTGAACATCACCATGATTTAGCCCGAGAATTTAAGGCTACCCCTAAACTCAGAAACTGAAGAACGTTATGTAACAAGGAGCTAAGGCTTCCTACCAGAGAAAAGATCGTCAGTAGTTACTCAAATTTAAGCTTTTGGAAGCATTTAAACCGTGTCCCGCAAATTTAACTGACCAATTATGCATGGATGAACAACAATCCACGCATGAATTACGAAAGGATTGTAGACGATCAAGCGGAAACTTATCCCAGAGAAAGAGCAACAAGAGAATCAACAACCGTGCCTCGAACACTATCTCTACTAAGAATAGAAACTCAAAATAAGTGAATTAAAATGCCGAGTGCATGGTTAGTATTAATTGAAAACTAGACAACTTCAATCCCAATGAGACAAGGAGAAAACTCATTGCTTGATTATGGCATCCAATCCTCAAAGAGAGCTCTTAACATTCATAATCAAGACATAGTTAGGCTAATCCTCTCATTCTCTTCACTGAAACAACCCCCCAAAAAAAGAAAAAAAAGAAAAAAGAAAAGAGGAGTTGAGAGGGACCATAAATAGAATGCATCCCAATTAAAAACCCAGCGAGACCCACATCCATCACTCGGTCAACCCCTGCTCAGACCCATGAAATCAAAAGGGCAAGAAAGGAAAAGGGAACTCCGGAAATCATACCAAAGGCTTCAAAATCAAACCGAAGACGACATTAAAAAGAGAAAACCTCGAAACCGAAGCTCACATGTTGAGGAATTGCGAGTGGCAGACGAGCGAATTCCAACCCAAGGACTCGTAAAGCTGGACGTAGCTCTTCAGGTGCCTCTCCTGGCTCGACATCCACGCGAACACCACCACTACGCCCTCGATTCTCTCCCTCCCGCTCCCCTTCCTCCCCCAATAATGCCTGCCCCCGAACCCCCACATTCTCTCGCCCCCGGCGACCGAATTTTCCCGGGAAAAAGATCCGAGCTTTCGCCCGCGCCTGCACTGTTCTAGGAATCAAGCTTGGTGGGTCGGCATGGAACGGGTCCGCGGGGGGATGCAGAGAATCGGAGACGCTGGGACGAGGAAAGACGTGCTGCACATAGACAGAGAGAGAGAGATAGAGGCGGAGAGAGATGAGGAAATGAGCATCTCGATTTCTTCTTCTTCTTTTTTTTATTATTTGTTTCTGTCTTCAATTACTGATATTTTTTGGCTTATTTTGAAATGGAATAATGGAATATGTGCGGAAATGAGTTTATATTTACTATTTAGATAGATGGGGATATTCGACTATTCGAATGGGCAAATTACATATTGCTCCCCAAGCTTTTGGCATTGCTGCAAATCGCCCTCGATGTTTCATTTTTTTACAGTCCCCCCGAGGAATTTTGGAAAACGGTTGCCATGCTTGCCACATGGTGTTGACTTCGACGAATTGCTCGGAACGTGACAGAACATGATTGATTACTGACGACAAGTTCGCCATATAAAAATATGCAAGTAGAACAAGGCAAATGGATAATTCATTAATATATTCATGTGAGAACATGTGACCAAAATTTTGATGAAAATTTGAATAAGTAAACATCGATCGGGCATTAATGTTAAAATTCAAATATCGAGTAATCCCTATATTCTTTTCTCTCGCATGTATAGATGACATACGATCAATTTCCCTTCCTTAGCTTAATCACGTGATCAAACATGTGATAGAAATCTGGCTAGAGACAACGCTAGGAGCAAAATCGTTACTAATGTCAAAAAGAAGGGGCGAATTGTGAAAGAAAAATGAAACGTATGAGACAAGTTGACATAATCTCAAAAATTGAGGAACCAAATGTAATTTTCCCAATTCTGGTCGTTTGGCATGCATGGGTATGATTTTTTAATTTAATGTTTTTTCGGGGATATCAACTGTGCTCTGCAACTTTTTGGAGTTGTCGTATGTTTCAGCGAAGTGCGTGCCAGTTTCCCCTTCTTTTGGCAGAATTTCGTTGTAGCTGGAGCACTTTCCTCAACGGGGTCCACGCATCGTGCTATAGACAATTAACAAGGTTAGTGTTTGGAAAAATATATTATTCCTAATAAATATATTTAAAGTATTCAAGACACTCATTTACAAGACTTATAACAAAAAAAAAAAAAAATAAAATTCGAAGTACCGTTATATGATTAACAAGGTTGGTTGATGCATTAAAAGTTATAAATTTTTCATTGGATGCTCATTGACATTTTTACATATCTCATTAATAATTAGTGAATAAAAGATTAGTTTTGTAATTTTAAAAATATATTAATATATTATACATCACTTCACATGCCAATTGTGAGTATCCTTTAAAGATTTCGTTTGTACTTCGCATTCAAATAATATATATATATATATATATGAGCACTGTGAAATTAATAAACAATTAAAGGTTAAAAGTAAAAATAACTCCGGTAAGCACTTATAAGAGGCAAAATATAAAAATCAATATAAAGTTGTAATATACTAAAAATATGCATCAATTATCTAGTAGCGCATCTCCCTTGTTGTCTCGCAAAAGATAAGAGATAGCGACTTCCTTTTTCTTTTCATTAAGTACGACTTTTCATCGGCTTTAGTGAGTCACGAAAATGTATTGGAGTTCACACAAAAACAAAATCACTTGCCAAGATAAGATTGATTTGTTAACTCGACGGGTGATTCTGTATGGGAAATTTTGTTACTATTCCAAGTTCGGACTTGAAGATGATCGGATTGGTAGCTGGTCGCTCTCATCGCCGACGCACTCGGAGACCCTTCTGGTATTCCAGCAGCAGGACGCAACCTCGGGGTAAAGCCAGAACTGTATGATCTGTTTCCGATTCCGAATAGAACCCAAATCGTTCTTTAGGCCGAGAAGGTGAACCTCTTCTAATTTGGGTTATGTTACCAGTATATGGCATTGTCTTGTGGTGGCTGTCACGTAGCTCATCCCATGACACTAGTGCCAGTAACAGTGCTCTTCAAACTTTTCCAAGTCGAGAGACAGTAATCGGTGGTGCGTCAATCGATGTCGCCATGATACGAGAAAAGAACGCATTAAAGATTCGACCTTGGGAGAGCTCCCAAATGTCAAACAGCTAATGCGCCAACTGCCATAGGCCCAAAAGTCAAAACTTTAAGAGAAAACCACTTCAGCTTTGGCTTATTTTCCTCTACCAAGCGACGTGCATCCGACGTTAAGGGAGAGAATAGTACCGGAACGACCCGATTGCCCGGGACATCTGTTGGAAAGGGGAAGAACTCTGGCAACCAATCGTCGCATACGCAACGATTGAGGTTTTTTTCTTATTTTGTTTTCCTTTCTAAATTGATGGAACCCGTCCTTCGAGGATTAATTTGGATGAATACCATACTCCCGATGCTCATTTAAGAGCCTCTCGTCAAAAGGAGTTTTGATGAGGCCAAAAATAGAGGACCTAACACGGGAAGAACGGACCCTGATAACAATAGCAAGGGACTTCTTATATTCCAAGTCAGGTTCCCAGAAATTGTTGGAAAGAACCAAAGGCTTGGAAAATTTTGACGAAAGCTAAAAAGCTTAAACCAATCATCCGGCAGGCAAGGTTCGGGACCAACAGTGGTAGGTATCGGAAAAGAGGTCAACCAGGAGAACAGACCTGAGTCGCCCCTCGTGATTCACAGAAAGCACTTGCCCCTCATAGCTTTTGATTGGGTTCTCAGTCCCTTTCAATACCCTAAAGAATCCATGTTAAACTCATCGGACAAGATTTCGCAAGTAGGGATAGCTACAGCTTTCGCAGTCGTTCGCATTTTATTAATGTCCTCGCTCAATTACCTAGGCAAAAGTGGCATTGTTGGGTTGCCCTTTCTTGAGACTAAAGTGGCCAACTACCCCATGATGATTTTACACATGATAAGCTCAAATCAATTACAATAATCAAAGTGTACCGAAGATTAGTCCGCTCGTCAACTGTCAATCACTATAGATGCACAATCAGTAAAGCAAATGCTCAGCGAAAGTTAGGGGCAATTTCTCACCATTAGATGGAATGCTTTCCCTATACAATGTCCTTCAGCAATTTCTCAAGTGCCTCGGTTGGCAGAGGGATGTGCAAGCAGTCCTCTCCCTCCGGGTTTTTTCTCATCTTGACCAACTCGTGGTCCTTGAATTCTGTCAAGTGTGAGTTCAGTGTCACCTGACTACTCACCAGAAAACGCTCTCGGCATGTCGAGTATAAGCTGCTAATTGGCATCCCTGAAATTCAAACAAAAAGATGACATCCATACTAACATAACAATTACAGGCAACGATGCTCTTATCAGTTGTTCCCAACTTACCTTCTTCATTAGGATGAGCCATTTGATGTTCTGCCAGTACTCTGAAGACACTCTGGGCATTTGGCGTCAAACTCTGCAAGACGATTGTAGCTGTTTTGGCACTCTGGGTAGTATTGCCATGAGCGAGAATCAATGGGAAGAACATTCCTTCATACTTGTACGGTTCGAAGGTAGGAGTGTGATGCCAATACCAGTTGAACTGTGTGTCAACCATCTTCTTGTCCCACACTGTCAACAAACCCCAGTAAACACTAGGAAGTATTCATCACAAAATAACACCACAAACGGCTTGCACTGAGATTGCTCCTTTCATGTGCATTTTTTGTTTCATGTGATCAGATACTAAGCTACTTACAAGTTTACTACACACAAACACTTACATAAGCATAAGCTGAAGTCAAGTAAGTGAAGAATTAGAATTATTACAATAGCAGCTCCTTTTTTCTTTTTCTTTTTCCCCAGTCAGGTAAATCTGACTTGCTGCTATGCAATGCAAGGAAAAGGGCTAACTGAACTTTCATGCAGAAATTTAAGCAGGCATTTAAAAAAAAACCAGGTAAGATACTTCTATCTATCCTTTGATGCCTGCCGCAATTAAACCATCGTTGAATGTGGACTAATTGATGATAAGCTGAAAACTTACGGAGAGGCGCATTGACATGGTCAATGGAAGCAATGATGCGAGTATGAGAACAAGCAGCGACGCGCGCAAGGCACTGTTGAGTGTCTGAGTCCCTCAATCCAGGCCCATCGATGTTATGAACGACAACACAAATGAAAAGATCCTTCTCCTCCACCCACGGCCCATTCAGGAACAAAATAAGCTCATCCAAGGATTGAGAGCCGGATGGTTCTTTCATCTTAGACATGCTTGCTGCAGGGGTTTTTCGCTTGGTCTTCAAAAGATCCCACAACACTTGAGCCAAGCCAAGCACGACCTGCACATCAAGTATCAAGAATTCATACAGATACTGACAATCTACCGACCAAAAGTTTGCAAACACCCTCTGCCCACACCCATCCCAAACGAGGAATACACTCTTGCCGGTTGATTTCATATCTCTATCGAAAGTAGCTTAGTACACACGAAACTGTCGAAATTGGACAATCAGAGTACAAGGAAAATGATACCTGCTTTACGTTGATCGACGGAAGGTAGCCATTGACGACAACAACTGAATAATCAGTCAACGCGGTGGAAGCGAAATCTTCAAGCAGTGCTTTCTTAGATCCGAAACCATAAAACAACATCCCAAATCCACACCTTGTACATGAAAAATCCACAAACCGTAAGCAATCAAGCAAATTGGGACATACACACGCCGAGAAATGAAAAAACGTAAGCCCTTTCTGGATCCCTTACGATGACAGGACAACCGAATTAGCACCAGAGAACCGATTAAGCTTAAAATAAACAGGAGAAAAATCCAACGAGCACGCCGAATTCGCGAGCGAGAAGAGCGCGCACCTGAGCTCGAAAACCCACTGCGAGTACGAGCCTCTGTACCCATCTCTCAGAGCCGCGATCTCCTTTTCGTGCTTAGGTTTAATCTCGGACATCGCCGCCACGAGTTCCTGGCAAGGAAAGAAGTCGGCCTCAACCGATGGCAAAAATTTCGACGCGGGAAAACTTCACGAAGAACGACGACGGATGCGGAGAGCATCATCGGAGACGGGTTTCGAAAGAGAGGGGGACCTGTTCGTCGACGACGTCGATGTCGGAGACCTTGCAGGCGGACTTCTTGCCGGCGCCGCGCGATTCCTTGGCGAGGAAGTAATTCCTCGAGAACCCGAACTCCTCTTCCCCTCCCTCGTCGACGCCGTCGGCCGCCATTGTCGAGAGCTGCGTTTTTCTTTCCGAGCCGCGGCGGATCGAGAGGAGGGAGGCGGCGGCGGGGGGGCGAGGAAGACGAAGAGCGCAGGCGCGCACAAAAGAGCTCTCGCGCCTCGCGCGCTCGCGGCGGCGGCGGCGCGTTTTCCCGCCATTTTCCTGGTCCCTGGACGACGCGTCGTCCGAGGCGGATGGCGGGCCCATTGGGCCCCGTCCAAGGCCCAAGTTTCTTCACGGCCCAAAACGGGGTTATCGGGTCGGGAATCTTGCACTGCCTTCCCCCCGACGGTGCCGGCGGTGGCCGGGGGCTCGACACGAGACGAAATGCGAAATGTAAAGAGAAAACCTCTCGGGTAATACAACCCGGCGCGGTCATTCGGTTCTCGCCGCCTAATCGTCGGGACCGGCGTCGGCTTCGTGTCAAAGGTTGGCTACCGAGCTACCATCGCTATCGGGAAGTAAGAGGGATAACCCGATGGCTCTCGTCACTATTTGGAATGACCTCCAATAGCAGATGAGATACATCGAAGCCCGTTCAGACTCCATTTCGGGTGAGAGAAAAAAAAAAAAGGAGTAGTTGAGGAAGAGGAGAGATGGGGGAATTGCCAGGAAAGTTGGTTGATGTCTACTTATTGATTTTAGTGTCTATATCAAGGAAGGAAAGATATTTATGGTACACCTTTTTTGACATATCACAACTAATTCCAATAGATCAAGTTACCGCTATTTTTAAAGTCAATAAGAAAGAAATTTCAAACTACATTCACTTGTAAATTGACCACTAATTTGATAACATTGTTTTTTTCTTTTTCTTTTTTCCATTACTTATTTTGAAATGAATTAGATCCAATCCAGGAAATGCATTAAGATTTAAATCATTTTTTTTTTATATTTACAAAATCGTTATGGTGACTTCTGCTATTAATACTTATGCCATTGTATGCTTTCGAAGATTTGAAGGGTTCAACTTGAATAAAAAAACCCTATTTAGTTCATGTAATAATTCATCCTCTCGACCTTCAAGGGGTTAATTGAGTTGATTAGAACTCAAGGGATGATATTCACTACACAGACATCAATTTAGGGACACATTCATTACAACGTATTGTCCCAACTCTGACACATAGCATATTCGCTAAGCACCAAGTGTTTCTAGCATTTTTATCCGCTCTCTCAACACATTTTGATCTCACTTTGAAAACATATATCAATCTAGGGATGTATATCTACTGCGTATTGCACATTCCATCACCTATGTTGCATCTAGTCTTTGAAATTGTTCCGCACATGTCCATTCGTGTAATTTTTTTTAATTGAAAGAGATGGACTGAAAAATGCCTAATTCGAGTAAGGCCGTGTTCTAATCAAGTTGCATCATAGTGAGTTCTCACCTTTTTCTTTTGGCATGCAAGTTAAGTAATTTAATCGTGGGGATTTTAATGATGGAATTAGTGGGGAAATGAGGACTTAGGGGGGGATCCATCCATCAAAACGTCGTCGTTTCGGGCGCCATAGGTAAAAAAGAAAGCAAAGCCGCGTCATTAATTACACTTCAACCGCACGCCTGAACCCAAAATTCTTCACCCTGAACCGCCGACCGCGATTCCCCCCGCCCTTCCCCACCCGCCTTTCCACTTTTCGGCCGCCCGCATGCTCCTCTCCCAACCCCACTCTTTCACTTTTAGTTAGGGTTTCTATTTATGGTCCCGTCTCATTTTCCAAAAAAAAAAAAAAAAAAAAAAATCATATACAAAAATGTTTTCTTAAAATTAATTGCTTGAATTATTTAAAAAAATTGAGCGGAAAGGAAAAATGTTTTCGTCATTTTGTGAGAATATTTAGATATAAGTTATTATTGACAGTGAGATATTTTTATTAGTTAATTATTTTTAAGTGAGTGTAGAGTAGGAATAGAAAGAGATCGAAAAAAAAAAATTATTTTAAAGTGATATAAAGACTAATTTTTTAGTAAAAAATTGATCTATTGAAATAATTAGTTAAAAGGAATTTTTTTATTATCGACAAGTAATTTACGTCTAAGTATTTACGTGGACAATGAAAAATATTTTATGTTCACTCATTATTTTATAAGAAATCTAAACGATCATTTGTAGGAAAATATTTTTTAAATCATTCATTTTTCCATTAAAACAAATAATTAATTTTTGTATACATATGGACATATATTATTATCGATAGTGAAAATATTTTTTGACTGCTAATTATTTCAAGTGATTTATCGTTAAGAAAATATTTTTCACATGAATTGTTTTCCATAAAATAAATAAAGCCTAAATTCTTTTCACCGCTTTCTAAAGAATTTAGTTTATGTTTAAATTGGAAATAAAATGGAGAGGGTTGTTTCCGGACGTAACTTTTGTACGCGGTTGGAGCCCTACTTTTATCAAAAAAAAAAAAAAAAAAAAAAAAAAAAAGATAAGGAAAATGAAGGGAAAGACATTTTCTGGAGGGTCCCACTCTCGAGAACGATTAAATTTGATGCCGACCGGATCTCCTTTACAACTTTTCGATGGGGAATTTTGACCCTCTGCGTACAAGTTGACACTCGGGATCTTAAATTCAACCCCTTTTTTTCTTCCTTCGTAAATTTTAGAAAGATTTTAAAAAAAAAAAAAAGGTTGCCACGAGGCTGCAATCCCTCCATCAAACATTTTTAATTACCAATATATATGTTGGTTATATTAAGTAAACATATTATAAATAAACTTAAATATAACATGAAAGTGTCGAATGAATCGTAAATGGGTCAACGATTATTTAGATCCCAACACACTTTCGTAATTCTTTATTTATTTTTTCTGGGCTCCTACTTCAATTTGAATATGTGTTTTCTAAAATATAGTTAAATATAAAAGCCTTTTTTTAATAATATGAGTTGGATTGGATGGGGTATAGGTCAATAGATTTTCATTGTATTGAAAATATTACAAAATGAATTATATGAGTTAATTTGAATTATACTATTTACAAATCGATTCGATCCATCCATTTGATAAATCACATAATATATGGTGATGATGAACGTACATCATTTCTCACACCGATCATAAATCCGATTGAAATCATCACAAAAAAAAAAAAAAAAAAAAAAAAAGGAGAACACTAGTGCCGACTTTCGATTACTTAAGGCAATAAATTTCTTGTTGCACCATCAATCGCAGCAGCGAATGATTAACACCCAAATCAAAGGGGGAGAGGGGGGGCAAGGCAATAAATAATTAAAATATTCCAACATTACAGACTGCTGAGAGCATTTATTCCACCCCCTCTCTCTCTCTCTCTCTCTCTCTCTCTTCAGTGTCATCGGATTAGGAAGAAGAAGAAGAAGAAGAAGGCGGAGAGAAAAAAGAGGAGCGCGGAAGCAGACGAAGCGCAGAGCCCCCCCCCCGCCAGCGTCGCTGCCGACGGCGGCCGGAGCAAGATCCCCTCGATCCCCGCGATCCGCAGATCGATCCCGGCATTTCCCGACATTCCCCCGCCTTCTAGAGAGAGAGAGAGATAGAGAGAGTATGGTGGCGGCGGCGGCGGTGGGATGAGGAGGGAGAGGAGGGAATGGCGAGGGATTGGGGAAATCAAGGGAGAGGAGGAGGCGGAGGAAGCGGGAAGCTCGGCGGCGGCGGAGGCGGAGGCGGAGGCGGCGGCGGCGGCGGAGGGTGCTCCTACAAGCGCACCACCCTCATCGTCTGCTCCGTCAACATCCTCGTCGCCCTCTTCGTCCTCCGCTACCTCTACGCCTCCCTCTACGTCCACTCCTCCGGCGCCGGCGCCGCCGGCGACCCCACCAATGGTACGTGCCCCGCCCCCTCTCGAATCGAGCTCGTTCCGGCTTGATCCTGCTGATGAAATCTTCTTTCTCCCGTCGGTTTTGCAGTTGCGAAGTACACGCCCGATCAGATTAAGAAGATGGAGGAGTCCATCCGGATACGGAGGGCGGCCAAGCCGGTGCAGCTCGTGAAAATGGTAAGACTAATTGGCGTTCGGAGAAGATTATTGCTTGCTATGTTTAGTAGATTTGCTGAGACGGTGTCGATCGATTGAGTAAAAATGCTAACTTTGCGACTGTGTTATTGGAATTAACGAGAAGCGGTTACTCTTTTTTGTCTCTCTTGATCTGTGGAAAAACAAAAAAGGTTAAGAAGCTTGAGAAGCAAATGTCTTCGGAAGGAGCAGTTCGACTACCGCACCCGCTGAAGCAGAAAATCATTGATGAGATTTTGCAGATATTGAAAGGCCTTGATGGTGATGGAAAGGCGAATGAGCAGCAACGAGGTCAGCACAAGTCGGCTCTAATGTCGTGTGCCCGTTACTTCCCCCACTTTTAAGCTGTCGTTAATGATAATTTTACTCGCCGTCACATTGTTCTATAGCCTAGATGTAGTTAAATTCGTGGCAGCTACCTTTTTCGATGTATGCTTGTGCCTGCGACTTTTGTTTCGGCTCGGTTAGTTGGAATTTGGGCATAACTTATAGGTCAACTTTTGGGAAAACCATCCTGTTAAGATTACTTACTCGAGATAGCATGTGAACTCAAGTACAGGCATTCGAATTTTGACCAGCACTGTATAGTATTTGTCAATTGTATTTGTCAATTGGGTGCGGTATTTATTAGGAAAGAAACTCTTATCAAACGCTTTGGGTGCAAGTTTCTTAGTTTTTAGCCAGTTTCATTGGTATATCTTTGTTTTGGAATTTTTCACTCACTTTCCCTGTTTTTGCTATTTTAGGATTCTCCACATTTTTCATCTTGCATTTCACAGTGTAAGTTTCATTCTTTATCCTTCATTGGGAGATCGTTATGCATTCAAGGACTTAAGTGTCATTATTTCACTGTGACCAGCTGGCGCTTCACGTGACAAAGATGTCATTAATTGGTATCCTCGAGAATAAATATGTTTGTGTTGCTTCTAGCTCATCCTCTTTGATATGTTATCCTGTGGAAATTTTGAGGAGGTTGATACTTGGTGTTGGCTTAGGGTTGTTTTTTCCTTGGTTGAGTTTGCTTTCCTCTTAAGTGCATATGGAATGGGAAAAGATCCATCAAGACTAGCCTTTTTTTAACTGTATTGCGTCTACAGTCTGAGCCTTTTTTTTTTCCACCTAGACAGCATCTTCCAGGAAAATTCTTGGGGATAAGGTAAAAGTTGTCATGACCTTAATATTGTTGATTGGTGCCTTTCTGCCAATTTGACAATTAAGATGTAGTCCCTGTCATGGTCCATTAGTGCTAGGCCAGCCTTCATCCGGTAGGATCACCAGATCTCAGAGACCACTGACTAATGGAGACAATCCATACTCTAGATAGTGGTGGTATCAACTAGTATCACCATATACTTTTACTGGGAAAGAAAGTGAAGATCCAAGGGTCTGGCAATGTCCGCTGGTAATAGATATCATCTATAAATCCCCTGCCTTCTGTATTTCATTAGGCCTTTCTTTATTTTGCATTGTCTTTAACATATTTTCTCTGAACTTGGTGGTGTACGTCCTTTCTTATGGATGATGTTTGCTATGTTGAAAAGATTTGCCTTGTTGGAAGGGTGAGAAGGAAGGAGGATGCTCAATCTTGGATATGTTTCCTTGGTGATCATGGTTCCTAGTACTGAGTTTGCCAATAGGCTAAATCATGTACACCAGGAGTTTCCATAGTGATTGGGTAATAAATACTAAGAAAGGAGCACTAACCATGGATATTGTTTGTGCCAGAACAAGTCTTCTTTAAGTTGTATTAGGTCCTGTGCAGTAGTGGTACTTGAGCTAACACTAGACTTCGGCCCAAGATCACTGTGCCATTTTCCTGGGATAATTGCCTTTTGGCTACCAAAATCTTATTGATGAACTCCATGGAAAATTGACCTATTCATTCATGTAGGTTTTCTATTGCTCTAGGAGGAACTGACCCAGCTGTGGATGGGTCTGGTGGGACATCCTCACAATATCACATTGGCTTTCCCGATTCACAATCCGTGCTCTTTACCTGGAAACTGAGGATGTCTTAGAGGCAGTCATTTTATCCAGGTTTAACTGGAATTGTGTGTGATTTTGGAAAATCTCCCTGTTGAAGTAGCACAGGTTGCCGCATGACTTTGCTACTGATTAGTCATGACCTCAAAATTTAGGTGTTTATCAACTGAATTCTGAATCTGAATATCCGGGGGTTGTACTTCCAAAAGAGCTGCTGGAATACTTTTGGACTGGAGAGTGCCTATTAGCACTAAGCCATGATCTTAGAAAAGTGGCTGTTCATGTTTAGGCATATATAGAATGTACTCTTTGATGGAATCAACAAGCAAGTATGTGAAATTTAGTCTCTTAAAATCTGCAGCCTGTAGTTCTAACTGAACATTTAGTTAGTCATAGCATTGTGAACAGTTTGGGATTAGGCCCTTTAGAAATTTTTGATGGTGAAATGTATGATTGCAATCTTGGGTATAACATCCTGTGAGAGATGATCAAAGGATGACCAGTCGTAAGTAGGATGTGCTGACAAGGATAATTATAGCAGGCAGAGTTATAGGTAATGATTTTATGAAGTAATTATTCCCTTACAAAAGACATTTTCCCTCAGGAAGTCGCTTCTCCTATATCCCAAGATTTGTGATAGGCAGATTTAGTGAGTGATCAATTCACCAGACTAGAACAAAGGCCTTTTCTTCCACTCTTTTGTCTATCTATGAGAGTTGGCAGGCATTCACTCTGGAGCTAATATTAGTGGACCACAAGCAATGATGATGGAGGAAGTTATGCTGTAGCATTGCAGAATCCCTACAATAGTTCCTCTGACTGGAGTAATTTGCTACTAGCAAGTCTTGTATTTTGTCTGTTGGCCAGTTGTATATCTTGAACCTAAGAAAGGATCCATTCGCTATCCTCAAGGGAATAGGAAGAGACTTTCCTATATTCTTGATTTATTGTGCGGTGCAATGTCTGAATTATATCCAACTCCACTTAATTGCTGTTGTTGTGGTAGTGGTTGTTGCTATTGTTCTTGTTATTATCAGGTAGTTGAATAAATGTTTGTGATGAACAGATGCTATTGAAAGCTGGCGCAAGGAAAAACTACAAGAGGCCAAACGAGTGACCTTTGGAAACAGCGTCAATTCAACTCTTCTAGTAAAGGATGCAGGTATATCCAGGAGATGCTCCATAACTTGCTTTACTTGTGTTAATGCATCAGTACTCCTGTTTATTTTTTCTAATAAGCTATTTATAACTAAACACTGTTGATTAAATTTCATGCAGGGTTGTTACTGAAAGCCTTGGACTCTAATTGGGATGTTCTATCAGAACAGATTGGACTTTGGATACCAACTGAAGTCATCAACAAGGAACATGATGATAAGCCCGAGGGTGCAGATGAGATTGGTAATGTTTCTCTACCTTTCTTTCTGGTGCATTAACAGCTGTTTAATACATTATTGTGAAGTTATTTATGTATTGTCTATCTTTCCTGTTTTCCTTTGATCCCCACCTTCTGTTTCCTTGTCTCAATTCTTTCTTCCTTAATTAGCCTTTCCCTGAAGTCTGTTGTTTTCTTGACTTGCGGGGTGGAAAAACATGATGGGATTTGTCAGCGATTAGAATGCCTGCGTTTATAATGTTCTAATTTTATTTTCCAGAGGAGGAAGTTTTACCTGGCAGACCACTGCCTCCAGAGTGCAATGCTGAACTCCATTCAGACTATGGTGGTGACGCTGTTAGATGGGGCCTTACTCATCACAAAGAAAGTGCGGCTGATTGTTGTCAGGCTTGTTTGGATCAGGCTAAGTATGCCAGACGAGGGGAAAAGAAATGTAACATTTGGGTATATTGCCCATCTGAAACAGGGTGTTACTCTCCAGATATCTATGAACACAAGAACCAGGAGTGCTGGCTTAAATACGTAAGTTTTGGAATTTCTTTTCATCTGGAAAATTCATGGTCTCTTCTAATCAAATGAAGATTACTGCATGTTGGCGTTGTTTCTTTAAAGGTTTTCACCATTGACATGCCTTTCAATTATCAAAATGCAGGCGGAGCAACCGAAGTTGAATTTCAAGGACCACTATTCCGAGGCATATAGGGATGCGCATCCAAATGCACCATTGGTAGTTCCTTGGGTTTCTGGTGTTGTTAGTGTATAACAGGGGGATACATTCGTGAGGCTGATAGAAACTGTATAGGAGCTGCAAATTGTTCTTGATCTGAATGAAGCTGGCCTTGCCAGGTTATTTCGTGCTGCTAACTCCCTGGCATTGTTTGTTGGACTGAAAGACGCATCCTTCAATATTTATTCGTTACACCATTTTTGTAATTGTAATACGGGATGCTGCGGTCTCGGTGCCGATCAAATTAAGTCGGATGGTGCATTTGATTTGTCATACAGTGAAGAAGTTTTGGCACTCGCATTCCCTCTCTGTCCCTCTCTGGCATGTATGCGTGTGGCTATCCGGTCATCAATAAAACAAAGACGGTTTTCTTAGTGCGAGAGGTAGCAGCAGGACCAGTTTAGTGCCTACCACCTATGCTCATTCGTCGTATTTTCAAGTAGGCAGTGCTTCTCGAAGGCTGATGTGTGCATGTGTTTCGACTCGACTAGCTGATTGCTCATCATCCCTGTCCGTGATAATGTTCTTGCACGTGGGGACAATTGGACTCGCGGAGCAAATTGCGGTCCAATCGTTTTCAGGAGCCCTTAAAAGAGTCTTCGTTATACACATGCGAGCCAATAGATCTGATCCTAATGGTTAATCCCACCAGACCAGAATGACTTTTTCCAGGTTTCGGTCATGGCACATGCCGGAAATTCTTGCGGGAAGTATGATGATTAGCTCTTAGTAACTGCCACTTGAGTGCTCCCCATTCGTAAACAAACCCGATGAAACGATAGCGGGAACTGATCACTAGGGTGAGAGGGCTTGGACAATATGCCGTTTCTACCAAACTATTAGAATGATTGATTACTAGGGTGAGAGGGCTTGGACAATGTGCCGTTTCTGCCAAACTATACCAAACTATTAGAATGACAAATGAAACAAGAATTAGCTGAGTCATATGTTGACTAAAGGAATGCCATTTTTATATTATATGTGTGATGCCGGAATTAATTAAGAAGAGGCGTTTTTTTCAATGTAACGATGGTACCTATAAAAACGATAACAATATGATAGTAATAACACATTGAAGATGGTAAAAATTTTTTCATCAGTTACTGAAGAAGTAAAATTTAAAATGTACCAGCATTTTCGGAAGGGCAAGTATCGAGGTTAAAGAAATCTTCCCGGTTGCCTTTTTGGCCCTCGAAAAACTTAAACAAAATTCCAAGTTTAACCCTTTCCCTTCTTTTTGGGAAAATCAAAACCCTAGATCTCTTCGATGCCTCTCTCGGCTCGCGGTCGCTGTCACCTCTGGTTCTCCTTCCTCTCCTTCTCGTCGTCGCTCGCGAGCACCGCCGGTCCAGCAGATTGCAGAGCTCCTCGCGCCGAGAATCCAGGTTCGCTCGCTTCAGCTCCTCCTCAAGCGAACGGTGATTTCGCGTTCGGTTGTTTCGACGGCCACCGGATAAGCATGTGTTACCTAAATCCTACCGTCGTAACTCGAATTCTTTCTCGCTCGTATGAAATTGAATTGCGCGCAAAAGGATTTACTCGTATGAAATTGAATCGCGCGCAAAAGGATTTATTGTCCCGTTGTTTACGTTAGGTCGGTGTCGGTGCTTCTGCCGATCATCCTTAAGACCGTCATTCGGCGATGGTTTCGGAGCTAAGCGCTATCGGAGAACAATTTGAACGTATATTGTGTATCCTAATGCTACCCTCATAGGAAGATTACAGAATGAGGAAAGCCTGGAATATAACATGTGAAGTACTTTATAGGTAGCGCGGTTGGAAAATTCAGAAAAAAAAAGGGGGAATGTGGGATTCGTTGGCTTTGGTGGCGTATTAGAATGGATGTCGATGCGGTCGCTGGCCTTGCTGTGAAGCAGTGTAATTAGAGAATGATGCTGTGTAGTGTATATTCTCGTTGTATACATTTTCACTCTTTGATAACCAGTGTCTAAGTATGATCTGCCCTTCATCTGGCTGTTTGGAGTCATTTGTCAATGTGTATGAGTATGTACTTTTTGATATTTCTGAGGGATTTTAAAAGGAGAGGCTTCACTGTTTTGCTTTGCTGCTCATTATTAGGCATGGTGTTGGTTTTTTATATATATGCGAGTGTAAATTTCGGTTTTTTCACTTGTGGTTTGATGCTGTTGACAGTCTACATTAAGGTTTGCAGAGTTCTTAGTTTTGGACAGATTGAAGCTAATATTCTTGGACCTAGGGTTTTTATGTCTTAAGTTGTACGTTATCCTGTGCTTGATGTTTATTGGTGGCGTGTTTCCATTGCTCATATGGTTGTTTTCCATGTAACTAGTTGAAGGAAAAGTCAGTTGAGAGTCATTCTTCTATGCCTGGTGTCATGATTTTGAGCCAAAATATGAATGCCATAGCTGTGTTAGTCAAAGAAAGGATTGAGATATTTCCCGACCTGCTGAACACGAATTAGGTTGCCTTAACACTTCCAACTTCTTTCCTTGCTAATTTGGACTGCATACTTTAGTTCTGAATTTAATGTCTTGATCTTCAAAGCGAGAAAAAATTGATAATTAACTATGCTGTGCATTGGAGCTTAAGAGATGACTATATAATGTGCGTCAGAGCTTAAGAGATGACTATCATGTGCTGTGACAAAAGGATTATAGAATTACTTCACTTTATTTTTCTCTTGTGATTGGCTATTGGTTGATACTGATATCCCTACTACCTGGACAACAAACACAGCATCTTTTATTGGCTTGGTTGATGACCAATGTTAGGCTGTGGCATGGCAACATGCCAACATACGGAAATTAAGATATATGACCATACACTTGTGAATTAGCGTCTGATGGCTTGAGTCCCTGAAACACAATAAGATTGAGAAGTAGTATCAACATTGACATACTCCTTTGCAAATGGAGGCAAATTTTAGTGTCTTGCTTCTGTTTTGATGTGGTTCTGTTTGAGTACAGGATGAGATTGATTTTTTTGAGTTCAACCTGGAAGCATACTCTATTTAGAAAATTCTCTCTTCTGTTTTTAATTATGTGGCTTTATTAAGTTTTCCTGTGTGCATGCATTTTGCAGTGTAGCCAGCTTGAAGCCAATTCTCCTTTGAACGATGGTGCTTGGCCAGCATTCTGTGACAGAGACATACTATGATATTTTGTGTGTCGAAGAAAATGCGAGCTATGAAGAAATTCGTGCAAGCTATCGATCTTCTGTACTCAATTATCATCCGGATAAATTACACACGACTTCCGAGAGGGATTGTGCTGATCATAGCATGGCAAATAAATTTCTGATGATTCAAAAAGCTTGGGAAGTCCTCGGTGATGCCAAGTTGAGAAGACTTTATGATACTGAACTACAGGCTTCAAGACAGGACACCGGAACTGCAGAGGATGTCAGCTTAGAGGATATGATGGTTGAAGATTCTGGAGATGTATTACAGCTCTCTTTTCAATGCCGATGTGGGGATTTTTTCTGTGTTGATTCTCAGGATTTGGAAGAAATGGGTTGCCCAATTTTGAGGGATGGGAGTGGAATGATTGTACGGACATCGGATAATTTACAGGCATCAGTAGTTCTTCCCTGTGGCTCTTGTTCTCTGAGGATTCGGCTTTTAATTGAGCCAGATACTATGGTTTCTGTAGGATGATCAGCTCTATCATCTTGAGAGATTTTGGTCTGCCCAATTCATTCGATTTAATTGAATGTTAATGTTTCGTTTTGCGCTTTCTTGGTTACCATGGCTTCCCTTTACTCCCACTTCATTGCTACTATTTAACATCCATGTGCATGTGAGGGATCTTAACGGGCTTGTTTTTTCTTAGTAGGTAAGTTAAAACATTTCATCAAGAGCTCCCTTGCTATGACTCTGTCTCTTTGCTTTATAATGCAAATATAAAGGTGGCCTTAACATGATAATTCTATCATTAAGGCTCCGTTCGTTTCGCGGAAAACAACTTCTAGGAAAATATTTTCCGAAATTTCCAGTGTTCGGGTGGGCGGAAAATACACGGTCAAAGAAAACATTTTCCGGTCAACGGAAAATCCCTTCTTGACATGGTGGAAAATGGGCGAGCTCTCGCGCTTTCCTTCCTTCAGTTCTTGTTCTCTCTCTCTCTGTTGCTCTCCCTGCTGCAATGGCTTCGACGACGTCCTTCTCCGGGATTAGCCTCCGCCCTCCCCGGCCGCTCCTGCCCGCCTGCTCCGGCTGAGGAGGGAGCACCGCGGCGGCGTCGGGAGGCTCGCGGGGAGCCCACCGTCCAGGCCGCTCGTTGTGCGTTGGCGAGCCATGAGCTCGTCGGATCTGGCGGCGGAGCTCGCGGCTCGCCGGATCTAGCAGCAAAGCTCGCCTGGATCGGGAGCCCGAGCTCTGCCGCTAGATCCGGCGAGCTTGGGTGAGATTGGCCGAGCCTCGAGCTCGTCGGATCTGGCGGCGGAGCTCGCGGCTCGCCGGATCTAGCGGCAGAGCTCGGGCTCTCGATCCAAGCGAGCTCGAGTTTTGTCGCTAGATCCGATGAGCTCGGGTGAGATCGGTTGAGCCTCGAGTTCATCGGATTTGACCACCTAGTCTTGGTCGACTGCTGGGCAGCCGGCCATCGTCAGGTAGGAAGGTGGCGGCGGCGGCGGAAGGAGGAGGAAGAAGGAGGAGGAAGGAGGCGACGACGGGGGAAGGAGGAGGAAGAAGGAGGAGGAAGGAGGAAGGAAAAGAAAAATAAATAATAAAAATTTCGATTTTTAAAAATATAAATAATTAAAAAATCATTTTAAAAAAATATAAATAAATAAAATAAATTTTGTGGTCAGTTAAAAATATTAAAATTTAATTTTTAATAATTTTTCCCAAACAATTAAATGAGCTAACGAACAAATGGAAAATATTTTCCACTCAAATTTTAGATTTTGGCCGAACACCGAAAAATGAGTCATTTTCCCGAAAAATGACTTCAGAAAAAATGTTTTTCGAAAACATGATATTTTCCGCAAAACGAACGGAGCCTAAATTTCGTGAAAGTCGATGTATATTTATTATTAACGAAAAATCATTATGGTACAAAATAAACGAAGGTAAAAAAATCGGTATATTAAGTGACATGATACAACCACTGGGGTGGGTTGCGACTTCCACGCCCTGCAAGAGGCAGGACACACAAGTCTGCGAGTGAGTGTAGAGTAGAAATAGAGTAGGACTGACAAAAAAAGAAAGAAAGTGACATGATAAAGCCATTTAGTGTTCCACACGTGTCCGTTTTAATCCAATTAGATGGTCGTACTCTAGCCTGATGGGGTGACTATAAAAGCCGACTACACGGATTATAGGGTCGCGGCAGGATAACCCATCGGGGAACATGTTAACCTTACAGTATCCCTTGGGTGGGGCGAATAGTAAGACCACTGCCTGAGAGACCAAATGCCCATTCGCTCTGTGAACAGTTCGGCCACTGTGGGCCGTAATATAACACCACTTGTCGTGGCCAATTTGATTGTTTCGCGTTCTTTTGCTTCAGCCAAAAAAGCTTCGAAGTTTCTTCCCATGTTAGAAGTATGCTGAGCAAGTTGAAAATCCAATTTGTCTTGCCTGTGGTCAAATGGATCATACGCATTTTGGTCGTAAATTGGTGGACATATTCTGCAGAAGATTGTTTCTGATTGTTGATTTTCCGGTGTGCTTAGCAGGGGAAAGCTAGATACACTTGCCGTATGTATCTTTGTCACATTCGCACTGTAGGAACAAAAATCGCGCTGGAATCTTAAGCAACTCCAATGCGGAGCCTCTTCTAGCGGTGGTCAGATTCAGGTCACTATATGTCATGTTGTCTCAGGACTATTCAGTATGAACTGGACGCTGAAACCACAACTCCAGTAGTCAGTATAGGTGATGAATTGATACTTTTGTTGTGAATCTTTATGACCCTGTTTGAGGTAGCAACTATAATTCAGTCAGTATGAACTCTCGAGAAGCTTGGGGCGTCTTCTCACGGGAGAGATTGACACTGCCGTTGCTAATCTCGAATATGCATGTGCGAGTGCATTCCTTGAGTCCCCATCATCTGTTGGTTCAAAGTATAAGGGCTTTGATAAGAATGCGATGTTGCAGCACGATGTTAGGATGACAGAAGAAGCACACAGGGCTGGACGTGCTGCCTTAGCTGCTTGCAAGCTCGATGAGGCTCTTTTATTCGCTGAATATTGCTCTCTCTAAATGCCCGCTTGATGAGGCTTCTGCTGTTGCAAGGCTTTAGTCAATTATTTCTCTCATTTCTCAGCAGTTCCAGAAATCCGGGGAGCCAGTTGACTGAACTGTGAGTTTCGCATTCCACAGGCTCATCACTCTCCGTGCTCCATCTGGCTATTGTCTAGACTGAACTCATCAGTCATTCGATTTTGCAATATTTTGTGATGAAAGTAAGTACCTGCTCCCGAAGCAGGCTATTGTTATAAATAATTTAATATTGGTCTCTAGACAGGGTCGTGATTTGTTCTTAGTAGAAACTGCATTGCCTTAGATGTCTAGTTTTGCCAGGATCCTAGAGGAAGCTACTATTTTTTCTTCTGATGTATGCTGACCGTTTTAACCGAAGAAGCTGTGCAGTGTCAGTTGGCTACCTGAAGGAATTCATGTAATGGCATGTTCCTGAATACTTCATTCTCAGGGAGATGCATTCCCTATGCTCAGAAAGATTCGTGGCTGCACCCACCAGATTACATGTTCATCGGTATTCAGGCAACTGAAAGATACCATGAATGATGAAATGTGAGCTCCGAAATTGAGGTTTGAATCAGCTTGTTATCGCTTTGACGTGGTGGAAGCTCACTCATAAGAATCTGAATCATGATTTACAACTTTTGATTAGCCTTCTGGTTGATTGGCTAATGTGCTGAACAGTTAATATGTGAATTATGGACTCTTCTATGTCAGCAGAACTCACTATTGACTATTTCATGTTGGTCATACCTCAATAAGCAAGTGAAACCTTTTAGATCCTTGTCTTCTTTTCCCCACCCGAGATGCTATGCAGCTGTAAGTGTGCATCAGGTGGGCGGATCCTTGAGCACGGGCCTTTCTTTGGTGTCTGATAGACTGTTACGGCTTCTATTCTGTCAATCTCCGCAATACTTAACTCCTTGAAAGAGAACTTCCCACTATAAGCTGTTACAGTCTCGACTCGCATTGATTTAATTCCGAAATATATGTATTTATGCAAGATTGACTTGAACCTAGGGCTGTCAAAATGGGTCAGATAACCTATATTCTAGCCCACCTTCATTTAAATGGGTCACCTCAAACTTAAAGTATGGGTTATAAGGGATTTTAAAGTTAAAAGTGTAAAACAGATGGATTTTAGTACCCACCCCATTGATGGTCACGTGGTTTGTGCTCAATTCTGCTATCAGAAGGGAGTGAGTTCAAATCCCTGCGGTTGCTTGTGTGACTCACCTGCAGTCCGAGGGAGGTGGGTCGCCCCGGGTTTACACCGCCCGTCACCAGTTGTATGGCGGTTCTTGGGTCACAAAAAAAAAAGAAAAAGAAAATATGGATTTTAGCGGTACGATATAAATCCGCTTTCAACACATTTAATAAATAGCTCATGCTCTATTTACTTTAGTCCTTCGCCAGTCTCTTCTTTCTCTCTCTTCGAATTCATGAGTCACGACCTTCTCCCTTGATTCGTTTTGCTTCCGCCATTATTAGGTTTTTCTTCAATCTCTGACTCGCAAATTTACACTACTATGACAAATTGTACTTCTAAGGAAACTTAAACTTTCACCACCACTTTTACTTCTTTGTCCACTCCCTCACTAACTTGACGACGGTTCATGGAGCAGTCCACTGTTCAAAGGGCAACAATTTAATGAGAAGAATTGATAAAAATGGATTCCGGGTTATGTCCTAGGTATAGATCGCTAAATTTGTATTGGATATAAACGTGTCAATTTAGGTTAGACCATTTTTCACCTCATCGACCGACGGCTCTGCTTGGACCGAATAACAAATGTTATCCAAAAAAAGGAAAAAAAAATCGTTACACGCTCACAAGCACATTGCACGAACATTCAACCTAGCGTGGACCACTTGCTCTCCCTGATATGTAGATTCTAAAGCAGATAGGCTCTTGTCGGCGCACTGTTCTCGCTATGGGACCTGATTTTGACAAATCAAAAGGTCGATAATTTAGTAATCCAACTAGCATGATTTATCCAAATCAAAGTGGGTAAATTCAGAGAGAGACGTATCCTGGTCTTGACTAAAGAAACATGAATAGTCAAGTTAGCCAAGATCCCGTTCTGATGGCCGAATGATTCTCATCGATACATCCATTGACATTTCCACTAATTTTCACGTTCATAGACACATAGAAGACAGTTGTCGTTCTATGTGGTCTCCAATACTTCAGAGGATGGACACATACCCACCGTTGTAAACAGAGTCATTTAATAGGGTCTTGCATGTCGGTTTTTCTTTCTTCTCCCCGTGAGCAATATAACGAGCAACAAAAAAAAAAGATAGGGCTGAGTCCCTCCTTTTGTAGGCTGGAAAATTCAATGCCAACATAACTCCTAGCTGTATTTAATGGATATTTATATGACAAGTTCAATACCAAGAATGAGGCTGGGGTTAAAAGGTGTAAATGGGACACGGCGGATCTCTCAGCCACCATCTGTTTGACGAAATCCGAGCACTTGGTGTGATCTTGGAGCTCGCCACATCAGTCAACATGTCACCAATCTGAAGTATATTTTTTTGATTTGAAGTGAAGATAGCACTGCCCATTTTCTCTTCGAGTCAATCGGAATATGCAGAAAGTGCAAGGAGAGAGTTTCAGCTTCTGAGGTTAGCTCCCTCTTTGTTTCTGATCTTAATTCTTGCAGAGCTCTGTGCATAAAATTTGAGCCTTTAAGATGATATCACCCTCTACCTTATTCGGCTGAGATAATTCAAATCAATCCCCTAAAGGGATTGTTCATCTCTTGCCAAATTCTATCGCATTTGGGAGGGTAACGGTTGGTATAATGTCATAGCTGAATATGACTTCATCTTTAAGTGTAATCTATGTAATGTTCAATTTACTTCACGCATCTCCCCGGAAAAGTTTAAGAATTCCTGCAAAAAGAATCACAAAGGTTTTGACATGAAAGTTCAACAATCAACAGGGTGTGTTCGAGGGGGACTTGAAAGTCACAGCCAGCCCAATCTGCATCAGGTGATTAAGGGGAAGCTTGAAATGGAATTGCGGGTCATGTCATATTTTTACTTTATCTTAGTCTTTACTTTAAAGATTAAAACCCTGTATTTTTCAGAAAGCTGAGAGGCCACCATCACAGAGCACTTTAAAGTTACCATCGAGAGCATTGATTGGATTGTGTTCTTGACATTTTCTTCCTGTCTTAAAAATCAACCAGGACCAAGAGTCTTCCCGCAACCACCACCAACGCCTTTGCCTTTGAGCTCACCAAACATGGGCGTGTTCTATCATGAAGAAGAGCCACCAAACCTTTCTAAGAGATGCAAGTGCCTCTCTGCAGTGCTCAAGGAAGCATTCTCTCAGTGCCATACTTTTGATAGACAGCTCTCACGGTCAACCCCTGAAGAGGAGTATCCGATGAGCGATTCCGGCGATGAACAGGAAGTAATGATTTCTCCTTTATGTCAAAGTAACAAAACAATTGTCGTGTTTTCGTCTTACCAACCTTTTTAACGTTCATGTGTTTGTTGCATCGTACTGAATCAGTTCAGAAAGGAGTATTAACTCATTGGCTTTGATTGTATCCACTCTTTTGGCAAGGAACTTGACATGAGCTTTATCCACGACCAGACAATTGCATTTGTCAAATTAGCCATGAGAAACCTTCTAGATACAGGAAGACTGGCACCATTGCAATCAGAGCCGGAATCTTGGATTGAATATAACCTTTGTAATGAATTATCGGTGCTTCTCAGGAGGTTGTATCGGAGATTCGCAGTCGAGCCATGGAGAAGCTAAGGCGCAAGGCGAACTTCACTATGGACAGCTTTTCCTTTGTCTTCTCCCCGGGCATGGACGAGCTTTCTTTCACCCATCAACAGGGAGCCGATCATGATGAAGACGACAAGGAGGAATTCGTGACTGTAAGGAGCTGCTTCACCTGCTGTTCAAGCGCTGCAACTGCAAGCAGGGATGAGTTCATGACCGTGAGGACCAACTTCTCACGGTGCTCGAGCTTGAATGAGATGATGATCCAAGAAATGCGGCGGCGCTCAATCATTCAGGAGTTCTGTCACTGCCAGGGGTGGCCATTCGGCCTGTGCCGGAAGCTCCTATTGCTTCCGCCTCTGCCCAAGTCTCCAACAGAGTCATGGTCATGGAGGAGAGGTACCAGGCTGAGAAAGATACCCTATATTTAGTGCTTCTTTGATCTGGGTACTCTTTGGTGATTGTTCATGTAATAAATGGGTAGTTTTGGGCGATGTTGGTCACATTGCTGGAGAATTATCATTTTGTCAGCTTACAGCAAACTAGAGAGAGTAGGGAAAACAGATATAGAGACAGGTTTACTCCAAGCTGAGATTGAAGATTGTGGATGAGTTTCTAGCACATTCTAAGGCATCCAATTTGCGAAGAGGAGTATACTAAGCGAAGATGGATAATCATCTGATTGAATAATCGTCATTTCAATATCTATGTATCAGATCTGAGTTATATCATCAAATCACTCTGAGCGTTGTCGACAGAGGACTATCTCTTGCACTGAATATGGAAATGTCACTCTAACATGAGTTCCATCCAAATGGGTTCAAAAGTTAGGTGACCTGTCAATTACTGATAAATAATTTTTTTTTTTTTTTTGTGACCTGAGAACCGCCATACAGTCGGTAGCAGGCGGCGTAAACCCAAGGTGACCCGCAGGGACCCACCTCCCATGGGTCGCGGGTTAGTCGCACAATGGGTACTTACCAATAATATTCATCAATACAAAAACCACCAAAGGAACATCCATTCTTTTTTTCGCTTCTCTTCAGGTTCTTCTTCTCCTTAGAACACGTTATTTAGAATCATGGGAAAGGTCATGTTTTGGCACTGGAAGCAACTATAATCGACTATCAAATAGAAGCAAATTCAAAAAAAAAAAAAAAAAAAAAAAAAAAAAAAATGCACGACAAAATAACGTAAGAACATTTCTTCATGACCAATTAAACATGGGAAAATATAATCAGAAACATCCTCATCCCCCAATTTATGTCAACAATTAAGAGTCCTTTATTGAAGAACATATCAACTCAAAATTTTTATTTGGACCCATTTCAACTGCCAAACTTCCTTCCAAATTCCCAAAAACAAGATCACAAAGGCAAGCTGCAGAGTCTCGATGACACAAGATAAAAATGAACTCCATGGTTTAAGCTCTTTGCTCAATATACGATCCAGCAAGTCCAGAAGTTCCAAGAACCGTAACCTGCAAAAGCAAGACCAACCCAATTAGATTTCCAGAGGAGAATGCTCATATGACTCATTACCCATCAACTATATCATCATATATTATCTCATGGTTAGATACAGGCAAATGCAACTCGCCAAAGTTGTGAAGATTCTGACCAAAATTGTGCGACAAACAGAGAGAGAGCACACTGTGTTTTTTTTTTTTTTTTTTGGGGGGGGTTGGGAGGAGGAGGGGGAGTTGTTTGTATTTACATAAAGCAACTCAACATCAGCATCAGTGGCCTTGTGTTGTCCATGGGATTGAGGGATATGAAACAACTGTTAATCACCCATTCCCTGAAAAAGGTAAAATCAAGTTGCATACATTGCCTGAAGTAGTTACTCTCCAGATGCTGGAGCTTTCTTGTGGCATAGCAGACTGTCAGATGTGATGTAAACAGCTACATAAAAATGAAAGCACAAAAAAAATTCTACAAGGCCTGGTCACGAGAAACAATATCCTCACCTTTCCCCATTCAGAGCCAAGGCCTCCACATCTCATCTTTAAGTGAATCATCTTAGTTCCCAACTCTGTCTCTACTTTCTTCCGTAAATAAGTCTCATCAGGTCCAAATGCATCCAGATAGGCAGTATACCGTTCATAAATTTTTCGAAGGGCACTGGCATACTCATCTGACAAGGGCTTTACATCCTGCAAGAAAAATATAAGTCATAGGTGTGAGAAAAGAAAAAATAGAAGGTACAGGAAGTGTTTGGCCTTCTCAATCATGAGGAGGACTTAACCTCGCCACTCAATCCGATACTGTCATCAAGTTCCATTTTCAATGATGTAAGCACACCAGTGAATTCCTCAACTGCTTCAGCTGCACGGTAAACGTTGGCCAAGACCTCTTGACCAGCCTTATCATCGGTATTCCCGGACAGTGCTTCTTTAACATCATGCAGAACGTTATCGGGAATCTCATCCCAGCTAGCAGCCATCAGATCCTTGAATGCATTCAAAACATTGGGATCTTCAAAGTCAGGCATGTGAGTAACATCTTCACTGAAACAACGTGTGCTCCCCATACTCATTCCGCAAGGGGGCCTGCAATCTATAAGGTTTGCAAGAGAAAGAAAAGCTGAGATGGTGGAATGCAAAGAAAAGCTGAGATGATGGAATGCACCATAACAACTTAGAAACTGAAGCTCGATGGGAAGGAACACGCCATTAAAATGATAAGCAGAGACCAATTTGACCAACCAAACTTGCAGCTCAACAGAATTCATTGAAGATAACAGTCTGACACCAATGCAAGGAACTTTCTCCCACAGAACTAAAAAGGTCATATAGAACCAACAGTGGCAAACATTGTAAAAATGCAAAGCATTAGCACCAACCAAGAAAACAATTAAGGACCATTTGATTGCATAAATCTCAGAAAACAAAGTCTCAGAATCTCAGCTCTCACTAACCCATTTCATACGCCAAGTAAAAAGTAAGACAAAGTCGGTTCCAGGATTATCATCATATTACCAAACAGGTTAATTTGAATTCATCACCACACAAGAATTAAGCAGCCGACAACTAACTAACATTGCATAGGATCATTTATGTATCTCCAGCTGTCCACACTTATAGGCTCTAGCCATCCTTATTTGAAGACCAACACTAATTTACCATTTGAGGTACCATTGACTAGTAAACGACACATCACAATATCATAACAACATCACAAAGCAACTTCACATAAGTCCCCATATATACGAGATATACACAGAAGATAAAATGATCGGTGAAGATGCATTGTCGCTCCAGATACCGACGTCCTCTACTTCTTTACATCGCTATGCACCTCACAAAGTGAAAGCTCCCAATTTTTCGCTAGGAATAGCCTAAATAAACCAAACACCCAGTTCAAGTTCAACCAAGAGTACTAAAATTCCACTCAACTAAAACCGCAACTAATGTAACCTCTCATCAAGAGGGAGCTAAATCAATTGAATTTGAGCAGAGAGAGGAAGTCAGGAGCTAAACATGGCATCAGACAGAAATGCAAAGCGAGTCCTCACATTCAACCCCACAGATCATGATTTCCCCAGAAGTAAAATCGACATGCCAAGGGCAATAGCGTTCCCCCCAGAGATTAATTACTTCCAAAAATCCATCTTTTCGCTCTTAAGATATCCCACACAGAGAGTACACTAATCAAAGCTCAAGAAAGGGAAATGAAATCAAGAAACGAAAAGTCCACACCCAGCATCGAAGAAGGGAAGTGGGTATTTACCGAAGGGAAGGTTTCTGGTCGGGGGAGCCGAGACGGACTGACTGGAAAGCCCGAACAAGCTCCGGGAGGGGACGGCGAAGTGGCGGGCGAGAGAGAGGCCGCCGCGGTGGCCGACGGCGGCGGCCGAAGACGAAGCGGGCCTAAAGCGGGCCGAAGCCGAGCGGCTGATGATGGATCGCAAGACCGCCATCTTCTTCTCCATCCTCGATCGATCAACTCGCTCCCGCCGCTCGAAAGAATGCTTCGATCGCAGAGATTTACCTCGTAACGAGTTTCGGTCGGAGTGTGGAGAAACCAGCGGTGATGTTCCTGGGTTTCTCTTTTGACATTGACAGTTCTTCCAATCCGGGTCGGGCCTTTTTTCTTTCCCGGTCCATCATTTTTAATCTTTTGCCTGCCGGCTAAATATTCCTATTGGCTGATGGCATTTTCATCCAAAAAAATTAAATTTAAATAATTAAGTTTTTTTTTTTCGGTGAGGCCTGGTCACACTCGCCAGCCACAACCCTCGACAGATCTAAGCGAGAGTTGCTTGCTCGAGCCCTTGACGGTTGCGGGTGGCCTAACCTAGGCAAGTCGTGGCTTGGTGAGGGTCAGCCTTGCCTAGCTTAGTGCAGCTTTGCTTGCCTAGGTGAGGGCGAGCCGCACCTCACCTATGACAGGTTTGGGTGAGGGAGAGGGTTGCCTTGCTAGCAACTAGCGAGTGATGGCCTTGCCTTAGCGACACAACCTTCACCTTGGGCGAGGCCACTCTCAAAAGCATAGCAAGGATCGCTTGGGATGCGTTTGGTAACGTTTCGTTCAAAATTGTTCAGGGAAATGAAATAGAAAAACTATTTCTCGCCTCCAGGGAACAATTTTTGAACAGAAGAAAGTGTTTCGTAAACTGTTAGGGAATAAAAAATGAACAGAAAGTAAATTTGTGTTCTTTTTTTGTTCTTTTAATTTTTTAATATTTTTATTTTATTTTTCTTTCTTTTTTTCTTCTTTTGGTTGGTTGCCGGCCTCGGCCATGGTCGGTGACCGGCCGATGAGGGCTAGCGGCCTCGCCCAGCCACAGCGAGACTCGCCGGTCCCCGGCGAGGCTCGGCCTCACCTTGGCCGGGCGAGCTCGGGCTCGCCAGCATCCGGCGAGCCCGAGCTCGCCTAGCCTAGGCGCGGGCGAGGCCAACCACCGATGAGGCTTGGCCTCATCGGGCCACACCCGAGCCGGCGAGCTCGGGCTCGCCCGATTTGGGTGAGCCCAAGCTCGCCTAGCCAAGGCGAGGCCAAGCCTTGCCAGGGGCCGGCGACGCTTTGGTGAGGTCGCCGGCCCTTAACGGCCGGTTGCCGACCATGGTCGAGGCCGGCGACTGGCCAAAAAAAAAAGAAAAAAAGAGAAGAAAAAGAGAGGAGAGAGAAATTTTGTTCTTAAAAATTGTTCCAAAAACAAGAAATATGTTTTTTTCGTTTCTCGTTTCGTTTCAAATGTGTTCAGGAATAAAAAATAGATTTCAAAACAAAAACGCAAATAAACGCGTTTGTTATTATTTTTTGTTCCCTAGAACAAAAAAACATAAATTTTGTTCATAAAAAAAAAAAAAGAACGTTAACAAATAGGGCCTTGCTTGGCCATGGCTAATGGCTGATCATTGCCTATGGTTGGCAAAAAGAAGAATCATTGTCTATGGTTGGCAAAAGGAAGAAGAAAGAAAAAAATTAATGTGAAATTGAAAAAAATTAAATATTGTAAAAATATTCTATGTTAGTGGTGTATTTTGTAAGATGGCCAATATCTACGTCAGTTAATTTTGGCCAAATCGAATAGACTCAATTGATAAAATGTGAAAATATTTGGGATTTAATAAGCAAAATTGAAAAATTAGGTACTAAATTATAGCAATAGTATAATGAGTTTAGGATTTTTTAGATAATTTTTTTTATAACAAAAGAAAATTGTATTTGTTACTTAAAAAGATACATAAAAAATTCATAAACTTCATAACAAAGTGGATAGAAGCATAGCAAAACCCAAAATATTGCAATTCAAATCCAAATCTAGATAACAAAGAGGATCAACATAGCATTGATAGGGTTAAATATATGCTTATTCCACAATAACATATTTGTCAAGCAAAATAATCATTAGTTGATCAATGGATCACATAATGAGCACTGTTAGAAATTTCTTATCTAGTAATTATGATGTTGCCAATTGATAGTGTGCGTTTATGTTTAGCTTCCTTTACACCATCACTGTACAAGTTAAAAAAAATATGGATCTAATATTTGGGAGAGCAAATTTTTGTGGTTCAATGAGGCACCATATTTTCTACGATCACAATAAAAGTTGGAGACAGAAAACTTGTACACAAGTAGAGTGTAAGGGCATCGAATCTAAGCATATTTATTATACCAAGATCTAAATCGCAAGACAATAACTCTTAGATCTAGAACTAGATCGGAAGGATTACAAAACTAGGATAGGAAAATAGAGCTCCTAAATTTAGATCTAGAGAGAAGTAGAAAAAAGAAAAAGGACAAAAGGACATAAAAAGAGTCAATAAGAGGGGGAGGGGAGGGTGAGACTACCTCGGACCCTACCCTCGTGGTCAAAGGTTGAAAAAGCGGATGGAGAGAGAACAGTGAGGGAGAGATCGGAAGGGTCAAAGAAAATGACTAATCTCTTTATTTTCATCTTTATAAATTATAATATCTCAACATCCCACTAATCTCTTTATTTTCATCTTTATAAATTATAATATCTCAACATCCCACTAATCTCTTTATCTTCATCTTTATAAAAGGGAACCTCAAACTCATCAGATAGCAATCTCTCATGGAGCCACACAGCAATTCAAGCAAATCGGAAGTGGCCTTCGAGTGGCCTTCGATTATTCGCGTTTACAAAGACGGCCGCGTCGAGAGGTTCTTTGAAACCGACGTCGTCCCGCCGTCCACCGACCCCGAAACCGGCGTTTCATGTAAGGACGTCACCATCCCCGTCACCACCGCTGCTGCTGCCGCCGCCGCTTCTGAGCCCTCCTCCCACGTCGTCTCCGCTCGCCTCTTCCTCCCGAAACTCGCCGACTCCCGAAAGCTCCCCCTCCTTATCTACTTCCACGGTGGAGGGTTCTTCGTCTCCTCCCCGTTCTCCGCCGTTTACCACAACTACCTCAAAGCCGTGGTCGCGGAGGCCAACGTCGTCGCGGTGTCGGTGAACTACGGGAAGGCCCCGGAGCAACCGATACCGGCGGCTTACGAGGACTCCTGGGCTGCGATCCAGTGGGCAGCTTTGCACCGCGACGGTGATGGCCCGGAGGCTTGGTTGAACGAGCACGTGGACTTTGGGAGGGTGTTCTTGTCCGGAGAAAGCGCAGGTGAAAAAATGATCATGTCATCGTTAAGTTACTTCATTCATTCTGTGCTTGCGACCTGTCTGTAAAGCAAATGGACAAAACGATTGACTGAAATAGTCTTTATAGACTCGGTTTGAAACTCTGTTGAATCACATGTAAACATTCTAATCGAGCAGGTGCCAACATTGCTCACAACATGGCGATGGCGGCCGGAAAACCCGAGCGTGGGCTGAACATCCGGCTTCTTGGAGTTGCTCTAGTCCATCCTTATTTCTGGGGTTCCAGTCCGATCGGGCCGGAGGCACTGCATCCGGATAGGAGGGCTGAACTGGACTGGATATGGCCTTTCGTCTGCCCGTCTACGCCGGACAGCGATGAACCGTGGATCAACCCGATGGCCGACGGAGCCCCGAGCTTGGCGGGGCTCGGGTGCGGGAGGGTGCTGGTGTGCGTGGCCGAGAAGGATTTATTAAGGGACAGAGGGCGGCTGTATCGTGAGGTGCTGGGCCGGAGCGGGTGGGCGGGCGTGGCGGAGATGATGGAGTCGGAAGGGGAGGGTCACGCGTTTCATTTGTATGACTTGGGAGGGGAGAAAGCTAAGGATCTGATCCGGCGGCTGGCGACTTTCTTCAATGGAGATATGTCGCCCTTGATGTCTTAATCACGAAAAGGCTTAAATTAATGTCCACTACGTGGAAAATGAGGTGGAATGTTTTTGTCGAGAGCAAGTATGAATGGACATCTTCACAAATACGACGTTATGCCGTAATCAAGAACAATTTTGTCGTAAATTTGAGAAAGTACGACGTTATTATAATGTTTATGATGGTTTGTCGTCATGTCCTAAAATCTTAAGTTAAAAAAGGAAGAGGCGACCGCCGTTGGCCGGCCAGAAAACTTGTGGCATGGTACAGACGTCGTAAGCTAAAAGCCTTATGTAATTCCAAAAATGAGTTGCTTTCCCCCCGCTCCTGTGGCTTTTGATGTGAGTGAAAATGAGCTGGAGAAGTTGGTGCGTTCTAGTCTTGGCCTTGTTACAACCAACTATCCACTGGACGACATGCTTCGCGATTTCTGAATCTGACAAATAATTGTCGAGATGATTACACGAAACTGTCTTCAATTTATTGTACGGATGCCAATTGTCATAAACATATTAATTTGACTAATTTAATCCTATACCTTCAGATGATTTGTTAATATAGTCTTTCCGATCAATTTTAATCAGCAATCATAGACGTTGGCTTGACATATAATCTGTCGTTTTCTTCCAACGTTGGCATAATGTTTTCAAAGCAGCGTGATGGGATGGGCTCCATGCGAGGGTGCAGTCCCTTTGGACAAGTTTCTCGGATCAATTTAATTTTAAGCTTGGTGTGCCGTGCCGACTCTGACATTTGTAGCAAAGCAGAATATGGGGGAATAATATATGGCCAGAGCAAATTTATGTTGGATAAGGAGGAATGAGGTGGGCGTGGATGCGGCCGCGGCTGCTGAAGACTTTCCAGACCTTTCGGACGAGCGGTATTTTCACGCGCGAGAACTGAAGCGGCCTGCCCCGAACATGGTCCGTGAAGTGTGGAGTTTTCATGGACTCGCGACATTCTATAGGCACTTCATTCGCAATATCAAGCACCGTTATGGCCCCGACCACTGAAGAAAAACTATGTTCACTGCAGGTTTTCTACTTTGCCCTATTTCAATAAGCTGTTTTGAAGTGGGCTATGATGTGCCTGGAGTGGGGATTGGTGTGGTGCTGTCCCGGGAGAAGAGACTTGTGGCCTCTTTTCAGCAAGGCTCTGTGTGATGCGTGTCGACGATTACATACATACGACGGAAATTTAATGCAGTCATGCGTGCTCCGAAGCGTCGGGAGCATTATCTGATTGCTAATGGATTTATGCTGTATTCAGATCGTGGAGCCTTGAACTATCTGGGTAGTCAGAAGCCAAATTAGCAGCGATATGCATGCTAAAGGGTGCATATTTCTGCAGAAGTTCCTATATAAATTACAGCATCAATCTGATACTTTCTTTTTTTTTGGGTAAAGGTAAAGACTCAATCTGATACTTTGATCTGGGTTGCTAACTAAGAAGCATCGACACTCTCCGGAAGTCTTCATGTCTCTGACACGTGTCCGATACGCTCCGACATGCTCCGACATGCTGTTAACGAGTGTTGGAAAATTTGACATGTGATCAACTTTTCCCGACACGCTCCGACACACGAGTCTGAAATTTTGACATGCGACTCTAACACGCACGGTCAATTTTAAAAATTTTCAATACTTGAAGGGTCAAAATATAAATATATGAAAAAATAATGAAAATAACAAAAATAAAGGGGAAAAAGAAAATTTTCGCTTTCTCACTTATAAATTTTGACCTTCCCGTGAGTGACGATGGAATGCCCCTCTTCTTGCCGGTGTCACTCAGTTGCCCCAGCAAAGTTAAAGTTGTGATTTTTTTTTTTTTTTTTTTTGGCTTCTTTCCACCTCTTGCAGGTGTCGCTTGCGAGTCATCTCTTTTGGTCACATTTTAATATGGCGAATTTAGTTATTTCCTTTTCTTTTGGTCGTACTTTGAGAGTTCTTGTCTTAGGTTTTCATTTTTCTTGAACCTTGTTTTGCAAAGGAGCTCAAGCCAATTTATATCATGAACTTTGAACTTGGTCTGAGATTATAAGAAATCTCATTAATTTTTGACAAATGTAAGAAAATAGGACATGTTCCTTCAAGTTTACTCTTTTGTGTTTGCAATTTTTGAATTTCTCATTCAATCTCTATTAAATTAAAAAATAAATAAATGATATTAACAAATGTTGGATTAATATTTTTAGTATAAATTAATTCTATGCTCTTTTTATTATTTATTTATTTATTTATGTATATATATAAATATATATTTAATATATAATGTATCGGAATGTGTCGGAATTCTCTATTTTTTTTTTATAAATAACATGTCGGCGTGTCGTGTCGTGTCGTGTCGCGTGCCGCGTGTCTGTGTCGGTGCTACATAGGTTGCTGATGCGCTAAGTTGGCGAGCTGATTTCCACTCTCGGAAGTGAGGTCCTGGGATTTTGGATATCGGCAGGATTTATGTGCTGAGGATGATTATTTCCAGGATGTCTTGGAAAAATTGAAGCAGGGACAACCTGATGATGGCTTTCGTGTATCTGATGGGTTTCTAATGCAGGGTAATTTGCCGTGCGTCCCGAATACATCCTTGCAGCGGGAAGCTGATTCGAATTTCGCGCGGTTGTGCATTAAGATCGTAATGGCGGCAGCAAAGGAGTTATTACTGGCCCCGGTTGAAACGAGATGTCGGGCGGATGGTGCAGCGATGTTATGTGTGTGCCAAACGGCAAAGGGACATGCCCAGGACACAGGGTCGATCGTGCCTCTTACCGGTTCCTGACAATATTTGAGGAGACCTGTCTGTGAATTTCGTGTTGGTTCTGTTGCATACTCGGCGTGGCTTAGATATTCGTCGCTGTGGTTGGTGATGGGTTTTCCAAAAATGGGGCGTTTCCTTCCGTGCGAAGCACGTAGCAAAATGATATTTCTCTGAGATTGTTCGCCTCGCTGGAGTGGACATGGATAAATCCATCACTTCGGACATGGATATGGACACTCAGGCTTTCTCGGTCACTTTGGGTGCAGTTCATGGGGTCTGTTTGGGTCCTTGTTAAACTTCAGCAGTGCGGCACATCTACATACCCACGGCCAGACGAAGTCAGTGGATTATGCTGTGGGAGACTTGATCTGAAGTAATGTGGAAATATGCCGAAACAGTGGGATTCGGCTCTAGCTCCGACGGAATCAGTTTACAGCAGTACTGTATGTTCATCGGTAGCGTACGAAAGGCCCTTTACACGTTCTTGATGCGATTCTCTCCCTGAGTCAACTGAGGAGAGCATCGCTGCCCAAAACTTAGCGAAACAGGTGCAGTCGACACGGACCGAGGTGAAATAGAAACTCGAGGAGGCTGATGCCGAGTATAAACAAGCAATCGATCGACACCGATTATTGTTACATTAGCATCATCTTAAGCTCGTATCAGAATAAGAGGATAATCAGAATATCTACATGATAAGCAATCTGAGATTTATTCGAACATCATCTCCAGCTCTCATCAGGATTAGAGCACAATCAGAATATTCACATGATTAGCAATCCCAGATGGTTTTAACATTTGAGAGAGCAAACCTTTGTGGTTTAGTAAGACATTAGAGTTCCTGCAATCACCATTGAAGCTGGAGATAGAGGACTTGTACACGAATAGAGCACACAGATGTCGAATCCAAAAAGCATATTTATTATACTTCCGAATCTAGATCGGGAGGAATAACTCCTCTAGATTGGGAAAAGAGAGCTCTTAAACTTAGATTGGGAGAGAAGAAGAAACAAGAAAAAGACAAAAAGAACACAAACAAAATCAATAAAAGAGGGAGGGGAGAATGAGACCAGTTGAAAACGTACTCCCGATTGAAGGGTGAAAAAGCCGATGGAGACATTGGAAGGGCCAAAGAAACTTGCTTTTGCCTTGTGTAACAAGATTATTTCAACATCAGACTTTTTGGCCACTAACGATTAGTATCTCTATGATTTGTTGGAATTGACCATATTAATAGCTCTGATTTGGCAAATTGAAACTGGCGTGGTGGACCATGCTAGCCAAAAGCATGAATAGGGAGAAAAAAGATACCACCATGGACAAGGTGGATCAAACTACAAGCATAATAGTCCAATATACGCTTAGTCAAATTTTCAACAATCACTTTTCATTAGAAGCTATTTATTCGACGGTTGAACTTTCAGTCAATAAAGATTGGTACTTCATTTTTAATACGAGGAAGAATAATGATTTGAAAGATTTTTTTTTAGATTAATTATTCATATCGCTCATAAAGATGAATTGATGGAAAATATTATCATCATAACCATATATTGTTGTTGATAATAATAACTTTTTTGGTAAACTAATTTGTTTAAGCTATGAAATAGTGAAATACAACTTCTGGACGGTTTAAAATGCGTTCACACTCGATTCGCATATTCTCTTTTATCTTCATGCTTATAAAAGGAACCACAAACTCATCAGAGAGTAACCTTCCTCTCTCTATCTCTCTCTTTCTCCCATGGAGCCAGACCACAAATCAAGCAAATCGGAAGTAGCCCTCGGGAGTCTTCCGATTATAAGAGTCTACAAAGACGGCCGTGTCGAGAGGCTCTTTGGAACTGACGCCGTCCCGCCGTCCACCGACCCCGAAACCGGCGTTTCATCCAAGGACATCACCATCCCCGTCACCGCCGCTGCCACCACAACCACTTCCGGACCCTCCTTCCATGTCGTCTCCGCTCGCCTCTACCTCCCAAAACTCACCGAATCCCGAAAGCTCCCACTCCTAATCTACTTCCACGGTGGGGCGTTCTGCGTCTGCTCCCCGTTCAACGCTGCTTACCATAGCTACCTCAATGCCGTTGTCGCCGAGGCCAAAGTTGTCGTTGTCTCGGTGAACTACAGGAAGGCCCCAGAGCACCCGATACCAGCCGCTTATGAGGACTCCTGGGCTGCGATCCAATGGGCGGCTTCGCACTGCGACGGGGATGGCCCGGAGGCTTGGTTGAACGAGCATGCCGATTTTGGGAGGGTGTTCTTGTCCGGAGAAAGCGCAGGTGAAGAAATGATCATTTCATTGTTGAGTTACTTCAGTCATTCTGCGCGTGTGACCTGTTTGCGGAGCTATGGACAAAGCGATTGCCTGAAACAATCACTATACACTTAGTTTGAAATTCTGTCTTGATATTGACTTTTTATGGCATGTACGTGAAGAAAGTTGAATCACAAGTGAACATTCTAATTGAGCAGGTGCTAATATTGCTCATAACATGGCGATGGCGGCCGGAAAACCCGAGCGCGGGCTAAACATCCGGCTTCTTGGAGTTGCTCTAGTCCATCCTTTTTTCTGGGGTTCCAATCCAATCGGATCAGAAGCACTGCCTCCGAATACGAGGGCCGATGTGGACTGGCTTTGGCCTTTTGTCTGCCCGTCTAGGCCGGACAACGACGAACCGTGGGTCAACCCGATGGCTGATGGAGCACCGAGCTTGGCAGGGCTCGGGTGCAGGATGGTGCTGATGTGCGTGGCCGAGAAGGATATATTAAGAGAAAGAGGGCGGTTGTACCATGAGGTGTTGGGTCGGAGCGGGTGGATGGGCGTGGTGGAGATCACGGAGACGGAAGGGGAGGGTCACGCGTTTCATTTGTATGACATGGGAACTGAGAAAGCTAAGGATTTGATCCGGCGGCTGGCGGATTTCCTCAATCGAGACGCGCCGCCTTTGATGTCTTAAGTAGGAAAAGTCCCTAATTTTTGTCTAATTCTATGAAAAGTGTGGGGGAATATTAGGAACAAGTATGGACGGACATCTTAGACCAGCCGCCTCTTAGGCGGAATAGTTATGAGTGCCATGCACCACAATCATCAAATATGTGGTCATAAAATTGAAAGTTGAGATGTACCTTTTTGAATCTTGTAAGTTTTATAATTATTTTGTTTCAAATCAAACTATATTAGATATGAGGAACCAACAAATATACAATTTGAGTAGTGCTTGATCCGACGGTTTAGGCTGTGTTGGGAAAGGTCTTAGGTGGTTGAGGAAAATAAAATTCCTTTGTAATGTTTGGAATAAAAGGAAAATGGAAGAAAGTGCCAAGGATGGATTATAGCTTGTTTAGAAAGAGAGGAAAAGCGAAGGATGGGAAGAAAAATTATAATGAAATTACGCTTTTGCCCAACAGACTATACAAGCCAGCTTGACATGGCAAAAGTCACTTCAGAAAAGGATGACGGTGGTTTTTTTTTTGAAGTTTTAGGTTTTTGAATCAAATTCTACTGGTCCTCTTCACATCCGGGCTCAATCGATTAACTCACAAACTTAACTCAAATATTGTTGTTTGATCCTTATTCCTACATGCAATACCATTTTTGACTACAACTTAATAAGTTTGGTTTAATGTTGAAGGTACCGATTATGCGGACAAGTTATCAATTTGGTGGATAAATTATTGATTTTCATAATTGCCAACTAAAACTACCTAGATGTTGATTTACAAACATGTTGTCGATTTTGAGACTACTAATTGACTACCTAAAGACCAAAGGCTGTCCTTAATGATTTCTCGTGTTGTTTGGTGATCATTCAAGATGTCTATGGGCTGCTAAGGCTGATAAATGAATTTAGAGTCTAAGTCTAATTACTTTGTGCTGCGACCTACTTTTTTTGTTTGGAAGGGAAAAGACATAGATTTATGGATATTACCTAAAATGTCAGCCTATAACCCTCGATTATGCACAAACTCTCCTAAGTCAATACCTCGCTTGACATGGGACATTCGATGTTAAGTCAAATTGACGCTAAGAGGATTTTTAATGAGGAGTCCCTACTAGTCTATTATTAGGGTTAGTTAAAAACCAAGTGATGCATGAGAATATATCTCATTTCCTGCACAACTAGAGAATATAAGGTTGAGAACTTGATTACAATTAGTGCTATTTTGGTATCTAAACTTATTCATTTCAAGAAGATACTTATCAAACATTTTGAAATAATTTTAAATATATCTATTAAGATGTGAGGTGATTATGCAGGTGTGCAATCATTGAAATAGCAATCAGCAACCAATGAAGTATTAAAAAATTATAGGGAAAGTAAGAATTTAACACTAAGAATAAGAAAAAAAAATGCCTTTCTTAACTAAGCTATAGGGAAACAATAATCAACACATTGAAGATGCGAAATCAAGTGATCATTGAAATAGAAATGCGTAATAGGAACTTTGGCTCGAGCACAGGCACCGGAGTCTTGGGCCCAGCCTCAATGGACTCGAGCTCAGAGTTGGGGACTTGGGCACGGGTGTTGGGGTCCAAGGCTGGGCTTCAATGGTCTCGAGCTAGGGCACTGGGGTCTCGAGCTCGGCCTCGATGGACCTTGGGCTTGGTCTTGATGGACTCAGGCGCAGAGTTGGGGACTTGGTCACAGGTGTTAGGGTTCGAGGCTCAGCCAAAATGGTCTTGAGCTAGGGCGTTGGGGTCTTGAGCTTGGCCTCGATGGACTTAGGCTTGGGTGCCTAGCACTTGGCCTTGATCTCTAGTCTCGGCCTCACTGCCAAGGGTTCGGGAATGAGTATTGGAGTTTTGGTGCGCAAGAGCAAAATTTCTAATCTAAGTGTCGATATCTAGTCATATTTTGAAAATTGATTTTTGATTTTTTAATGTTTGATATTATGGAAAATCTTAAACTGGTACACTCATGAGAATTTTGCCACAAATTATTTTTTTATTGCCAAAAATTTCAAATTAGTATATATGTGATAAATTTACTCTATTTAGTAAAATTACTGAGTTGGATGATAAATTATATTGACGTGTCAAGTCTGTGGGGAAATCCATGTAGTTAGTACCACAAAAAAACCCCATAATAATACACCCATGATAGATTTAGCCAAAACTAATTTTTGGGTCACCAAAAACCTAAATTAGTACATGATGACACACTTACACTCCATTAGCTTTCTTAAAAAATCCATAACACTCTCTTTGTTTCTTCAATAAACCCTAATTTGAAAACAAATAGGGCTTATTCTCTCTCTCGCTCTCTCTTTTGGAGCACAAGAGACCCTAGATTGTCTTCCTCATCGTCACCCTTCATTGTCATCTTTATCTGAAATTGTGGAAATTGCGAAAACCATTTAGTGAGAACTCTCTAGTGACACTTTTAGTAACTTTATTATTACTCTTGACAAAATGGCTTGACCAAGTACTACCTTGTGTAAGAACATTAACGATGAATTAAGCCATTCTGAGTTTTACTTGACCTTCTGTTGATAATCCCTTTTCAAGGTGAGCATAAGTAGTGTCTTTTCACATATGATATGCAGCAATTGTTAGAATTCTGAACTCCATTCAAAAGAGTGTATTGTGCATTTAAGGTGGCGTATCACCTGTTTAGAGCAATGCCGGGACTACAAAGACTACTTAATAAAATTGGTATAGGAATTATTTTACAAGTAGGTTTTCATTATTCATCAAATTGATTTTGAGTCATATTTTATTTATTTAACAGCATTATTCTTATTTCAAAGATAAGTGTCTCGGGCACCGTCAAAAGCTATAATCCTTTTCTTTTTATGGGAAAAAAAGTGCACAATTGATATGTGAACTGGGATTATTTATAATGCGGTCCTAAATTTCTAATTTCTTGCAATTATCTCCTCGAACTTATAATAATATTTTCCCATTCAAGTCCTGGTTCCCTGATTTCGGCAAATTTAGCCTATGTGTCCGAGGATAATTGTCAAAAGTACGCGGCGGAAAAACTTAGATGGGACCATGGACGATGAATTTGCGCCAACCAAACTACAAGAATAGTAGTGCAATACAAAATTAGGTGAAATTTCAATAATAACATTACACGGATTTTTTTAATCAAAAGAAAATGATATTCATTGCTTAAAAAGATAAATCAACCTGCTACTTCATAACAAAGCGAATAGAAGCAAAGCAAAACCCAAAATATTGCAATACAAACCCAAATCTAGATAAGAAAGAGAGTCAACAAGGCACTAACAGGGTTAAGCACACACTTGTTCCATAATAACGGATTTGTCAACCAAAATAATCATCATTCGGTCACTAGATCTCATATCATCGTCGATGAAATGCCTTCTCCAGTAATTACGATATTGATAGTTGGCAAATGTGCGTCTAGATTCAGCTTCCTCTATACAATCGATGTATAGCGACAATCAAAACAAGTTGAGCAAACACAAATATAATATTTGTGATAGCAAATTTTCGTGGTTCAGTAACACATCAAAACTCATGCGATAATTATTGAAGTTGAAAACACAAAACTTGTACACCCACAGAGCATAAAAGTATCGAATTAAAAGCATATTTATTATACTCTCAAATCTAGATTGAGAGAGAATGGCTCTCAAATCTAGAATTAAATCGGGAGATGAGAATTTCCAAATTTAGATTGGGAGAAAAGAAAAAAGGAACACAAACAAGAGAAAGGGAAAGGTGAGACTAGCTCAAACTCTAACCCTTATGAACGAAGGTCGAAGAAGACATGGGAATAGAGTAATGAGAGAGAGAGAGAGAGAGAGAGAGAACGGAAGGGTCAGAGAGACGTTAGGATCATTTCAACATCAGACTTTTGGCTACTAACAACTGGCACTTTAATTTGTTGGAATTGACCATTGAAAGCTTTCATTCGGCAAATTGAAGCTGGTGCATTGGACTATGCAAGCCAAAAGTGTGACTTGGTGAAAAAAATATATCCACGAACAAGGTGGATCGAACTATAAGCATAACAGTCCAATGTACACTTGGTCAATTTTTCAATCACGTTTTACTAGAAGCTGACTATTTGACGGTTGAACTTTTGGCCAATAAAATTTTGGTACGTCATTTTTAATATGAGAATATAATGGATGTGCATTTATTTCGAGCAAAATTAACGATATGGAAAATATTTCTCTTAAAAAGATTATTTGTATTAGTCACAAAGATGAATCCATGAAAATTTTTTCACTGTAAGCTTAGATTATTGTCAACAAAAATAACATTTTTTCGTAGATTAATTTTGTTTAAGCGATGAAATGGCGAAGTACAACTTTTGGATGGTTTAGAACCACTCACACTCGATGTATACAATCTCTTTATCTTCATGTCTATAAAAGGGAACCACAAACTCATCACAGAGCAACCTCCCCTTTCTCTCTCTCATGGAGCCAGACAGCAATTCAAGCAAATCGGAAGTAGCCTTTGAGAGGCTTCCGATGATAAGAGTCTACAAAGACGGCCGCGTCGAGAGGCTCCTTGGAACTGACTTCGTCCCACCGTCCACCGACCCCGAAACCGGCGTCTCATCCAGGGACGTCACCATCCCCGTCGCCGCTGCTGCCACCACGGCCACTTCCGAGCCCTCCTCCCATGTCCTCTCCGCTCGTCTCTTCCTCCCAAAACTCACTGACTCCCGAAAACTCCCGCTCCTCATCTACTTCCACGGTGGAGGGTTCTGCATCTCCTCCCCGTTCACCGCCATTCACCACGGCTACCTCAACGCCTTGGTCGCCAAGGCCAAGGTCGTTGCCGTCGCGGTGGACTACAGGAAGGCCCCGGAGCACCCGATACCAGCGGCTTATGAGGACGCCTGGGCTGCGATACAGTGGGCGGCTTCACACTGCGACGGAAATGGCCCGGAGGCTTGGCTGAACGAGCACGCGGATTTTGGGAGGGTGTTCTTGTCCGGAGAAAGCTCAGGTGAAAAAATGATCATTTCGATGTACACTTCAGTCATGTGGTGCTTGTGGCCTGTTATTCCCAGCTTTTTTTTATTTCCATTCTGGTTTTATTTGACGCGTTTTGACTTTCATTGGAGAAGTAGCTGGGCTAAAATGATAAGGTCACCTGGTAGAGTTCCATGTCATGGAGGAAATAATGATGCAAAGTTTGGGAAATGTTAGGTAGGTTAAGACCAAGTTTTAAAGCAAATGGACAAAGCGATTGACTGAAAGAGTCTTTATATACTTAGTAGGAAACTCTGACTTGATATTGAAGTTTTACAGCATAATACGTGAAGAAAATTGAATCACAAGTAAATTCTAATTGAGCAGGTGCCAATATTGCTCATAACACGGCGATGGCAGCCGCGGATCCCGAGCTCAGGCTAAACATCCGGCTTCTTGGAGTTGCACTAGTCCATCCTTTTTTCTGGGGTTCCACTCCGATCGGATCGGAGGCACTGCCTCCTAATAAGCGGGCCGATGTGGACTGGTTATGGCCTTTTGTTTGCCCGTCTAAGCCGGACAATGATGAACCATGGGTCAACCCAATGGCCGATGGAGCACCGAGCTTGGCGGGGCTCGGGTGCGGGAGGGTGCTGGTGTGTGTGGCTGAGAAGGATATATTAAAAGACAGAGGGCAGTTGTACTATGAGGTGTTGGGTCGGAGCGGGTGGATGGGCGTGGCGGAGATCATGGAGACGGAAGGGGAGGGTCACGGGTTTCATTTGTTTGACATGAAAACTGAGAAAGCTAAGGATTTGATCCAGCGGCTGGCAGATTTCCTCAATCGAGACTTGCCGCCTTTGATGTCTTAATTAGAATAATTCCCCAATTTATGTCTCATTCTATGGAAGATGCGGTGGAATATTAGGAGTTAGTATGGACGTACATCTTAGACCGTTTACCTCTTAGGCGGAACATGTATGATTTCCATGTATCATAAATAAAATCAAAGGTTGTCATGTACTCTTTTGAATTTTATTAGTTTTATAATCATTTTGTTTTGAACATGACACAGATTATATTAGATATGACTATGAGGAACCAATATATATACACTTTAGATAGTGCTTGATCGGACAATTTAGGCTGTGTTTGGGAAGGGTTTTAGGTGGGTGAGGAAAATAAAATTCCTTTATGACGTTTGGAATAAGGGGAAAATGGAAGAGTGCCAAGGGTGGATTATATCTTGTTCGGAAAAAAAGAGGAAAAGCGAAGGAGGGGGACAAAATTAAAATGAAATTACGTTTTGCCCTAAGAGACCATCTAAGCCAACTTGACATGGCCAAAGTCATTTCAGAAAAGGATGAGGGGAGTTTTTTGAAGTTTAATTTTTGTTTTTATGTCATATTCTACTAGTTCTCTTCACAATCCGTTTGTAATGTGGGAGTTTCAGGCTCTATCGATTAACTCACAAGCTTAACTCAGATCTCATTAATTGATCCTCATTCCTGCTAAGGGCGAGCGATTCCAAGTTTCATACAAGTTTCAGTTGTTTTTTGAAGTTTAATTTTTGTTTTTTTATGTCATATTCTACTGGTTCTCTTCGCAATCCGTTTGTAATACGAGAGTTTCGGGCTCTATCAATTAACTCATATCTCATTAGTTGATCTTCATTCTGGCTAAGGGTGAGCAATTTCAGGTTCCATACAGATTCCATCTGGAACCTGGAATCTACTTGTTGGAAAAGGGTCCTCATTTTTGGGAACCTGGAATCTACTTTGTATATCTTAAAACCTGAAACATACCTTGTCATAAGTTCAAAGATCAGTTATAGAGTCTATTTAGGTTCCACATATATTATTAATTAAACGATAACAATTCACTAACTATAACTTATAATTAGCCATATAAATAATATGAATATTAATAAAGTAAAAATCTTATTCATAAAATAGAAACTTTGATTAGTATTTCTAGATTATATACTTATCATTGAACGGTATGAAATATTGGAGAATCGCACAGAGATATGTACCAAAAAAAAAAATTAAAACTTGTTTTAGGTTTTAGGTCACAGGTTAAGTTCTTTCAATTAAGAACTTTAAACTTATCCGTTGAAATAGGTTTCTTATTTTTTGGAACTTGGAATCTACCGTGCATACCTTGGAACCTGAAACTTATATGTTTTCACAGGTTCGGTTATCAGGTTTTAGGTTTTATCCTAGAATCATGCTCACCCCTAATTCCTGCAAGCAATATCATTTTTGGCTTTAACTTAATAAGTTGGGTTCAATGTTGAAGATACCGATTATGCGGAAAAGTTATCAATTTGGTGGACAAGTTGTAGACTGACTATGATTTACAAGCATGTTGTCAATTTCGAGACAATTAAAAGACCACTTGGCAACCGGAGAGCGGAGACTGTCTAGGACGATCCTTTGCTATTTGGTGATCTTTTAAGATGATTGTTGGGCCGCCTAGGTTGGTAAGTGAATTTAGCGTCTAAGTTTAATTACTTTGTGCTGTGACCTACCTTTAGGGGCATTTTCTAAAAGATAGGCTTACAACCCTCGGTTAAGTACGAGCTTTCCTAAGTCCATATCTTCCGTGACGTTGGAACATTCAATGTTAAGTCAAATCAAGTCACCACTAACTTATTAGGGTTAATTAAAAATCAAGTGAGGCATGAGAATATAACTTACTTCTTACATAATTAGAGAATCTAGAGCTGAGAATTTGATTACACTAATTAATCAATTAATATCATTTCAATACATAAACTTATTCTTTTCAAGAAGATGTTTGTCAACTAGTTTGCATCGATTTTAAATTTATCAACTAACATGATTATGCAGGTTCGCAATTATTAAAGTAACAATTAATAATAATAAAAAGCATTAAATAAATTGCAGGGAAAAGAAAAGCAATAATTTAATACTAAGAAATGAGGAAAAAAAATGTCATTCCTACCTAAGCTAAATGGAAACAGCAATCAACACATAGAAAATATGCAATCAAATGATGATTGAAATAAAAATGCGCAACCAACGACCCAAATTTTTTTCCTTAGAAAGCATGTAAACCTTATTTGTAAAGCTTTAAGAGTTATTTCAATTTGGAGTACAAATTTTTTCGATCAAGGATTTTCTCACATTTTAAAAGAAAACTACTCAAAAAATAATTTTCAAGCTTTTTCTTAATTTTTAGAAAAAAAATTCGGATTTTTAAATTTTTTAATTAATTTTATATCGAATTAAAAAAATTTAAAAAAATTTTTTTAATCAGAAAATTAGGGACTGAATATGGGCTGCAATCTGGTCCAGAATTTGGGCTCAAGGGCAAGGTTGGGGCTTGTCTTGAATAAGCCCACCTCAATTAGAAAACTCACCAAACCCACTTCTAAATATGACACATCTCAGCCCAATCACCTATATACCCAAACCTTTGAGAAGAAATAATCCCAGACTTGCTGAACCAACCAAGACCCGAATTCACTAATCCTAATTACGCCCAAACTTACAAAACTCCACTTAAGCCCACCTAACCAACTTCTCTCTTTCCCCTTCACCCTTTCTTCTTTCCCCCTCTCCACTGTTCCCTTCTTTCACGCTCAAGTCCACATCTTCTAACGAAGCGGAACCAACGGACGAGAAATGTGAGAAGTTTGAAACAAAGCTTGTGATTGAGAAGTCGGGACACAAAACAAAGCACTTCACCGTGAATCAAAACATAAATTTCGCTAAACTTCCCTCGTCAGTGGGCCATATCCGAGCATCACGTGGTTCATTTTTTTGGTCTTTTCTACTCTAATTCTCAATTCAGTCTTTGATTTTTGCCTCTATCTTTTTGCAGAGCGTGGGAATTGAACCCCACTTGAAATTAAATGTCCCCAAACTCTTCCCCTAAGAGAAAGTGGAAAATCGAACTCCTCACCTCTCCCTTTTCATGTAGGAAAGGTGGCCTCAATGATTCCATTGTGGTCCATTCACCATTCAAGATTTCGCAACATACGGTTACCGCGTGACCGGAGCAAACATGGCATTCAAAGGAACTCAATAGGCAAACTGGTGTTGATTTAGTCAGGAGTTGTCGTAAGGCCTTTGCTTCACTGACACCCCTCATCGCTTAACCACCAGCACACATACAGTTTACCGAAAAAATAGAGAAAAGGGAAAAGGGGGGGGGGCGGGGGCCGGTGTTGCAGAAACATTCAAGAGTAGTCGCGAATCGAATCCAAACCTCGACATACCGGTTCAGCAAACGTGCACCAATATATAGAACAAAATAGGCCGTGCTTGGATTCGGACAAAAACGGAGAATAGTACCATGTGACTCCTACTTATGCAAGTTTTACTTGACCTTTTGTTGATACTCCATCTTCGAGGTGAGCGTAGGTAATGCCTTTTCACAAGTGATACGTAGTAATTGTTAGAATCCTGAACTCCATTCAAAAGAGGGTATTGTGCATTTAAGGTGGCGTATCACCTATGAAAAAACACTACTTATGCTGATCTTGAAGAGGGAGTATTGACAGACAGTCAAGTAAAACTCGCAAAAGCTTAATACATTGTTAATTTCTTACACAAGATGCCACATTAGGTAATGATTAGGCCATAGAGTGGTACTTGGTCAAGCCATTTTGTCAAGAGTACAAAAGTGTCACTAAGGAGTTCTCGCTATCGGGGTTCACAATGTCCACAACCTTAGACAAAGATGACGATGAAGGACTTGATGAAGAGGAAGACGATCTAGGGTATTTTTGTAATCCGAGAGAGAGAGAGAGAGAGAGAGAGAGAGACCTATTTATTTTCAAATTAGGTTTGATTGAAGAAACAAAGAGAGATTATTAGGGATTTTTTATGAATACTAAGAGAGGGTAAATGTATTACTCGTGTACCAATATATGGTTTTTGGCAACTAAAAATTAATTTTAAGTAAATTTGTCATAAGTAATACTAATTCGAGGATTTTCATGGTCTTTAACTTCATGGATTTACACATAGATTTGCCTCATCAATCCATGTGTCCTCTTACTTAACAACTTCACAATAAAATTTGATGTATTGTCACGTGTGTATTAGTTTGGGAGTTTTCATGGTATTAATTCATTTTTTAAAGAGAAAATAAATTTTCTAAATATAAGTTTTGGTAGGAAATTTTCTTTTTTCGTTTGTTAAGGAAATCATTTTTTATGTTTTCAAGATGACAAAATAAATAAAAAACTACTAACATGTTCAATGATTGGGTAATTAGGTGAAAGACACACAAGCTGTTATGTAGATGATAGAATGTAAGGTTCAGAATGACACAAGTGCAGAACGAGACGCAAGTTTAAAACGGAGCAAGTTTTGAACGAGACAACTTAACAGAATATAACATAAGCCTAGAACATATAACAACTAGTGAATTGATTCAAATTCTACATAGAGATATACTTGATTGATTTAATCTAATTGATTAGTAAATTAATCTTGAAGACAAGTTCTTTTTCAACAGAGAAGCTCTACTTATGGAAACCTTACTCTAATTATATTGACGATCAGAATAAAGTTGAAATTTTATCATTCTCACTCAATGGCCACCAAATCTTCTTGATATAGTTTTGTCCATTGACAATATGGAAGACAATCCTTTAGAAGCTGTCTAACGGCTAGTTTGGAAGTGAAGGAGTATATAAAGAGATCAAAGGATCAAGGAGCAAGTAAGGCTAGTTTGGAAGTGAAGGAGTATATAAAGAGATCAAAGGATCAAGGAGCAAGTAAGAGACGAGGTCTAGAATCTATAATTCCAAAATCCAAGCGTACTTTGGCGATACATTTGTTTTTCATGAGCTTAAACGTTTGTGATAGTGAGAGAAATACTAAAAAAGTGACTTAGTGAAATGATGTGATCTACTACGAGTATTTACACTTAAGTTATAATTTCTTATTAATTATATAGTGGAATCTAGCCAGTAGGTTGTAAGTAAGGGAGAGTAGACATAAGCTTGACTAAACTCGAATCATTATAAATCTTGTGTGCAATTTCTCTATCCTTACTCTCTTATTGTTTATTGCTAAAAGTCTATTGCAACCTCTCTAGGTGATATGTGCTGGCAATATCACCATTGACTCATTTTTATAAGTGATCAAAACGTCAGAGAATTAGAAAAATGTTTTCAGTGAAATAAACATAGCCTAAGATTCCGAGTTGATTCACCGAGTAAAGGAATGCATGGTGCCAAAGAAAATGGTCGCTCGACCTAACGCAAAGGAGCCCTCATTAGACTTACATTTTACCAAAAATCACATGTAAACATTTGTTTAAGCCTCTTCTGTTTTATATGTAGTGATGCACCACATGCACGAGCTACAAATTGGATGCCGACAAACTCAGCCTAACCTACCTTTCATGGAGGAGAGACCTCGTCTCCCTCTGCAAATTGCCAGAAAGACAGAGAAAAATGGACAAACAAAAGAAAAAAACAGTTTACAACGAAGAAGGCAAAAGGCATAATTATTTTGGATAGTATAGGATGCCAGCAAGACGATAAACAAAAGTAAGAGCTACGAGAATTGCGTCCATACGACGAATTTCCTCGAGGCCTGACATATTCCTCCCCCGTAATTTCTGGACGGTAAAGAACTGTCGTCGACTCTTCATTCATGCTCAAGTTCAGGGTACCGGCATAAATTGAGTAAAAAAAAAAAGAAAAGAGAGCGTGCATTCTGCCGTCTTCAGTAAAATAATAATGCTGACTTGGTCGATGAACGGACATTTTACACATTATAAAAAAAAAAAGAAAAAAAGAAATCGTGGCGGCTTGCTCGCTATAGTGTAAATAGACCTGCTGGAGAGCCGAGACAGGTTCGACGAGACTGTAAAGCGTTCTGGACACATTCAACACGGAGTTTCGACTAACCTTTTTGTCTTCTTCTAAGTCGCAACTACCACTACTCCTCCCCGATAAATTGGACCCGCTTCGCTTTTTCTGTTTGAGCCATCGCTGTTTCTCGTCTCTTCGATTCATCGTCCTCGCCTGTCCCTCCTTAGTATCGTCGACATCTCTCTCTCTCGCTCTCATGGATTCATCCAAAGAGGTCTCGGTCGAGATCTTCCCCTACATCAGAGTCTACAAAGATGGCACCTTCGAGCGCCTCGCCGGCATTGAGATTGCACCGCCCGGCCTCGATCCCGACACCCAAGTCGAGTCCAAGGACATCCTCATCCTCCCTGACACCGGCATCTCCGCGCGGATCTACCGTCCCTCCTCCGCCTCCTCCACTGCCACGAAACTCCCCCTCGTCATCTACTTCCATGGTGGGGCCTTCATCATCGCCTCCATCGCCGACCCCAAGTATCATGCCAGCCTCAATGCCCTTGTCGCCGAGTCCAATGTCATCGTCGTCTCCGTCGACTATCGCCGAGTCCCCGAGCACCCCCTCCCTGCGGCCTATGATGACTCCTACGCTGCTCTGCAGTGGATCGCATCCGAGGCAGCCCGGAGCGAGCCGTGGCTCAGGGACCATGCCGACTTTGACCGGCTCTTCCTCGTCGGTGACAGCGGTGGTGCCAACATGTCCCACCACTTGGCCATGCGACTCAGGTACGGTACAATAACAAACCCAAAGTAGCTTAGTGAGTCTTTTAGTGTTCATTAGTAACTCTGTGAATTCATTGTTGTCTTACGTATAATTACCATTTTAAAATTTTTGAACGGTTTTATATCGAGTAGACAATTATTATTTTTATTTATTATGGTAGAAAAATTTACGGAAATCCCCTTATTGCATTATCTATCTAAATTTCTGCATCCGTGGCTGATAAGGGATGATGCACTGGGCAAGCGGATCAAGCTCTCGGGGATCGGGATGATACAACCGTACTTCTGGGGCGAGAAACCGATCGGAGCGGAGGTGTCGGACCCCGGCCGTAAGGCGTTGGTGGACAGCTGGTGGCGGTTTGTGTGCGTGTCGGGCAAGGGGTGCGATGACCCGCTGATCAACCCGTTCGCGGACGGGGCCCCCGGCGTGGACGGGCTGGCGTGCGAGAAGGTGCTGGTGATCGTGAGCGAGAAGGACATACTGAGGGACAGAGGGAGGCTGTACTACGAGAAGCTGGTGGAGAGCGGCGGGGCGGCCGGGGCGGCGGAGATCATGGAGGTCGACGGCGAGGATCACGTGTTCCACATCTTTGACCCGAGCTGCGAGAAGGCCAAAAGGCTGTTCAAGCGCGTGGCAGCGTTCGTCAACGCCGACGGCGATGATCCCAAGAAAGGTGCATGAAACAAGAGAGGAAGTTGGAAAAACTGAGGGAGTTGTCGATGTTGTCTTATTGCTTTGCTTGTCGCTGCTAGATTTTCTGGTCGTCGCCACGTTGTGGGTGATTGTCGATACATGGTCGGCCATGAAAGTGTAGGTAGCTTTTCTGAGTTCATGATTATTCTTGCTTTTTTTTTTTTTTTTTTTTTTTTTGCTGGTTATTGTTTTAAAAACATTAGTTATATCTGATTCGGCATGAGCCTCATGTTCTCACTTTCCTTGGAAAGTCTTACATTCATGTAAGGGATAACAATATAAATAATATTTGAATTTTATTTCAATGTGTAACGTGGTTCCTAAATATTTTATTTGATCTATGGGGTTCTTGGACCTTAGCCTAATATTCAACATAGTCCCTAAAATTTTAATTTGCATTGTGGTTCTTATACTTTTGGTATATGTTCAATATAGTCCTTGGACTATATGAAAATATTCAATGTAGTCCTTGATTCTTGAATTAACGGAAGAACAATACCGAACATTTTCATATAGTTCGGGGATTAAATCATGGACTACATTGGACCACATTGCATATTGGGCTGGACTACTTTAATCAAATTAAAAGTTCAAGGATCGATTTGTACATTGAGCCAAAGTGCTAGAGCTATTTGTGTCATTTTACCTTCATATAAAGTGAAGTTGGTGCATGACATTCTTTTTCAAGGTATTCATTTATCTAGATATATTTTACATGTTGACTTTATACTATATTAATGGATCATCTTAACCTTCAACCAAATTAAATGTTAAATATTTTTTTTACTAGATCGTTATTTTTTTAAATATAAATTTTGTCCAATAATTGTAGAAGACTAGTTTTTTGGTCGGTAGAAAACTAGTTTATGTCGATATAAAATAACACAAAGATTGGGCCCATTAAGGGGCCGTTCAACTTGCCAGCTGTTCGGACCAAAAAAAAAATAAATTTGCCAGCTGCATTTGAAACAGATCATTAGTTATGATCTGGTTTTTGTGTAATTGTAGGAGTTTAGCAAAGAGTCACTATATATACGTAAGTTTCACTAGAAACCAGTCCAACAGAGAGCGCCCTCTTCACGATTAGCATCCATCGACTCTCAGTGAAGCATATGACATTTAAGCTTAGTTTATTTGTGAATAATAAATAATCTGAAAAAAAAATTCCTAAAAAAATTCACTTGTATCACTTAAAATAATTAGTTAATGTATTATCAATCACAATTTATATTTAAACATTTTGTAGATAGCCTATTCATTTTTGTAGGCGATACAAGCTCTCGATTCTGTGAAATTATTTTCTAAATCAATAATTTTTCGCAAAATAAATGGAGTCTCAACTTGAATATAGTTTTTTTAGGTGTCTACATCTTTCTCAATTCAATCTATCAATAGAGGACCTATTTTTTTTCTTTAATAAAACCACCAATTTTAGTTCAGGTTCCAATTTTAATCCTAATTTTTTTCATCTCACGGAAGTGCACCTTAGCCAAATTTGATCCCTTTTGAGGTTCCTTCTAATGATGCCATTGAACGAAATGTAATTTCATGCGAACTTGGTGACTCATGTGACGTCCGAAATTTTTCTTGTAATTCATGATGTTTAAGATATTAAGTTAATGAGAGTTATTGGGAAAATATAATTAGTATTATAATTGTTCATAGGGATTGATATCCTCTAGAATACGTGTTGAATAATTTTCATATCATTTAAATTTTACTGAGTTAAGGTGTCTTATCGTTCTATATTAACTATAAAGAAAATTTCGGATGTTACATGAGTCACCAAATTGGTTTGAACTCAAGGTGCTATCTCTCATCATCGCTTAAACTCAAGAGATTCTTCATCTAAAGAGTCGGGGAAGACATCCTATTTTTCGTCATTTGCACCTTGGTGATCAACTTTTGCCGACACCTCTTATGGTGCAAACTCCATCTTCAATATGAACCATGTGACCCTTTTCGAGAAGTTGCTCAATACTCAGCAAATTCCAAAAAGTTCACGGCACAAAGTAAACATGTGCAATAGTAACATTAATACCATTAACTTGATGACCTCGACCGGGGAATTTTTGTGGTCGGGGTTCACTACCGATTTGGTGATGTATGGAAGTGAATTGATGATTACTTGTACTGCATATTCCACCGACATTTCGCTTCAGGTCATATTGAACACGATTTGGACTTAGAATGAAGTTTGCCTTGACTAAAATCTGGGGAATGAAAGTTGAAGAGAGTAGATAAGGAGATTTTGTGGATGGGAGAGGTGACTTATCTGGGAGATGGTACGTCGCATTTTCCAGTTTGAGGAATGCGTTTCAGTCTGGCGTTAACAGGAAAGAAAAAGACAAAAGGAGATGGAAATAGGAGAAATGGGCAAAAGAAAGAGGAAAAAGAAATATAAAATTTCTCAAAACCAGTCGTTTTTGAGTAAGTATGTCCATCTGAGACATTGGCCGTATGACAGAATGGTGGCCCACGTTGACTCAGCCTTCACATCAGTGATTTTTGCTCTAATTTTTCATTTTTTTTATATCCAGGAAACCCATATAGTCGGTAGCTGGTGGGTAAACCCTAGAATGATGCTAGGGGAGGACCCACCACCCCGACGTCACACTTAAGACCTCAAGCGACCTTGAGGGGATTCGAATTCCTCTCATTCGTGAGGAGAGGAGCGCCCAAACCATCGCGGCTACTAAAGTGGGGGTTGATTTTTGCTCTAAATTTATACTGAAAAATTACATGAAAAATTGATAAAAGATTTAGTACTTTGTCTGCCACATAATTTTGACGGAATGAATCGTTTTTAAGACTTTATATCCATGCACGGACCTAGGGTAAAAATACCACATTATAGATAGAGTAAAAAGAAATTAAAGTTAGATGAGGATTTTGTTACTTACAACAAATAATCATGTTGATTTCATCGATGGACGACTTTTTGGTTACTGGGTAGCGTAAGAGAATTTACTTATTCTTATTATTGATTTTTTCAAGAATTTGGATCTTTGACCTTCAAAAAACAACAATTGATCTGAATCCCATGACGGGATCGTCGGATTCATTCGAAAAAAGAAAGGAGCTTATCTTAGATAAGACTTGAAAAGTATTATTTTTATAACAACGTTGGAAGACGTGGTTAGACATTGACATTTAACAATGAGTCTGGCTAATCCCTGCTTGAGCCGTCGCTGTTTCTCGTCTCTCCGATTCATCGTCCTCGCCGATATCACTCGTTTAGGATCCTTGACGCCTCTCTCTCTCTCTCTCTCATGGATTCATCCAAAGAGGTCTCAGTCGAGATCTTCCCCTACATCCGAGTCTACAAAGACGGCACCTTCGACCGCCTCGCCGGCTTCGAGGTCGCCCCGCCCGGCCTCGACCCGGACAACCGAGTCGAGTCCAAGGACGTCCTCATCCTCCCCGACACCGGCATCTTCGCCCGGATCTACCTCCCCTCCTCCGCCTCCTCCGCAGCCAAGAAACTCCCCCTCGTCGTCTACTTCCACGGCGGGGCCTTCATCATCGCCACCATCGCCGACCCCAAGTATCACGCCAGCCTCAACGCCCTTGTTGCCGAGTCCAACGCCATCGTCATCTCCGTCGACTATCGCCGAGTCCCCGAGCACCCTCTCCCCGCGGCCTACGATGACTCCTGGGCTGCTCTGCAGTGGATCGCATCCGAGCAAGCCCGGAGCGAGCCGTGGCTCAGGGACCATGCCGACTTCGATCGGCTTTTCCTCGTCGGCGACAGTGGTGGCGCCAACATGTCTCACCACTTGGCCATGCGACTCAGGTACGGCACAATAACAAACCCAAAGATGCTTAGGGAGTTTTGTACTGTTCATTTGTTCTAAGTGACTTTGTGATTTCATTGCTGTCTTACCTATAATTATTATCTTTTAATTGTAAACAATTTTATATGGAGTAGACACTGATTTATATGATATTTCTAGTGGAAGAAATTTACCAAAAATCTCCTTATTTAATTATTTTTCTACGTTTCTGCATCCATCGCTGATAAGGGATGACGTGCTTGGCGAACGGGTCAAACTCTCGGGGATCGGGATGATACAACCGTACTTCTGGGGCGAGACACCGATCGGAAAGGAGGTGGTGGACCACGGTCGGAAGGCGTTGGTGGACAGCTGGTGGCGGTTCGTGTGCGTGTCGGACAAGGGAGGCGACGACCCGGTGATCAACCCGTTCGCGGACGGGGCCCCCGGCGTGAAGGGGCTGGCGTGCAAGAAGGTGCTGGTGATCGTGAGCGAGAAGGACATACTGAGGGACAGAGGGAGGCTGTACTACCAGAAGCTGGTGGAGAGCGGCGGGCCGGCGGCGGCGGAGTTCATGGAGATCGAAGGCGAGGATCATGTGTTCCACATCTTCGACCCGAGCTGCGAAAGGGCCAAGAGGATGTTCAAGCGCTTGGCCTCGTTCATTAACAGTGATGTGATGGTGCATGACAGAAAAGAGAGAAGTTGACAAGCAGAGGGCTTTTTCGAACTCGCCTTATTACTTTGCCTGAAGTTCGATCGTGGTGGTCCCCTCTGTCGGTTGTAGCGGTGAAAAACAAAATAATGGTCGATACGTTCTTGACCACAAGAATTGCGCGTAGCTTTTGCAATTCCCGATCATTTGCATGTTACTTTCTGAGTGCGGGTTTGACGTTAGTAACCTCTGACTCGATCAGCCGGGCCAGAGGCGCGCGTGTCGTGTTCTGGCTTTCGTGGCAAGGTTCGAGACTATGGTTTTTATTAAGCGAACTTGGCCCATGACGGTCCTTTTCGAGGTATTAAATTACTTCTAGTGTCTCATCTTTCTTTTTCTGAACTTCATTTATGGACCATCTTGACCTTAAACGAAATATAAGGTTACTTCTTTTTGCTAGACTTTTGTCACGAGCCTTCTCGAATCTACTTGTAGAAGTATATGTAATTCTTCTTATTATTATTATTTTTGTAAATTGTAGGAATTTAGCAAAGTATCCTGATCAGCAGGTGAAATATTCTGATCAAACAGGTGGGACAAAGAGTACGCGCTTCACGATTTTTTTTTTTTTTTTTTTTTCCTTTGTGGGCCACGCACGCTCCACGGTAAGCATGTGCCGCCTCTGAGGGAAGCATTAAGGTGTGGCCTCGAGATGGTCCTTTTATAGGTAACACTGTTTAAGATGTATTGCACCGTACAATTGGAAGTCGCGATGGAACATGCACATGATCTTTGTCTCATATCACCCCAGAGAGATGACGGGCTGGCCAACATCCGTTCTCAACTCAAGTTTGTCTTCCTCTTTGAGCAGAGGGCCTAATTTCCTATAACCGTCGGCTTTAGCTCAAATCCTAATTTCTTTTTTTTAATTTCATGAAAATGAACAATCTTTGAGTTGGTACAAAAATATGGCTCTTGACAAATTTTTGTTCAAGAGATACCATTAAAGATCCGATATGCATTCCCCGTATATTCTAACAACTCGCACCTGTGTTGAGATAAAATGTTGCACACCGATGATGTTATTGCAAATGAGGCATCCAAAGGAAGACGTTGTCATCTTAAATTGGGGGTAGAATTCTCTCTCTCCTGTCCATAAACAGATGGGAAAAAATTAGGGCGAGAGAGGACGAAATTGGCCCAAACAAAAGCAAATCACATGCAGAATGTCTTCCCAAGCAAATTCTAACAAAGAACATGAAACATTGAGTGGATTCATGAGCGACGATTGCGACGTTTTATGCAAGCATCAGTGTGGAGCAACCCCCAAGATCTCGCCAATCCCAATAAATCATGCGGGGAGGTTCTTCCGTTGTTCAACATTGAGGATAAATAGTTTATCATCAGTTTTTAATGTGAAATTGCTTCAATTTGTTGAGTGTTTTTTAACTGTTGTGTGTTTGTAGAAAATTTCTATGAGTTGAATGATGACCGTTGTGTTTAAGGATAGTTTGTCGCAACCTTCCCGTAAATGAACCACCAAGGAAAGACTAATGAATTATTAATCATAGTGCTTAACATGGACTTTCTCATGCTATACCAATTGTAAGTTGGTACTTAATCTGACATGTAATTCATCTTACTTTTTTGAGTCACTATTAATCAGTTATGGTTCAATTAGATGCCTAGGTAATATGTGGGAGTGCATTTTACTTTTGCGAACTAGAGATACAATAGATTCGGAGATTTGATTATGATAGATTAATATAACGTTGTTTAGGTACCTTTTTGCATTATTTCAAAAATATTTTCTTGCAGCCTTTATCCATTTTTGTATTGCTCTTTTATTGGGCCCATTTTCAACTTGTCAAAGCCCACGTAAAATCTCTCCAATACTTTGGGTGTTGGGTTGACTTCCATCTCAAATGTTGCATTCTAACTCTCTCGAGTTGCTTCAAATAAGATCTCATTATATTATATCGTTCTTGGAAGGGGCCCCTCACATAATGAAGAGCTTTCCATACGGTGTTATAACTTTTTTTAATAAAGTGTTGGAGCAAATCTTTCTCTTGCATATGTCAGCATATCACTATTTTACCTACGAGTTATTCCTTCAAATCTTTGTTTAAGCCTCTTTTGGTTTTTTTTTTTATTTAAATTATTAGAAAGTTTAACCCAAAAACTTAAATTATAAATTGTATGGAGACCGTGCATAATATAAAAAGCATATAAGATATGTTGTCAACTAATGTGAAATATTTTAGCACCTCCTCTCACATGCAAGTTGGATGAGGAGTGGTCTATGAAATTTGATTAACTTGTGTGGACATAGACGCAAAATGGATTGCATCTGGCTCTGATACCATATTATAAAGTTCAATTCAAAACTTAAGTTGATATGTGGAAAAAGGAAAAAAAAAAAAAAACAACATGATGACTTGTTGTCAACATATATTGCGTCTCATGTGCAAACCGGATTAGGAGTGACATGTGGAATTTGATGACGTCCTATGAAATTTGGCTGATGAGGAGTGCGTGGCATGAGTTGCCTTCGTTGGGTTGATATATTCATTTTTCTTGAAAGGCAAATGAATAAAGAACTCATAATTCTGCCACAAAGGATTATAGCCTTTTTCCAGAAACTTTGAATGAGATAAAATAGGTTCTATTTGGGCTAAGTGAAAGGAATAGTGCTAGTTATGATATCATGTTAGAATGTCTAATTTAAAAACTTAATTTATTAGGTGAAGAAAAATCATATATATATATATATATATATAAAGGGCATATGATCAAGTTATATGAGATATTTCAACACTCTTCTTATATGTAAGTTAGTGATACGTGAAATTTAATTAATGGGTATTGAGACACAAGCGAAAAGGATAGAACTTGGCTCTGATATCATATTAGAAAGTATAATCCAAAAACTGATAAGTGGAAAAAGACAAACAATATCTAGCTATGTTGAACAATATTATAAGTGACAAGTAGAATTTGACCGTACCCTATGTGATTTGGTTGTACACGTAGAATTTGACTGTACCCTATGTGAAAATAATAGCACCGGCTATAATAGGCTATAATACTATGTTAAAGAGTCCAACAAAAAAATTTAAACTATTAGAAAAAAGAAAGATCACATATATTTGTAGAGTATATAATTTTTTTTATCAAGTTATGTAGGATATTTCAAAATGTGGCGCTGCACGAGCAGCAACCTCGACGTCAGCCTAGCTCATTCTCACGGGGAGCGCCTCCCCACTAAGAATTCCTAAAAGGACGGGAGAAAACAGTTTTCATCGAAGTAAGAAATAGGTACAATTGTTTTGAATAAAAATAGAATGATGATGAGACAATAAACAAAAGTAAGAGCTATGAGAAAAACATGCATAGGATATTCCGCAATTATCGCTCCTGCGACCAATTTCCCACGGGCCGAATTATGTTGATTTGGCCGATGGATGGACCTTTTTATGCATTAAAAAAAGAAAAAAATAGTCTAGCTTGATTGCTCGTGTAAAATGATTCAACACGTTGCTATTACTTATCTTTTCAAGACGTTGATGTGCCACCTATCGTAAAATATAATTAATCCGAATCGATGTAATAAAGATCTTCGGACTTTCAACCAAATGAAATCAGATAGAAAAAAGGCTATCTTCGGCGAGACTAAAAAAAAATGTATTATGACCTCATTTGAAGATGTAGTCTAACCGATCTTTTTTATTTTTATTTTTTTTGATGACTTAGGGAACCCGCGCACCGTACCAACACGGATAGCCTCGGTAAGCCCGGAATAACGGGAGGTAAACCCTGAGACCTCATGGGAGGACCCACTACCCCCGTGGAACGGGTAAGACGCCAAGCGTCTCCGCGGAGAGTCGAATCCTCTCCTTCCTAGAAGAAGTCAGTGGGTCCCCTCACGGTAGGGAAGACTTAACCAGTGGAGCCACCGCGGCCGGTGGTTAGTCTGACCGACCTTTTTCTAGCTTGTAAACTCATAATTTCCAGCCGACCAAAAAAAAAAAAAAAAACTCATAATTCCCAAAAGTCCTCCTCAATAAATGGGCCTGCTTTTCTTTCCCTACTTGAGGAGCCATAGCTGTTTCTTTTCCCTCAATTCATCATCCTCGCCTACCTCCAAGTTATTATCGTTGACACCTACCTCTCTCTCTCATGGATCTATCCAAAGAGATCTCGCTCGAGATCTTCCCCTACATCAGAGTCTACAAGGACGGCACCTTCGACCGCCTCGCCGGCTTCGAGATTGCCCCGCCCGGCCTCGACCTGGACACCCGAGTCGAGTCCAAGGACGTCCTCATCCTCCCCGACAACGGCGTCTCCGCCCGAATCTACCGCCCCTCCACCGTTTCTGCCACCACGAAACTCCCCCTCGTCATCTACTTCCACGGCGGGGCCTTCATCATCTCCTCCATCGCCGACCCCAAGTATCATTTCTGCCTCAACGCCCTTGTCGCCGAGTGCAACGTCGTCCTCGTCTCCATCGACTATCGCCGAGTCCCCGAGCACCCCCTCCCCGCGGCCTATGACGACTCTTGGGCTGCTCTGCAGTGGATCGCGTCGGAGGAAGCCCAGAGCGAGCCATGGCTCAGGGAGCGTGCCGACTTCGACCGCCTTTTCCTCGTTGGTGACAGCGGCGGTGCCAACATGTCGCACCACTTGGCCATGCGACTCAGGTACGGTACAATAACTACCTAGTGATGCTTAGTGAGTTTTTCAATGTTCATTTATTATAAGTAACTTTGTGATTTCATTGCTAGGATACGTGCGTTTAAACAATTTTACATCGAGTAGACACAGATTGATATTAGTTATAACAGTAGAGGATCTTTATGCAAAAGCTCCTTATTTCATTTTTTATCTAAGTTTCTGCGCCGGTCACTGATAAGGGATGACGTGCTGGGCGAGCGGGTCAAGCTCTCGGGGATCGGGATGATACAACCGTACTTCTGGGGCGAGACGCCGATCGGGGTGGAGGTGGTTGACCCAGGTCGGAAGGCTTGGGTGGACAGGACGTGGCGGTTCGTGTGCGTGTCGGACAAGGGGTGCGACGACCCGCTGATCAACCCGTTTGCGGGCGGGGCCGCCGGCGTGGACGGGCTGGCGTGCAAGAAGGTGCTGGTGATCGTGAGCGAGAAGGACATCCTGAGGGACAGAGGGAGGCTGTACTACGAGAAGCTGGTGGAGAGCGGGGGGCCGGCGGCGGCGGAGTTCGTGGAGATCGAGGGCGTGGATCACGTGTTCCACATCTACGATCCGAGCTGCGAGAAGGCCAAGATGCTGTTCAGACGCGTGGCCTCGTTCATCAACAACAGTGATGGCGAAGGTCACGAGAAAGAGACCGATGGAGTGAAAGGTGCATGAAACCATGGGGGGGCGTTTTCCAAGTTTTTCTCGTTTGACTTTGCTTGCCGCTCCTAAATTCTCTTGTGGCGGTGAAAAAAGTGATCGTCGATGCCTTCTTGGCGTATTGTGGGCAACTTCCGCGACTTAAAATGGTTTTTATTATTTATTTGCTGTTTATTGGTATTGCCATTTGTAATCTCCGACTCCATCTACCGGGTGAGAGACGTATTGTTTCATATTCTTGCTTTCGTAAGAGAATTCGAACTTCACATTTTTATTAAGTAAGCTGGATGCATATCGGTCATTTTCGAGTTTCTTATGATTTATAGTTTTTATTTTTTTTTTTGTTTTCCCCTTTTAGACTTTAGACTTTATTTATTGATTATCCGAATCTTCAACTAAATTAAATGTTACTTAACTTTTTCTATTTTACAAATTCTCTTCGAGTTATCTGTAGAAGTCTAATATTTGTCATCAGTCTAATCTGCGCACCAACGTTTTATCTCGTCCCTTAGGGAGCCATTTCACAAGTACCCTTATCAGTCTCCTGCCTTTGAACAGATCATTAGTTATGTAATTGTAGGATTTTAGCGTAGAATCATAATATATGGGTAAGTTTCATATAAAAACCAGCCCAACAAAGAGCGCACTCTTCACGGTTAGCATGCGTCGTTTCCGAATGAAGCATTAACATTTGGTCTGAAGACAGTGTATTCCAGGGAGGATTGTAAAGATATATTGTAAAGATATATTAAGTCACAGTGGAACATACATAAGATAAAGTCTAATACCCCCAGAGAGAGAGACTATGTATAATGATTTTAAAGCACCGCATCAATCGTTATCGTGGCCTACATTTTTTACTCACATCCTCTTGCAAGTTGCCATATATGGTCAGCGTCACTTCATTAGTTGATGTGGAACCAAATAAAAAATTTTAAAATCCGATCTTTTTCTCTCTCCTCGTTCCTTTCTCCTCCATCCAGCCGCTTCATCTTCATCTGGGATTCGTCTTCCTTCGTTCGTCCATGGCGAGCCATCCAAGACGAGCTCCGGATCACCAAATCTGTGGACAACCCATCTCGCGAGTCATGGATAAAGCGAGGCCAGACCTGGAGGCACGACTCCACATCCAGATTTGGACGAGCAATGACGGAGCCGAGAAGTTTTCGTGGATGTTGCGGGATGTTCGCTAACAATTAATATATCAACTTGCTTTTCTTTTGACACACAAATGCAACGTCATACAAAGAGATTATATCCCTAGAGAAGATTCCATGGATGGGTTACGTATAAAAAAGGCTCAACAAAGTGCAAACCACGATAAAATACTCATCATTTCCTTTGTAAGATTCCTCCCTTTGGCATCAAGCCCCGATTTGTTTCCTCCATAGCCCTAACTATTTCTCTAAAAGCAGCGAGCCCTAATTTTCCCTCCAATCACCAAGCCCTAGTTATTTTCCCACGTCGATTGAGCATGTGAGTGAGAGATTATGACAATGTTGATTGAGTGTGAGAGACAATGACAGCGTGCGAGTTAGCGATCGAAATTTGAAATTGAGATTGTCCAAGTGTTGGAACGAAGAAAGAGGAATCATATCAACATTTGAGAGAAAGAACTCTGCAGCATCGTTAGAGTGAGAGAGTCCACGCTGGACTAATTTTTTGAGTTAAAAAGCAATGGCAGAATAAACATTTTATGATAAATGCCACGTAGGACTTGTGATTAGAATTTGTCACAAGAAACACTTAAGCAATTGTTTTCCTTTGATTTGATGCTTAAGTGATTCAGCGAAAATTGTTGACACTAAAATAAGTGTCGTGATGTCCTTTTCCCCTACTTGGCCCATCCTTGTTCTCAATTTTGTTTTTCTTCACTCTCCCCCTTTTTCCTTCCGTAAGGTGGTAGATTAATTGCTCATCGGCCACATTTTTGCATCATTCATGCTTGAGAAGGGAAAGTGGTGAAATCTTTTATAAGTATCGTCCTTAAAGTAGTCATCTTCATTGTTGTTGGTATCTACCTTCATCAACATGGAGCAATATATGGCCTGTCTACATGGTATTTCCGAGGTTCCCACTCCTTACGAGCACAAATTTTCCCAGCCCAATCAAGCGCAAATATAACATCATTCACTTGAACCTAAAATTTAGTCACCATAGTTGGCCTAGAAATAAAATACCTAGACTCTAATTTAATCTTCTCCAACTTCATGCTAATCTTTGCACAAATTGGATTTGTTCATAATTTCTTGATAAAATTGTTAAAAAAATCCTAAATTTATTGTATGATGGCAAATTTAATTATAAACCTTTTAATTTAACTAATTTAGTCCAAATCATTTTACAATTTGCCAATATAGTCATTTCGGCTAATTTTGGCCTAAATCATTAACGTGAATGGCGGCCGTCCTATGTGATATTATTGATGCTAATGTGGACAATTTTTACAACATTTTTTTAAAAAATTAAATTGACTTTTTTAGTACTTTTTCTTCCTTACTTTTTTCTTTCCAACTCTAGGCTAGCGACCTTGCTGGCCAACCATCCGCCATGGGCAAGGGCCTTTGTGCCCTTGCCTCTATTGGCAAGGGCAACATAACCATAACCCTTGCCTAGATCAAGCAAGGCTCGTGAGCCCTCATCGGCCTAAGTTGGAAATAAATGAAAGAAAAGAAAATAAAAAAATAATAATAAATTCAGAAAAATTTTAAAACATGTTGCAAAAATTATCCATGTCAATATCAGTAGTGCCATGTAGGATAATTAATGTCTACGTTAGTAATTTCTTACTAAAATTGACCGAAAGGATTGCATTGACAAATTACCAAAATATTTAGTATTAAATTGGACAAATTGAAATATTTAGAATTAAATTACCATATGTACAATTAGTCTATGACTTATCCCAACTTCCTCTGCTATCCTCTCCATTAACATTGTGATTATCCCTTCAAACATCTCAATTGTAGCCTTTTCTCTAGATAGCCAAATGTATACATTGAAGGTTTGACCAAAGTTATTGTAGACACCTAAATTTTGGCTACCCGTTTAGTAATTTGTCGCATTAAGAAATTAAGGGTTAATTTTATCCCTGAAAAAAAAATATTAATTGCACAGTATATAAATTTAGGTACATTTAGTTTGCATATTTTGCATTTTTATTTATTGGAGCAATGGTGGACGGGTTCGAATTAATGTTTCTGAGCTTAAATTGACAAGTCGGACTAAGCCCGTGAAATGAGCAAATTAGCCCAAGCCCATTGTTTTTTTTAAATCAATTATCTTGTGAAAAATTGAAATTTGATGCAATATTCTAATGATTTTTTGAAGATTGAGAAAACCGCATTGCAATCTCATCTTTATCAATAGGCAATAAAATCATTAGAGATATCCAGGAGATAAGAAACATAAGAAGATTTTGGGTGATCGGGATGTTATAGATTATCTTCGTGTATATTAAAAAAACGAGATAAAATATTCTACGGTATGTGGAGATGAGGGAGCTTCTTTTGGAAAAAATTCAGAAAAGTGGAGAGAAGTTTTGTTTCTACAGTAAAAAAAGAGAGAAAGAGTACGAAAGAAGAGGGAGAGGGACGTGAGAGAGAGAGAGAGAGGAGAAAAGTAAAGAGGTGATTTGACCCCTACTACTCATCATCTTCCCCAAATCGCTGCCCCTCATCTGCAACCTCCATCCGCGAAGCTTCCGCCATCGTGTGTTCACCACAGCCGCTTCGGCGGTCTCCCCACGAAGCTCGCCACGACGACGCCGCGCCGCTGAGGTCCCCGACGCCTGGATCTTCCTTCGCACGAGCCCCGACGACCCCCGCCGTTCATCTCGCCGAGCCTCGCCATGCCTCCTTCGCGAATAGCTTGCTCGCTGCCATCACCGCCCGTTGCTCCACCCGCGGCGAAGCGACACCAGCAATCGCCGATCGCCTCCTCGCGACGACCCAAGCTCGAGTCAAGCCGCTCTGCCACCACCCGCGACGTCCTGTTCGCCCGCCGGAATGCCGGAGTACCGCCGTTCACCGCACCGCGCCATCACCGTCCTCTGCTCAGTCCCCGCACTCGTTCGGAGCCCGACCTACTGCAACGGAGCGTCGATCTCGCCCACGACTTGCTGGTTCGAGACGCTGGAGTGCCCCCCCGAGTCCTCCGCCCGAGCGCCCTTGCCCTACAGGTCTCTGCTGCCCGCTGCTCCGCTCGTCTACCGTGTCCCTTCGCCGGAGTTTCTTCCCTGCCAGACCTCTGATCTGCTGCCCCTCACCGGAGCCGGTGACCAGCCGGACGGATGACAATTGCTCTTGGAGACCCACGGTCACACGTGGGAAAGGAAAGAAGAAAAACAGAGAAAAGCAAAAGCAACAGAAAAAGCAAAATCAATTAGGTTGTTTTTATTTTTCATTTATTTTACTTTATTTTGTTTATATTCTTTAGTTTATTTACTTAATTGGATCCCAATGTTCACTTTACGAATCTCGTAGGCATTATCTGCAAGAGTTATCCTTAAACTTATTGTAATTATTAATTTGACCCGTAAGATGTCGGGTTATTTTTTTAATTACATTAATTTTTGGGGTTTGTTGATAGTTTTTAAGTACTGAATCAATATAATTATTAATTTGATCCGTAAGAATTCGGATCAGATTTTTAGTTATTTTGAACTCTTTGTCGTGATAATTAGGGTTAGGATAATTGTTAATTTAACTCGTGAGACAACAAGGTTATTTTTTCGATTATTTTGATCATTTATTTGATTGAATATCTTGATTGTTTAGATTCAATGTTTGGTTGATAATTGATTGCTTTTTAAAAAGCCACTAAAAAATCTAAAAAATATTTGAATTAGGATTCAGTTTGTTTTGGAATATTTTTTGTTATCGGCATATCTAGGATAGGGATTTCAGTTCGGAAAATATAAAAAACCAAAAAAACTAAAAAATTGCATTCAGGATTTTTAGTTTCTGTTTAGTCTAAGTTGCATTTTTAATTACATGGCAATTTTAAATTTCGAATAAAAAAAATAAAAAACTATCATGCATATATTATGTTGAATTAGGGCATTCTTGCACGTCATAAATTGCATGGTTTAAATTAGGATTTAATATGACTTAATCCTTAGTTTAAATTAGATAGAATTTTAATCTAGCTAATCATTTTTGCATTTTTAAAGATAGAAATATCCATTGCACGTCATCTAATTTTTATTAGGAATTTTTTCGTTATTAGACTAAGTCATTTAATAAATGTTGCATGACATATAACTCGCATACTAAATTATATGCTGCATGTCATTTTAGTTTAAATAATTTTGTATGTCATTGCATCATATTGCATGTCATTAAAATTAGGTCATTTAGATTGCATTTAATTATTACATTTCTTCATGTCATATAGTTTATGCCATGCTGCCATGTCATATTAGATTATTAGTATGCATCGCATGATTTTCATTAAATAAAGTGAAAACAAAAACAAAAATTGAAATTGCGTGTTAATTACAAATCATATCTAGAGTTGCTGATGTGAATTCTAATTTAACAATGCAGATGCTTTCGTTGTTTCTAGGTATGTTTTGCAATATTTAATTGCTTTCTTGAGTGTTAAATTGGTGGTATGTGCACATGTATGATCACCTCACATATTAGGAAGTCAAATTAAAATCAATTCAATTGCCAAACATTTTTTGAAAATGAAATAGAAAAGGTACCGAAAGGGTACTAGGATAGTCTGGTGTAACCAAGTCCCCGAACTCATAAATCTCTGGTTCGTAGGAGTAAAGTAAATCTCCCGTTACTTTACTTGGGTTTCTAATCGACCCACCAAAAATAGATTAGTGGCGACTCTTGATTGAAAATCATTTGCATGTTAAGAATTCAGACCTAAGTCGCGATTTGGTATGAACTTGGGAGAGTCCGAGCTAAGCTTAAAGACTAGTAATCCATTAACCTAGTTTTAGGTAGTCCAAATCCCGAAAAATCGGGTCGCGACAGTTATTATCAACTACATCAAGGGTTGATATCTGTCTTGATGAAAGCCCTACCAAATTGCTCAACGCTAGCCTCATGAAGTCTTTGAAACCTTTAGGGCACTTCATATTCAAATTAGCCATTGCTCGGTCAAAATCAATTTCAAAAGTACTCCTCATAGCCTGTTAGGGGAGTTCCCTAAGAGCATCCCTTCTATGCAATATTTCCCTCTCTTAGGCCTTATCCTATAGGGATTGACTCTTAGCATCTAGCTAAACTCTCATTGAAACTAATTTGCAAATGGAGATAGCATTGAATTTGGTTTAATTAGTTACTGCAACGAAAATCACCTAATAAAAAATGGGTTAATACCACGAAGAATTTCAAAATGGTTGTGATAAATTTACTCCAAACTAAAATTCCAAACTGATATACCTGTGACAAATTTACCCAAAACTAAAATCTCAAACCGATACACATGTAACAAATTTAACTTTCATTAGTTTCTATTAAATTTTACTGTTAAATTGTTAAGTTAGATGCCATTGACGGGTGTACCGATATGGGGTTTTACCCTCTATTTGTCACAAATGTATTGATTTGTGATTTTTTGTGGTATTAATCTAATTTAATGGAAATTAATGGAGGGTAAATTTGTCATAAACGTACCAATTTTGGATTTTTAATGGTTGAAAAATTAGTTTTGGATAAATTTGTCACAAGTGTACCTATTTAGAATATTTGATGGTCAAAAAATCAGTATGTGATAAATTTATCATATGTTTACCAGTTTGGGTTTTTGAGTGGTTTAAGCCTAAAAAAAAAAAAAAAAAAAGAAGAAGAAGGAAATCACATAGATGATTGCACTATTGTAGCTTATGAACATTTAAAGACAAAATGTGAGATATTACTTTTTGTTGATTACTTATGAAAGAACAATCCTTGCCTCTGCCGGGAATTCAATGTGCGCCCCACACCCCAACTCGCCCTCTTCTCTCCTTCTCATGTTAGTGAATAACAAGAGAGAAACCAATTTGGAGATGCCGCATACTTAGAGTGTGCATGATAAAATTTATATTTTTATATTTTTCTATTTTTCTGTTTCCGGAAATGATTTGGAACATAATTCTATTTTGTAACGTAGTTTCATTTTTCTATTTTTGGAACATTTTGTTCCAGAAATAGATTTGGAGCAGAAATTTGAAGCTAGAATTTTTAAGTTTTCAATTTTTGGAATAAAAATGAGAAATCAAAATTTTTTTCATCGTTCACTCTCATCATTGCTTGTCGCCAGCCGCCCATCGCCGGCCGCTAGACTCGTCGCCAGTCGTCCATCGTTGACCGGTTGACCACCGTCGGACGCCGGACTTTGGCCATCAATTGTCAATCGTTGGCCACTTGCCACTAGACGTCGATCGCTGATCACCGAACACTTGCCGCCAGACGCTAGATGTCGGACGTTGAACATTGCCAACTTGTCGCCCATCGCCGAACGTTGGACTTCGGCCGCCCATCATTGATGTTGGCCGCTGGAAGTTGGTTGTTGGCTATTGGACGCCGGTCATTGGCCACTCGCTGCTGGACATTGCCCGCTGACCGCTGGACACTTGTAGTCGAATGTCGGATGTCGAATGCCGGACCCTCACCATCGAACGCTAGTCGCTCGTCGCCGGATGCTAGATGCCCATCGCTGGATGCCCGTCGCTAGACACTGGCCATTGCCACCCCTAGAAATAGAAATTTTATTATGTTATCAAACGAATTTCTATTCTAGAAACAAAAGTTTTGAATTGTAATCAAACACGTTTCTTTGCTTAGAAACTTGTTTGGGGAATAGAAATTGATTTCTTTTCCAATTTTTTTTTCATGTGCGCCTTTATCTTCCACAACCGCCCAAGCAAGTAGGAATATTTAATTATTTTCATCTCGTCCAACTAGCCAACAACAACCCTTCAATCGAGTCATGAGGAAGCACCCATCTAAGTCCATGGCACGTCTACGTCCTGTTAAAAACCTTATTTTTCAACTCATAAGACCTTACATAAAGCCTCTTAAAGACTTTGGGTGCTAGGTTAATTTCAATCTCAAATTTACAGTACATGTTAAGTCTCTTAAGCTTCTCCTAATAAGATCTCAGCAGATCGTATTGCTGATCCTTACATGACTAAGTGCTTTCCAGAGGGCTCTATATACCCTTTATTTTTATCATGCGTTGGGGCAGAGCTCTTACATCTGGATATCCATAGTTAAGCTTCCAAGTTATTCCTTTATATCTTTATTTAAACCTATTGTTATTATTAATGCACCGCTTGCCGCACGAGCAACTACCCCGATAATGACAAACTCAACCTACCCCTCTGGAAATTCCTGAAGAGGCCCAAAAAAAAAAAAGGAATGACGAGGAGAAGAGAGGAAAAGTTACAATTACTTGAATAGCAATAGAATGATGACAAGGCAATAGACAGCAAGTTAGAGCTTCTAGAAATACATACATACGGTATTCCACAATTATTGCTGTTGCGACTACTTTCCTTTGGCCCTAATACACGACCAACCAACAAAAGACAATGACTAGTCCGAATCGATCTGAACGGGACGTTCTCATGATCTCATCCAACCATGTTCAGATTGGTTGTCTTTGATCACATTGAAAGATGCACTTAGACATTGACATTCACCCGTAAGTCTGGCTAGCCTTTTCCCTAAGTTGTTATTGCTCGTAGTTACCAGAACTTCCGCCTCAATAAATAGACCCGCTTTGCTTTCCCTGTTCGAGCCATCGCTGTTTCTTGTCTCTCAATTTATCTTCTTCACCTATCTCTGATCAATATCGTCGACCTCTCGCTCTCTCTTTCTCATGGATTCATCCAAGGAGGTTTCGCTCGAGATCTTCCCCTACATCCGAGTCTACAAAGATGGCACCTTCGAACGCCTCGCCGGCTTCGAGATCATGCCGCCTGGCCTTGACCCCGAGACCGGAGTCGAATCCAAGGACATTATCATCCTCCCCGACGCTGGCGTCTCTGCCCGGATCTACCGCCCCTCCTCAGCATCCGCCACCACAAAACTCCCTCTCGTTCTCTACTTCCACGGCGGGGCCTTCATCATCTCCTCCATTGCTGACCCCAAATATCACTCCAGCCTCAATGCCCTTGTTGCCGAGTGCAACATTGTCCTCGTCTCCGTTGACTATCGCCGAGTCCCCGAGCACCCCCTCCCTGCGGCCTACGATGACTCCTGGGCTGCTCTGCAGTGGATCACTTCAGAGGAAGCCCGGGGCGAGCCGTGGCTCAGGGACCATGCTGACTTCGACCGGCTCTTCCTCGCCGGTGACAGCGGCGGCGCCAACATGTCGCACCACTTGGCCATGCGACTCAGGTACGGTACAATAACAAACGTAAAGATGCTGAGTGTGTTTTCCAGTATAAGTTACTTTAAGATCTCATCGCTGTGTTACGTCTAATTAGAATTGTAAAACAAAAACATTTTTGTTGTGGAGGCACTATTCAATATCGTTGAGCGCAGTAGTGAATTTTTTTTTGTAAAATCTCCTTATTTCATTATCATCTTCGCTAAGGGATGACGTACTAGGCAAGCGGGTCAAGCTCTCGGGGATCGGGATGATACAACCGTACTTCTGGGGCGAGAAGCCGATCGGGGGGGAGGTGGCGGACCCTGGCCGGAAGGCGTGGGTGGACAGCTGGTGGCGGTTCGTGTGCGTGTCGGACAAGGGGTGCGATGACCCGCTGATCAACCCATTCGCGGTCGGGGCTGCCGGCGTGGAAGGGCTGGCGTGCAAGAACGTGCTGGTGATCGTGAGCGAGAAGGACATCTTGCGGGACAGAGGGAGGATGTACTACGAGAAGCTGGTGGAGAGCGGCGGGCCGGCCGCGGTAGAGTTCATGGAGATCGAGGGCGTGGATCATGTTTTCCATATCTTCGACCCGAGCTGCGAGGAGGCCAAGAGGCTGTTCAAACGCGTGGCCTCGTTCGTGAACAGTGATGGTGATGATCGCAAGGAAGGAGATCGTAATGTCAAAGTTGCATGAAACGGTTTGAGGGCGTTTTCAAAGTTTGGCTTTTACTTTTCCTCGTCGCTGATGGAGTCTCTCTGGTCGTCGTCAAGATGTCGTTTGTCGTGGTGAAAGAACGTGGCCGTCGATACATTCCTGGCCACGAGAGTCGTGGGTAGCTTTTGTCAATTCCTGATTATTTTACTATTATTTTATGGTTATCGACGATTCAACGTTGCTTGATCTTCTGACCCGACCAACCGGGCCAGAGAAACGCGTGTCATGTTCTGACTTTCCTAGTGAAGTTCTAGTCTTTCGTTCACTTGCACAGCGGTCGTTTCCCAAGCTATTCGTTTATCTTTTTTTTTTAACCCTGTTCAACATAAACTTTAATTATTGATTATCTCCACCTTCAACCGAATTAAATGTTACTTTCTTTTACTAAATTTTTCTTCTCATATATTTTCTCCAATTTACAGTAATAATTTATGATAAGCACGTAAATCTCATACCAATCCACTCCAACAAAGCACGAACTCTTCACAACGATTGGCTCGTGTGGCTGCTAAGTAAAGCAATGACGATGCATGCCCAAGTTCTTGTCTCATGTGTGCCCACGGAGCGATGGGGGTGGCAACATCTTTGTCAACTCCATTCATCGTCCCCCATTGAAAGGAGACAGGAGACCTGCCCCTTTATTTAGTATAAAGAGATCATGTCACAGAGGCTCGCGGATAAACCGTCTCCTTTCCTTTCCCTTTCTTGGATAAGAACAAATTGGTAACTGAATTGTTTGAATGGGGATACAAGCAAAGAAGAGAACAAAGGGCTAAATTTCTAACAAGCCGCAGTGTCTACTGATCAAGCCAACGTAATAATTAGTCCCGGAACACCGCCACAATCGATGATACAGAGTTGTGCAGGATGCAGGTAACATAAGATGCCAATTCGGAGGGCCTTAGAAGACTACGGTATCGAGCATGGTCCCTAAGGTCTGAACTATGTTGGAAGACATGAGGTTGGAGACGTGCTCCTCAAGGTGCTTCTTGGCGTCTTGCCTTCCCACATTTGCGATCGCTAGCTTCTCCGGTGGCAATTCGTCCTCCTCCTGCACCGCCTTGTTATACTTGATTGCCAAATTCAGCATCTCCTGCAAGATTGGAAGGAAAAAAAAGAAAAAAGAAAATCAACTCATTTTGATTGTGCCATAAATAGAAATCAAACAACGTCCGCCCACCAACCAACTGATATGATATTCATAATGAACTGCAGAAAAAGATGGGTTTCCTGTGGCCCTACCATATGGATATTGTGGCCAACCACTACTCGTTATTGGACTCTAATAAGATACAAACGATCATGAGTTACACTCAATGGCCAACAACCCTCCTCTCACTTTCCTAATCCAGCCACAGGGGCGAATTATATATATCCTACATTAACTTAAAGGGATCTGCAAGAGGGTGGGGGTGTATCTGCAGTGTACTTTCTTTAATAGTTTTTGGAAGAGAATATACCAAAGAATGAACCACCCTATGTAACCAATCTTATTACAAAACAAACGACTATATTTTTTCCCCTGGATGCTTTCTTCTCAGCCTAGATGTAAAGCATAAAGCACGACCTTAGCTTTTGGATAATAAAGCATGAATCTTTCTCCAACACACACACACCCCCCAAAAAAAAAAAAAAAAAAAAAAACCACCTAAAACAAGGATCTAAATTCGCAAACAATCATTTGTTTTGCAAGAAATGACAGCTTTTCAACATCTAGTTCAATGAAATCTATACGCATTGCAAGCTAATTGATCTTGATTAATTAGGAAAAAATGGACATCAGATGAAAATATGCTTAAGCAAAAGGGTCTTGTCTTGCATTGTCTAGAATCCACCTCTAAGTGACTGGCGCAACCAATTCTCCAATCTAGATGCGGCAGATTAAGACCTTGACTTACCTGAACAGTCTGTTCATTGGTTTTAGAATGCGTGTCAAAACGGTGAAGCGTCAAGCCATCTGTCCATTTCTTCTTGTGAAGATTAAGTAGCATTTTTTCCTCAAGTTCATTCTTTCTGTAATTGATGGCAATTGAGTAATAGTGTCTGTTCAGCCCATGGATCAATGCCTAGAAACATGAAGTCAACCCCATGAGATAAGATCAAAACTCAATAATCAAAAAGAATATTATCTGGTCAAAACTCACCTGGATGGACGGTTTGTTGAGATGTCCAAGGTTGGAGGTTGTCTGCCTGGGTTCTTGGCCAAGCATCATGGTTTGTGGGTTGATCAAACGGAAGGCATCAATCACCACCTTCCCTTTGACACTCTGGATGGGATCCACCACTACTGCAACCGCACGCTGATTTAGAGCCTCAAAACTCTGATATTATAAGAACACAGCACAAGTAAAAAGCAGCCCTGTTAACAATTGGATCAAACTGGAAACCTATAAGCAATTATAGTCTAGCAAAACAAGGACAAAAGAAACCAATCACATGATTATCAACCAAGGGTGTAAATATGTGAAATATCCTAAGTTACAACTCTCTGAGTGAATTCCCAAAGCCACAACCTTCAACCGGGGTGAGCATGGTTCCAAGGTAAAATCAGGAATAGAAGAACAAGACTCGTCTAGGTTCTGGTGGAATTCAGTCCGGTTCCCAGTCCCCGTTTTTTTGAACCTGTACTATGTTGTTCGGTTCTCGGTTCCCAGGCAGAAACCGAACTAAACCGGATCGGGATTCAAAAACCAGACCACCTACGTAATGCCCAAACCAAGTCTAATCACAGATCTCTCTTCCAACCACAGATGAGAGCTAAACTCTAGCTCATTTCATTAGCTAATCTCTAGGTGATCAGTCTTTAATCTGCCATCTCGAACAGTAAACAAAAACAAGAGACTACAGATCAAAAACAGCATAAACTCTTATACTTTCTCATCGAACTCTTATACTTCCTCATTGAAGCACCATAGCAATATTAACTCCCGCTAACGATGGGCATGTAATCAATTGCAAGCTACTGATAATGTCAAATAAACTCTTTTTTCATGGTTGCTATTGACAAATGGAGAATCTTCATATTTGTTATTGTGTTCACTTTCATTTTGCTTAACAAAAAATAAAACGATAAAAAAGGAAATTGGCCAATTCCCGGACAGACTCTAGAACCGACTCTAGAACTTGTGACAAGATAGGTTTCTAGTTCCAAGATATGCAGGGTAGGTTCTAAGTTCCAAAAATTTAGGGAACCGATTCCAACAGATTGGTTCTAGGACTTGGACCAACCTAGAAGAACCCCCCACAAAAAAAAAAAAAAAAAAAAAAAAAAAAAAAAAACAATAAAACAAAAAACACCTACGACAAAACCATCCACAAACCAAGACTTGACTCCCGATAGAGAAGGATCTTGAGATAACTTAGAGAATAATGCCAGGTATCTAAAGACTGGTCCACTAAATTGGTTCACTGACTGATACAGCAGAATTCTACTGTATGTTGAATATGGCCTCCTTGTTCACAAGCCCAGCTACAGTCTATCACCTGACTTAGCAAATCAATTTAGTAGCTTGGTCTTAACAGACCAAATGTTACTCTAATTGGAGCAACCTGATCCAAACATCCACCTCCATCAAGATGAGAATCTCAGTATACAATTAAGGAAATTCATAAAGTTGTTAATTATCATGTCAATGCATTACCCATTTTTAAATCTATCAATACGTCTACTCAATATAACCGAGTTCATTTGGCTGTGTTCCAAAACGGCATTGTTTTCATAGAGGTTGGGGACAAAATGATATAGGTAACAAGTTGATGAACAAAAGATCCTCCATACTTATACTTATAGACTCACATGCCGTACTATCATAACTCTTAACTACATCACCAACCAATAGTTGTTGTAAGGCCAAAAGGTCATACCATTTGTAACTACAATTTACATGCTGCCTATAAGAATGAAATATAGGGTAAAAGAGATGACCTGCTGAGTGTTGATGTCCACACCAGAAAGCCAACATCCAAAGCCAGGATGAGAGTGGTACCAACCTACCACCATCTCTGGTCTGCAATGCAGAACACATAATGAGCACATAATACATAAACATATGTCGCGACATATATGCATATAGAAAAAAACCCAGACTAAGGATGACCTACATTGATAGATAAGCCAGGTGAAATAAAATATAAACCCTAATCACAGGTTACAATTGGAGTTTCATGCTGGTGCCTATCTGACCTGTTGCATGATAGCGTTTGATGATAAAATAGCCAGTGTTTAGCTCAAGAACCATCCGCAAAAATTCAGCCCAAGATAAATATATACAATTAGAAAATTGAAGTTCTACCCAGTCAAAGAGGCACATCCTTAGCACATATATATTGTACTGGTGAACGGTGACTACGATAAACAGCTAGGACAGAAAGGGACAAAAATGTCTCATTTTCAGTAAAGATCGTGAAACCTCATATCGATTGACCCAGAAAGCCTTGAAAAAGAAAAAACAAATCGTTGTATGTCATTCATGAACGTAGAATATCTAGCATGAGAATAATCACTATTCACTTTCTGAGTTAATCAAAGCATACAATCTGGCAGATGGAAGATCTATCATATAATATATCAAGCCCGTCATGGCCATGTCATCCATAATTCTCTGCTACCACACCACTTCTTAATTGGAGAGAGAATTGGAGACTATTAATCATTGTTCAGCACATAATTAGATAAACATTCACATATGTATTACACCAGCATTACCATGTGTTATAAACAGAGAACCATGAATTTCAACATGCTTGTCATCTAGATAGGGAAAATAATATCAGCAGATTACCATGAAGTTCGTTCAACATGGAAGTCATCTTTTTGAAAAAAAAAAAAAGTCAAGCTTCGTTTTTACCAGCAATTAGAATTTTCTCATAACTACCAACTGCACAAAACCTCATCAGCTTATCATAACCCAAAGGCCTTGTAAAGATCATCAATTCCTTCAGAAAGACCATAATATAAACAACCAAGTCTTTATCAGGTGCAACACCCACTGTTGCCAGTCCCCAAACCACCTACTTAATCTAGAACCATACTTCTTCAGGATATATGCAGTTCACTGAGAAAGCTTGGTAGGTGTGAAATTCTCAATGAGATAGGATAAGAAGATAACTACCTTCTTTAGGAGAAATGCAATTGACTGATGAAAGCCCTGTAAAATTATCTGCTCTAGAGAAACTTCTGCTAAATTCTTGAAAACGAATGCTGTTCACTTCTGTAATTCATTGACTGCTAAGCAAAGTTACAGGAATCAAATTCTGATATTCTTTTTTCATCATATCATTATGAGTCCCCCGGTCTCAACTCAAAAAATTCCAGACACGGCATGAAAGGATAAGTTAAGCAGCTCCATCTTTAACACTGACTATCAAATTCAAAATCCATCCAGAAGCTAAGATACATCATTGTAACTAAGTAGTAGTTTCTAACTTCAAACTGCATATAATTTTTCTAAAATTCACTTTCTCATCAAAAGTTAAGCAATCCTCTGAAGAACTACTCTACATTATAGCTTGATGAAAGGGCCTTGATACAATTAAGCAAAACTAGATCGAGAACTGTCCATCCAGTCAGCAAAAAAAAAGACAAAAAAAGAAAAAGGAAATTGCACCAAGCGTGTGAAGAAGAATTACCTTCCAGTCTGTTTGAGCATGTCAAGCATGTTGGTCTGGAACACATGATCGACCGCCTCGACACTGACACCGGTACCGCTCTGCGGCATAGCAAACACATCGACGACTCGGACGGTGTACTCATCCACAAACTCCCCAAGCATCAAGCCCATCACTTCCATGGGAACCCCAGCCCTCCCTGGTCGGTCAAATCCCAAATCCCAATTTAGAGAAAGCAAGACACCAGCCAAGAACCATTGAATTTATCTACCAAAATGCCTACTACTTAAAAAAATGGCATCTTGTCCAATGTCCACCTTGAGAGTTAAGTGACATAACTCAATTTATCTACGAAATTGCTAGCTAAACTTGAGCAAATAATGTCTTGTAACTCAATGAAGGATTACTCTTAGGCATTGCATTGTATAGGTGCATGGCTTAATAACCAGCAAAACTCCATTAAATACACATTTCTCATTATGAGCCTAAAAGAATACCATAGAAAGATCCACAATTATCTCTTGGGTTCTCTGTTTTCACAGAATACGCAGTTCATGCACTGCAAAATCCTTCTCCAATTCTAGATTATAGGTGTCTCATTCCGTGTTGAGGAATTAGATTAACTAAAAGCCCGAAACCACAAGAAATGTAGAATGAAAACCAATTTTACACTGCCAGAGAAACATATAGCATGCCAGAAAGGAAACCAAAAGATCAAGCACACCAGGACTGTAAAGAGTTAGCAGATACAAGCCATGAATGAAACCAGAATATCAGCTGAATCCCAATTGAAAAGCGGCAAGGAGCAATAGATCGGATGAACAGAACTCCACCAAAGTACGAATCAAAGCATTCAAATAAATCCAAGGGAAACACCAAATCCGTTCACGAAAACCGCAGTCACGATAAAAATAAAAACTTCGAGCCATCAACCAAATTAAAACCAACATCCTGAATGAGCAGCCAAATTAGACATAGCAATCACGCAACAACAGCACATCGCAGGCCCAGAGAGAAAATCTTACATGACCTGGCAATAAGCAAATTGTCCACACACATTTAGCGAGAGAGAGAGAGAGAGACCTGAACTAATATCTAACAACACGCAAAACCACGGAACCGTTCCGAAAGCTCAAATTCGACTCCAAGACACAAACTTTCCCGACCCCTCGACCCTAAAAATGGAGGCGCAACCGAAACCACGCGGCAGGAAACCCTAACCGACCCTCCGGCAGCGGTACAGAAAAGCATCAACGACAGCGTCCTTCTCAATCGCGCGAAACGCCGTCGTTGTTCTACCATCGACGCCAGTCCTTCGAGCCCGCCGCCGCCGACGGCGGACCGCCAGTTGCTCGCCGCGTCGCCGGCCGGAGCTCGCTCGCGATGTCGTCCGCAGCGCTCGAGATCAAGCTTTCCCGACCGAGCCGCATCTACCGCCCCTCCGTACGCCTCTCTCTCTCTCTCTCTCTCTTGATGCGAGGGTTTTTATTCACGTCGAACTGTCGAATCGAGCGACCGCAAGCGAAAGACGAAGCGAGAGAGAGAGAGAGAGAGAGAGAAGGGGGAAAACTATACCGTGCTTGAGCATCTTGAGGAGGGCGAGGGAGGAGATGTAGACCTGCTCGGAGGAATCGAGGGTCGGGGAGTCGGGGGGAGGGTGGCCCAGACCACCTCCGGCGCCGGCGAACATTCTCTGAAGCCTCTCCATACCGGACATCCAAGTTCGGGATCAAACCGCGCCCGCGCCCCTTTCTCTCTCTCTCTTCGTCTTCTCGAGTTTCTCTGTAGCAGCTGTGAAATCGATGTAGGAGAGAGGAAGCAGGAGGAAAGGGGAGGAGAAGAAAGGAGAAGAAGTTTTGGGATGACTTTTGCTGCAAGCCAGCGAGAAGCTCGTGCTTGCCGTTTGGGCTTTCGGGAGGCCCCGATTATTTGCTTGGGCGGGCTCGGACGATGCGTTTCGGAGCGGAACTGGGCCCGAACCGAGCCCGGTGGGGACCGGACGAGCGGGTTCTGCACGACGGCGTGGGGAGGCAGGGCCTTTGTCGAGCAAGTCGGTCTCGAGGGAATTCGCGAGGCAGAGGGCCTCGTCCAGCTTCGCCCGCAGGAGGGCGTCGGGCCGGATCCTCGGCTGGACCACCAAGAGCCGGGGCGGGCTCCTCGGGTCCCTGTTGATCAGCGACTCGCCTCCGCCGCCGCCGCTGCCGCCGTCGCCGCCACACATCCAGGTGCGAGAGAAGGGGCGAGCGAGGAATCGGAATGGCGAGGGCGAGGGAGGGAGAAGGTGGGGGCGGGTGCAGGGGTGTCGGGAGAGGAGCGAGGTGGCGTCGACAGAGCGAAGAAGCTGTTCTGAGCACTTCTCTTCGAGGGGTTTAAGGTGGTCTGAGCGTCTGCCGTATAAACTTCACTTGGAGAACGGGGCTTTTAGCTCACGGCGGTTGACTTGAAAAAATTAATTAATTAATATCATACTAAAAACAAAAAATTAATATCATATAAAATCTTAAACCAGTGTATTTATGATAAATTATCTCAAATTAATTTTTTGATCATCAAAAAATTTAAATTAGTACTTCTATGAATATTATGAAAAATTATAAATATGTACATCTACAACAAATCTCAAACTAGTGTCAATGTTATCAAAATTCTACAAAACTAACGTATGGTAAGTTTATCATAAATATACTGTTTAAAATTAAATTAATTTGGGTAAATTCGTTATGTGTGTACCATGGTCTCTCTCTCTCTCTCTCTCTCTCTCTCTATTTTGACTTGCTCGCTTGTTTGCCTGGATCAGCATATCCAGCTTGAGGCCCGACCATTGGGCCTATTCTTTTGGCGGGCCTAGCCCAGTCTATCAAAGTATGTGGGAAAGTTGTTGGCTAAGTCGGTTGAGCATCCGGTTGGGGAACCAAAGGGGGTAGGGATTGGAATCTCTTTCTTACATGCTCAAAGTCGGCTAAATCCACTGCTGATTTAAGTGGTGGTCTAGATCGGATCGAACGACTGACCGGTACCTAGTTGAGTCGATTGAATCGGCTAGTCTAGTACCAAAATATTGGTCCATGGATAAAAGGGTGGATAATCGTAGATTTGGGAGAGGTCCATTGTAGGTTAGGGAGAGCTTGATAGCAGTGACCGTATTTTTTGAAATCATTGTCTCACTACCCATTTTTCCTCAAGATGTAATGGACATTCATTTGAAGTGGATATGGAGTTTACTTCTTTTATAAATAGAGTAAAGTGAGAGAAGATAAAGATGTAAATATACTTATTGATAGAATCCCACTTGAACACACAAGATGGGTAAGAGCATATAAAACCCGGTATGGTTTTAAGAAGGCCAAAAAAGTTCACATTGACTTATATTATAACATCTGTCTTTTGTCAAATGAGGCAACCTAAATTAATCTCATACACTATCTCTTCTATTATTACTACACTATTATAAAAAGAACTGTTATATTTGATATCCACCCCAAAATTATCAAAAATAAACCCCAAGATTTGTCATTCTTATTAAAAGACAATCAAAAAGGTAATTTCATGCATTCGATGAGGTAGTTTTTTCGTTGATCAATAGTAACTTTGGTAGAACTCCCTTTTGTTATTGTACCTCTAAATAGGGGAGAATTACCAAAAAAGTCCTAAACCTATTGCAATTGTGCCAATTCAGTCATAAATGTTTTTTTTAGCCAATTTAGTCCTAAACCTTTTACAATTGTGTCAATTCAGTCCATCCGGCCAAAATTGGCCGGTTGGCGCCGACATGGACGTCGGCCACCCGGCAAATGATTTTTTAATAATTTTTCAAAATTTTTTTCGATTTTTTAAAAAAAAATTTTAAAATTTTAATTTTTTTTTTCCCTATCTTCTTCTTCCTTTGGCCGCCAGAGGCGAGGGCCGGTGAGGTCGGCCCGCCGGCCACCGGCGGGCTCGCCTCCGCTGGCCACTGGCGAAGGTGAGCCTCGCCCACCGACCGCGAGGCCGCCGTCGCCATATCTGGCGAGGCTCGGCCTCACCCAGCCATGGCGAGGCCGAGCCTCGCCGTCCCTGGGCAAGGAGCCTCGCCGGCCACTGGCGAGGTCGACCCTTGCCTTGGCTGGGCGAGGCGTTCCCCTCCGTCTCCTCCGCTCCGTCCACTTGCATATAAAAGCGCACACATCGGGCTGTTGGATTCGATTGAATTGGAGAGAAAACCCTAATCGCGAACCAGTAGAGAGAGACAGAGAGAGAGAGGTAGAGAGAGAGAGTGGTCGTGCTTGTGAGGGACAGAGAAAGAGACAGAGTAGAGAGAGAATGTCTGCGATGGGCGACGGCGGCAGTGGTCAGGAGGAGGACAAGAAGCCCTCGCACAGCCAAGGCGGGTCGACCTCGCCGGTGGCCGGCGAGGCTCCTTGCTCAAGGACGGCGAGGCTCGACCTTGCCATGGCTGGGCAAGGCCGAGCCTCGCCAGATGTGGCGACGGCAGCCTCGCCATCGCTGGGCGAGGCTTGCTTTCGCCAGTGGCCGGCGGGGGCGAGCCTCGCTAGTGGCCGGCGAGGCCGACCTCGCCGGCCTTGGCCTTTGGCCGATCGGCCGGCGCCGACCAAAGGAAGAAGAAGATAGGAAAAAAAAAAAAAAAGAAGAAAAAAATTTAAAAAAATTTTAAAAAAATTGAAAAAAATTTTAAAAAATTATTAAAAAATCGTTCGCCGCTTTGGCGGCGTCCATGTCAGCGCCGACGCGGGCCGGCCAATTTTGGCCGGATGGACTGAATTGGCACAATTGTAAAAGGTTTATAACTAAATTGGCTAAAAAAAAAGTTTAGGGCTGAATTGACACAATTGCAATAGGTTTAGGATTTTTTTGGTAATTCTCCCCTCTAAATAGCCACTCATTTCTTCAAAGTAAATATCCACTTTCTTTTTAACTAATGAAAAGAAAGTGCACAATAAAAACGAAGTTGTGCACTTTCTTTTCATGCTTAACCACCAAACTACAATCACATGAATAGCACGTATATTGCCCGTAGTCAATATATAAATGGAAAAATGAGTTTGGTCTCACTTCCAAAACTACCACCTGGATGAAATAGTGAAGAGAAAAACAAAAGACATGATGGGGACATATCTCTTATAACTTCCTATTTCTTCCATAATCTCATGTGACCTTATAATTAATCATTGGGAAAATTACCAAAAAAGTCCTAAACCTATTGCAATTGTGCTAATTTAGTCATAAACTTTTTTTTTGGCCAATTTAGTCCTAAACTTTTTATTTTCGTTCTAGTTCAGTCCATCTGGCCATGCATAGTTGGGAAAATCTAATGTGGCATCATAGTAAGCGCGGATTGACATTGCCGACGCTGACATGGCACTGGAGAGCAAAACGTCACTGTTGTGCTTTAAAAAAAAAAAATCCAAAAACAAAAGGCGGAAGAGAAAAGGGCATGAAGAGAAAAGGGCGTGGGGTTGGCTGAGTTCTTTCCCAAAATCAAGAAGGGAACCCTAAATTGAGACGATCTTCCCTTGATTCATGGTCGCCTGACATTGATTCTTGGTGGATGCCTCCGTTCAACACCTCCGTCGAAACCCTCTGGATGACGCTCGCCCAATGCTTCCGTTCAATGCCTACGTCCAACCCCTTTGGCCAACGCTCGCCCAACGCCTCTGTTCGACGCCTCCGTCCAACCCCTTCGGCCAACGCTCGCCTGACGTCTCCATCCAACGTGTGCGTCGGCCCGATGCCTCCGTCCGACACTCGGCCTGCGTCTCCATCCGACGTGTGCATTGGCTTGACGCCTCCGTCTAATGCTCGGCCTAACGTCTTCGTCTGACGCTCGCCTGATGCCTCCATCTAATGCTCGCTCAGATTTGCCTGGCGCTTGCTTGATGCTCACTCAATGCCTTTATCGTCTTCTTGAAATTGCGGTGCTTTATATTTATGTTGAGGCTTTAACTATCTTGATTTCACTTGAATTTTATTTTAAATTTCGTTGACATGGGTTTGTTGTAGTAATGGGATTGTGGTTGTTGAATTGGTTTATTTGAAATGGCTGGGCAAATTGCTGACATGGATTTGTGAATGGTCTTGCGTAGAATGTCTTTGTCTCGCCTAGAGTTTTTGGTATTGTTGTTGCTTTTGGCTCATTTGGGAAGAATATATTACTTTGAGTTGCTGTGTTTGGTTTATATTGACAAAGTTTATTAGGTATGTGGAGTTCCTAATACACTCCTCATTCTGAATTCCCAAAACTCGTATGGATCACCTAAATCTCACAGCAATTGCAGCATGATATAAAGCACATTATAAAATTTCTACTTCTCTATTTTTCTATTTCTTTGTTCCTCGAAACAGGTTTGGAATAGAAATCCGTTTGGTAATGCAATTTGATTTTTCTACTTTTGAAACAGATTGCTATTCCATAAATTGATTTGAAGAAGAAATCAGAAGCTAAAATTTTTAATTTCTTAATTTCTGAAATATAAATTAAGAAATCAATTTATGTTCCAGAAATTTTGTCATGCGCACCATTGGAGGGATTCTGTATATATCATCCATGAGCACATCGATTTTTTTTCACGACTCGAATTGAATATGATATGCATATCCCGGATTGCAACTTCAAAAAAATGATTGAAAGCTGAAACTTTTTATTTTATTTTGTCATGATGCAATTTATGGAACATTCTAGGTTTTTCTTTTTTTTTTCCCTTTGCATCTGAAGCTCACCGTTGTGGAAGCTTGAGAATTTACTATTTGATTATCTCCTTAACTTGCTGATAGAAGTTGACTTATAGAAAAAATCGAGATCAAATTCACACTTTCTCAATATACAATGTTAAAGATATTACTGAGTTACTGCTGGTGCTTTGTTTTAACTAAACTAGACTTCACTCTAATGTTGTCTATTTCTATATACTGTGCTTACTCTTGTTTATAGAAATAAGACAACATGTTAACTATACTGCTGTCTTATTTTATGCTGAAAATGCATTGTCTACATCTTGTTGACCATCATATTTACATCTTTTTAAGTGCAACCTAAGTACACAGATTGATAGGTTTACAAGGCTCCTATTTCCAACAATCATCACAATCAATGAAGATACCAACGAATTCATCACAATCAATGACATCAGTTCCGCTAATTACCAATGATACATATGCGCTTTGCTATTGTGGCTTGAAATATCCATTACAAGTAGCAAAGATGAACAAGAATCGAGGAAGAAGATATCACAGTTGCCCAAAATACAATATTGGAGAAAGTTGCGGTTTTTTTGCTTGGTTGATGTGGAAATTAGTCCATCGGCAAGAAATGTGTCAAAAATTTTTCATCGAAGCAATGTTAAAGAGAAACTATCAAGCAATACTGAGGATGATGGCAATTCAATGGATGTAGAATTCAAAGTTTTCAAGGTACAACTGAAAAATTTCGAACAAGATGTGTCGAAGTTAAAGAAACAAAATTTAGCATTGAAGACAATGTTAGTTGTGTTGTGGGTGTTTATAGTGATTTTAGGAAACTTGTCATTTCGAAATATGAAGATGGATGATATAATGAGCTTGCCGTAAAATGTGTTAATGCGTTTGCATTATTAAGTTGTTTTAGTAGATGTCATGTATTTATCCACATGAAGTTCGAACATGAATGAAGTGCAAGTTTTTTGCGATCTCCTTTATTTTGCTTGGAACGGAAAAGGTATCGCACAAGATGATTAAGGAACATATCTAGAAGGCCGGTATAGTAAGACAAACAAACATCAGTGTGTTTGATCTTAAAAAAAAGTCTTTGGTGTAGTAATTAGGCTACACTCCTCCCATCCAGTCACACCCCAAACCAAGTCGCCTTTCTTGAAGTTTGGATGTACATCAGTCATTTGCTCAATCTTTATTACTATATTCCTGTTTCATCTTTTTAGTGATGCATCCATGTCCAATTCTTCCTTGTAGTTGAAAGCATCATCAAATCCAACTTGTTCTTCACCAAATCAACCTTTTTTCCCGAACATAACAGCAAGTGAGAATTTTAAGTAAATATAAAATCCAAAAGAGAATATTAAGCAAATTCTATTCAAGGAAACACTAGACATATGTGAGATGATTACCTTCTCTTTGCTACCGGCACTACCAAACTCGACACCTCATTTTTAAAATCTCATTGTTTTATTGAGCATATAAAATTTGGCGTCTAAATTCGACACCTCATTTTTTTCTCTATTTCTTGCCCAACAACCATTTTTGAAATAAACTCGGGCAACTCTTTTTTTTTTCTTTAAAGCTTTGGGAAATAAATTCATACGTGCTCCTCTACTCAAAATTAATCTATCAAACTTTGCACGCACCTAGTTTAAAACCTTATTGTGTTATTAAGCAAATAAAATTTGGTGTCCAAACTCGACACCCCATTTATTTTCTATTTTCTTGCCCAACCACCCTTTTTGGAAATAATCTTGGGCAACTCTTTTTTTTTTTTCTTTAAAGCTTTCGGAAATAAATTTGTATGTGCTCCCTTACTCAAAATTAATCCATCAAACTTTGCATGCATCTAGTTTAAAACCTTCTTGTTTTATTGAGCATATAATATTTGGCGTCCAAACCCGACACCTCATTTTTGTCTCTATTTTTTGCTCAACAACCCTTTTTGAAATAAACTTGGGCAACTTTTTTTTTCCTTTTCAAGCTTTCGGAAATAAATTCGTACATGCTCTCGTACTCAAAATTAATCTATCAAACTTTGCATGCACCTAGTGTGGCACCCCCGAACGGCCCCCGATTTGTTTGGGACGCCATAGATCACTTGTTTTCTCTTGACCTGATAATATATTACTCTGATACCAAAGAATTATAATAAGTCCATGAGTCTTGGGTGTTTATAATTCTTACATTGGTCCCTGCGCAAAAATATAGCGGAAGCACATCCATCAACTCCCCTTTCACAAATTAAAACGATGCACACCTAGTAAACATTTTATAAGTTAAAGCCGAACACCTTTATTTACATAAAACATATGGACATCTTTAGTTGGTACATAAAAAATGCCGTGGTTTTCTATACCCGGCTACTTTCCAAAAGATACTCAACCATTACAACGACTATAAACATAAGTCCATCAAACGGTGTTGGTGACCAAAAATGCTTCTGTTGCATAACTCAACTCTCAGTCATATCCACCCATCCGGTCCATCAGTTGGCGGTGGTGGCAACAGCCCTAGTAAGCGCCCATCTCGGTGAACCAAAACAACGATGTACTCATGCAGAATGGGGCTGGCGGAGAGACCAACATCGAATACCAAGATAACCCCTCACTCACTCAAACAACAACCCACGCACCACGGGGTGTTGGTACTCCGACCGTTCCCATTGGAGGTCGACCAGAAGTTCGTAGAATGAACCGGGAGTTACAGGTAGTAGAGCCATTTCTTCTAATCTGAAATGTTAGTCCCCAAAAAGGAGTAAGTACAACCACTTAGCAGCAAAAGATCCAATAAACTATACTTGCAAGCCATCATGATCTAGTTTTATGCAAGATAGATAAAAACATATTATCAAGGAATGAGTATGCATCAAAACCATAAAATTCTTTAATGCAATGGCAAATGTAGTTTCAAAAGATTAAGATGCATCACGTTCAGTCACACAAGTCCCAATCATAGGGCCAAATTGTTATGACACGTCCTATTCCATGCCATACAATTTAGTCCTATAACTAGACCACACTTACACTTAGTAGAACCATTAGTTTTAACATTCAAAATGTTTCATCCCCCAGAGGACCAATGTTTGCGTCCTTTTGGGATTTCACACCCAACCTGGCATTGCAAAAGCCTCCGGCATCTAGCCATTAGGCCATCGGGCATCCAGAGTGTGTTTCGTTATACCTCTAAGACATCTCGCACCCCACCTGGCGTCACGAAAGCCTCCGGCATCTAGCCACTAGGCCATTGGGCATCCAGAGCATGTTTCGTTACACCTCTTAGGCATCTCGCACCCCACCTAGCGTCACGAGGAATCTTCGAGGCACGCCATGAAAATGGTTACCCCTACCCTCCGGAATTACGTATCGACATACCGCCGGGCATCCCGATGCTCCCGGGGAAAATCTCTAGGGCACTACGAACCCCAGGCATCCAAAGGACATCGATTCATTCGAGCCTTTAGGCCTCTCAACTCTCAAGGCATTGTTGACTCGAGGGTCCAATGGCAACAATTAACATTTTAACACCAAAAACAATTGTCAATGCAATGACGTTGGATGTCCCATGAGTCTTCATCAAATCTCAATATTGAATGATATGCTGAATGCCAACACCCTCATGTCAAATGATAAATCAAGATGCATTCACCCTTGAAATAGATTAAGCAAACTCGAAATAAAACAGTCCAAAAGTCAGAATGCACAGTTTTAGTAAGAATTTCGGTATAACCCCTAAACAAACTCAAAAAATTCTAAAACTTTGGTATATCATAGATGAGATCTAAAGGAAAGAATTTTATGAAGGACACTAAGCCAGATTTGTCATGTATATAGAGCAGTAGTTCACACAACTCAGCCCAGATTTCCTATATCACAAAATTTACACACTAGCAGAAAAGCACCGTTCATTAACAGAAACTTATGCCGCTATATGGATTTTAGAAAATCTGGCCAAAAACATATGTTATAATTTAAACAATCCTTCACAATTTCCATTCTGAAATCAAAACCAAATTCTAATTAGAAACCTCCATAGAAACTCGACGAAGTTACTGACTACATGTGAGTCGTTTCTGGACAGCATAGATTTAGTGGAATCTCATGCCTATACCTTGTCTAATTTGCTTCCAAAGTCTATAAAAAAATCTATATTTATGATTCTAGATCAAAAGACTTTAAAAGAACATGTTGAAACCAAAGTATTTCCTCAGTTCCTTAATTCCAGTCCACTTTAATCACCCACAATTCGGCATTCAGCCTTCATCTCAACATTTCTTCAAGTCTATTGCATTACACTAGACAACAACAGCATTACATTATATAGATTATTGGACTTTCACTTGCCTCTAGTCCTTTAGCTCGATGGCAAGAAAAAAACAGAGGGTTTGTGGGTCTCGGGCGCAGCTCAACGGCGGCGATTTCGAATGGCGTCGACGGCGGTGGCATGCGAGCACGGCCGAGGTAGTCCTTCTCTCCTCTCGCCGTTCACTCTCTCGCTGCTCGCTCATGAACTCCCTCGCTCAAACCCTCTCTCTCTCTCTCTCTCTGCTGAAGTTTTTGCTTGGTTCATTCTCTCTCTTCCCCTCTGTTCCGAACCCTTTTGTTCTTCAATTTGTTGACTAATTAGTCAACTGCATGGGGATCTCTCGGTGGCAATAGGAATTGAAGACAGCTGATGGAGGTGTGGCTTTCCTTTGCTCGGTTTCTCCTTTTGCGCTGGCCACCGAATGAAGAGCAACGTGGTTGTTGTTGGCCCTAATCCGATCAATAATCCCCCTCCATGGTTGACTAAAGTGTCAACTAAATGGGAAAGGTTGGGGTGGCATTGGACGTGGACGATTCTTCCTCTTCGCGCGACATGCATGTTCCTCATGCACGGCCGAGTTCCATCCCTTCAGCTCTTAAAAAAATATAAATCGGTCAAAGTCCAAAGACTTCTCTTGTTGCATGGCTGATTGGTCCAAGAGATAAAAAAAAAATAACGTGGCTGTTGGTGGGATTGTTCGTATGGCCATTCAAGGAAATTTTTTTTTTTCTCCGAAAGTTAATGTTTTGGGATGTCGAGTGACGATGAAACTAGGTCGAATGTGGTACCGACGATACTCCCGTCGATTACTCACGGCCGTTGCATATTTGAAGGTCGTCTAAATTTCCAGATGCCACACCTAGTTTAAAATCTCATTGTGTTATTGAGCAAATAAAATTTGGCGTCCAAACCCGACACACAATTTATTTTCTATTTTCTTGCCCAACCACCCATTTTGGAAATAATCTTGGACAACTCTTTTTTTTTTCTTTAAAGCTTTTGGAAATAAATTCGTACGAGCTCCCGTACTCAAAATTAATCCATCAAATTTTGAGCGCACCTAGTTTATAGGCTCATTGTTTTATTGAGCAAATAACATTTGGTGTCCAAACCCAACATCACATTTATTTTATATTTTCTTGCCCAACCACTCTTTTTGGAAATAATCTTGGGCAACTCTTTTTTTTCTCCTTTAAAGCTTTCAGAAATAAATTTGTACATGTTCCCATACTTAAAATTAATCCATCAAACTTTGCACGTATCTAGTTTAAAACCTCATTGTGTTATTGAGCAAATAAAATTTGGCATCCAAACCCGACACCCCATTTATTTCCTTGTTAAGTACACTATCCATTTGCATAACATGCATTAATAAGTTTCTAATTTAATTATTCTAATATAATCTATTTACCTAATTACACTTAATTAAATCTAATCAACCCCTAAGCATCATTAGCATACTAATAAGGGATTAGTGAGCAAAACTCACTTGATTAACGAGCGGGTTGGATCAAACCAACGGGAACGTCACAAGGGACGTTTCTTCTCAAAGCGGCCCTAGGTTTTGAGGCTCAAAACCACCTCAAAACGGGCTCGACACCTTATTGGAAACCCATTGATTTACCCTTTTGATTTGAGCTGCAAACAAAGGAAATGAAGCTAGTTTGGTGCGGGAATGGTGACGATGGACTGGTGAATGGCTTGGAGAGGTAATCGGTGGCCGAATGGCGAAGAAACGGGTTGATCGGAGCTCCGGTGAGTGGGTTGTCGGCAAGCGGTGGCTCCCGGGGGTCTTAGGGATCTTGTTGGAAGTTAAGATGGGCAAAGGAAGAGCTGGAATGGGAGAAAAATGAAGAAAAACACGAAACAGTTCACTCGGCTGGGCTCTAGAGGATCCGACGATTGGTAACTTCACGCCGGCGTACCGGACGGCCGGCAGCTTCGTTCAGGGGTGAGGTCAGACTTGATGAAATGGTCTAGATGTCCTCATCACGGTGATGGGTGGCTTGTTCACTAATTCATCCGAGAAGTCGACTTTTTACTCGGATCTTTGGTGAAAGGTCGGTTGAAGCAGAAACCGGCAGAAGTGAAAACAGAGAGGAAAACGGTCTGGTGGTGGTGTGGCTGCTCCGGTGACTTCCTTGGCTGCTAGTGGTCTTCGAACGACAAGGATGGAGGGAGAGAGAGATGGCTTGGATGGCAATGAGGGAGAGAGAGAAGGAAGAGATGAGGTTGGAGAGAAAAGATCTAGGGGACAAGGGCTCCACTTGTCTCAACTTTCCATCCCATGGTCTACTTGACCATTTCCAGCCAAGTATGGCTTCCTTGGCTGTCCATGAGCCATCAAAGCCCGCTTCTAGAAGTCCGAAGCGGTCCAAAAGTCGTGGGTGGTGGGAGCACACGAATTTGGTTAGATTTTTCCTCAATTAGACCTTGATTCAACACCAACCGAGCTCAATAAAATTAACCGACATCTCACCGATCCATTTGACATTTTTCCTCACCCATACAATCCACTTGCTTCCTAATTTTGCGATAAAAAACGATCCCTGTCATTTTTTAAACAAAAATGGTTCTATGCTGACTTTTTTTCAAAAATTCTCGGGTTTCAAAAAAATCTTTTGAGACTGAGTCGAAGTTTCTAGAATTTATTATGACATGATAGAATCTTCAATTTCTGAAATCGGATTTGAATTTGTGGTTAATTTCACTTAGGCGTGTTTTTAGCATGACTTAGGCTACCGGGTAGTTTTCAGAGATTTTTAGTGCAAATGACTCGTGATCGATTTTCTTTGAGCCACTATGAACCCACTTGATTCATTGGCGACTCTCGGTGGTCGTAAAAATCTCAAAATTTCAATTATGAGCATATGGTACCCAAAACAACAGAAAATCGGTTTAGTGCTGATCGATGAGAATTTTGCAATAAGGTGGAATCACTTATACTTTGATCACACATCTCAGTTGAACTGACCTATCTTTGATCTCTGATCGATTTTAACAATGCCGTAATGACTCTTGCAGACTAATACGGTCGAACAGTCGACTTCTGGTCAAATTCTCAAGTTCATTTCATTAAAATCTCTTAATGACTTCCCTAGATAATCTAGTTATCTCACGAGTGATCGACTCTAAAAATAGCACTATAGACGCGTCAATGAAATGCTCGATTTATTCAGTAGAAAATAGGACTGAAAATCTAGGATGTCACATCTAAACTCGACACCCCATTTATTTTCTTTTTTCTTACCCAACCACCTTTTTCGGAAATAATCTCGGGCAACTCTTTTTTTTTTCTTTAAAGCTTTCGGAAATAAATTCGTACGAGCTCCCATACTCAAAATTAATTCATCAAATTTTGCACGCATCTAGTTTAAAAACTCATTGTGTTATTGAGTAAATAAAATTTGGTGTTTTAACCCGACACTCTATTTATTTTCTATTTTCTTACCCAACCACATTTTTAGAAATAATCTTGGGAACTTTTTTTTTTTTTTGCTTTAAAGCTTTTGGAAATAAATTCGTATATACTCCCGTACTCAAAATTAATCCATCTTATGCTTTAGAAAAGGCTGATGCATCCGATTACCTGAATGAGGAAGAAAATAATGCAAATTATTCCTTTTGTTGGTTGATGCATCATTTGCTGGCAACCCTAGTACTAATGGCAAGAATTGGTCATCAAGTTCAGTAAATTGTTGCATCAGGAATACTTCTGGCAATCTTAGTGACGTTGAATAATTTGTAGCATAATCTATCATGAAGTTCATATTCTTTTTTGACAAAAGCAGAATTGAATGCAACATCCCTTCCTTTGCCTCATCCAATCACTGTCTAGTTCTGAGGTTTTTAGACTTTCAGTTGGGCTGAGGATGCAAATGCCAATCCTTCGCCAATCTCTGCTCATTCTGACAAACAAGCATCTAGTAGGGCTCTATTCTTGAGGCAATTCAATATGACCTACTATTATGATGAAAGAAGTACTCATCCATTGAGTATAAAAGAGCAAATGATGGCATGCACAATCTCATTACTTCACGAACAAACACTAGCTATACATTATTCAAGTAAAAAATAGATGAATGAACCCATTTTACTATAATAAGATGGTTTAAAAGCACATCATCTCATTGATCCTAACCTTTATACAAATGGCCATATAAGACAAATCAAAAATATACATCCACAACCCTACTTCATTGATGCCATCATCAATGAAAAAAACAAATTGATCAACACCACTTCACCGAACCCATTATCACAAAAAATATTACCACAACATGTCAAAACTAAACATTCCCAAATGTTGTCACTTTTGTCTCTTCGAATAACTTCTAACACTTGTGCTCTTGACATTAGTAAGATGATCCATACTAGTAGAGCCATCGGCACTACCACTTGCAATTTTACTTGCACGTCTTTGAACCTGCAAATAATATATTCTTTTAAAGTATTATTGACGAAACAAGTATGACATAATAGAAATGGAAGCACTAACCGGAATCTTTTGTCTTTAAAGTAGTGTTTAAGAAGATGTAGACCTAGTCTTCTTAATTAGACAAGTTGAACTATTATGTCCCGTTTTCAAGCAAGTTCCACATGTCATATTCATTCCTATCCTCGACATCCTAGTTCCATTTGTGTGGCAACCCCACGAACAGCCCCCGAACCGTTAGGGTTGCCACAGTTTGCTTACCTTTTACTTGACCTGATAATATAATACTCTGATACCAAGGAATTTCATGTAATTCATAAATCTTGGGGGTTTACATCATTTATATTGATCCCAGCGCAGTTCATATAGCAGAAGCATATTCAGAATCTCCCTATCCCATACTCAAACAAAATAATGCAATGCACACTAACTACACATTTTATATAAGTTAGAGCCAAACACTTTTATTTATATTACTTGATGGACATCATGAGTCGGTACATCAAAAGGCCAAGGCTTTTCTAAGCTCGGCTATATACCAAAAGATAACTGACTTCCCTTTTTCTTTCTTTCCATAAGTCCTATACATGAGTTTATCAGTAAGTGTCGGCAGTCCAAAAAGTTTCATCTGCTACCCGTCACGCTCAGTCACACCCAGCTCGGTCTGTCAGCTGGCGGCAGAGGCAACATCCCCAACATGATCCTACCACGACGGACATGCACAAATAAAAACTCCTGAATGACTGGGCCGGTGGGCAAACCAACGTCATACAAGACCAGAACCTGCACACGAACAAAAACTAACCCTCGTATCTCGGGGTGATGATGCTTTGTACACTCACACTCGACATCGGTCGGTATACCATAGAATGTGCTGGGGGTGACTAGTAGAAGAGACATATCTCATAGTCTGAAATATTAGTTCCTAAAAGGAGTGAGTACAACCACTCAACAGTAAATGATCCATCAAATTACACAATACAACAAGCAAGACAACTGATACTTCATGTGAAATGCACATATCATCTACGCAACCATGCATATATATGTAACCATAAGGTTTATTCCATGCCTTAATAACCACATTTTTATTGCCAAATATTACCAACTCAAAATTCATAAACAATCCATATACCATGCCATGTGCACACACCTGCACATGATTTATTTTCCATTTTGATATTCAAAAGAATATCATTTTCCCGAGGACCAGTGTTTGCATCCCTCCAGGCTTTTGCATCCAACCTGGCGTCGCAAGACCTCCGGCACACACTTCCGGACATCCGGCACACACCTCTGGGCATCTCACACCCCACTTGGCATCACGAGGCATATCCAGGGCTTGCCATGAAAATGGTTGCCCCTTCCATCCGGATTTACGTACAATACTTACAACCGGGCATCTCGAAACTCCCGAGGACCTCTGGCACACACTTCTGGGCATCCAATTGGCGTCGACTCATTCGACCCTATGGGCATCCCGACACTCCTGAGTCATCGTCGACTTAGCCGTCTAACGGTATCATCAACATCATGATATATACATATATGTCTCACTTTGAAAATAACATTTGATGCAATAATGTCAAAAGTTTCAATGAGTTTATAAAGCCTCATCAATTTTTGATGTCATATGATATGCTAAATGTCACCGCATCCCATTGTATAAATAACGACCCAAGATATCATAACTCATAGAGCAAATCAATTAGTCTTAAAATAAAATAGTTTTCGAACAAAACAGAATGCACTCCACTGGTCCGTGCATCACAGCCATAAGACTTCAAACATCACTATTACACAGTTTCAATAACAATTTCGGTATAACCCCTAAATGAACTAAGAAAATTTTGAAATTTTGATATGTTATAGATAAGAACTAGAGGTAAAAGTTTTGTGAGGAACTCTAAGTCAAATTCATTGTAGATCAAGAGCTATAATCGCCATAACTCTCCCTAACCCTCTGCAATAGTTTCCAAGTTTAACATTCTCGAAGAAAAATCATTTCACCGACCAATACTTATCCGTTTTTTCACAAATTTTAGTATGTTACTCCTTAAGATGTTATCTACAACTTTCATCAAGGACACAAAGTCAAATTTCAACTAGATAATTGCAAAAAATTCACGGAGTCGCCAAATGTGAAGTTGTTTTTCCATAAAACAGTTTGCTAGTCCTAGGGAACTACTTCTATTTTTTCGAATTCCAGCATCCAGCATCAAAATTCAAGCATCTCAAAATCTATTACACTTCACTAGACAATCACAACACAACATAATATAGATCAATGGACTTTCACTTGCCTTAAGTCTGACGCAACTACAGTAAGCAAAATGGCAACTTGAGGACTTCGGGCATGGTTCAATCGACGGCGAAGCTAGGCGGCGTCAACGGCGGCAATGGCAGCAGACATACGCTCGGCGGGGCTGGTCTCCTTCTTTCCCTTACCGATGCACCCTCACGAACTTATTCTTTCTCTCGGACTCTCTCTCTCTTTCTCTCGGTCACTCTCCCTTTTCTTTTGGTTACTCTCTCCCTCGGTTGCTTCCTCGTTCATTCCGCCCCTTTTCTCTTTCTTTTATTTTTTTAATTAGCTAGTAATCATGAGATTTGCATGTGAAATCTCTAGTGGAAGCAAGGGGCAGCGACACCTCATGCAGTCCCTCTTGCCACTTATTGATTTCTTGCATGGATGTGGCCTCATTCGGCCAGGCCTTGGTTGACTAAATGAAGGGGAAATGTGGGCTGTCTTGGGTGTTTTGGGCCTTAAGTATCCAACCCACATTTGCTCCTAATGTTCCACCTTAATCCCCGCTTATAAAAACATAATTACAAATACTTGCATGGCCATATAATATTACAACATTAATCAAGGGTAATTCGATTCATAGGATACATGGTCAAGTATAGAAAATTTCTTATCAATTTATCTTTTAGTACAACCTTGGTCACACATTGGCATATGATACATTTCCAACAAAACAATAGTCCCTTCAATGCTTGGCCCTTGCTTAATTGTAATCCATTGGTCTAATGACTATAATATAGTCCGATGGTGCTTCTGTCACCTAGTCATGGGCTGTAGTGTATCTAGGGATCGTTATAAAATTTTAGGATGCCACAACTTGCCACCTTACCTTCATCTCTTGATATTTTCTATTTACGTCTATTGCGCTTCACTTGGCTTGGAAGTGGTTCAGGCGGCTCCCCATAAGTCTTTCCATAATCTCTCTCCTCGAATTGGCATCATCATATTTTCATACGCAGCTAAAAACTTGGCCTTCTTATAATATTCATCAACATAGTTATATGCATCATCTTGCCTATCATTTATCGCAGAAATGGCATGAGGACAAATGATGTCAGTAAGTTGTCATTTTCTATAAGAGCAATCTCTCTTGAATACATCCGTTACATATTTGTCACCCTTATCCATTACCTTATATCCAGCATCACCATTTCATATCACTTGATAGTATGTTGCACCAATTCTATTTTTTCTAGTTTTCTTACGATTCTTGGACCACAATCTCTTTTCCACTTAGCACATGCATCCCTTTATGTATGCATCATTATCATTATCATTATCTGCATTTCCTACTATATATGGACTTACACTTAGCATGTACAATTTTTCCATTGAATGCCTTGCATAACTTATTGTCAATAATGTCACATTTCACATCAGTATTAAAGAAAGCCTTACATCAGTGCTTTGGCTCTGTTTATACCAGATCATGATATGCACAAGGACTAATTTTCTTTAATGCCTGAGAGTGTTCATCATACTCCGTCCTAGTATTGCTCTTAGCATACTGCCAAATTAGTCTTTGCATTTGTATTTCCTTATGTTTCTTGCCCCAATTAGCATAGATGTGTCTAGCACACATCCTATGCTCAGTTGCAGGCAGTAAATCAGCCATAGCGTAAAAGATGAGTGCAATGTAAAACATATCTTATAAATGTGACTATCTAAAAAGTATAACAAATAAAAATTAAATAAAAAACTTACATTTTGGTTATCACTAATTATGACCCAACCTCGTCCATATGTGTAAAAAATATTAAGATCATACATCAAATTTCTTAAAAACCACGTTCAGGTGTCACTATTCTCAACTTTGACAACTACCCAAGAAATTGGGAACATATGATCATTTGCATCCCTTCCAATAGCACATAAGATCTGACCTTGACAAATTCCTTTGAAGAAACAACCATCTAACCCCACAACTTGCCTCCATCCACTAAGGAACCCTTTCTTACAAGCAGCAAAGCAAATGTACATTCTTTCAAACAATGCCTTAGAGTGCATATTTGGCTTTTTAACCTTCAATGTAATAGTACTCCCAGGATTTTTCTCCCTAAGCTCCTCCGCATAATCCCACAGTTTTGCATATTCCTTATTATAGTTTCCTATCAACACTTTATAAGCAAACAACTTAGCCTTCGTATATTGAGCTATGCTTACATTTAAACCCAACTGTTCCTTGATTAATTCCTTGAAAGCAATATTTTTAATAGTTGGCATTGCTTTTATTGTAGGAAGATAATGATTTGCCAACCAAGAACTTGTCACCCTCCTATTTTTGAAGCAAATGCCACAAGTATGCTATGAATGTAAGGTCTTGACATGAAATAATCCAGTACGAGCATCAACGGATTCAGAAATCTTCCAAGGACAACTCTCATCAACACATTTTGCTCTAACAAACTTCTTATCATTCTTTGTAGATTTTATCTCTCTACGTTCAGTCACTGAGTACTTTTTCAAAGTATCTTTGAATTGGCTATTACTATCAAATATCATAGCCACAATAAACACATGCACGTCACAATTATGATTATATCTTGGAAACCTACTTCTCTTTCTAGTAAAATCATCATCTTCTCTCTCTATATCAGACTCCAAACTGTCATAGGCATCTGTATCATAATACTCTATCTCGTAACCAACTTTAGCATCAACTTCACTATTCACATCTAATGGTTGAGATGATACCAATGCTGTGGATGGTTCCCTTATAATCAGATCCTTTGTAACCCTCCCACGAAACTCAATTATATTCTTCCTTGCTTTTAGAAGCTCTTCATTATCAATACCATCATCATCAGTCCAAAATCTTACATTGCCAAGAAAATTTGTCTCATCATCATTGTTGTCATCCACAATATCCCCCTCTATGTTAATATAATTACCTTCATCAACTAAGTTATTAGGATCTAGGTCATCCTCGTGCTCAATAATTGTCACGCCCCGATCCTCGGGGACGCGCCCATCCTTCCATTTGGTCGATTTTTAAAGTGCGATATCCTAGGACTACTTATCGCCGACCCTTTCTTTTTATTACGCATGCGGAAGCAGTTATAAATCCCCAGACAATAAAACAATGGGATAGGAAAGCAGGCCATATTTTTCATATTGAAATTCACAACCACACTTTCATTAACAGCGCAACTCATAGTATATTTACAATACTATTTACAGCATGAAAGTCTCACACCTATCTACACTAAGACAGGGTGCACAAAAGGGATGGGATCTCAATCCACATCTGGGTTGTACTCAAGATCCCTCTCTGGATCATCTCCTACTTCAAAATACTTTCTCCCCTTCAGTCTCTTCCTCCTCAGCTTTTCCTCAGGGTCCTGAAATGGTTATTCAATAACCAATGAGACCACGTCTCAGCGAGTCCTACCCACTAAGACCCGATTAATAAACTAATACACCATACGGTTGTCTAAGCACAACACGAGTCAGAGGAATTACCTTGGCCTCAGTTCCAACCTGCAATTCAAGGTTAGACACATATATTCAAACAATTCACGACATACGATCAAGCATTGATCCATCGACTTAGTCGATTACATGTCAATCTGACCATCTCTAGGTCATTCCCACTCGTACCACGACTTCTCAATGGTGTACTCATTCACCAAATCACATGTGTTTCTCGGGCGTCGTTTTCGCCAATGACATACCGATCACCGACACCGTGCGTTCTTTAAGGCGCCGTTTTCACCGGTGATATCCTCGATCACCGAACCACGTGTCCTTTCTAGGGCGCCGTTTTCGCCAAGGTGACATCGACTATAGACAACACCGTGAGTTCTTTAAGGCGTCGTTTTCACCAGGTGATATTTCCTTAATCACCGAACCACGTTTGTCTATAAGTCATTTACGTGCGTTTTTAAGGCGCCGTTTTCGCCAAAGGTGATACTTCCAATCACCGAACCACGTATGTCCAATAACATCGTACCTGATTGCTCTCAGCCAATAACATTCTCAGTTATCTCTCATCATTCTCTCTACTATATAGCCCATCAACGTACTCGGGCGCTATATACCCATGCTCGGCCAAGCACCAATCAAATATGCAATAACAAACAATTTAGGACAATTCCTAAAATTCCACAATTAATTCAATTCCACACAACGTAGAGCTCAAATAAATAAACGGTCTCCGCACCACGACAATCGACACGAAATTCCGGTCACCGGCCATCCCGGTTGAATTTCCGGAAAAATAATTAATTAAATAATTAATTTCGAAAAATAAATAAATAAATATTAAAAATCCAATTTAGGCCCATATTGCCTTATTGGAGCCCGAAACGGGTCGGGAAAAATCCCGAGATACATTCAATAAATAACCAAACATTTGTACTTGCTAATAACTAGGTCTAACCACCTAACATGCATCAATAAGTCACTAAATTAATTGTTCTAACCTAATCTAACCACCTAAGTGCATGTAATTAAATCTAACCAACCCTAAGGCATAATTAGCAAATTAATAAAGCATTAGTGAGTAAAACTCACTTGACAAAAGCGGAGACCGAATCACCGCGACGGCGGCCGAAATTGGATTTTCGACAACACCGGCGGGCTTGGACCGGGCCTTAAGACTTGGCCCAACAAATCTCAGCCCAATTGAGATTTGTTCTTGCACTGGAATGGGCTGGGCCTGCTGAATTTCTGGACTGAACTAACTTGGTCTTCAAATTGTGGACTGAAATTGGGCTGCTCTTAATCAAGTTGGGTGGCTTGAGGGGAATTGGGCTTGAAAATGTCAAACCGCAGCTGTTATTGGGCCACCGAAATAATCAATTGCCGGGCTGAAGTTGCTGTAGGCTTCAAGTGGCGTGGGCTACTCAAATGAGATGGGCCTCCAATTCGCTGGAACTACCGCTGGGCTCACTGGAGCTTCGGTGGATGCAGCTGGTCAACGAAGCCTTCGTTGGGTGGGAAATTTGACCAAGATGGGGCATGCTGGCGTGGCTAAGTGGCAGCAAGTCACGGCCACTCGTCAAAGTAGAAATCTCGGTGGCTCGTTGTTGACCGAAGCAAGTGGAGCCGTTGCTGGCGTGCGCTGGCTGTGTGGATGCTTGGAGCAGCTCCGTGGATGATCAATCTTCAACGAAGCAGAAGGAAGAGAACTTCGGTGGTCTTCAGCTTGAGTTGATGACTAAGCGTGAGTGGAGGTGGAGCGGACAGTTGCGACAAACGGTGGAGATTTCTCCTTCGGTGAATGGTGGCCGCGTAGGAGAGGGAACTCGGTGGAGTCGTGCGGCTTTACTTCGGTCTTCAACTCAGCTGTGTTGACCGAAACAAGAGAGGATGCAGCCAAGTGGCAGCAAAACCAAGCTGCTCGGTGGAGAAGGCGTGCGGCGTCCTGGCGTTGCTGGTTTTTCCTGCTTCCGCTGGCTTCTCTGTTCTTGGCTCCGTGCGAGGAAAATGGAGAGATGGAGGAGTGGGTGAAACCAGTTAGAGGCGTGAGAGAGAGATGGATAGGAGTGAGGGGTGAGGGCCCCTTAAGCTTGATCTTTTTCCACACAAATATCTCTTGCTCTTATCTCTCCACATAGCTGTCATCCACCAATCCATTTTCATCCCAAATTGCCCCTTCTAGATAGTTGAATTGGTCCATAAGTCATTACTCATGGGGGCACACGAATTTTTCTAGTAACATGGCATCAATTATACATCAAATCTCTCTCAATTCCTTCTCAATCGGCTCTCATAAAAATCAATCGACGCCTCAATGTCTCAATCGTTATTTTTCTTCACCCATGCATCCAACATGCATCTCAATTTTGCAACTGAAAACCATCTCCGGCATTTTTTGCACTAAAACAACTCGGTGACGACTTTTTCCCAAAAAGTGTCAGTTGTCAAAAAAATCTTCTGAGACTGAGTCGACACTCCTAAAATTTATTGTGACATGGCCAAAACTTCAATTTCTGAAATCGGACTCGAATTGGCGGTTAATTTTCATTCGGCGCGTTTTTAGTGTGACCTAGATTATCGGGTGGTTTTCAGAACTTTTTAAAGTAAATGACCCGTGGTCGATTTTCTTCGAGCCACTATGAACCCACTCGACTCAATGGCAACTCTTGATTGTCGTGAAAATCTCGAGGATTCAATTACGGACACAGTGGTACCAAAACAATAAGAAAACCCGGTCTAGTGTTGGCCGACGAGAATTTTCTAATTCGGTGGTGTCACCCACGATTAGTCACATATCTCTATCGATCCAGTCTATCTCTGATTTCAAATCGATTTTTAACTGTGCCGTAGTGACCTCTAAAGATGGACACGGTTAAGAAGTCGATTCCTGATCGAGTTCTCAAGTCTATTGCTTTAAAATTCCTTAATCATTTTCCCAGGTAGTCTAGTTATCTCGAGAGTGATCGGCTCTGAGAATAACCCTATAGATGCGTCAATGAAATGCCCGATTTATTCAGTAGAAGATAGGGTTGAAAATTCTGGATGTCACAATAATTGTCTCATTAGCTAAACCAATATCATTGTGAGCCCACACTAATCCCTCGACCAACACCCTCACTTGGGCAAGCATCCTCACCCTCACCACCCCCATGACCTAAATCCTCACTCGGACTAGCACCCTCACCCTCACCCACACCCACACCCACCCCTTGACCATCACCCTCAACTGCCTCATCGATTGCAAAATTTTCTCCATATATCTCAATTAACCCATGATGCAAATAATTGAAAAGTAAATCAACGACATTGCTCTCATTCCATATATATCTTAACCCATCTTCTAGAGACTTTCTAGGAAACTTAAAATAAAGTTTTTCAAATTTACAATTTACCACATTCTCAATATCTCTAATGCTCCTTGAACTGGTATCAATTTTTACCAAATCAATCTTACCCCCAACATATTCAAGCACTGGGCGACGGTAAAAATTTCCACCATGGAAAAAGCAAGCCCATGCCGACTTGTCGCTCATCTCGACCCTACACAAAAGAATGCAATATATGTTGTAAGAAGCCACATAATGGAGATTTTAACATAAATAGCCTAAAGTGTTACAAAAATATAAAGAGTTTGACTTGAGCATAAGTGCAAAATCCCTTCCGTCTCATAATCACAAGTGAAATTTCTCTCTAATTTACAAGAATTAACTAGGTCAATTAATATCTGGTACCTATGATACGGGAGTTCAAGGTGAATAGTGGCATATAATTAGTTTGCTTTCAAGTTAGATATTTGGTTTGTATAGCTACTTGAAGCCGGTGCCAAAAATCTTAGGGCTGATAAAAGAAAATTTTCTCCCATAGTATACGTGATCTTGTTTTTTCTGCAACTAATGAAGGAGAAAAAGGACCATGATGCTAGGTTCTTTGTATATAGATATAGTAGGTCAATGTACTACAAGCAGCATGGCTCACAAGGCTTTAATTTTAGAATGTTACTTCATATTATCTCAATTCTTTCCTCCCATCACTTCCATGGATATTGTTGGTTTTCTCTGTCTTTTGGCTTTTCAGGATTTTTGACAATAGTTTCATTGTTTAGGCGGCTGAAGAGTGTACTTCTATGCTTAAACTTTGAAGTTAATTTGCTCAGAATCATTGATCTACTTTCAGTTTAAAACCAAACGGTTGGTTTGTTCAATGCACGCAAAGGAATAAGATAATTTGGGAACACGACAAAGACAATCATAGAGACAAAATAATTTGGGAACACAACAAAGACAAACATAGAGACAAAACATAGTTTAGGACCACAACAATATACCTTTGACAGATTTTGACTGACTTCATGACCACCCACCACGTAGCTCACCACTTGCCGACAACACAATCAAATTGGGACCACCTCACTTGCTTGTGTTTGCTTTGGATGAACATATCGGGTCAAGTTGTGGGCGAATCGAGTCTTCGGGTCTTCTCGTCTTCTCAATTTAGGCAAGTAGCAACAAACGAATTGGGTCAAGTAGTGGCCGAATCAAGGCTTTGGGTCTTCAGGTCTTCTCGATTCGGGCGAGAAGTGACGAACAATAGCGTTGGCCAAAAATGGGCTTGATTCACGAAGGATGTTGTCGGAAAAACGACTTGGGTTGAGGAAATAGCTGAGATCAAATCAACTCAAAATCTGCAAGAATTTCGGAGGAGATCTCACTAGGGTTTTTTAGATGATTTTGGGAAGAAGCAAGGAGCAGTCGCACGAATCCTGTAGCCACATCAGATTTTTCCACATCAGATTTTTTTGACTAGGATGTCACATCAGATTTTTCCGACTATGCATGACCACATGGATTGAAATGGAACAAAAATAAAAGGTTTAGAATTAAATTGGCCATTTTTTTTTATGACTGAATTGACACAATTGTAATATGTTTATGACTTTTTTAGTAATTTTCCTATTAATCATCTTCTTCTACCGATAATCACTTCAATCTAGTAAATGAAACTTGGATGGTTGACTTTTTAAATACCTCAAAGCGGAGAGTACCCTATCCCTCCTACCCTCAACTACTTCAATATTTCCCTTTTCATTTGATGGTACCTACTCCATTTCTTTTATATTTAGTCATTTAGAGATTTGTACATACATATATATGTCATATATTTTTCATTTTGTACTGTTGACAAGTCGTTACATGGTGTTAAATACCACAAAAACGCAATCTAGTCTCCCATAAAATCAACGAAGTTAATTTATTTTAATCATAATTGAAACCAAGTATTTTGGCACTTTTACTCAGTGTTCTTATTATGTGTACATTTATTAATTTCCAATGCCATATACGAATTTATAGTCTATCCCAAACGGAATTTATTAGAGTGGGTAAGTTGTGAAAATCATGTTAGTTATTTCGATAAGATAGTGGATACGATCAATTCATCTAATCGTGTCACACGAAATCTGTCAATTTATTTTGGGAGATTACAGAGAGTATATGGTATTCATTCATATACATACTACATGATATGTGGATGGACTTTGCATTAATTTATATCTACTTCTTCATAGAAATACGATGTGTGTCTCGGTGACTTGCTCTTATTAGAAAGTTCATGGAGGAAAAGGATTAACTATGCACTGGTAGAAATTGAATTCCTTTCAGGTTTTTGCGAAAATGTCACTTCAATGCAAATTGAATTCCTTTCATCATCACCATCATATTTTCTGTACACAATTCTGTGTGCTTTCCACGCAATACGGGACAAGCGAGCGCAACGAAAACATGCCTTTTGATATAGCTCTTTATACAACCCTATATATATATATATATATAAAGTTTCATTAACTAAAAATGACAAATTTTGAATACACAATCCGTGTCAAGTATTTTAATATAATCCACATCCATGACTACTAATTAGTAGTCAATTTTCCGAACCGTAACTACCAATATCAATGTTGAAGGATGTGGGCTGTGCAGCAAACAGATTACGCAGTAGACTATATGAAATTTCAAATGAAAATGTGTTAGCATGATTATAAAATTCAAAAACCGTGCTTTATATAGGCAAGTTTATGCCTAAATTTTCGACATGGATTAGAGAGGATCTCAACACTCTCCGGCCACAGTCCCTAACAGTGAGATTTTTATTCAAATACATGGTGTTTAAAGTCACAACAGTCAATATATACAAAGCTAATCATCAAGGACAATTAGATTAATTTAAATCCAACGTGAAAATTGATGCTTGGAATTTCATTCTATAAGAATGGAAAGAATGAAACAATCAAAGAATAAATGAGTTATCCACCACCCCATGTGGTGGTGGTGTTGGCTTCGGCTCCTTCCCCTAACGCAAGGGATGGTGTTTGAATCTCAACGTCGTCGCTAGTGGTCTTAAGCGCGATGTCGTGGTGGTGGGTCTTGTACTAGCTCTGCTCCGGGTTTACCTCGCCGGCCGTTGGCTGTACGGGGGTTCCCGGGTTACCAAAAAAGAAGAAGAAAGAGTTATCCCTTAGGATCGGTCTTCACAAATTGCCGTCTGTTGACTAGACAAATTAGATCGCTTCAAATTTGCGGAGTTATGTCCATGAGGCGACCTAGCAAGACGAAGTTGTCGCTCATTCGAGAGCATTTTCGCAAACCTGAAACCACAATTTAGAATTGCATTTAGTGACCTCGATGATTATACATTGCCCTATAACTTTTAATAACTCAAGAACTCATGACATCGTTCAGATAGTTCAATACCTTCTGAGAGCCTCTTCATTAGTCTCCGGGTTACATGCCTCGCATCCACCCTTTTCCAGATCTACCTTTGAAACCAGCTTCTTCAATAGTGCTTCGCCGGTTCTAACTAAGTCGTTCAGGTTCTTCTTCGTTGCTATATCCACGGATGCCACGGCCCCGCTTAAGTTATCGTCCTGCCATTCCAATTTTGATTAGCGAGTCAACTCAAGTTCTTCAAGTTGTTAATTTTCTTGAATCATTCAAGGTGCAATAAGAATACCTGAATCCGGAGGTAGTTGGCTTCAAGGTGCAGGGCCTGGAAGACCGCAGAGAGGTGGAAGTCGACCATATCGGCACTCGCTTGCATGAACACATCAATCAACGGGCTCCCGCCGTTGCAGGTCAACCAGTTCAACACTCCCCACTTGGCCGCTTCACTTGCATCGTACTTCCCTTCAGAATTTCGTGAACCAGTCCCGAGCGATATCACCAAAAATCTTCTGTAATCCATCGGCTTTATAGGGAAGAAATCCGAACTTCCTCCCATGATCTCCTTCGTCACTTCGCCCATTGCAACTAACGTCTGCATAATGAATGATGTGAAGTTAGAAATTATACAAACACGTTTTGTTTAGTCAGGTCAGCCAAAATATAGTTCTTTCATACCGGATTGTTTGCGGCTACGCCGCCATCTATGAGGTTGAATTCTCTCAGTTTTCCTGTGGAGTCTTGGGTTTCGAAATAATGAGCCGGGAGATAAGTTGGTGCTGCTGAGGTTGAGATGCATATGTCCGAGAGCAAGGCGTCTAGAGTCGGCGTTTTCTTCACCTACTCATTTTCCGAAAAAAATAATACTTAGATGATTATCTATATGTCATAATTAATAAAGACAAAGGAAATATAAAAATAAGGAAACAAATTGCATGTTAGGGACAAGAAGATGAACCTCGTAGCTAGAAAAGATCGTTGGCTGAAGACGCTTGATGTCGAACGTTGGGATAACGACGTTAGTCAATGTCTGGTGCAATCTTGCGTTCCCGAGTTTCTCTTTCACGAGCTTATGCAGGTATTGTCCATCATATTTTGGGCCAGTCACAGCTTTAATCATCTTCGTAGCAGGCGCAAAAGGACAACTGTAGTTTTCAATTTGTAAAGACATTATGTTAGAAAGTCATTCGAGAAAACATTACTTCGTAAACATGACACCTATATCGTCTTGGAAATTTAGGGCACCTGTCTTGAGGAAAGATTTTAGGGCAATTGTCAAGGTAAAAATCCTTAATGTCTTTTGCGGCAAATAAGGGGCGATTGTTATCATCGGGGGTGGTTAACATGGCCGTGACGAGACCGCCGGTGCTCGTTCCAGCAATAACATCAAAATAATCCGCTATTCTCGCGTCTTCACCATCTAGTTTCTGCACCAGTCCACAAAGATATGTTCTCTAGTTAGGAATCAAAAGTTGCATGGGACATTCATGCATGAAAAAGAGAACTGCAAGTGATTATAGCACGCAGCAAAGCGTTTCTTACAAAGAAAGTGCAAAAGCCTTAGCAAATGACTGATGTCTATGTAATTATACCTGAAGTTCAGACTCTAAGAAAGCGAGGATGGTTCCTGGGATAAGCCCTCTTATCCCTCCACCATCAATACTGAGAATTGTAATGAGGTTTCCGTAAGTTGGAGGCTGAAGAGGCAAGCTCGTTGTCCTTTCCATGGATGCGATCATGTAAATGGGGAAAAAAAAGAGAGAGAGAGAGAGAGAGAGAGAGAGAGAGAGAGAGAGAGAGAGAGAGAGAGAGAGAGAGAGAGACACTTTGAGGAAAAGGATTGAATTGCAACTGTGTTGAATTTGAGGAAAAGGATTGAATTGCAACTGTGTTGAATTCCAAATATAATGCTTGCAGAGGAAGCTGGAAATGCGAGCTCTATGGCCTTGATCTTGATAAGAAGTACTTATAGGCTATGCTTAATTCAAAATTTGACCGAAATCGCGCGTAAGATCTTGTTCAGAACTGTTTCAAGTTGGACTGCTGACTCTTCAATCCAAGAAAACCATTGAAAAGTCCGAATTCAAAGGCTGAATCATGAATTTTTTTTTTTTTTTTTTGGAAAGTACCTAGCCGATGATGAGTTTGAGCGGTCACCATGCAAGTGAGAACTATCGTTGAGACTTTCAACGCCCCAGGAGAGACTTGTAGGTCTGAAAAGTAAACGAAAGGCACGGGGACCATTTTGGAAACAGCCAACCCTAAATCCTGATGCATCGTCCAGCAGGGGGAGTGAATTGGTGCCATGAAATGCTGTGCGTAAAACTCTCGGCTTACAGATAAGAGAGAATGAAATGAGAACTCACCGGAAGATTGAAAATGAATTTCGCAGGTTTCGAACCAAGACCGGTTGATAAGTTCAATTCACGCCTCTGAAATTAAAGGGGGAAAATAAAGGAAGTCCATTATTTTACATCCTGTCTGATTTATATGTCATTCTATCACCCTTGTCATCACCACGTCATGTCGAATGTGCTCCAACGGCTTCTCTACTCGTCCTTAATGAGCTTCAACTAATTTCGCTTCTGATTAATTTTGCTTTTGTCATAATGTCTGCTATCTTCTTTATTATTTTGCTTCCAAGTTCAATCAATTTGCTATGATTTGTTGGGATCTTACTGTCCTTTCGATAACCGGATTATAGCCAAGGATTAGCTTATACAAAGAATGAGAATATATGTCTTTTGTTCTTTCTGGGGTCGAACCTCTGCTTACTTGAGCACAGAGAAACGGTAAAGGCACAAATATATTTCCATACACATTCCTTGATGTTCAATGACATTGATGATACTCCTTTTCAAAATTTGCAAACAATTCATAGCCGAGGCATACATAAAATCTCGTTTATGTTTTGGTCCTAGAACTTATTTAGTGATTCCTTCAAGAATCACCCAAAAACACTGTTATGGGATGTTAACCTGGAATTGATATAACTAACGTGTTTGCACTAAGTCAGCGGGGTCGCCAATACCACCCATAGTCAAAACTACTTGTCACACAAGCAAATGATGGTGTGTTGAATTCCAATAAGAAACGTTGAAAAATAAATCTGCATCATTATTTCGGAGAGTATATTATAAATCTAAACCTAAAGATCATATGATGAACCAAATCAATCATAATACATGAAAAGTACCATTTTTTAGTGGTTCCAATAGATTTTTGTAATACGATCAATTCGATCTAATAAATATAATCTCGTGGTCTGCGTATTCAAACATCACTCTTTTTTGGCGGCATAACGAACGCGTGGAACCCTAATCGGTGGTACTTCTTGCTCTTCCATCTTTGACCATTTAAGCTCGTCGTGGTCCCAGCGTTGCAGGCTTTCCTAAATAGCATAGTCAATGTAAAACTTAAGAATTGAATCACGTTTCTAAACGTTGCTTCTGGGATTTTCTATTCCCTCTTAATGGATAAATGAACACGTTAGGCAGAAAGCAGAATAGATGCGGGAAGAGGCGGGATCAGCCACAGGAGACTTGAAGTGGGTGGTCCGGTCGGGTCTGCTCATCCTATCCGTGAAGAACTTCGTCATCATTCACGACCGAGAATCATAAGAACAATAGAAGGTGTTGTGTTAGATTATTTGATGGTATCCGCTGCATCCGCCAGTCTTCGGAGTTCGTGAGGAGCTTGACTGTTATTATACTTTGCACGTGATGGTTGTAGGTGGTGGCTCTGCCGAAACTCTAACGTGTATTGGCCTCTAGAGCGAATCAAAAGCTTTTGTTTCCATTCAAGATGGAACCAAAATGGACGATTTAACTGCTATTTTCGAAAACAGACGGTTTTTTTTTTCTTTTTCGTTTTTCGTGCCAGTCTAATTTTGAAATAGTGATTAAGTGTCCAAAAAAAAAACTACTGCAAAAACAAAACCACCGATTACCAGATTTCTCGGTAATTTGATGGTAACATATTGACATATTTCTGAACTTACCAACAATTTTTGAAAGTTTGTAAACGAGCAAGTTTTCTTATTTTTCTTACCAACTTTTCCCTGCATTTCTTATTACATTGGTTTTCATTACAAAGTTTTATTTAAGTTAGTTACCAACATATTTTTTTTAAGCTACCAACTTGTCTCATTTTTAAAACAAAGAAATCGTTATGTTTTACCCACTTTTATTCATCATCCTTATCAATGTCTTTAAATTACCAGTTGTTCCATAAAACTTTAAAAATTTTAATGCGACTTTCCAAATTTTTTCCATCTAAATTGCTAACTATTTTTTTGATTTGCTGGCTAACAATTTTTTTTTTTTTTGTAAACTTACTTGCATTTTGATCTTTTTTCTACCATTAATTTACCAATAAGTGTTGTGTTATCTAACTCTTATTTAAGTTAGTCACCAACATTTTTCATTTTTCTAAGAGTTAATATCCTGAAAACTCCAAATTAGTATACGTATGACAAATTTACCTAAAACAAATTCTTTGACCACAAAAACCCTAAATTGATACACCTTTGACAAATTCATCACAAGCTGGTATACTTATAATAAATTTACCCTATATTAATTTTAGTTAAGTTTTACTGTCAAATTGCTAAATTGGATATCACTTGATAGTTGACTAATGTACCGGTTTAGGATTTTATTTTCCGTTTGTCATAGTTACACAAGTTTTGTGGTTTTTGCAATATTAATCTAATTTAACGGAATGTATATTTGTCATAAATATACTAGTTTGGGGTTTTTGGCAGTCGAACAAATTAATTTGAGATAAATTTGTCATAAGTGTACTAGTTTGGATTTTTTGTAGTCGTTTGGAGTAAATTTGTCAAAAGTATATAGGTTTATGATTTTTCATGGTTAAAAAATTAGTTTGGAGTAAATTTGTCACACGTGTACCAATTTGGGGTTTTTCAGGTTATTAACTCTCATTCTAATATACCAAGCTCTCTCTCTCTCCATTTACAAAGAATCGATCATAGAGGAACTGATGACTTTGTGGTACTAGGTCACAAGCTTGAGGTAATGAGAACTTTTATTCATTTGATCATGCTGTACAAGCTCAGACCAGTTAAAAACATACAAAAAAGATCATCTGAAAGTATAATATTGAAAAAAGTTACATCCAATGATGCAGCAAACTTCCCTTCGGAATTTAATGGAGAAGAATGGAAAGAATAAAAGAAGTCCATAAAATGCCTATACACAAAAACAATCAAAGAATGGATGACGTGTCCCCTAAGAATCTTCAAGACTGTAGAAATATTCCACGACTAGCATCGTTTCAAATTCGTGGAATTATGTCCATGTGGCGACCTCGCATGACGAAGTTGTCTCTCATTTGAAAGGAGCTTGGCGAACCTGAAACCAAATTGGATAATCGCACTTAAGTAACCTCGACCGGACAACTAATAAACCCTAAACCTTTAAATACATGAAAGAATTTGATTTCATTGTTCTAATAATTCAATACCTTCTAAGAGCCTCTTCATTAGTCTCCAGTTTACATGCATCGTATTGACCCGTCTCCAAATCCACCTTCGAAACCAGCTTCTTCAATAGTGCTTCACCGGTTTTGACTAAGTCGTTCAGATTCTTCTTTGTAGCGATATCGACAGATGCCACTGAACCGCTTAATGTGTCGTCCTATGAGTTTCATTTATGAGAATCAATATACAATGTTTCAGCTACAGCTAGGAAATCCTCAAGGAGGACATCAAGGTCAATGTTATGCAAGTGAAATTCGAGAATCTTAACTCTGTTATACCTGGATTCGGAGGTAGTTGGCTTCAAGGTGTAATGCGTGGAAGACCGCAGAGAGGTGGAAATCGACCATATCGGCGCTCGCTTGCATGAACACATCGACCAACGGGCTCCCACCATTGCTACTCAACCAGCCCAGCACTCCCCATTTAGCAGCTTCCCTTGCGTCGTAATTCCCTTCGACTTTTTGCGATCCGGTCCCGAGTGATATCACCAGAAACCTTCTGTAATCCATCGGCTTTATGGGGAAGAAATCCGAGCTTCCTCCCATGATCTCCTTCGTCACTTCCCCATCGCAACCAAGGTCTATTTTGAGCAACGTCAAATTAGTGATTTAATACTATGTGTCGTCAAGTCACGATCCGCATTAAACAACAATAGGGAAAATTAGCTTTGCATACCGGGTTGTTCGCAGCTACGCCGCCATCTATGAGGTTGAATTCTCTAATTTTTCCCGTGGAGTCCTGGGTCTCAAAGTAATGAGCTGGGAGATAAGTTGGTGCTGCTGAGGTTGAGATGCATATGTCCGAGAGCAAGGCGTTTATGCTTGGCTTTCTCTTTACCTGCATATTTATCCAGAATTAAAAAACATATCTATTTAATTACTTTTCTACATGTAACACGAAAGAAACAATATTTAAAAAAAGAGCGAGTTATATTTCAGGGACAAGAAAGATGAACCTCGTAGCTAGAAAAGATGGTTGGCTGAAGACTCTTGATGTCGAATGTTGGGATCACAACATTTGTTAATGTTTGATGCAATCGTCTGTTTCCGAGTTTCTCTTTGACAAGCTTATGAAGGTATTTTCCATCATATTTTGGTCCCGTCACAGCTTTGATCATCTTCGTAGCAGGAGCAAACGGGCAACTGTGTAGTTTCGAAAAAGATAGAAGTTATGTAAGAAGAGTTATTACCATAGACAAACAATCATTCATAAATGCAACACCTAATATGGCCTTGATAATTTTGGATCAGCCAGCTGAGCTAACCTGTCTTGAGGGAAGATTTTTGGGCAGTTATCGAGGTAGAAATCCTTAATATCTTTTGCGGCAAATAAGGGGCGGTTGTTCTCGTCAGGGCTGGTTAACATGGCGGTGACTAGACCTCCGGTGCTTGTTCCCGCAATAACATCAAAATAATCTGCGATCCTTGCATCTTCACCATCTAGTTTCTGCACAGTCCACAAAGATATATATGTTCTCTAATTAGGAATCACAGGTTGCATGGGGCACGCATGCGTCAAAAAAGTGAGCTTTGTTCAAGTACAAACCTGAAGCTCAGACTCTAAGAAAGCGAGAATGGTTCCCGGAATCAGCCCTCTTATCCCTCCACCATCGATACTAAGAACGGTTATGAGATTTCCGTAAGTCGGAGGTTGAAGTGGCAAGCTCATTGCCCTTTCCATGGATGTCTTTGCTAACTAACGGACACCTTCTTCTGCGATAAGTAGAGAAGAAATGGATACCAGCGGACCAAAATTCAGACAAAGTATGTGCTTTTTTATTATTTCCTAGAGTGAGAAACAGAGAGAGGGGCTTTGCGGAAAATATTGAATTGCAAATGTACTTGTATTGTGGAGAAGCTGTGATGGCCTTAGTCTGGATAAGAGGCACGTATTTATAGGCTATGTTCCATTCAATAATTGACCGAAATGGAACGTACGAACTTGCTTGGAATCGTCATAGGTTAGACCGATTCCAAGAAAATCATTGAAAAGTCCAATTTCAAAGCTGATGCTAAACTTTAATTACTTGAGGCTGAGAGCCCGTTCTAGTCACCATGTGGAGTGAAGAATAGTCGTTGAGATTTTCAACATTCGGGAGACTATTAGGTTTGAAAATTCAAAGAAAGGCTTGATGGGGCCGCAGTTAGGGAGCAAGAATCTTTATTCGTGATGAACATATAGTATACATGAAAGAATTTAGATCCAGATATGTCACTTTTGAATGGTTTTTCCAAATTCTTCTATATATATAATGGCTTCTTTCCCATTAATGTTTTCTGCAATAAATTAAATCAACCATCTTTGCTTGATATACACGATGATAAACCTCATTTGAAAAGATCGACACGTTGGCAGTGGCTCAAGAAATTCGAATTGGAAATATCTTTCTAGTAATCCGGAATTGCTCTCCATGAAACTAGCATTATAAACAATGTTATACCCTATGCATGCAGATATGTTATGGTAATTTGAGAGATGTATAGGCGAGGAAAGGAGCTCACTAAGATTTAAAATGACTATTAGAATGATGAGGTAACTAAGGTGGTTCTTTTCTTTCATCTCAGGTTTTATCTAAATGTAAATTGATTAAAATAGAAAAAGAGATAGCATGTTTATTTCTTTGGACAAACCCATCTACTTATTATGTCCGAATGAATGGTGTATGTTTAAGTTTTGACTAAAAAAGAACGGCTAGGTTTTGAGTGGTAACTACGCCAAGGCAAATCGGTTGACTAGTTCCAATTTAGGGTTTCGCACGTGAAGGAAATAGTAATTAATCCAAGTGTCATTTGTAAGCTCCTTCCTCTTGGGGCTGTATTCGATGAACACGTCGAAACCCTGGCTTTAAATGAAGCAGTTTTTTTTTTTTTTTTTTTTTTCTGCTTTTGACCGGCAAAGCGAACCTCGTTTCTCATCCCCGTGTCGTCGCATGCTTTCAAAGTTAATTAATTAAACACGAGATTTGAATCACGTGTGAAGCTGTGCTTCTGGGTCGTTTTTTCCCGACTTCATGGGAGAATTGTTAGGCAGAACTGATATAGATGCGAGATGACAGGTCATCCTGTCAGAGAATAACTTATTCATCTCCAATCAAGCAACGAGAGGTTCGATGGTGGAGGCTTCTGGTGATTCAAAGATGGCCGAAAGTTCAATGGTAATTAAATGTTATGGATAAAAAAGCAATGAAAGCGACGAATGTCCTTTGATGAGACTCCCTTCCCGTTAGCTATAGGTAACAAGAAAATTAAAAAAAGAAAAAAAAAAGATATATAAGTTTGATTTTAAATTTTGAAAACCAAATTTTATTCCATCTTTAGGAAGTATGCATAGGCTGACAATCAAATTTCAAGAATTTGTGTGTTTGATATTGGTCCTACTAAAAAGACACAAGTTCCAATTCAATTTTTCTGCCAAGATCGGTTCATCGGACCACATTCCTCATTGATTATCTATGCAACTTTTATTCATCTTCATTGTACCTAATATAGTTTTCCCTTGGAATTCCACATTGCTAGACACACACATTTATAGAATTGTCAATGATCTAACCTAACACTGTAGTATGTTAATCATTGATAATTGCAATGAGAAATGAGTAATCTTGACAAATCTAAATGAATGATATATTACGTCAAAATGAGTAATCTATCTAAATTTTTTTAAATAATACTATAAAGGCTTCATCCATATTTAGATAATACTTTTTATGAATTGAAAAATTTACCTAAATAATATGCAGATTGCCTTCTGAGTTGAACACATAATGTCAATGAAAAAAATCACAATTTATTACAAGAAAAATAATATGAAGAAATAAATAACATAATTTAATTAATCTTTAAGGGATACAAGGTAAGATCTAACATAATGATATTAAACGAATGTTTATAGAAATAAATGACAAATGAAATTTCAGATTAAACTGAAAATATATTTTCGTAACTTATAGATCAATTTTACATATATTTAATACGGAAAAAAAATTATTCTAGATGTAACTATTTTGTAATCCACTTAAAATTTGTTGACACATAATTTTGATCATGCTACTTACTTGTTCATCATATAAAAATTACATTAAGAATTTCATAGCATTGCATTTAGGTAATAATAACATTTATGATCAAACTTATCTTTTAGAAAATAAAAAAATAAAGGATAATAGATAACATATAAAATAAAAAAATATTTGGTTGTGGAGGGTGATTTTGACAGATTTTAGATTTTATATAATAGAGAATTTTCAGAAAATGATCTTCGATGATTAAGTGAACTATCTAGAAAATCTCCATGAAGGATTTTATACTTTGGAATCATTTTCTCGTTGAGCGCATCTCCACTTTTCAAAGAATGATCTTCAGCTATTGGGTCAATATATACAAATCTTCATCGGCAGAACAAACTGATTTTTGCTCTATAAATAGAGAGTGCAAGGCTTCGAAATGTGGAGGGTTTTTGGACTGAGTTTTCGAAACTTTCACAAAAAGGGAATAGAGCTTTGTGAGAGAAAAGTCAACAAAGTTTTTTTTCTTCTGCTGAAAAGCAGAAGACAGGAGACAGAGAAGGGGCAGAGAGTTCGTAGGGAAAGAGAAAGGTGAGGGGACGTGAGGGAGACTTGAGGAGAGAGAAAGTAAAAAAAAAAAGAAAGTCACTGTGCTTCTTCTCCGAGAGGTCCCCGCCGAGTCCGCTGCTGCTCATTGTGCCTCCCGTTGCCGCGACCACCGTCTCCGGCCGCCCTGCTGTTCCGCGCCGCACCATCGCGCCACCTCCGCGCCACCTCGCCGTCGCCGCTCGCTGTGACTCGACACCACCGCTGCAGCACCGCGACCCCCTCGACCGACGCCCCCTCAGCCCAATCGACACCACCGTCTCTGCTCCAATGCCTCAGCCTCAGCCTTCGCCACGTCGATCTCGCTCGCCGACGCTCCCTGCAACCCACTGATTCGGCCATCGTTCGCCTCCGCCTGGAGCCAGAATCCGAACCTGCTGCAACGCCGTTTTCCCCTTTCGCCGGAGCCCGATGCCACTTGTTGACGCCTAAAAAAAAAAAAAAATTTGGGTTTTATTTTGTTTTGTTTTATTTGATTTTCGGATGATAAAAGAAAAACGAAGCAAAAAAAGAAAAGCAAAAAAAAAAAAAAAAAAAAAAGCGGAAAGAAGGAAGCTGCCTCCGCATGGGCCTTCGGCCCATTCGCCTCAAGCCCGGCCCCCTCCGCGTCATCTTCTTCCTCGCGTCACCGAGGAGCACGCGCGGCGAGCGACGACGGAGAAGCTGGAGCAGAGAGGGTTGCGTGCGGAGCAGAGGAGCAGAGGCGTCGACGGGACACGACCGGAGGAGGCAATGATGGCGGATGGGACGGCGGTCCAACCAGCGGCTCGAAGCCTCGCCGACCGGCCACTCCCGCGCCTATAAATAGGCCTTCACCGTCGACGGAGGCAGGGGGACCGAAAAACAGAGGCACAGAGATCCGAGAGACATAGAGAGAGAGAGAGGTCGGCCGAAGCTCGAGGTCCCCTGAGAGACTTCGGGGAGTTCGAGCATAGGGTCGGCCGCGGCGTGGTGAGATCGGAGGGGTCCCCGAGAGACTTCGGGAGTTCGCCGGTCGAGCCCGAGGAAGAGAGATAGAGCCCCGGCGAGATCCGACCAAGACCAAGCCTCGCCGTCACGTCGTCGCTCGCCGTTTCTCCGCCATCGCGAACCGCCCTCCCGCCGTTGCCGTCCCCGTTTGAGAAAAGGTAAAAAGGTCGCCGCCGTCGCCGTTGTCACCTTCGTCGCCGTTGCCGTGAATCCTCGGCTTCTCCTCCCCTCGGCGCCGTAGATTCGCGAACCCTAGATTCGTGATTTTCCGGGTCGCTAGGTCGGATCCGAATCTCGGAGCCGGGTAGGGTTTCGCGAATCCCAGGGGGCGGCTGCGAGTCGGGTCAGGAGCCGGGTCGGAGCCGGGTAGGGTTTTGTCGGGGAGCGGGTCAAGAGCCGGGTCGGAGCCGGGTAGGGATTCGCCGGGGAGCGGGTAGTGGATCCGAGTAGTCGGGCCGGGCCGGGCGTCCCCAAACGCCCGGCCACGGCGTCGTTTCTTTTTTAAAAAAAAAAAAAAAAAGTCGGGCCGCGTAGCGGGCCCGTCTCTGTTCGGATTGGCCCGGGTCGGACCCAACCCGCGGATCCGACCCGGGTCGTTTTCTTTTATATTATTTTAAATATAAAAATAGTATTTTAAATAAAAAATAAATAAAATAAAATATTTTATTTCAAAAAAATTTTCAAAAAAATGTTAAAAAATGTTTTATTTTCCAAAAAAATTCGAGAAAATTAAAAAAATAGTTTATTTTCCGAAAATATTAAAAATATTTAAAAAATGCCAAAAATCCAAAAAAAGTCAAAAATTCAGAAAAAGCCAAAAAAACTTATATTTTCCAAAAATCCCAAAAAGTCCCAAAAAATCCCTTTTGTGTCCAAAAAAAAAAAAAAAAAAAGAAAAAGACCCAAAAAATGTTTTCATCCAAAATGTGTGGAAAATCCCTCGAACATCCAAAAACCTCGGGGTTTAAACAAGATTAGGTACCGAAAGGGCATTAGTGATTAACTAGTGTAATCAAGTCCCCGATCCTAATTTCTCGGTTTGCGCGGGAGTGAGTATTTCTCCCGATACTTCACTTGGGTTTCTAATCAACCCACCCCAAATCGATTAGTGGCGACTCCATTTTTAAAATTGATTTACAAGTTAAAAACTCGAACTATTAAGTCGTGAATTGGTGGACTTGGGAGAGTCCGGGCCTAACTAATTTCAGCCGAGCCATCAGCCTCCTTAGGCGCTCGCATCCGATTGCGGGCGCCGGAAAAAAAAAAGAGGTCGCGACGGCTTGGCGACTCCATTTGGGGACCTTGAGGACTTAGGCCATTTTTGTCTTGTTTAAATTCTTTACTGACTTGTTTTTATCTTTTTTTTATGCAGGTCAGTAGTTTAGAAATTTATTTTAATTTTGTTTAAAATAGATTATCTTGTGATTATAATTTGCTGTGCATGCTTTACTGTTTTAACACTACACATGACACACACAACCCGGCCGCCGGACCTGGGCCGCCATAGGATTTCTAGGATGGTGTTAAGAAAGATACGACCTCGAACGCGAGACTGCGATGTAGAGGTTGCCTTTCTTTTCCCGAATTTCTTAGCCGAGGTTGAGGGGGTATGCGCTAACGCGAGGCGCGACGAGCGGATACCCTTTTAATTTCATCAAACCTTCGAGTTAGAAATCGAGCCACACGTCCCATCTCGTATGTCTTTGTGTTTGTCTTCTTTACTTAAAAGCAAAGTAATTTATTTACTTTTACTTAATTTTTTCTGGCTCATGGCAAAATAGGGTCAGGTCGTATAGTTTTTTTTATACGATGGGAAGAATCGATATCAAGTTCATTCCTGCCCCAAAGAAAGAACTCCTCAGGTGGTGGAATCAGTTAGACCAGCTTGGCCAAGAGCGTGTCAAAATGAGGATTGGTTATCTCCTCCCCTTGCTCCAAATCAATATTCACTCTGGGATGATGCAAGCCCTACCACATTTCTGGTGTCCGGAAACATCCACCTTCGTGTTTGGCAAGTTTGAACTGACCCCCACTTTGGAGGAATATAGTCTCGCCATAGGAATGCCCCTGGGAGCGGGGCTTGCTAAGCCATCGATTGGCATCGACCCCATAGTCACTCTATCACGTTTTTTAAAAATCATTCAAGTAAGAGAAATTGTTAGAACCAACAACAATGCTTTCCCACTATCATCCTTGACCGAATGCTTTGAAAAACAGTCGATGTCGCAAAAAAACAAAATCTTCCTTTTGGCGTTCTTTGGATTTATTGTCTTCCCCTATAGAAAGAATGCCATAAATCCTTCAATCGTGAGGGTAATAAATCAAATCATTTTTGGAGCAGGATATGTAAACATGGTTTTAGCCGAAACATTTTTATCCCTTAATCGTTTCAAGGATAAAAAAGAAAAGGTCATGAGAGCTGCCCCAGAAATTTTACAAATGTGGTTCTTTTCCCATATCAAAGGATTTGGGCACCTCATGCAAATATTTGAAATTAATGAGTCCAAGCACCCACTGCAAAAATTCCAAAGCTTGGAGAAATATTCTCCCGATGAAGAATATTCTCGATGGATTGACTTATTAAAAACCCGGTCCCAGAGACATTCATATGGCGAACTAAGTGGTTCCTTGCGAGGCGAGGCACGTTTGGCGCTTGATTATTATGATCCCATCCCACTGCTGGGCCTCTCCGGAGCTACCTCATACTATCCATATAGGGTGGCTCGCCAGTACAGGATCCTTCAAGAAATCCCGCCACCACTCAAGTCAGGATTGTTTAGGATTTCTTTCGACCCCACCGGTTATGACTACTCAGAGGAAATCAGCATAATTCAGAATGCTTGGGATAGATGCCACCCAGAGAGGATTATTATACCCAGAAGATTGAAGGAGCAGGAAAAAGCCCATCATGCATCCGCCTTTTACATCCTCAACCATGGGATTCCTGAGGAGTTGCAGCCGGTAATCCCTAATGTGAGTAATAAGCTTACCAAGCAAGAAAGGATCAACTCTCTTGAAGAAAGTTTGGAGACCAGCAAGAAACACATATCAAAGCTATCTCAAAGGAGCAAGCGGCGCCGCAAGATCGAGACTTCCCATCGCATATAAAAATGGGCGTTGTGTTTTTTTTTTTTTTTTTTTTTTTTGTCTAAGTCGTTCTAGCTTGTGTCAAAAATCCGTTTGGCATTGTATAGACCTCTTGTTAATAAATAAGAACTCGACCCTTGCCATGAGCCGGTATTTCATGTGTTCCCTTTGTTTACATTTTCTCTATTTCTGTGCTAGCGAGGTAATCACAACATAGCCATATTCACCAAATCCAAAAGCTAGGATGGCTGAAGAAAATGTACCAAGCCGTGTCGAGATTATGGAAGGAGAAATGAAGCAGGTTTTCAATGTGCTTCAACAACTCTCAAAGCAAATAGATTCCATTCAGGGCAAATTAACTCCTACCCCAGCCTCAATCGAAGTAGTATTACCGCAATCATCCACCCGAGGAGAACAAGGAAGAGAAGCCGATGATAGCATGCCCGAATTGGAGGACGACGCGCACCAAATCATAGTTGAGAAAGTAAAACCCAGCATTTCATCTAAGACCGAGCATGATAAGCGTCTGGAGAAGCTTGAAGAAAGGCTAAAGCAACTGCAGGGCCTACATGATCCTACTCCGACAGACCTCTCCATCTACTCCAAAGTCAAAATGCCGAAAAGTTTAAGATGCCGAATTTGAGAAATACGATGGCACGACCTGTCCAAGGGCTCATTTACAAATGTACTTGGTTCGAATGACCCAGTACGTTAATAATGTGCCTTTAATGATCCAGTTGTTCCAGTCAAGTCTGGTAGGCCCCGCCTTGAGGTGGTACATCAAGAAAAACATAAACCTCATCGAAACATGGAGTGAAGCAAGCGAGGCATTCCTCAAGCAGTACAAATTCATAATGGACATTACCCCTTCTCGTGAGGATCTCGATCGCACGGAAAAGAAAAAGCAGGAATCTTTCAAAGAGTATGCTATTAGGTGGAGGAATCTCGCCGCCCGGATCGATCCCGAACCGATCGACTTTGAATTAAGAAAAATGTTCATCAAAACCCTCCCCTATGAATACCGCAATCGGATGGTGACTACGATTCGAATCATTCAATCAACTCATTCCAAGTGGGAGAGCGAGATAGAGATAGGGTTAAGAGATGGCTGGTTCACCGAGCCTGCACCTGTCGGCAAAAGGTTCAGCATGAAAAAGGATAAAGAGCCCCTAATTGATGTCAATGCCACCTACACTACAAATACCGGTCACCTCCCGACCGTTCAATCAAGCACAGGCCAGCAGCAGACCAATGGCCGTCAACCTCAACGCTACAACAACCGAAGACAATTCACCCCGCTTCCTGGATCTCCTTCCCAGGTTTTGGCAATCCTTCGGAACAAGAATCTCCTCTCAACTGAGCCGAGACGACCTAACGTCGAAAGCTTCGCCGCCTACGACCCCGTCCAAAAATGCGATTATCACATGGGAGAAGTAGGCCATTCAAGCGATGATTGCTTCATCCTTAAGCATCGAATCCGAACCCGCTTTGGATACTAAAGCCTTCTCATTCCGCACGACGAAACCAAATGTCCAAAGTAATCCGCTCCCGATCATGCCGACAAGGTAAATGCGATATTCGGTTCCGAAGCCGTGATCAAATCGAAATGTCAATACCCATATTGTTGACATCTATCGAGGGTTAGTGGAAACTGGGTATTATTCAGATGACGAAATACCACCTTTCGCGACAATGGACGCAAGGGTATCAAGAATGATAGAAGCCGGAGTAATCGTGCACCTTGGTCACACCAACATAGTTTCCACTATATCACAAGTCCTCATCAACTGGGATGAGGAATGTGCCGCGCTAAATGCAGAAATGAAGAAGAAAGATTCCACCCCACTAGAGGATATAATCGAAGCATCGATAGCGGAAGCAGCTATAATCATTGAAATCCCCCAGCCTTACAAATATGAGCGTAACAATGCGGTACCATGGTCTTATGACCTTGACGTGGGTTTAGTCACGAGATCTGGGCGAACCTATGCTCACACAAATACGTAGTCTGCTAAGCCCGTCACTGATGAAGAAGCCAAAGAGTTTTTGGCTGTAGTTAAGGCAAGCGAATATAATGTGGTGGAGCAATTACGAAAATCACCTGCAGATCTCTCTCCTGGAATTGCTTCAGACATCTGTCAAGCACCAAAAATCACTTATGAAAGTATTAAGTGAGGTACATGTCCCTGAAACGATTGAACATGACAAACTCGAGGAATTTGTCAGCGCCATCCTACTAAAAGATCAAATGGCATTCTCTGATGAAGAAATCCCTGAGGAGGGTAGAGGACACACTAAAGGCCTCTACATATCAGTCAAATGCAACGCATCTCATGTTGCTCGAGTGCTGATTGACAATGGATCTGCTCTTAACATATGTCCACTAGCGACACTCTGTCGCCTTCAAATAGACAGATCACGGATCCAAGTACCCAAGACTTCCGTTCGAGCATTTGATGGAACAAAGAAGGAAACAGTAGGAGAGATTGAGCTCGACGTTCAAATTGGCCCAACTGTATTCAAAACTTTGTTTCAAGTAATGGATATCTCCACTGCGTTCAATTTTCTCTTAGGGCGCCCATGGATCCACGTCGCAGGAGCAGTACCTTCAAGCCTCCACCAAAGTGTGAAGTTTGTGTTTGGAGGAAAGCTAGTCACAGTCCGGGGAGAAGAAGACCACCGTATCTATCACGAGACAGCCATTCCTTATGTTGAGCTCGGTGACAAGAATGAAGCCGGCTATCAATCATTCGAGCTTGTGTCTACCGTACACGAAGCTCGAGGGGCCTTGCCCCTCGTCCCCGAAGTATCAAGTGCTGCGATTATGGTAGGAAAAATCATGGTTGGACATGGTTTCATTCCAGGACAAGGGCTTGGTAAAGAGGGCAAGGGCATCCGTCAACCTATTGAAGCCCTGAGGAGACCCTACACTGTCGGTTTAGGATACCTCCCGGATAGAAAAGCAAAGAAGAAAGTCGGCCTTTTATACCCCCGTCTCGAGGAAACTTTCCCAGGCCCGGCCCGGATGATGCGTGAAGAGGAGGGAGTGATCAATACTCCAAATTGGTTCAATCCCGGGAGTTCGAACTTGCCCGTAATCCAGGAGGGCGCGACTTGGCCCTCAAAGAAAGAGGGGCCGGATGACATGACCACCAAGTTTGGAGATATTTCTATATGTGCTATTGAGGAGGAGCAGTTAGAAGGAGCAGGCGATAATTTCTCACTCATCCAGCTTCAACGCCAAGTTGATGAACTACGCGAGACAGTACACAACTTGACGGAAAGCTTCGCTCAAGCTACCCACGCATTCCGCTCTCGTCATAATAAGAATTTGGTAGTAAGCGAAGAAGACCCTACTGATGCGATCTGGCAAGGGGTTCGGCTATCTCAGTCCTCAAAAAGCATGAGGCAGTATTCGCCTCTGCCTAAATCGATGGCCATCGTTTTTCCCATTCTCCTAGAGCAAGGACTAATCACTAGGGAACTGAGTCATCCTACTCCCGAGTACTTCCTTGATTATGATCCATCCAAGCAATGTGATTATCATTCGGGGGAATTAGGACACTCGCTAGATGACTGTACCATCCTGAAAGACAAGGTTTAGGATCTTTTAGATGCTGGGGTATTCACGTTTCGCTCCCCGTGGCTGTGTTTTGGCAAAGATCACCTTCTCGTGGTACCCAGCACTCGTACCATGTTCCCTGAGCATGCAAAGGAAGCACGTAGAGGAGAGATGATCATGGACACTTTGGGCCAACCGAGTGGTAAATTTGATTACTATGTCAATTATTCAACCCCCCAAAGTTTCTATGATCATCATCACCACATCGTCCCTGATGGATGGGAAGGCATGGATGATCTGGAATCTGCAAAGCCGCGAGCACAGGGAGACGTGGTTGGCAGCTGGTATGAAGACTTCTTCGTGGGCGCTATCAGTGAAGGACCGCCAGGGGAAATGGGCGCAGACCCGCTCGAGTAGAATCTTTTTTTCATTTCCTTTGCATACTCCCATACGTGGGAGCTTGTATATATTTTTTAAGAGTTTGGCTCGTTTCGTTTTCAACATCAGTTCCACTCGGGGAACCTTTTTTTGAAATCACTTTGTAAATCCGTCTACTAATAAATAAAGTTGAAAACATTTTGAGGGCATGGGGAGACACATCAAACCGGCCCGTTGATGATAGCCAGCCATCAAATGAAAGAAGAAATCTGAGGCCCGGGTCTCCCCGTACTTCCTTATCCTAAATCTTTAAGAACAATTTATCACATTTCCAAAAAAGAGCATGCATACTACTAACCTTATTTGCCCTCTTAGCCTATCTACTCTATGACACAGGAATGATCTAGCGGTAGGCAAGGGTATGGGGATGGTCCAAACCAACAACGTGGGTGGCCATGATAGCAATTCTGATAGCTCAGATGATGACTTTGATAATTCCAAGGAAATTCAACGGGACTGGGAGCGTCATGAAGAAACAAGGCCCTCTACCACCGAAGACACCGTCACTGTCAATTTAAGCAGCACAGAGGGTCCAAGAGAGATAAAGATTGGCGCCAACCTTCCTGAAGAAGAAGCTGCAGACCTGATTGCTCTTTAAAAGGGTATCAAGACGTATTCGCATGGTCATACGCGGATATGCCAGGCCTTGATCCAATGATCGTGGAGCATAGTTTGCCAACCAACCCTGACATAGCCCCCAAGAAACAACGGCTAAGAAGAACCAAGCCGGAATTGTCAAAAAAGATTGAAGAGGAGGTAATGAAGCTCCTCGAAGTGGGTTTCCTCGAAGTCTCGCGATACCCCAACTGGGTAGCAAACATTGTGCCAGTGAAGAAGAAGGATGGTCGAATACGTGTTTGTGTCGACTATCGTGACTTGAACAAAGCAAGCCCGAAAGATGATTTCCCATTACCCCACATAGACGTTCGGTAGACAAGATCTTTGCGGGGTTCAAACTGTTCTCTTTTATGGATGGATTCTCGGGATACAACCAAATAAAGATGAAGGAGGAAGACAAGGAAAAAACGGCGTTCATTACTCCATGGGGAACTTTCCATTACAAGGTCATGCCTTTTGGCCTAAAAAATGCTGGAGCAACTTACCAGCGAGCCATGGTCACCCTTTTCCATGACATGATGCACAAAGAAATTGAAGTATATGTCGATGACATGATCGCTAAAACCAGACATGGAGAAAACCATGTGAAGACCCTGGAGAAGCTATTTGAGCGACTTCGCCAGTTTAAGTTGCGCCTGAATCCAGCGAAATGTGTGTTTGGGGCAACTTCTGGCAAATTACTTGGATTCATTGTGAGCTGTAAAGGGATAGAAGTAGATCCATCAAAAACCAAGGCGATATTTGAGATGCCTCCTCCCTCGACTCGTAAAAGAAGTCCGGAGCCTCCCGGGAGATTAAATTACATTGCTCGATTCATTTCCCAGCTTTCAGAAACTGCAAAACCCTTCTTTAAGCTTCTCAGGAAAGACACACAAATTAAATGGGATGATGATTGCCGATTGGCATTTGAAGACCTAAAGCAATACTTGATGAAACCCCCGATTCTAGTACCTCCAAAGTCCGGGGCACCCTTTAATTCTCTACCTTACCATCAACAAAGTGAATCCTTAGGTGCAATGCTAGCACAAAAGGAGCCCCATGACCGAAGGAGCGAGCCATCTACTATTTGAGCAAAAAGTTCACCACGTCAGAGCAAAACTACTCCAAATCAGAAAAAACATGCGCCGCATTAGTATGGGTGTTGCATAGACTCCGACAGTATACCTTGCATTACCAAACTTTCCTTGTAACCGAAAGTGATCCGATTAAGTATTTGCTCAGTCGCCCAGCATTGGTAGGAAAATTGGCCAAATGGCAAATCCTGATCTCGGAATTCGACATTCAAGTGATGTCACAAAAATCGTTAAAGGGCGAGTGATTGCCGATATGTTAGCAGATTGTCCTAAAGAAGTATGCAAGGATAATCCCCGGACGATCGAATTTCCGCGGTAGAAGAAGACACGTGGAATATGTTCTTCGACGGAGCTGTAAATTTGTCGCTCTAAGAGACTGGGCGATCTTGATATCCCCGAATGGACAGCATTATCCTGTGGCTGCAAAATTGATGTTTCCATGTACCAACAATATAGCCGAGTATGAAGCATGCATCCTTGGCCTGCAAGCAGCCATTGAAATGGGAGTGACAAAGCTGAAGGTGTTCGGTGATTCTACCTTAATAATCCTCCAGACATTGGGCGAATGGAAGACAAAAGACGCCAAACTTGTGCCTTATCATGGTTACTTAGAAAAGCTGGCGGGAAAATTCCAAGACATCTCGTTTGAATACCTACCTAGAATTCATAATCGTTCGTTCGATGCACTAGCAACGCTATCATCTATGTTGCAAGCAACGAGAGGGTTAGAAGTTGAGCCTTTAAAAATCGAAGTCCTAGCAAGACAGCCTCTTTGCATGGCCACAACTGAAGAGCCCGACGGGAGACCCTGGTATTACGACATCATGAAATACGTCCAGAAGCAGGAGTTCCCTGAACAAAGCACTCCCTCTGATCGAAAATTCCTAATGAAAATGGCTTCAAAGTTTTTCGTCAGCGGTGAAAATCTATACAAAAGATCGTATGATTCGAGTCCCGCTAAGATGTGTGGACGCGGCGAAGCCACACGAATAATGCAAGAAATACATGAGGGAGTATGTGGCCCTCACATGAATGGACGTATGTTGGCCAAGAAGATAATGAGATCGGGTTATTACTGGCTCCCCTTAGAGAATGATTGTGCTCAGCATGTACGAAGTTGTCACCATTGTCAAATTCACGGAGATAAGATAAATGTCCCTCCAACTGAACTACATCAGTTATCTGAGCCATGGCCGTTTTCAATGTGGGGCATCGATGTAATCGGCCCAATTAACCCAAAGGCGTCAAACGGGCATCGGTTCATCTTGGTTGCAATTGATTACTTTTCAAAGTGGATCGAGGCCACATCATATGCAAGTGTAACCGCACGGAATGTTATGAAGTTTATTAAACGTGACATAATCGCTCGATATGGCGTGCCAGATTCCATTGTCACCGACAACGGGACAAATCGAACAACAAGCCGATTGATCAATTATTTTCTAAGTTCAAGATTCAAAGATTCGAACTCATCCCCTTATCGCCCGCAAATGAATGGGGCTGTAGAGGCCGCCAACAAGAACATCAAGAGGATCCTAGCCAAGACGGCTGAAAATTACCGCGACTGGCACGAGAGGCTACCCTTCGCACTAACAGCATATCGAACTTCGATTCGAACTTCTACTGGGGCAACCCCTTTTTCCCTGGTTTACGGTATGGAGGCAGTTTTACCCGTGGAAGTAGAAATCCCTTCCCTACGAATTTTATCCCAGGCTGGATTATCTAAGGAGGAATGGACACAACAAAGGCTCGAGCAGCTAAACATGATCGATGAAAAGCGACCGAAAGCCCTCTCGTCACGGTCGGTGTTATCAGCAGAAGGTAGCTCGATCATTTAATCAAAAGGTGCGACCCAGGCACTTCGAGGTAGATGAGCTAGTCTTGAGAAAGACGCGCCAATCTTTCCGAGCCCGGAGGCAAGTTCGCCCCAAATTACAAGGGTCCCTATGTAATAAAGAAGATACTTCCCGGAGGAGCCTTGATTTTGATTGAGATGGATGGGCGGGAATTCACTAAACCAGTTAATTCCGATGCTGTGAAAAAGTACTACCCTTGAAAGATGTTCATTGTCTGGCATTGCCAAGCATTTCTCTATCATAATGAAAATGCTTATGCACCTTTATATATGAGTGATGTGTTTACACTATCATCAAAAACGTGTGTTTGGGTTGACTCAATGAAGAAAAATGAATGGCAATCATCAGCATTTAAGGAAGTGTTGAAAATCAAGTAGCAAACTCAATGGCATAACTTGAGCAAATCAACATTACCCAAGCAGACGCGTAAGAGTAATCCATGTCAATTTCGCCCAGCTCGGTGTAAGGGACACGTCATTCAAGAATCTGTCTGATCAAAAGGAATCTTCTGTCCCAGTCAATAATCTTAGAATTTGGAGGCCTCACTTCTTGCTTTAGACACATGCTCTTGTAAGAAGTAATCACCACTGGAGAATTGGAGGTTTTGATTGTCCATCTCAGATTCCATAGAAGCTTGAAATACATGACTTTGCTCAATGCTGCTAATGGTCACATAGTCAAAGACAGAAGGAGAAATTCTATAGAAGGAAGGCGCTGAAGATGAATCAACGACCAGCAATCATGCATACATGGTCATAAATGAGGGAGGCCGGTTGGAGGAAACATTGAACTATACTAAGATAAAGAAGCCATCATCAACATTCAAATATCTTTAAAAGCCAGCATAAATAAACTCTGGGGGAAAGGTAACTTGGCATCATTTCTGACACTCACTCTCTGAACTCATATTGACAGGAGGCATTGGGATTCAAAAGCTAGATTAAATGGCTAAATAGAGCAAACCAAGCCCGGGGCAAAAACAAAGACGTTTAATCAAATTCTTAATCCTTGGCCGATCCTTCATGTGTCATGTCCTTAATCAATAGGGATAACCATTGACACCCCTTTGTGAATAGCCCTTTTTGATATCCAAGATTTAACATATTTGGAAACACCATTCTGCTAATCCTTAAAGCTATCAACAAGGTCTTTTTGAGCCAAAACCATTCATTTATTTTGAGAATACAAACTCTCTCATGTTTAAAATTATGCATGCCTTTTCCAAATGGATTTCTGCACGATGATTTTGCCTGTCTAAGTCACTGATTCCACTGAGGATTATTAGAATAGACAGCTAAGTGAAGAATACAAGATTAATTGAGCATGCTGGATGAGGCGCGTCAAAATGATGAAAGGCAAGCCATATCCTACACACAATCCCCCCCATCTATACACTTGTGAGATGAGTGCAGAAGATTCCATGACTGTAGGGCAAAGAGTTCTCTCGCGAATGGTACGATAACCAAAGCAGTGAGAGGTATTTCATTGCTCACCCCTTTGAGCTCCTTACACTGGTGAAGTTTCTGTCCTACCCCCGTCAAAGAACCACCCCACACTGGGGCACATCAAAGGCGAAACAACATCACAAGGTGAGAAGAGAGATAGAAATTCTCTTGCTTGCACTTGCATCAATCTTTGAGTGTCTTTATTGCATATGAATACTCGCGTTAATTTAAGTGCCCTAGAATGACGAAGAGCAATTCTTTCTCTATGCACTCGCATTCATTGTACAACCCAATTGAGTTTGTAATTTCACCCTCACATGGAGGTAAAACAGAAGTTACTGCCATAGCCTAGAGCACCTACTGAGGATGAAGACTCAAGAGTCTAATAACGGTGCTTCGATTGAACTTGCCTAGGCCAGTTCCTCCAACGACAAGAATGAAAAACAAGGGCATAAAAAAGCAGTGTACCTGGTAAAAGCAAGGTCAATGCCCATAAATGAGAATCTGGAATAAAAAATAGGGGCATGAAAAAGCAGTGTGCCTGGTAAAAGCAAGGCCAATGCCCCCAGCAGAAAATACAGTCAATTGTATTCCCAAGAGAAGTTGCTGTCGTGATAAAGCTTCCATCTAACAGTAAGAAGAAAGGCCAGTGACAAATGCCAAGACAGTCACCAACTCTCACCCTCTTACACATGAGTCAAGTCTACATTGCGTCCCATTGTAAAAGCCTCTTCAGACTAGGGCACTTCAATTAACGTAGGATTTCATATGTACATAAACATCGCTCGAAGAAGTACGAGCAAGATTATTCTATCTCTTTTCGCAGGGCTCTTGTCTTGCAAACCCGGAGATGATCGTGCGGCACTTCATAAGCCTTGACCTCGACGGTCCCATTTGATGAGCTATTGACCAAGTCTTCATCACAATTTCAACGAAGACCTCTCACATTGGTAAAGTCGTACCACTTGCGAGAATACTCGGACACCTGTTGACATGATGACAGTGAGATATTGTGGTCCTTATAAATCCTGCATCAATGGTCAGGATAGCCTTCTCTATGAGAGTGAGTGAAAAGTCCTTTCAGACTGAAAGTCCCTCATCTGGCATGCTCAAAGCATCTATATTCCGAATAAATGTTGTCTTTCAAAATCTTCCCCAGTGGAAATCAGATGATGCAAAATTGACAAGATTATCATGCATAAATCACATTTGAATTTATGAATTTACGGTATATACAATCATATGTGCATATTATGCAAATAGCAGACATACTTTCAGAGATCAGAGATATTGCCAGATAAGCACATCCTAATCCCCATTTGTCTTAAAGTACCTATCACTGTCCAGGTACTCTCTTATTGACACTCGACCTATTCGAGTTGTCCCTTGAGTTTGGGTGCTTGCAACTGTCTAAGTACCCCCTTCGTTTTTTAGTACCCACCACTTGCCGAGTGCTCTCTTTGTTGACACTCGACCTGTTCAAGTTGTCTTTAAAGTTTGGATGCTCGTGACTGTCCAAGTATCCTCTTGTCTTTGAGTACCGACCACCGTTCGGATACTCCATTTTCCTGACACTCGACCTATTCGAGTTGTCCCCAGAGTATTGATACTTGTGACTGACCAAGTATCTCTTGAAATACCAACTGCTGTCTAGGTATCCCCATACCTTTAAGTACCCACCGTTGTCTAGGTACTTCCTTTTCATGACACTCAGCTTGCCCAAGTTGTCCCCAAATAATATAGCAGCTATTCAAGCATTCCATTGCTTTGCTTGGCACTGTCGTTCAGGTATGCTTTCTTACACTTGGACCAACTGAGTGGTCCCAAATCGTATCATTAAATACTTGTGTTCATCCAAGTGTTCCAGTGCTTTGTACACCTGTGGCTATCCAAGTGTCCCACCCCTCTAAGTGCCTGCAGCAATCCAGGTAAGCCTCAAACCACATTCAAGTTTATAATACCAGGAGGTGAGAGACCTTCACGAATATGCGGGGCATGCCCTCGACATTCCCAATTACCAGGAGGTGAGAGACCTTCACGAATATCTCAGGTACGTCCTCGATATTCCCAATTACCAGAAGGTGAGAGACCTTCACGAATATCTCAGGTACGTCCTCGATATTCCCAATTACCAGAAGGTGAGAGACCTTCACGAATATCTCAGGTACGTCCTCGATATTCCCATTTACCAGGAGGTGAGAGACTTTCATGAATATTCAAGGTACGTCCTCGATATTCCAACCACCAGGAGGTGAGAGACCTTCACGAATATCTCAGGTACGCCCTTGATATTTCTCAATTGCCAAGAGGTGGGACACCATCACAAATATCCAAAGCATGTTCTCAATATTTTCAATTATCAAGTACCTCTTCGATACTTGTGAATATCTAAGTATCCCTCAAGAATTCATACTTGTGATTATCCAAGTACTCTTTCGACACCTGCAAGCAATCAGATACTCCTTCAATGTCTGCAAACATCCAGGCGCTCTCCGAGAGTTTGTACTTGCGATCATCCAAGTACCCTTTCGACGCCTGCAAAGGCCAAAATATCCTTCAGATTAGTACTTGTGAATATCCATGTACTCTTTGATATGCCTGTGAATGTCCAGGTATCTTCCAGAATTGATGTCCTGAGAAAGGTCGGCACATCCTCCCGAGAAATGGTTCGGGTTCCAACTGGTGTCTTCGACAGAAGTCAGACGCCCCACAAATCGAGGCCCTGAGAAAGGTCAGTGCATCCTCCCGAGAAAGGTCGGGTTCCAACCAGTGTCTTTGACAAAGGTCAGACACCCTCACAAAGCAGATGCTCTGAGAAAGGTCGGCGCATCTCCCGAGAAAGGTCGGGTACCAACTGGTGTCCTCGATACAAATCAGGCACCCACAAACGAGATGCCCTGAGAAAGGTCGGTGCATCTCCTGTCACGGCGACCGAAGAATGGTTCGGGTCCTGGAGGAGTAATCCCCAGTCAAGGCGACCGAAGAAAGGTTCGGGTCCTGACAAATCACTGATTGCTCCAACAGGCAACCGAAGAATGGTTAGGGTCCTGCAGAAGCAATTTCCCGTCACGGCGACCGAAGAATGGTTCGGGTCCGAGACAAACCAATGATTGCTCTAACAGGCGACCGAAGAATGGTTCGGGTCCCGGAGGAGTAATCCCGATCAAGGCGACCGAAGAAAGGTTCGGGTCCTAGACAAATCATTAATTGTTTTAACAGGCGACCGAAGAATGGTTCGGGTCCTGGAGAAGCGATTTCCTGTCTCGGCGACCGAAGAATGGTTCGGGTCCGAGACAGACCACTGATTGCTCTAACAGGCGACCGAAGAATGGTTCGGGTCCTGGAAGAGTAATCCCCAGTCAAGGCGACCGAAGAAAGGTTCGGGTCCTAGACAAATCATTGATTGTTTTAACAGGCGGCCGAAGAATGGTTCGGGTCCTGGAGAAGCGATTTCCCGTCACGGCGACCGAAGAATGGTTCGGGTCCGAGACAAACCAATGATTGCTCTAACAGGCGACCGAAGAATGGTTCGGGTCCTGGAGAAGTAATCCCCAGTCAAGGCGACCGAAGAAAGGTTCGGGTCCTAGACAAATCACTGATTGTTTTAACAGGCGACCAAAGAATGGTTCGAGCCCTGGAAAAGCAATCTCCTCATATCACCAGGTAAGATGACGCCTTGATACTTGCCAAACTCAGGGCTCACACCCTATCTCACTCACTCCCGGTAAGTAACTACAGGTATCTTCTTATCTGTCTTAGAATATGTAATGTAATATTGCTCTTTTTACATAGAGTAATAGGTCTCAAATAAAATATAATCCGCTACGCATATATGGCCAATTTTTAGGCATCATTTTGTCTTTGAATGCAACCTCTGCAAGCTCACCTTCAAAGAGGGGCAGCTGTTGACGCCTAAAAAAAAAAAAAATTTTGGGTTTTATTTTGTTTTGTTTTATTTGATTTTCGGATGATAAAAGAAAAACGAAGCAAAAAAAGAAAAGCAAAAAAAAAAAGCGGAAAGAAGGAAGCTGCCTCCGCATGGGCCTTCGGCCCATTCGCCTCAAGCCCGGCCCCCTCCGCGTCATCTTCTTCCTCGCGTCACTGAGGAGCACGCGCGGGCGAGCGCGACGGAGAAGCTGGAGCGAGAGAGGGTTGCGTGCGGGAGAAGAGGAGCAGAGGCGTCGACGGGACACGACCGGAGGAGGCAATGATGGCGGATGGGACGGCGGTCCAACCAGCGGCTCGAAGCCTCGCCGACCGGCCACTCCCGCGCCTATAAATAGGCCTTCACCGTCGACGGAGGCAGGGGGACCGAAAAACAGAGGCACAGAGATCCGAGAGACATAGAGAGAGAGAGGTCGGCCGAAGCTCGAGGTCCCCTGAGAGACTTCGGGGAGTTCGAGCATAGGGTCGGCCGCGGCGTGGTGAGATCGGAGGGGTCCCCGAGAGACTTCGGGGAGTTCGCCGGTCGAGCCCGAGGAAGAGAGATAGAGCCCCAGCGAGATCCGACCAAGACCAAGCCTCGCCGTCACTGTCGTCGCTCGCCGTTTCTCCGCCATCGCGAACCGCCCTCCCGCCGTTGCCGTCCCCGTTTGAGAAAAGGTAAAAAAGGTCGCTGCCGTCGCCGTTGTCACCTTCGTCGCCGTTGCCGTGAATCCTCGGCTTCTCCTCCCCTCGGCGCCGTAGATTCGCGAACCCTAGATTCGCGATTTTCCGGGTCGCTAGGTCGGATCCGAATCTCGGAGCCGGGTAGGGTTTCGCGAATCCCAGGCGGCGGCTGCGAGTCGGGTCAGGAGCCGGGTCGGAGCCGGGTAGGGTTTCGTCGGGGAGCGGGTCAAGAGCCGGGTCGGAGCCGGGTAGGGATTCGCCGGGGAGCGGGTCAGCGAGTCGGGTCGGGGAGCGGGTAGTGGATCCGAGTAGTCGGGCCGGGCCGGGCGTCCCCAAACGCCCGGCCACGGCGTCGTTTCTTTTTTATAAAAAAAAAAAAAAAAAAAGTCGGGCCCGCTACGCGGCCCGTCTCGCGTTCGGATTGGCCGGGTCGGACCCAACCCGCGGATCCGACCCGGTCGATTTTCTTTTATATTATTTTAAATATAAAAATAGTATTTTAAATAAAAAATAAATAAAATAAAATATTTTATTTCAAAAAAATTTTCAAAAAAATGTTAAAAAATGTTTTATTTTCCAAAAAAAATTCGAGAAAATTAAAAAATAGTTTATTTTCCGAAAATATTAAAAATATTAAAAATATTAAAAAAATGCCAAAAATCCAAAAAAAGTCAAAAATTCAGAAAAAGCCAAAAAAACTTATATTTTCCAAAAATCCCAAAAAGTCCCAAAAAATCCCTTTTGTGTCCAAAAAAAAAAAAGAAAAAAGAAAAAGACCCAAAAATGTTTTCATCCAAAATGTGTGGAAAATCCTCGAACATCCAAAAACCTCGGGGTTTAAACAAGATTAGGTACCGAAAGGGCATTAGTGATTAACTAGTGTAATCAAGTCCCCGATCCTAATTTCTCTGGTTGCGCAGGAGTGAGTATTTCTCCCGATACTTCACTTGGGTTTCTAATCAACCCACCCCAAATCGATTAGTGGCGACTCCATTTTTAAAATTGATTTACAAGTTAAAAACTCGAACTATTAAGTCGTGAATTGGTGGACTTGGGAGAGTCCGGGCCTAACTAATTTCAGCCGAGCCATCAGCCTCCTTAGGCGCTCGCATCCGATTGCGGGCGCCGGAAAAAAAGAGGTCGCGACACCACTGTTCACCACCACCGCAAAGACCCGCTACCCAGCTACTGCTCGCCGATCACCGACGCCGTGCCTCCCAGTTGTTGCCAGTCGACCGAAGTTCCTCCCCGCGGGTCGCCGTACGCGAGGCCCGCGAAACCGCCTCTACTCCCAGCGCCTGCTGAAGCCTCACCTCCCTGTTGCTCGTTGCCGCCGCGCGCTGATCTGCGAGTCGCCGGTGACTCGCGCCCAACGCCGCCCCTGTTCAGCACTGACGCCCAAGCTTTGTCGCCGCATTTGCACCGTCACCTTGTTCATTGCTGCCGAGCCATTCCTCAAGTCGGCCGTGCCCTGGACTAGGTAAATTTTTAGGTTAAATTCAGTTCAAGTATTTGGATTCTAAGGTTGTGATCCTGACTTGATTTGTTTTGTCATATATAATCGTTATCCGATCAGGAAATTTGCCATATTAAGCCATAATAATAAAAAATATTAAGCCGTGAGACGGTGGGTTAGATTTTTGATTATTTCAGCTTTTCATGGCAAATTTACGGAATACTTTGCGTAATTGATTTGCATTAAGATAATATGTCATTGATTTACATTGGTGGATTTTCAATAGGACATATTTTGATCCGTCATTGTTATTTGCTCATCGCACATCATGCATTATATGTCATATCTAGAACTTAGGTACTTAGGTCCATACACATTACACATTTCATGTTTAAAGCAACGCGATTCATATAGAATTAAGATAATTTTCCTTTAATAAAACCAAAACAAAAAAGGAACAAAAAATGTTATTTAGGTCATATAGATTTCATAATATGAACACCACATGTTGTGCTTTAGTTAGTGAGTCATAGTTTAATGCTTTAGTATTCCCATCGTATCGTATTTTAATAAAAAAAAATGCCAAAAGATTAGCATTGCATCATTATGTTACTTTCTTTTCAATAAAAATTATTAAGTCATTTTTAAAAAAAAAAATACACAAATGTCATTTACTTGGTTAATCTCATTTCATGTCATCATCGTTTAGTGTATGTTGCATATATGTATTAAAAAAAGAAGAATCATAGAAAGAAAAAAAAATCATAAAAAGAACATGCATATAGAATTACCATATCATACATCCCATATCATGTAGCACATGCATATTTAGGATTATGTAAATTAGATTGTACATATATGGTGATGGTTCAAGTTATGGCATATGAATTGCATCTCACATGTCATTAAGTAAAATTCATGCATATTAAGTTTAAATTAAGATTGCATAAAATTAAAAAGAAAAAATTAGGTGTCATGTTATTTAGAAAATCATGTTTAGGGCATGCATTTTTATTAGCATATTTGTAACATTTTTTTTTAGGGAATAGACCTTAATAAGGTTGTAGTTTATAATTTCTTACAATCTATCACTTCGGTTTATTGAATGTTATTTCATTGATTGTACACCCACATGACCAACATTTGCATGTTAGTAACTTAGGTTAAAATTAATCAATACTACCTACAAAAATATTTTTGAAATTAAAATGAAAAGGTATCGAAAGTGCGCTAAATTAATCTAGTGTAACCATGTCCTAGACCTATTGAATCTCTGGTTCGTGAAAGTAAAGTATTCTCCCATACTTTACTTGGGTTTCTAATCAACCCTAATTGGTTAGTGGCGGCTCCAAATTGAGTATAATTATATGTTTAAATGGGTTAATTTCTTAGTATCAAGTCGCGATTGTTCGTGCCAAGTCTTCGGACTTAGTAATCCATTAGCCTTCTTTGAGTAATTCGCCTTCGGGAAGGTCGCGACAAAATTTAAAGAAAGATCACACTTTCTAAAATATAATTAAACAAATGTTTGCATCTATTTCAAAGAAGAAAATCCAAAGGTTTTGATTTTTACAATTTAAGGATGAGAAAGCATCTTTTTTGATTCGAGACATTTCATTCTTATCTAATCAATTTACATATTTGCCCATTGAATACGATATCATATTGCAATGCTTGGTTGATTGAGAATTTGGAATATAATATAATAATTTTAACTTTGCATGTTCTTAGTAATATTGACAAATAACCTCACATGTTTGTCAATTTTAAATCACGTCCTATTTAGCTACGCCTTGCTTATATACTGGCTTCATTCTAATTTTCCTATTTTAGTTCCCTTCGGAATGGGTAATTAGCAATTTTATCATCCAACGTTCGGAAAGAAACCAAATTAGATCTCTAAACTTTTTAGGTTTGGCATTTGGACTTATAGTTGCATAGCCCAACACTTTATGTGTTTTGATATTCAAAGTAGACCTTGCCATGTTCAATTGATATCTAGCATCATCCTATGCACTCTGCAAATTCTAAACTTTTTTAGCTGGTGATGCGTACATTAAATAGAATTTGAATTAATTGACTCACTCTCTTGTGAGGCTTGTAATTCGTAGATTGATCTCTTTTTACATAAGGAACATTTTACAAACTATATGTAATGATTTTTCATAAAATATGATATCTTCATGGGAAAGTAAAATTCGAAACTGTGTTTATAGGGAGGGTTTATGAGTAGATTTTCAACTTGGGTTAGAGACTTTTCGCTGATCTCATCTCGTATATTATTAAAATATTTTTCGAGTATAAGTCTGTGAACGGATCTAAAATGTACGGAAAACTCAAAAGGAAAGTGCAAATTGTTGCCAATTTCGATAAGTCAACTTCCTGTTGGCGGGTCAACTCTTCTGAGTTTAACAAGAAAGAGGTTTCCTCAGTTGGATCAAAGAAGGGACTCGCATACTTTATATTTGTTTGTGGGGGTCTTTTGGTTTGGGTCAAGAAAACTTTTCTTGTGACTTTGGGCGCAAAAAATGGGTGGGACATTGTTCCGAGATGCTGCACGTTTTTTTCGTTAATTGAATCCATCGAATTTAAGTATTAGATACCAAAGACAAATCATGTTATAAGATTTCTAAATTTTATTATGAGATCGAGAAATTAATTCATGAAAAATAATGAAGGGTTAAACACTATATGACTCACTTTGTGTGATTAGAGTTTGGAAGATATTGAATGTTTGAGTGACTTGAATATGATTATAATCTTCGTTGTATTATCCAATTTATGGTAGAAACCTATGTTACTCTCTCTGGGAATAGGTCACATCACCAAGCCAATTTATGATGTTTAAATTAATATTTTATTTTTAATTTTTAATTGTTGCTCGTTCACTTGTTTCTCGTAACATATCCAACCACAGGGTAGGGTAATTGAGATTGTTATTGACAATTCGATTGTGTTTTACAAGCTCAGACTAGCAATATGATACAAAACAATAATTAGGAAGAACTAGACTAAAGGTTACATCCAACGCAGCAATTTGGCGCTTGGAAATTATTCAGGAAGAATGGAAAATATGAAAATAATCAAAGAATGAATGACTTGTCCCTAGGAATCAATCTTCACGAACTTCAGTATGTTCTTTGTACAAATGGTAGCATTTGGTGACTACGATTGTTTCCAATTTATGTAATTATGTCAATGAGGCGACCTCGCACGAACAAAGGCGTCTCTCATTTGAGAGTAGTTTCGCAAACCTGAGAGAAAAGAAGCAATTGCATTTAGTAACCCGAACAATGCACGCGGCCGTCAAACTTCTTAACGACATCATAAATTACGGTTCCATACTTTGTAAGAGCCTCTTCATTAGTCTTTGGATTACGGGCTTCATGTCCGTCAGCCTCCAAGTTCACTCTTGAAGCTGGCTTCTTCAACAACGCTCCACCGATTCTGACTAGGTCGTTCAAATTTTTCTTTGTTGCATAGCAAACACATCGACGACTCGGACGGTGTACTCGTCCACAAACTACCCAAGCATCAAGCCCATCACTTCCATGGGAACCCCAGCCCTCCCTGGTCGGTCAAAGCCAAGTCCCAATTTAGAGAAAGCAAGACACCAGCCAAGAACCATCACACCACCACTAATATCTAACAACACGCAAAACCACAGAACCGATCCAAAAGCTCAAATTCGACTCCAAAGACACAAACTTTCTCGATCCCTCGACACTAAAAATGGAGGCCCAACAGAAACCACGCGGCAAGAAACAGCGTGGTTGCTGTTGGGCCACTCACTTCTTCAAGGTAACTATCCACTTTCTTTTTAACTAATAAAACAAAGTTGTGCACTTTCTTTTCATGCATAACCACCAAACTACAGTCACACGAATAGCGCATATATTGCCTATAGTCCAATATATAAATGGTAAAATGAGTTTGGTCTCCCTCCAAAACTACCATCCGGATGAAATAGTGAAGAGAAAAACAAAAGACATGATGGGGACATATCTCTTATAACTTCCTATTTCTTCCATTATCTCATGTGACCTTATAATTAATCATCTTCTTCTACCGATAATCACTTCAACCTAGTAAATGAAACTTTGATGGTTGACTTTTTAATCATCATTTTCGTTGTTTGTCCTGTTTGTTGGGAACCACGGTACCCCTATACTCGCTTAGACTCCTGTCTTCTTGAGTGTCTGTTTTTTGTTGGTGCCGGGCCTCCCCCCTTGTATTCTTCTTCGCAAAATCTATACTACTTACCTTTACCAAAAAAAAAAAAAAAGAGTACCCTTCCCCTCTTGCCCTGTTGAAACCTAAATTTTCATTAGGTTTTAACTAGGCCTTAGTTTCTTTATTTATGTATTTTTCCTTTTTTTTGGATAATAAATAATAAATAACAAAAAAACCAAACAAACAAACAAAAGAGAAAACAGAAAAATGCCCATCAGGGTTGGGCCTTCGCGCCCAGCCCCCCTCCTTTTTCTCTCCCCCCGCATGGAACCCTATGGCCCAACCTCCTTCTCCTCCAGCCCGGCCCCCCTTTCTGCCCCTTGTCTTCTTCCTCACTATCTTCTTCTCCAAGTGGATGAGCAGCACGCGCGGTGGCCGGCAATGCGCTAGAGGACAAGCTACGGGCTGAGGCAAGAGTAGATTGGCAGCCGAGGAGGACAAGCCTTTAATGCGGAGCAGGTGGGTAGCTGTGATATAGCTAGTACGAGTACCTAGAGGGGGGTGAATAGGTATAAAAGATTTTTCTTGATAATTACACAATACTTAGACGGTTTGAAAGATGTGCAGCAATTAATAATCAATTGTAAGACTGAGTAAAGGGAAGAGAGAATTGAACACGCGGTTTATAGTGGTTCAGCTTGATTCAAGCCTACGTCCACTCTTCTGCACTGATAGCCTATTAGCTGGATTCCACTATGAACAAAGAGATGTTACAGCGATGATCTTCCTTGACTTCTAGGTGTAGATGATCCACCACACTCTCTCAAGGTCTCACTACGTATAAACACTCTCTGTATACAATTTCGCTCAAACAGTATTGACTAATAATCAAGGTTCTTCAGATTCTGGAATTTTTCTATCGATCACACACTCCAAAACAACTAGAACGTCTTCCTTTTATACTCCTTTATGCCATCATAGCCGTTGGCACTTACCAAAGGAATTCCTCCAATCTACCCGTTGGATGGAATCAATCACGAAGATCATTCGAGCTATTTAAGGAACCTGGCGATAGCCCGTCAATCCTGTTCGCCCATACAATCAGGATCTTGGTTTCCAAGAATAGAACATTCCAAGAATATTTCGTCGACCATCGGATCTTCAATCGACCTTAGATAAGAATTAAAGAATCCGAAATGATTATCCAACCAAGGGATCTTCTCCAGAGGATAGGATCAAATCCTCAACCATATACCTCGGCTCTGGATTTCCTTCGCCACTGGATTTAGAAAGACTGTCAGTGAGAATAGTCTTGAGTCTTGAGTCTTGAGTCTTGAGTCGTGAGTCTTGATTCTTGATTCTTGAGATCATAAAGTCTTCAGACTTTAAACTGACGGTCTTCGAATATCCAGACTTAGACTGATAGAAACGTTTTGTCGCTTTAAAATATTCGGAAAGATTTCTCCAACAATCTCCCCCTTTTTGATGGTGACAAAACTTTCTTGTAGATTTGAACAACTTTGACCTGCAAAAACATTTCTCAAGCAATATGGCTAACTCATAAAGATTAATAAAACAACCAGACTCTGCATCCACAGCAAATTGGTTAGTCTTTCATGAGTAACAACACTTGATATGAATGCAACCAGTCAAGCATTTAAATCCACAGCTAATTCAGTCAAATTCACACCCAAGTTCACTCAAGTCAAACTCAAAAACATAACAAAAAAATATAACCACAAATTCAAAGTTTAAGATGTTGAAAGTTGTTGGTTCAAATTGGTTCTCCCCCTTTTTGTCATCATGAAAAAGGTGAGAAAGGAATCGTCCGCTTGGGAATGCGAATGATTTGGAAATCTCCCATAGACTGGACTATGCCTTCTAGCCTCTTCAAGTCTTCCCTTAGTTGAGCTATCTCCTCTCCTTTTGCATTGGCTTGAAGTTGTAGAGCGAGGTCTTTCATTTTGTCCTCTAGGGTAACCGAAGACGCTTGGCCAGCATTCTTGATGGTTTGAATCTCACAGTCTAGAGCATATATCTGTCCCCGCATTTCCATAAGAATATCAAGAATACGACGAAAATCTGCTGAGTTGTCTGTCTATGTACTTGCATGAGCTTTCTCAGATGGAGTAAATGCAGACGATGGAGCTTCTGTATAATCTTGCAGATTTGGAGTCGACATATCGTGTCCTTCTTCAGGCAATTGAGAAACCTGAACTTCTTCTGGGTCTGCTGGAGATTGTCTTGGACCTTCACTATCGGCAGCATGAGGTGTGGACCGCTCTTGCTCGCCAACTCCCCCTGTCTCTAGGACATCGAAAGGGGAAGAGTGATGATCATGCTCTTCTGTATCTTGATTTCCCTTTTCTCCAGATTCAGCTGCAGACTTTTCTTTTTCTCCTTCTCTTTCTTCTTCAGCTTCTTTCTCCTTCTCTCTCTGCTCTTCTTCTTCTCTGATCTTGGCTTGCTCCTCTTCTTCTCTTTGTTTCTTTTGAAGTTCTGTCGGTTGAGGAACATAACGTCTGGTTCTTGTTAAAGCACAGATAGTGGGATCTTCATCCTCCTCATCTTCATCCTCTAAGATGAGAGTTCTTTTCTTCTTTTTCGATGGGGCTCCAATGACCTCCTTTCCTTTCTTCTTTGAAGCAGACGGAACTGGAGACTTCACTCTGAATTTTTCCATTGCCTTGGAAAGTTCTTGCAGACGCATCTTCATTAACATCTTCAAACCTACCACCATCTTATCGCATAGTCGAACACAAAGTGTATGAGGCGGTTCAATATTCATATGTCTGAAGATCTTGGTCACCAGACTAGGATAAGGCAATTGTCCCTTGTCTTTCGACATTGCTCTGTACATATGGAAGAGAATAGTGTGCGGGAGAGAGAACTTCCGTCCTGAGTTGATCGCGTACATCAACTTTGCTTCAGAATAAGACACGGAAGTCTTTGACGTAGACTTGGATCGAGAGCAGTTGATCACAATCTTATGAAGCACAATGTTGATGGCATTCATCCTGGAATAGGTAATTCTCTTCTCTGTGTCCCTATCTTTGACAAGTTCCAGAGTAGTACGAGCAGGTGAGACTTTGATTGGTAGATAACGCCCTCGTTCAACTCCAACTATGTCCGCCAACATATTCACATCTACCACGTAGACTTTGTCTCGTACACTAAATGAAATTCTATTTGCATCCAAAAAGCTGAGATTTGAATAGAAATAAGCAGTCAGATGAGCGTATCTGTCCGTAGTGTTAGAGCAAAATTTCTCAAGTTGAAGCAAATTCAACTTCTCTCTTAAGTTCATGTTGATGGCGTCCAGGAAGTCAAAATTGACATTTCTAGGGTTTATCACCCCTCTTTTCAACAGTCTGAAATACACGTTCTCCTAATCCTTGGATTTGAACAAATCCATTCGATTTCCTTTCACCTTCGCTGCCACACCCATTCTCGGTTGAAATTCAAGGAACATTTTGTCATCATCGTTCCCTTCAATCAAATTTTGTCTCCGGTACACGAGGATCACTTGGAATATTCGCAAGTGCATCCTCTCGCTTTTCCCTTTCGGAGCAATTCCTAATTCCTCCATTCTCCATGAGTTAAAAGATACTCATTCCCATAGTTCTTGTCCTTAAGGAAATCGTCTATATAGTTCAATGGTGTACCGGTGCTTTTCAATGCAAGATAAAGCTTATACATAAAGGAGGGTTTTTGGACTCTTACTGGGTCGGCATCCTCGATTATCTCTTCCTCCAGATGTTGACTTCCACCTTGTGAGGTAGGAGGCGTTGAATGACGTGGATGAGAGTGAATCAGACTTTGTCGCTGACTTGATAAGTCTTCTTCCTCGGTGAGATCGAAGTGTGTCGGTCCCTTCTCCATTCTTTGTGGTCCCCTACTTGCTATTCTTGATGATTTCCTCGAAGAAGACATCCTCTTTGTCGTTTGAGAGATTCCTTCACTTGCTTTCCCAAAAAAAATGACCACTTTCTCGACGATGAACAAGAAGTAGGTTCGGGAGGAGAATGCTTTTTAGGGTTTTGAAGATTGGGTAAAGAAAACTGTATATATAACTCGTTTTGAAAAGGGAAGTTCAATCGGCACAAGGAAAGTGTACGAACACTTCTTTTTTAAAATCAATAACTGCCAAAATTAATCATTTTGAAAAGACAAGATTTCGATTTTCACACAGATTATAACTGAACGAGAAATCGTACCTTTTCGAGTCCGGATAAGATAGCAACTTACAGTCTATAGCCATGAATGTCTGAGTCTTAGGATTTCGAGTCTGAGAGATTAGAGTCTAAGGATTGGTGAGTCTCTAGACTTTAACTTCTTCAAGCTTCAAAATGTTGAGTCTTGAACGGATAACGTCGAATTGATTTTTCTCCAAAGGCTTTGTGAAAATATCCGCTAGTTGGCTCTTTGAATCAACAAATTGAATCGAGATTTCTCCATTTTGAATATGATCTCTAATGAAGTGATGTCGAATCTCAATATGCTTCACTCTTGAATGAAGGATTGGATTTTTGGTGAGATTGATCGCGCTGGTGTTGTCACATCTGATTTCTGTGCATGAGTCTTCAATGCCAAAGTCTTGTAGCTGTTGTTTTATCCATAGAATTTGCGAACAGCAGCTTCCAAGAGCTACATACTCTGCTTCTGTCGTTGAGAGAGCCACGGTACTTTGCTTCCTTGAAAACCAAGATACTGTCCTATTTCCAAGCAATTGACAAGTTCCAAAAGTGCTCTTTCTATCGACTCTGCAACCGGCCGGATCTCGCGTCTCGAGTATCCTAGAAGATTAAAGTCTCCCTCTTTGGATACCAAAGACCGATGCTTGAAGATGAGGCAATGTATTTGATAATACGTTTCACGGCACTGAGATGTGATTCTCGAGGATCTGATTGAAACCTAGCACAGATGCAAACACTCAACAAAATATCAGGTCTAGAAGCGGTAAGATAAAGAAGTGAACCGATCATGCTCCTGTACAGCTTTTGATCTACTTTCTTCCCTTCTTCATCCTTGTCTATCTTCATAGAACATGACATTGGTATGTCGGTCTTTTTGCATTTTTCCAATCCAAACCTTTTGACAAGATCATTTGCATACTTTTTTTGATGAATAAAAGTTCCTTCCTTCATTTGTTTCACTTGAAGTCCAAGAAAGAATGTTAACTCTCCCATCATACTCATTTCAAACTCATCCTGCATAGACTTAGAAAATTTCTTGCATAGACTTTCATTAGGAGATCCAAAAATAATATCGTCCACATATATTTGAACAAGTAAAAAGCTTTTGTTTTCCTTTTTGATAAATAAAGTAGTATCTACTTTACCTTTGACAAAACCATTCCGTATAAGGAACTTACTTAGTCCGTCGTACCAAGCTCGAGGTGCTTGTTTTAAACCATACAAGGCCTTTTCGCCCAAGAGGCGAACCGGCTTCTTTGGGTCTTCAAATTCAGGTGGTTGTTCCACATAAACTTCCTCATGGATGAATCCATTTAGGAACGCACTTTTGACGTCCATTTGGAATAACCTGAAATTTTTATAACAAGCAAACGCAAGTAATAGTCGAATAGCTTCTAACCTTGCTACTGGTGCGTAAGTCTCGTCATAGTCTATTCCTTCTTCTTGCGTATATCCTTTGGCCACGAGTCTTGCTTTGTTTCGTACGACTTTTCCATCCTCATTTATCTTGTTCCTGAATACCCTTTTGGCTCCAATAACAGTTTTACCTTTTGGTTTAGATGTCAATTCTCAGACATCATTGATGTTGAACTGTCTGAGTTCTTCTTGCATAGCTTCGATCCAGCTTTCATAAGATAAAGCTTCTTCTATGCTTTTTGGTTCAATTTCAGAGATTAGAGCCATATCACTAGATTCTTCACGCCTTTTTGATCTGGTGCGGATTCCTTCATTGATTTCGCCGATGATGAGATCTTTGGGATGATTTGGATTTATGCTTCCGCATTCTTGGTTGATTTTCCTGGTTGATGATCTCTTTCTTTATTTGAATCTTCATGAGCATCTTGATGTTGGACTTCCAGAGACTGAGATGCTTCTTGAGTTGTAAGCCTTGAAAGGTCTGGAGCAGGTTCAGACTCTTCATATTGAGTCTGACTGGATTCAACTTGCGTTGAGTCTTGGAATTTGACATTCATTGATTCCTCCACCGACTGGCTTTTCTTGTTATAGACTCGTAGGCCTTGCTTGATGTAGAATATCCAAGGAAGATGCCTTCATCTGATCTTTCTTCAAACTTACCAATTCGATCATTTGCATTTTTCAAAATAAAGCATTTGCAACCAAACACATGAAAGTATGAAACAATAGGCTTCTTACCTTTGAACAATTCATAGGGGGTTTTCTCTAAAATAGGTCTTAGAAAGACTCTATTGATGATATAGCAAGCTGTTGAAACAGCTTCAGCCCAAAATCGAGAAGAAATTTTACTTTCAATTAAAAGTGTTCTAGCCATTTCTTGAAGAGATCTATTCTTTCTTTCCACAACTCCATTTTGCTCTGGAGTATATGGAGAGGAAAACACATGATTAAAACCAGATTTATCACAAAACTTTGTAAAATCTCGATTTTCAAATTCACTTCCATGATCTGTTCTTATACTTGAAATAGCACATCCTTTTTCATTTTGAACCTTTTAGCAAACTTCTCAAAGTACGAAAAGGTTTCGACTTACTTGTAAGAAAATATACCTGTGTAAAGCGAGAGTAATCGTCCACAATTACTAGACAATATTTCTTGCCTCCAATGCTCTGGGTTCTTGTTGGTCCGAAGAGATCCATATGCAGCAACTGTAGTACATGATTAGTAGAGACATGAATTATTGGCTTAAATGAATTTCTTACCCGCTTTCCTGAATACATGGAGTGCATGAATCGACTTTTGATATGGCAATTTTGGTAGACCTTGAACAAGCTTCTTTGATGAGATTTTGGCTAATTGCTTCATGTTGACATGTCCAAGCTTTTCGTGCCATAAGACCGCTTCATCTTGAATTGAGATTAGGCATTGCGTTTCATTTGGTCTTACATCAAGGAGGTAGATATTTCCATGCCTTCGACCCATGAAAGACTGAGTCGAGTCTTTACTAATTCTAGAACATATGCCTTCTTGAAAGGAGATCTTGAAACCAGTATCACATAATTGGCTAATGCTGAGAAGATTGTAGTTGAGTCCTTCCACTAAAGAGACATTGCTTATTGTGAGATTTCCAATTTTCACAGTTCCAAATCCCACAATGCTTCCTTTGTTGTTTCCACCAAATGAAACTTTTCCACCATTTACTTGAATAAACTTTATGAAGCAATTTGAGTCTCCAGTCATGTGTCTTGAGCATCTGCTGTCAAGATACCACTTTACCTTCTTTTTGATGAGAGACTCCGCATTCAAAAGAGAGTCTCAAGCTTTCTTTGGTATCCAAATTTTCTTGGGTCCTTTGGTGTTAGTAGGATAAGCATTATTAGGCCATACCTTTTTAACGGGCTTCCAAACCATAGGACACTCTTTTTCAAAGTGTTCTTGATCTGTTACACTTTGAACACCTTAGAGCATTTCGACCTACAGACTTTACAAAAACTTTCTTGAAATGATTTTTGTAAGCCCTCTCTCGACGGTCTTTTCTTAATTCTTTCTTTTACTTTCGGAAAATCAATCAAAGGGATTGTTTCGCTGTCATACCTAAACCAGATTTATTGAAGTAAGGTCTTTGAACCGAAAGAACTTTCTCAAGTTTTTCAGACCCTATTGAAAATTTCTTTGAAATATTTGATAAGTCGTTTTTAAAAAGCATTTTCTTTTGAAAGTTTATCTTCATTCTCTTTAAGAGTGGAAACATTCAAGTCTAAACTTTTCACTCTTTCTTCTAAAATGTTTTCCTTTTGTTTTAGAGCTGAATTTTCCTTTTTAAGTTCGGAAATTTTTTTGAGAGAAGTCTTAAGACTAAAACATAGTTCATCGATGTATTTAGAGACTTTGACAGGAATTTTAAAATCACTTACCTCAAATTCACTGTCTGAATCTGATCCAGAGTCTGAGTTTGATTGTGCCATCGACACGAGGTTGGCATATTCCTCATCACTTTCTTCACACTCGTATCGCTCCAGGTTTCGGCTTTGAGAGCTTTTCGAGACTTTTCAGCTTTTCCTCTCTTCTTCTTCAGAAGAGGACAGTTGAGTCTGATGTGTCCCTTTTTCTTACATTCGAAGCAAACTACATCTTTATTTGGTTCCTCATTATCAACAAACTTGGTTTGCTGTTTCTGAAAACTTTGTTTCTTTGAGTTGAACCTTCTTTCTTTTCTATTCAGCTTTCAATCTTCTTATCATAAGAGCAAGCTCCTCATCATCCAGATCTTCTTCGAATCTGTATCATCGAATCATCATTAAATTTTAATGCAATGGATTTCTTACCTCTTGGATCTTCGTCTTCATTAATTCGTTCCACTTCGTAAGACCGAAGAGTTCCAATCAGCTCGTCTACAGATAATGGCATAATTCTTTGCGTCTCTCGTATTGAAGTCTTTATATGATTCCAATCCTTGGAGAGTCCACGCAGCAACTTGTTCACCTTCATGGGATCATAAATCTTCTGTCCTTGATTCTCAAGACCATTGACAATATCTGTAAAACGACTAAACATATCAGTTATAGATTCTCCTGGTTTCATTTTGAAGGCTTCATATTGACCAAGGAGAATGTTAATTCTGGTCTCCTTCACTTCGGTCCGTCCCTTCATAGGTGATATATAATCTATCCTGACTTCTTTTTTGCTGTAACACAAGAAGATATTATGTTATATTCAGTTGGTGACAAAGCACAATATAAAGAGTAAATTGCTTTTGCATCGAGTGCTTGTCTCTTGTTTATCTCTTCTTGAGACATTCCGCTGGTCTCAACAGTCTCTTTCCCTCTTTCGATACCGATGCAAAGAAAAGAGGAGAGATCCCTCTTTCCACAACGTCCCATTCGGAGGATCCTTTGACCGTAGGAAAGCTTTCATCTTGTTCTTCCAGGATGTTGTAATCCTTTCCATCAAAGTAGGGTGGTATGGTATTGCTTTGCCCTTCCACCCCCCGGTGCTAGCATACTAGCCATGGATCTTTTACTCAAGTAAAACACTTCAAATAAAGTAAGAACACGAGCTCTGATACCAATTGATATAGCTAGTACGAGTACCTAGAGGGGGGTGAATAGGTATAAAAGATTTTTCTTGATAATTACACAATACTTAGACGGTTTGAAAGATGTGTAGCAATTAATAATCAATCGTAAGACTGAGTAAAGGGAAGAGAGAATTGAACACGCGGTTTATAGTGGTTCAGCTTGATTCAAGCCTACGTCCACTCTTCTGCACTGATAGCCTATTGGCTGGATTCTACTATGAACAAAGAGATGTTACAGCGATGATCTTCCTTGACTTCTAGGTGTAGATGATCCACCACACTCTCTCAAGGTCTCACTACGTATAAACACTCTCTGTATACAATTTCGCTCAAACAGTATTGACTAATAATTAAGGTTCTTCAGACTCTGGAATTTTTCTATCGATCACACACTCCAAAACAACTAGAACGTCTTCCTTTTATACTCCTTTATGCCATCATAGCCGTTGGCACTTACCAAAGGAATTCCTCCAATCTACCCGTTGGACGGAATCAATCACGAAGATCATTCGAGCTATTTAAGGAACCTAGCGATAGCCCATCAATCCTGTTCGCCCATACAATCAGGATCTTGGTTTCCAAGAATAGAACATTCCAAGAATATTTCATCGACCATCGAATCTTCAATCGACCTTAGATAAGAATTAAAGAATCCGAAATGATTATCCAACCAAGGGATCTTCTCCAGAGGATAGGATCAAATCCTCAACCATATACCTCGGCTCTGGATTTCCTTCCCACCGGATTTAGAAAGGCGTCGGTGAGAATAGTCTTGAGTCTTGAGTCTTGAGTCTTGAGTCGTGAGTCTTGATTCTTGATTCTTGAGATCATAAAGTCTTCAGACTTTAAACTGACGGTCTCCGAATATCCAGACTTAGACTGATAGAAACGTTTTGTCAGCTTCAAAATATTTTGGAAAGATTTCTCCAACAAGCTGAGGCTATGTCGGTTCGGCTGCCCCAAGACCGGTCGGCGTGCGAGGACCGGCGGTTGAAGCTCCATCGACCGGCCGCCCCCTCACCTATAAATAGGCCTCCCTCGATGATGGTAGAGGCACAACGGCAAAGAGAGAGATCACCGATACCAGTCGCCTCAAGACGAGCCACCATCCTCCAACATCGCCTACCACCTTACCGTCACAACTGTCGGTCCCTCGACACAAGCTTTGCTTGTTGCTGCCGTACTGTGACACCACCTTGTTGAGTGGCCCGTCATTGTATCACAATGCCGTTGAGTGGCTCATCGCCATCGTCCTAGCCATCGTTGTCACCATCCATTTGCCCAATGACGCCTCAGCCCCGAGCAAGGAGAGGGACGTCCATCGGGTCACGGTCGGGTAGGGTTTCGGCCAAAAACCGGGTCGACATAGATCTTAACCAGGTAGGGCTTCGGTCATTTTGGGTCAAATGCAGGTGGGCTTTGCAAAATTCGTGGGCCAACTTTGTGGGCTGAGGACGCCGGATTTGGGCCTGTGTGGCAGGCTTATTTGGGCAGTTGGTAGGCAACCCAAGTCGGGCCCAACCCGGGAATCTGACCTGGGTCGTTCATTATATTATATTATTTTAATAAAAAATATTTTAAAAACAAAAAATAATTTATTTTCAAAAAATAAAAAAATAAAAATACACCATGTTTTCCTAATTTAAAAAAACAGAAAAAGCCAAAAATTATTTATTTTTTCAGAAAAAGATCAAAAATCCAAAAAATGTCCAAAAAAAAAAAAAAAGAAGAGAAAAAGACCCAAAAAATGTTTTTCTTACTAGTTAAAAACTTAGACTTTTAAGTCATGAATTGGTGGACTTGAGAGGGTTTAGGCTAAGCCTAATAGACCTAGCCAAACTATTAGCCTCCGTAGGTGCCCGTCTCTAATTGGCGCCGAAAAAAAGAGGTCACGACAGCTTGGCGACTCCGCTGGGTACATTTTTGAGGACTTAGGCCTTTTTTAGCTTGTTTAAATACTTTCCTGACTTGTTTTTTTTTTTCCTTTTGTGCAGGTTAATAGCTTAGAGTTTTTTTTTTATTCTGTTAAAATAAAATGTTTTGTGATTATAAACTGCTGTGCATGCTTTAATGTTTTAGCACTATACCTGGTACACACAACACAGCTGCTGGACCTGAGCCACCATAGGATATTTAGGATGGTGTTAAGAAAGATACGGCCTTGAACGCAGGACTATGATGTAGAGGTTACATTTCTTTTCCCCGAATTTCTTTAGGCAGAGCTGAGGTTAAAAGGGTATGATGCTAGCGTGAGACTGTGACGGGCATACATCCTTTTAATTTCAACAAGTTTTCTTAGTTAGACATTGAGCTGCACATATCATGCACATGTCTATGCGATTGTCATCTATTTTCTCGCACGAAGTAAGTTTTTTATCCATGCATTTTGCAATTTACTTACCTTCATGTATATATTGAGTAGTCCATGATTAGTCTAGAATTTAATACCACGGTCATTTAAATTTGGAAGTAATTGTCATAAAGTTTTTTTTTTTTAAATATTGGCAAAGGAAATTACTTTCAGTTGGTGTCTTTGTTTTTCCTCAAGCATGATACAAAGTTTTTTTCCACAAGAATTTTCGTTTGCTTTGAAAATGATAGAAGTCTTTTTTAAAATTTATTGCAATTCATGCTTTCTTCACCTTTTAAATTAAATATATTTTTAGTCTATGCTAATATGTCGCATGTATTTCAATCTCTATTTAGGAAATGCTCTACACGTACAAACTTTTCATAAATAAACAAAAGGATAGGATTAGGTTGTCATCATGGACTGACTCCCTATTTATGCCTTGTATTTACGCATGCTTGTTTATTCATGACTAGGTAATCACGGAACGTCAATGTTTGCCGATCCAGACTCATTCAAAAGCAAGAGTAAGAATGGCCGAAGAGAATGTACCAAGCCGTGTTGCGGCTATGGAAAGCGAAATGAAGCAAGTCTTCAATGTGCTTCAACAACTCTTAGAGCAGATAGATTCCATCCAGGGCAAACTTACCCCCACCCCGGTCTCAGTCAAGGTATTGTTACCACAATCATCCACCAGAGGTGATTAAGATAGAGATACCAACGATAACATGCTCGAATTGGAGGATGATTCGCACCAAACCACGATTGAAAAAGCTAAGCCAGATAGTTTGTCTAAAACTGAGCATGACAAATGTCTCGAAAAGCTTGAGAAGAGGCTGAAACAACTACAAGGCCTCCAAGATCCTACTTTGACGGACCTCTCCATTTATTCCAAGTTCAAAATGCCGGAAAAATTTAAAATGCCTAAGTTTGAGAAGTACGATGGCATGACTTACCCGAGGGCTCATTTGCAAATGTACTTGGTTTGAATGACCAAATACGTTAATAATGCACCATTAATGATTCAATTGTTCCAATCAAGTCTAGTAGGCCTTACCCTGAGGTGGAGTTTGAGAAGTACGATGGCATGACTTACCTGAGGGCTCATTTGCAAATGTACTTGGTTCGAATGACCCAATACGTTAATAATGCACTAATAATGATCCAATTGTTTCAATCAAGTCTAGTAGGCCATACCCTGAGGTGGTACATCATGAAGAACATGAACCTCCTTGAAACATGGAGTGAAGTGAGCGAGGCATTCCTCAAGCAGTATAAGTTCATAATGGACATTACCCCTTCTCGTGAGGATATTGAGCATACCGAAAAGAAAAAGCACAAATTATTTAAAGAATATGCTATTAGATGGAGGAATCTGGCCGCCCAAATCAATCTTGAACCAATCGATTTCGAGCTAAGAAAGATGTTTATCAAAACCCTTCCCTACGAGTACCGCAATCGAATGGTAACCACGATCGCTGAATCGTTTAATAAACTCATTCCAGTAGGGGAGCAAATCGGTATAGGGTTAAGGGATGGTTGGTTCATTGAACCTGCACCCATGGGCAAGTTGAGTATGAAGAAAGATAAAGAACCCCTAATAGATGTCAATGTGACCTACAATCATCCTCCAACAATTCAGACAAGTGTAGGATAGTAACATACCACCAGCCGTCAGCCATCCCAGTGTTACAGCAACAGGAGACATTTTACTCCTCTTCCTAGATCTCCATCATAGGTACCGACAATCCTCTAGAAGAAGAATCTCCTTTCAATTGAGCCAAAATGACCTAACGCTGAAAATTTTTCCAACTACGATTAGTCAAAGATATGAGACTATCAAATGGGAGAAGTGGGGTGTGACATCCCGAAATTTGGCCCCGGTTTCGAATATATGAAATGGTTATTTCGTCAACGCACTTATGGTTATTTTACTCGGAACCGGTCACTCACAAGTTAATTGATCTATTAGGTGAGGCCGTTAAGGGATATAAAGGCGATAGACTAGAGAATTCGATCAGAAATCGATTGCTCGACCATAATAATCGGCAAGGGTCAATACGACACTGTTATAAATCGATTAGTGAACAGATATAAGTCAATTTGATAGAATTACGTAATCGAATTGCAGGTGGTTTCGCATGATTATGATATTCCCGTTGAACGGCAATAACTCGATTTTCTGTCGATATTATATTTGGGACACGTAATTGAACCCTCGCGATTTTATGATAACCAAGGGTCATCTATGATTCGAAGATGCACAAATGTGGATAAAAAATTATCGACCACGAGTCAAACGTGCTAAAACCCCTAAAAGCTACTTGGTAGATTAGGTTGTACTGAAGTCGTGTTCGATCGATTTTAATCATGAAATTTAATTCAATTTCGGGAATCAGACGTTTGTGTGTGTCATGATTTATTTATTGGACATCGTCTCATCTTTCGGCGAATTTTCGACGAGTCCAAAATTTTGCCGAAAAATGAATTTCATACAAAAAGAAAAAGAAAATGAAATTCGGATGGGTAGAGAAATTGGATTTTTCTACCCCAAAAAGACTTTAATTTAGGGAAATTAGAGCTAGTTTGTGATTGGGTGACCAAGGATGAGGCATAGAGACTTTGAGGCATAGGTGATGATGATTTAGATATTTCTCAAGGGCTTTGATTGGCTTGCTTCTCTTATTTTCTTTTTCCCTCTCTCTCTCCCACTCTTCTTCCTCCCTCATGCACGTTCAGCCCCCTCCTTTAGTAGAGCAGTCCCCTTCATTCCTTCTTTTCTCCCCTTGCCGCTAGCCCCTTCTCTGTTTCCCCTTCATTTTTACTGCTGCCACACCACACGCCCAGCACCACCAAAACTCCATCACCGGCCTAGCCGCTTCGTCCACTTCATCCTCACGCCCATAACTCCTCAGCTCCACCTTGTCACGGCCATTGCAGCTTCGCACCACCACCAGTGGCTACCAACACCACCCTAACGCCAACTCCACCATGCCTCAACCCATCGAGCAGCCACCGCTTACACCGCTAGCATCCATCTTCACAATCTCACTGCCCGTAACTTCAACTCACGTTCAGCATAGCCACTCCAGCATCGCAACTCCACCACAGCCCCACCCCGTGTCCGGCTTCACCGCTAGCGACTCCACCACCCATCCAACGTCCAATAGCTCCCATCGTCGGCTACCCTCACCAGCCTAGTAGCCCCTTCGCATCTAGCATTGCCGAGCTGCCACTAGCTTTGCCTACCAGCAGCCACTGAGACTAGCCCCACGCCGAGCTCGCCTCTTGGCCGAGAGCTTGGAGGGACCACCACCATCGTTGTTGAGCCCCGTTCGATCCCCGAGTGGCATGTCCTCGACACTATCGCGTCACCGTCGCTGCGAGCCCACCACCGTCGAAAACCCATGAGTTAACCCCTTAATCTTTGGTTAAGCCGTTAATTGCGCTTAAGGGTGATTAGATGAGCACTAATAATGTTTAGTGTTAATTAAGCTTGGTTTAGTTTAATTGAGATTAAGAATGGTTTAGTTTAATTTTAATTGTGATTAGTTTAAGTAATTACGATTAGGTTAATTAATCATGATTAGGTTGATTAATTTGGTTTAGTTTAATTAATCAAAATTTACTTAATTTAATCGTTAATTATTTAATTAATGACACTTAGCGTAATTAGTGATAGATTAGGCGTTACGAAGAATTTTATGCTCATTTTCTTGGATGAAATTATGCGTGATTTCTGTGATGGTGGGTCCTGCAGTCGCTCCCTCAAGGTTTGCTCGTCGGCTGTCGGCTTACTGGGTTCCTTGGGTTACCAAAAAAAAAAAATTATGCGTGATTTTGAGTGTTTGCATGTATAATATTATGAGTTTGATTGCTCTATGGTAGGTTCCGTTTTTTTTTTTAAATTACAAAAGATGGCTTTATAGGTCATCAAATAGAAAAAAAAAATGAGGTGTTGCGTTTGGACGCCAAATTTTATGTGCTCAATAAAACAATGGGGTTTTAAAATAGATGCGTGCAAAATTTGACTGGTTGATTTCAAATATGTCACCTTGTACGAAATTCTTTCCGAAAGTTTTAAAGAAAAAAAAAAAGAGTTGCCAATTTATTATTTGCAAAGGGATTTTGGTGTTCGTGCCTAACTAACGGTAATAAAAGGTTGGCTTGATTGATGATGTTCTCAAGTGGTCACGTAATTGAACCCGTCACACAACGGGAGTTTGGGGATGATGCCTGATTTTATCGGATGCTTGGGAGGGGTTCGGAAGCCAAGTCGCGGTTGAGGCCGGACCGATGCTTCTTTATGGAATGCTGTCTAGGTAGGGGTTCTAGACGTTATCGTGCCCAATGGGGCGGAACGATGTCCGATTACACCGGAAGACTGTCGATACTTGTGTTGGCCGTGGCTTGAGAGGTCGTAATAATTGGAACACGTGTGTTGACATTGCACGTGAAAATTCTTGTATGTGTTATAATTATTATTTATGCACATTACTTCGTTATTATTGTATGAGATGTGCTAATGTGTAGGGATGTGCCGAGGCGAGGTGAGTTTATGATGGGTGTGTGCTTAGGTCGCCTTCGAGAAGAATTCGCGTCCCAATCGAGGCTTAGGGATTTAATTCGCTGAGATTTTATCTCACCCTGTCATGGTTAAATATTTTTAGGTTCATAGAATGAAGATCCGCTTGGTCCAATTCGGGGTTTCAAGGGATATAGAGGTAGAAACTACTCTCTACCTTATCCTTGGGACCAAACGATTCCATGAGTTGGTAGTGACTACGGTTTGGGTTGACAAAGGCTTTGTGAACGTGGTGCCCCACCGCTTTAAAGCTTGGTTTATTACGAAACCGAATTGTGGTCGAGAGGGTCCCATGCACAGTTTTGACGGGCCGCCCGTAAGAAGTGAGGTTGAGCAAGATACCGACCCTATGGATATAAACATCCCAGATGGTATCATGATAGATCCAGATATCGAACCGGAAGGGCCCGGGGAGCCGTGCTCACCTAGCGATGTGCTCGACTTCATGGCTGGACCTGGGTATGGGTATTAGAGCGGATGCCGTAGTGGTGTAGTTAGAAGTTAACCCCGACCTTGATCCTTTTTGTTAGAAGGTCGCATAGGAGTCCCTTTTGTAGTAGACTTATAAATATGAAACTCCTCGGGTTAACTTGTTGGTATATAAATTGTAGTTTGTGAAAATATTGTTGTGGTGCTTTTACTATCCCTACTATTATTGATTGACTGGGTGTTTTATTTAATTCACATCCGCATGCATTTAATCGAAAGATAAAAAGAATGGGGGCGGTGACGAGTCCTGGGACGTCACTTTGTCTTTTTGACTAACTCACTCTGCCTTGCACTTGCACAATGTGCGTGATTTTGAGTGTTTGCACGTGTGATATTATGAGTTTGATTGCTCTATGGTAGGTTCCGTTTTTTTTTTTATTACAAAAGATGGCTTTATAGGTCATCATATAGAAAAAAAAATGAGGTGTCGGGTTTCGACGCCAAATTTTATGTGCTTAATAAAATAATGGGGTTTTAAAATAGATGCATGCAAAATTTGACTGGTTGATTTCAAATACGTGACCTTGTACAAAATTCTTTTCGAAAGTTTTAAAGAATAAAAAAAAAAAAAAGAGTTGCCAAATTATTATTTGCAAAGGGATTTTGGTGTTCGTGGCTAACTAACGGTAATAAAAGGTTGGCTTGATTGATGATGTTCTTGAGTGGTCACGTAATTGAACCCGTCACATAATGGGAGTTTGGGGATGATGCTTGATTATATCGGATGCCTGGCGGGGGTTCGGAAGCCGAGTCGCGGTTGAGGCCAGATTGATGCTTCTTTATGGAATGCCGTTTAGGCGGGGGTTCTAGACGTTATCATGCCCGATGGGGCGGAACGATGCCCGGTTACGCCGGAAGACTGCCGATACTTGTGTTGGCCGTGGCCCAAGGGGTCGTAATAATTGGAACACGTGTGTCGACATTGCGTGTGAAAATTCTTGTATGTGTTATGATTATTATTTATGTACATTACTTTGTTATTATTGTATGAGGCGTGCTAATGTGCAGGGACATGCTGAGGCGAGGTGAGTTTATGATTGGCACGTGCTTAGTTCGCCATCGAGGTGAATTCGCGTCCCAATCGAGGCTTAGAGATTTTAATTCGTTGAGATTTTTAACTCTCCCCGTCGTGGTTAAATAATTTTCAGGTTCATAGAATGAAGATCCACCCAGTTCAATTCGGGGTCTCATGGGATATAGAAGTAGAGACTACTCTCTACCTTATCCCCGGGACCAAACGATTCCGTGAGTTGGTAGTGACTACGGTTTGGGTCGACGAGGGTTTTGTGAACATGGTGCCCCATCGCTTTAAAGCTTGGTTTATTACAGAACCGAATGGTGGTCGAGAGGGTCCCATGCACGGTTTTGACGGGCCGCTCGTAGGAAGTGAGGTTGAGCAGGATACTGACCCTATGGATATAGACATCCCAGACGGTATCGTGATAGATCCAAATACCGAACCGGAAGGGTTCGGGGAGCCATGCTCACCTAGCGATGTGCTCGACTTCATGGCTGGACCTGGGTATGGGTATTAGAGCGGATGCCGTAGTGGTGTAGTTAGAAGTTAACCCTGACCTTGATGCTTTTTGTTAGAAGGTCGCATAGGAGTCCCTTTTGTAGTCAACTTGTAAATATGAAACTCCTTGGGTTAACTTGTTGGTATATAAATCGTAGTTTGTGAAAATATTGTTGTGGTGCTTTTACTATCCCTGCTATTATTGATTGAATGGGTGTTTTATTTAATTCGCTTCTGCATGCGTTTAATCGAAAGATAAAAAGAATGGGGCGGTGACAAGTCCTGGGACGTCACAGTTTTAATTGACCGCTGAGGGATGTTCGCGCACTCGGAGTTCGAGGAGTGACATGGGGCACTCGACTGATGAGTGCTTCACCCTCAAGAATTGAATCCAAAACCTGTCAGACACTAAAACTTTCTCATTTCAGAGCAATCCGCTCCTTGACCACACTGACAAAGTAAACGCGGTATTTAGTTATGAAGTCAGTCAAATCATAAATGTCAAAGCACATACTGCTGACATTTATCAAGGGCTGGTAGAGGCAAGGTATTATTCAGGCAATGAAATACCACCCTTAGCAACAAAGAAAGAAGGGCAAGATGACATGATCACTATGTTTAGAGACCTTTTCATGGGCGCCATCAACGAAGGACCGTTAGGGGAAATGAGTGTAGGCTTGCTCAAATAGAACCATTTTTAATTTCCTTGTGTACTTCCCTACGTGGGAACCTGTACATCTTTCTTAAGTCTGGTTGTTTTATTTTCAACATAAGTTCCGCTTGAGGAACTAACTTTTAAAATCACTCTTCCAAAATATAAATCCACCTATTAATTAAATTTGAAAATATTTTGAGAGCATGAGGATACACACTAAATCAGCCAGGTGATGCTATCCAACCCATGAAAAGAAAATATCATCCAAGGAGAATACTGAGGGTTGGGCTTCCTCATGCTTTCTCCCGCCAAAGATATATACTTTTGAAAACAAAAAATATTTCATTATCAAAAGCTTTTGTCAAAACAAGATATTAAATTTAATCATGTTTGTCTTTCTGACTAACTCACTTCGTGCCTCAGAATCTCATCCCCTTTGACTTAGTGTGATAGGGGTCATTTGAAGCTAGCACATCATATGAACTCATCAAATTCAAAGACACTCTTGCAAGAAAGTGGGGATAAACAGAAAATATCATCCCATTTCAAAAAAGGGTAAGTCTTATTCTCTGAATATAATTTTGAAAACGATGTCCCCTCTCTTCTATTTACAGGAAATGAAAGATGGGGAGTAATAGGCACAGGTATACGGTGGAACTCGAAGCTGCTCTCAGCCTTCCCATTTTGCGGCCATCCTTGGAGCTCTACACACTTCGCCTTGCACTTGCCTAACTCCTTCTCAAGCCGGAGCAATATCTTTTCCTCACAACGTGCTTGAGCAACTAGATGCTGCGATTTCATCAATGGAATTTCTAGCTTCGACAAGCCAAGAAGTGCAAAAAATGAATTTCTTCTTTTTCTTTGAATTGACTAGTGTCAATAAGGAGAAAATCTAGGCAGTTGAAGTGATCTCTAGCCCCCTATTCTAGATAATGACGTTAGGACTTGGAAACCTCACTTCTTGTTCCGGACACATACTCTCCCAAGAAATGATTGCTATCAGAAAATTGGAGATTTTAATTGTCCATCTCAAATTCCATGGAAGCTTGAGGTACATGACTTTGCCCAATGCTATTGATGGTTATATGGTCAAAGACAGAAAAATTCCACAAAGACAGAAGGAAAATTCCACATAAAAAAGGCGTTGAAGATGAATCAACAACCATCAGTCATGCATACATGGCCACAAACGAGAAATGCCAATCGAAAGAAATGCTAAATTGTGTTAAGACAAAAGATTGTCATCGACGTTCATATATCTCTAGGAGTCAGCAAATATAAACTATGGAGAAGGGTAATTTGGTATCATTTCCAATACTCCCTCTTTTTGAACTCGCTTTTGACATATTTCTCCTATCGGTAGGAAGCATCGAGATTCAAGAGCCAAACTTGATGGTTAGGTTTAGCAAATCAATATTGGCCAAGCTAGTATATGGAAATGACCCGTATCGAATTCACTTAACTTCGTGTAAAAGGACGTGTCCTCCAGGAGCCAATTCAAAGAATAATTGACCTAATGAAGCAAGGGACATAGGACTTCGTGTCCCTCTCTCACTTCAGGTCCATCCAATCATCTACAAACTAGTGAAAGGATCATCTGACCGCCAAAGATACAGACAACAAATCAGTAGGAGACATGACAAACTCTCCTAAGCAAAATGGCGTCCCAAATATCAATAGAAACCCTTCTGGCCTCAACTCACATTTAATTTTGGCCTTATAGATTGATCCGTCTATATCTTCTCTTCTATAGGGGCAAAAACAAAAAGGCCTGTCAAATCAATGATCAGATTTCCAACTCCAATTGATTTCTCTTGTGTCATCTCCCTATTCACAAGGGACAATTCATTGCCACCCATTTGTGAATACCTCTTTTGATGTTCAAAATTCCACACATTTGTAAATACAATTCCACCAAGTAAACACCCCTAAAGCTGTTAATAGGGTTTCTTGAGTAAAAACCATTCATTTGTTGAGAGAGTACAAACTCCATCATATTTGAAATGCTGCATGCCTTTTCCAAATGGATTTTGCATGGTGATTTTGTTTGTCTAAATCACTGATTCCACTAAGGATCACTAAAATAGACAGTTAAATTAAGAGTATAAGATTGACCGAACATGCTGGATGAGGCACTTCAGGATGATGAAAGGCAAGCCATATCCTACACACAGTTCCCTATCTATATACTTGTGAGATGAGTGCAGAAGATTCCATAGCTGCAGGGTAAAGAGTTCTCTCGCGAATGATATGATAACCAAAATAGTGAGAGGCATTTCATTGCTTACCCCCTTTGAACCCCATACACTAGTGAAGTTTCTCTCATACCCCTATCAAGAACCACCCCACATTGGGGCAAGGTCGAAGACAAGGCAGCATCACAAGGTGAGAAGAGGGATAGAAATTTTCTTGCTCGCACTTGCATCAATCTTTGAGTGTCTTTATTGCATATGAACACTCAAGATAATTTAAGTACCCTAGAATGATGAAGAGAGATTCATTCTCTATGCACTTGTATCTATTGTACAGCCCAATTGAGTTTGTAATTTCACCATCATATTGAGGCAAAACAGAAGTTACTGTCATTCAAGTAGCATAACCTGGAGGGCCGGCAAAAGATGAAGACTCAAGAGTCTAACAACAGTGTTGTGCTAGAAGTTGCCTAGGCTAGTTCCTTAGACAACAAAAATGAAAAATTAGGGGCATAAAAAAGTAGTGTACCTGGTAAAAATAATGTCAATGCTCATAAATGAAAAATTGGAACAAAAACTAGGGGTATAAAAAAGCAGCGTGCCTGGTAAAAGTAAGGCCAATGCCCCCGAGCAAAAAAATACAAACAATTGTATTCCCAAGAAAAGTTGATGTTGTGGCTTGATTGATAGAGCATCCATCTGACAGTGAGAAGAAAAACCGATGACAAATGTCAAGACAATCATCAACTCTCACTCTTTTACACATAAGTCAAGCCTACATTGCGTCCCATTCTATTCAAACTAAGGGCACTTCAATTAACGTATGATTTCATATGTTTATAAGCATCGCTCGAAGAAGTACAAGCAATATTATTCTATCTCTTTTTGCATGATTCCTGACTTGCAAACCCAAAGGAGATCATGCGGCATCTTTTTCACAGAGTCGTGACCTTGATGGCCCCCTTGGATAAGCTATCGATCGAGTCTACATTACGGTTCCGACAAAGACTTCTCATATTGGTAAAATCATACCGCTTACAAGAATACTCAGATCCCTGCTGATTGATGACGGTAAGATAGTGTGATCCTTATAAATCCTACATCAATGGTCAGGATAGCCTTTTCCATGAGAGTGAGCAAAAAGTCTTTTCAGATTGAAAGTCCCTCATCTGGCATGTTTAAGACATCTACATTCTAAATAAAAGTTGTCTATCAATATTTTCCCTAGTGAAACTTAAATGATACAAAATTGATAAAATTATCATGCATGAATCCCATTTGAACTCATGAATTTACAACATATACAATCATGTGTGCATACTGTGCAAATGGTAGACATACTCTCAGAAATCAGAGATATCGCTAGGTACTTCCTCTTCATGACACTCAACTTGCTCGAGTTGTCCCCAAATAACATTAGTAGCTGTTCAAGCATTCCACTGTGTTGTGCACCTATGGTTACCCAAGTATACTCTCTTATCTTCATGACACTTGGACTTGCCTAAATGGTTCCAGATCGTATCATTAAATACTTGTGTTCATCCAAGTATTCTAGGATTTTGTACGTCTGTGAATACCCAGGTGTTTTAGCCTTTTTGAGTGCTTGCGGTCATCCAAGTAAGCCTCATACCACATTCAAGTTTATAATACCAAGAGGTGGGAAACTTTCACGAATATATGTGGCGCGTCCTTGATATTCCCGTTTCCAGGAGGTGAGAGACTTTCACGAATATGCGAGACACATCCTCGATATTCCGATTACTAAGAGATGAGAGACCTTCACGAATATTCACGGTACGTCCTCAATATTCTCATTTACTAGGAGGTGGAAGAACTTCATGAATATACAAGGTGCATCCTCGATATTCCCGTTATCGGGAGGTGGGAGACCTTCACGAATAGCCGAGGCGCGTCCTCAATATTCCCTTTATCAGGAGGTGAGACCTTTATGAATATCCCAAGTGCGGCCTTGATATTCCTAACTATCGGGAGGTGAGAGGCTTTCACGAATATGCTGGGCATGTCCTCGATATTCCCTTTACCAAGAGGTGAGAGACCTTAACGAATATTCCAGGTATGCCCTCGATATTCCCACCTACCAGGAGGTGGGAGATCTTCACGAATATGCGAGGCATGTCCTCGATATTCAAATTACCAGGAGGTGGGAGACTTTCATGAATATGCGAAGTGCGTCCTCGATATCGCTTTACCAGGAGGTGGGAGACCTACACGAATATGTGAGGCGAGTCCTGGATATTCCAATTGCCAGGAGGTGGGAAATCTTCATGAATATGCGAGTGCGTCCTCAACATTCCAACTCTTTCCCACGACGAATATCCCAGGTACGTTCTATATATTCCAACTACCAGAAGGCAGAAAGCCTTCCCGAGTTCGTACTTGCGATCGTCCAAGTAACCCTTTAATGCCTGTAAACAACTAGGTATCCTCTAGGTCAGTACTTGTGAATATCCAGGTACTTTTTCAATGCCTGTGAATGTCCAAGTATCTTCCCAACAAACAGATGCCCTGAAAAAGGTCGGCGCATTCCTCGAGAAAGGTCAGGTAACCAACCGGTGTCCTTGACAAAATATCAGGCACCCCACAACTAGTGTCCTTGATAGATGATCATGCACCCTACAAACAGATGCCCTAAGAAAGGTTGGCGCATCTCCCAAGAAAGGTCGGGTAACCAACTAGTGTCTATGACAAAGGAACAAGCACCCCACAGCTGGTGTCCTTGATAGAGGATTAGGCACCCCACAACCGATGTCCTTGATAGAGGATCAGGCACCCCACAAACAAATAACCTGAGAAAGGTCGGTGCATCCCTCGAGAAATGTCGAGTATACAGTTTATTGCTTTAACAAGTGATTGAAGAATGGTTCGGGTTTTGGAAAAGCAATTTCCTATCAAGACGACCGAAGAAAGGTTTGGGTCCTAGATAAACCACTTATTGCTCTAATAAGCGATCGAAAAATGATTCGGGTCCTAAATAAACCACTTATTGCTCTAACATGCGACTGAAGTATGATTTAGGTCCTGGAAAAGTAATTTCCCGTCAATGTGACCAAAGAAAGGTTCGGGTCATAGACAAACCACTTATTGCTCTAACAAGCGACCGAAGAATGGTTCGGATCCTTGGAAAAGCAATTTCCCATCAAGGCAACAGAAGAAAGGTTCGAGTCTTAGACAAACCGCTTATTGCTCTAACAAGCGACCGAAGAATGGTTCGGATCCTTAGAAAAGAAATTTCCCATCAAGGCAACTGAAGAAAGGTTTGGGTCTTGGATAAGCAACCTCCTCACGTCACCAGGTAAACAACAGAGAAAAAAAAAAAAGCCCATCGGGGTTGGGCCTTTGCGCCCGGCACCCCTCCTTTTCTCTCTCTCTCCCCCCGCGGGCGCATGAGCCCCTATGGCCCAACCTCCTTCTCCTCTAGCTCGGCCCCCTTTCTGCCCCTTGTCTTCTTCCTCATCTATCTTCTTCCCCAAGTGGATGAGCAGCACATGTGGTGGCCGATGACGCGCTAGAGGACAAGCTACGGGCTGAGGCGAGAATAGACCGGCAGCCGAGGAGCATAGGCCTTTAATGGGGAGTAGGTGAGCGGCTGAGGTGACGTCGGTTTGGCCGCCCTAAGGCAGGTTGGCGTGCGAGGACTAGCGGTCAAAGCTCCGTCGACTGGCCGCCCCCTTACCTATAAATAGGCTTCCCCCAACGATGGTAGAGGCATGACGACAAAGAGAGAGATTACTGGTAGCGAGCTTCTAAAGCCTTCCCCAAGAGACTTTGGGGGAGACACGAGTGCGAGCAGCCGGAGATGTCAGATCTGATTGGAGGAAGGATGGCCGGAGAAGAAACACTGCGAAGGATCAAGGGCTGCAAGCTTCGAACCTCCCCCGAGAGACTTTAAGGGAGGCCCAAGGATGAGCAGGCCGAGATCCGAGGTCAGCTGAAGAGGAGAGGGTCGAGTCTGAGCGTGAAGGGGCTGAGCGAGGTTATCTAGAGAAGAGAGGAGGAAGACTGGAGGAGCTCATCGGCAAAGCCAGGGTTGAGCGACAAGTGAACTTGGAGAGAGAAGAGAAAGGGTCAAATCTGGAGGACAGAGGACCAGATCTAAGAAGCTGAGGACTCGCCGTCATTGCCTCGTCATGACCATCGCTCCCTACAGCCACCTCCACCCCTCAATGCCGTCGCCTTATTGTCCTCGCCAAACCTTGAGCTGCCATCCGTCGCTACTTCACCATCGCCGAGCCGAGCTCACCGACCCGACGCTAGCCAAGGTCGCTGGTGCTCCCTTGTAACGCGGCTCCACTTTGCCGTTGCCCATTGTTGCTATTTCGTCACCAGACGCTACTTCACCGTCGCCCGCCGCTATCGTTCCACCACCAGCCGCCTCAAGACGAGCCACCGTCCTCCGACACTGCCTGCCACCTCGCTGTCACAACTGTTGGTCCCTTGATGCGAGCTTCGCTTGTTGTTGCCGTACTGTGACACCACCTCGTTGAGTGGCCCACCGCTGTACCGCAATGCCGTTGAGCGACTCATCGCCATCGTCATCGCCATCATCATCGCCGTTGTCGTCGTTGTTCGTTCGCCCAGCGACACCTCAGCTGCAAGTAAGGAGAGGGAAGTCCATCAAGTCGTAGCCGGGTAGGGTTTCGGCCAAAAACGGAGTCGGGCGTGGATCTCAACCAAGTAGGGCTCTAGTCATTTTGGGTCAAATGCGGGTGGGCTTTGCAAAATTCGTGGGCCAACTTTGTGGGCTGAGGAAACCAAATTTGGGCCCGTGCGACAAGCTTGTCTAGGCAGTTGGTAGGCGACCCGAGTCGGACCCAACCAGGGAATTCGACTGGGTCATTCATTATGTTATATTATTTTAATAAAAAATATTTTAAAAACAAAAAAATAATTTATTTTCAAAAAATAAAAAATAAAAAAATACCCCATGTTTTCCTAATTTTCCAAAAAAAAAAGATCAAAAATCCAAAATATTCTTTTTATGTCCAAAAAAAAGAGAAAAACACCCAAAAATTGTTTTTCCTCCACAAAATGCATGAAAAATCCCTTAAATATCCAAAAAGCCCTAGGGTTTAAGTAAGATTAAGTACCGGAAGGGCATCAGTAATTAACTAGTGTAATCAAATCTCCAAACTTAATTTCTCTGGTTGCGCAGGAGCAAGTATTTCTCTCGATACTTTGTTTGGGTTTCTAATCGACCTAGCCCAAATTGATTAGTGATGACTCCCATTTAAAATTAACTTACAGGTTAAAAACTTGGACTATTAAGTCGTGAATTGGTGAACTTGGGAGGGTCCAGGCTAAGCCTAATAGACCTAGCCAAACCATTAGCCTCCGCAGACGCTCGTCCCTAATCGGGCGCCGAAAAAAAGAGGTGGTGACATACCCTCAACTACTTCAATATTTCCCTTTTCATTTGACGGTACCTACTCCATTTCTTTTTATATTTAGTCATTTAGAGATTTGTACATACATACATATATATATATATATATATATATATATATATATATATATATATATATATGTCATATATTTTTCATTTTGTACTGTTGACAAGTTGTTACATGGTATTAAATACCACAAAAATGCAATCTAGTCTCGCATAAAATCAACGAAGTTAATTTATTTTAATCATAATTGAAACCAAGTATTTTGGCACTTTTACTCAGTGTTCTTATTATGTGTACATTTATTAATTTCCAATGCCATATGCGAATTTATAGTCTATCCCAAACGGAATTTATCAGAGCGGGTAAGTTGTGAAAATCATGTTAGTTATCTCAATACAATAGTGGATGCGATCAATTCATCTAATCATGTCACATGAAATCTGTCCATTTATTTTGGGAGACTACAGAGAGTATATGGTATTCATTCTCATATACATACTACATGATACATGGATGGACTTTGCATAAATTTATATCTACTTCTTCAATAGAAATACGATGTGTATCTCAGTGACTTTCTCTTATTAGAAAGTTTATGGAGGAAAAGGATTAACTATGCACTGGTAGAAATTGAATTCGTTTCAGGTTTTTGCGAAATGTCACTTCAATGCAAATTGAATTCCTTTCATCATCACCATCATATTTTCTGTACACAATTCTGTGTGCTTTCCACGGAATACGGGACAAGCGAGCGCAACGAAAACATGCCTTTTGATATAGCTCTTTATACAACCCTATATATATAAAGTTTCATCAACTTAAATTGACAAATTTTGAATACACAATCCGTGTCAAATATTTTAATATAATCCACATCCATGACTACTACTTAGTAGTCAATTTTCCGAACCGTAACTACCAATACCAATGTTGAAGGGTGTGGGCTGTGCAGCAAACAGATTACGCAGTATACTATATGAAATTTCAAATAAAAATGTGTTAGCATGATTATAAAATTCAAAAACCATGCTTTATATGGGCAAGTTTATGCCTAGATTTTCGACATGGATTAGAGAGGATCTCAACACTCTCCAGCCACAGTCCATAACAGTGAGATTTTTATTCATATAGATGGTGTTTAAAGTCTTAACAGTCAATATATACAAAACTAATCATTGAGGACAATTAGATTAATTTAAATCCAACGCGAAAATGGATGCGTGGAATGTCATTCAGTAAGAATGGAAAGAATGAAACAATCAAAGAATAAATGAGTTATCCCTTAGGATCAGTCTTCACAAATTGCCGTCTGTTGACTAGACAGATTAGATCGCCTCACATTTGCGGAGTTATGTCCATGAGGCGACCTAGCAAGACGAGTTGTCGCTCATTGGAGAGCATTTTCGCTAACCTGAAACCACAATTTAGAATTGCATTTAGTGACCTCGATGATTGTACATTGCCTTGTAACTTTTAATAACTCAAGAACTCATGACATCGTTCAAATAGTTCAATACCTTCTGAGAGCCTGTTCATTAGTCTCTGGGTTACATGCCTCGCATCCACCCTTTTCCAGATCTACCTTTGAAACCTGCTTCTTCAATAGTGCTTCGCCGGTTCTCACTAAGTCGTTCAGGTTCTTCTTCGTTGCTATATCCACGGATGCCACCGCCCCGCTTAAGTTATCTTCCTGCCATTCCAATTTTGATTAGCGAGTCAACTCAAGTTCTTCAAGTTGTTAATTTTCTTGAATCATTCAAGGTGCAATAAGAATACCTGAATCCGGAGGTAGTTGGCTTCAAGGTGCAGGGCCTGGAAGACCGCAGAGAGGTGGAAGTCGACCATATCGGCACTCGCTTGCATGAACACATCAATCAACGGGCTCCCGCCGTTGCAGGTCAACCAGTTCAACACTCCCCACTTGGCCGCTTCACTTGCATCGTGCTTCCCTTCAGAATTTCGTGAACCAGTCCCGAGCGATATCACCAAAAATCTTCTGTAATCCATCGGCTTTATAGGGAAAAAATCCGAACTTCCTCCCATGATCTCCTTCGTCACTTCGCCCATTGCAACTAACGTCTGCATGATGAATGATGTGAAGTTAGAAATTATACAAACACGTTTTGTTTAGTCAGGTCAGCCAAAATATAGTTCTTTCATACCGGATTGTTTGCGGCTACGCCGCCATCTATGAGGTTGAATTCTCTCAGTTTTCCTGTGGAGTCTTGGGTTTCGAAATAATGAGCCGGGAGATAAGTAGGTGCTGCTGAGGTTGAGATGCATATGTCCGAGAGCAAGGCGTCTAGAGTCGGCGGTTTCTTCACCTATTCATTTTCCCAAAAAAAAAAAAAACAATACTTAGATGATTACTATTATCTATATGTCATAATTAATAAAGACAAAGGAAATATAAAAATAAGGAAACAAATTGCATGTTAGGGACAAGAAGATGAACCTCGTAGCTAGAAAAGATCGTTGGCTGAAGACGCTTGATGTCGAACGTTGGGATAAGGGCGTTAGTCAATGTCTGGTGCAATCTTGCGTTCCCGAGTTTCTCTTTCACGAGCTCATGCAGGTATTTTCCATCATATTTGTCGCGACCTCTTTTCTTTTCGGCGCCCGCGATTGGATACAGGTGCCTAAGGAGGCTAATGGCTCGGCTGAATTTATTAAGCCCAGACTCTCCCAAGTCCACCAATTCGCAACTTAATGGTTCAAGTTTTTAACCTATAAATCGATTTTTAAAATGGAGTCGCCACTAATCGATTTGAGGTGGGTTGATTAGAAACCCAAGCGAAGTATCGGGAGAAATACTCACTCTTGCACAACCAAAGAAATTAGGATTGGGGACTTGATTACACTAGTTAATTACTAATGCCCTTTCGGTACCTAATCTTGTTTAAACCTTGAGGTTTTTTGGATGTTCGAGGATTTTCCATACATTTTTGGGAGGAAAAACATTTTTGAGTCTTTTTCTAATTTTTTCGGACATAAAAGGGATTTTTTTGGATTTTTTGGTATTTTTGGAAAAATACAAGTCTTTTTGGCTTTTTCTGAATTTTCTTGGCCTTTTCATGAATTTTTGGCTTTTTTTTTTTTTTGGATTTTTGACTTTTTTTGGAAAATATGGAATATTTTTTTTTTTTTGATTTTTCGGAAAATAAAAATATTTTTGAAAATAAATCATTTTTGATTTTTTAAAAAATAAAATATTATTTATTTAAAATATTATTTAAAATAAAACTTAAAAAGCCGACCCGGGTCGGATCTGCGGGTTGGGTCCGACCCGAGCCGGCGACTCCGAACGCGAACGGGCCCGCAATGCGGTTTTTTTTTTTTCAAAACAAGGTCGCGGCCGGGCGTTTGGAGATGCCCGGCCCGACTCCGACCCGGCCCAACAACCCGCTCCCGGCAAAACCCTACCCGACCCTACTCCAACACCCAGCCCGTCCTCCAGCCGCCCCCAGATCGCAAACCCTACTCGAATTTTTTGGGTTCGGATCCGCTTCGCGACCCGGAAAATCGCAAACCGTAAGGTTTGCGAATCTGCGGCGCTGGGGAGGAAACCGAAGCGCTACGGCGGCGACGACGGCTACGGCGGCGATGACGGCTACGGCGGTGACAGCAACGACGATGGGGACCACGACGACGGCGACGGCGACGGCGACAGAATGGGGGGGCGATGGACGACAGGGACGACGGTGATGGGTTTTTTTACCTTTTCTCGAACGGAGGCAATGACGGGGGCGGCAGGGATCGATTTATGATGGCGGCGGCCATGGCGAGCAACAATGAAGCTGGAGGGCTTGATCTACGACGATGAAGACCTTGGCGAACGGCGATGGTGAGACTTGGGCCCGGTCAAATATGGCCGGAACACCCTCTCTCTCTCTCGGGTTCTTCGTTTTAGCCCCCCCCACACTCGAATCTCCCTCGAATGACTCCAGCCGACCTTAGATCTCGGCCTGCTCGTCGTCGGCTCCCCTTTCTGAAGTCTCTCAGTTGGGAGGTTTCGAGGATCTGCAGCCCTAGACCTTCGCCGCCTCTCTCTATCTCTCTCTCTACTTCTGCCCCTGTCGTCGATGGTGGCCCCCCTCTATTTATAGGCGTGGGGGCGGTCGGTTGGCGCGGCTTCGACCCGCCGATTGGACTGCCGTCCCATCCGCCATCAGCTCCTCCTCCGGTCACGTCCCGTTGACGCCAACTGCTCCTCTGCTCCATGTGCGTCGCCATCTGTTCATCCTCCTCTGGTGTCGCGCCTGCCCGCGCGTGTGCTGCAGTGGCCCAAGGAGGAAGAAGACTTGGCCGGGCTGAGGAGGTTGCTTTTCCAGGGCTCGAACCATTCTTCGGTCGCTTGTTAAAACAATCAATGATTTGTCTAGGACCCAAACCTTTCTTCGGTCGCCTTGACGGGAAATTGCTCTTCCAGGACTCGAACCATTCTTCGGTCGCCTGTTAGAGCAATCAGTGGTTTGTGTCGGACCCGAACCTTTCTTCGGTTGCCGTGACGAGAAATTGCTTCTCCAGGACCCAAACCATTCTTCGGTCGCCTGTTAAAGCAATCAATAGTTTGTCTAGGACCCGAACCATTCTTCGGTCGCCTGTTAGAGCAATCGGTGGTTTGTCTGGGACCCGAACCTTTCTTCGGTCGCCGTGACGGGAAATTGCTTCTCCAGGACTTGAACCATTCTTCAGTCGTCTGTTAAAGCAATCAATAGTTTGTCTAGGACCCGAACCTTTTTTTGGTCGCCTTGACGGGAAATTGCTCCTCCGGGACCCGAACCATTCTTCGGTCGCTTGTTGGAGCAATTAGCGGTTTGTCTCGACCCGAACCATTCTTCGGTCGCTCGCTAAAACAATCAATAGTTTGTCTAGGACCCGAACCTTTCTTCGGTCGCCTTGACGGGAAATTGCTCCTCTAGGATCCAAACCATTCTTCGGTCGCCTGTTGGAGCAATTAGCGGTTTGTCTTGGACCCGAACCATTCTTCGGTCGCCGTGACGGGAAATTGCTTCTCCATGACCCGAACCATTATTTGGTCGCCTGTTAAAACAATCAATAGTTTATCTAGAACCCAAACCTTTCTTCGATCGCCTTGACGGGAAATTGCTCCTCCAGGACCCGAACCATTCTTCGGTCGCCATGACGGGAAATTGCTTCTCCAAGACCCGAACCATTCTTCAATCGCCTATTAAAACAATCAATGATTTGTCTAAGACCTGAACCTTTCTCCGGTCACCTTGACGGGAAATTGCTCCTCCAGGACCCGAACCATTCTTTGGTTGCCTGTTGGAGCAATTAGCGGTTTGTCTCGGACTCGAACCATTCTTCGGTCGCTGTGACGAGAAATTGCTTCTCCAAGACTCGAACCATTCTTTGGTCGCCTGTTAAAACAATTAATAGTTTATCTAGGACCCGAACCTTTCTTCGGTCGCCTTGACGGGAAATTGCTCTTCCAGAACCCGAACCATTCTTCGGTCGCCTGTTGGAGCAATTAGCAGTTTGTCTCGAACCCGAACCATTTTTCGATCGCCGTGATGGGAAATTGCTTCTCAAGGACCTGAACCATTCTTCAGTCACCTGTTAAAACAATCAATGATTTGTCTAGGACCCGAACCTTTCTTCGGTCGTCCTTACGGGAAATGCGCCGACCTTTCTCAGGGCATCTCATTTGTGGGTGCCTGATTTGTATCGATGACACTAGTTGGTACCCGACCTTTCTCGGGAGATGCGTCGACCTTTCTCAGGGCATCTGTTTTGGAAGATACTTGGACATTCACAAGCATATCAAATAGTACCTAGATATTCACAAGTACTAACCTGAAGGATATTTGGGCCTTTACAGGCGTCAAAATGGTTATTTGGCTGACCATAGGCATTGAAGGGGTATTTGAATTATCACAAGTAAGAACTCTTGGAGGATACCTAGACATTCGCAAGTATCGAATAGGTACTTGGATGATCACAAATATAAACTCTTGGAGGATACCTGGATGATCACAAGTATCGAAGGGGTACTTGGATGATCATAAGTACAAATTCTTGAAGGATACCTGATGATCACAAGTATCGAAGGGGTACTTGGATGATTATAAGTACAAAACTCTGAAGGAAGAATTAAAGGCGTACCTGAGATATTCATGAAAGTCTCTCACCTCATGGTATGTGGAAATATCGATGATGGGTCTCGCATATTCATGAAGGTCTCTCACCTTCTGGTAATTGGGAATATCGAGGACGTATCTAGGATGTTCGTGAAGGTCTCTCATCTCCTGGTAATGGGGAATATCGAGGACGTACCTGAATATTCATGAAGGTCTCTCACCTCCTGGTATGGGGAATATCGATGACGTGCCCCGAATATTCATGAAGGTTTCTCACCTCTTGGTAATTGAAAATTTGAATGTGGTACAAGGCTTACCTGGATGGCCACAGGCACTCGAAAGGGGTGGGACACCTGGGTAGCCGCAGTTGTACAAAGTAGTGGAATACTTGGATGAACACAAATATTTAATGATATGATCAGGGATCGCTCAACTGGTCCAAAGTGCAAGAAAGCATACCTGGGTAGTTGCAAGCGCATAATATGGTGGAATACTTGAACAGCCGCTAGTATTCAATGACATAAATTTGAGGAAAACTCGGACAGATTGAGGGGTATCCGAACGGTGGGCAGCACTAAAAAACAAGAGGATACTCGGACAGTCATGAGTATCCAAATTTTAAAGACAATTTGAATAGGTCGATTGTGAATAGAGGGAGCACTTGAGTAGCGGCAGATACTCGAAAACAAGGGGATGCTTGGACAATCGCAGATACCAATACCTGGGGACAACTCAAACAGGCTGAGTATCGGTAAGAGGGAGTACCTAGACAGTGGTGGGTACTCAAAGATAAAGGGATACTTGGTCAATCACAATTATCAATACTCTGGAGACAACTCGAACAAGCTAAATGTCAATAAGAGGGAGTACTCAAAGATTATCAAACATAAAGCTTTGGGAGTATGGATGGGGTATGCTTTTCTAGTGATACCTCTGATCTCTAAGAGTATGCTTGCTATTTGCACAATATGCACACATGTACACAATGATTGTATATGCTATAAATTCATGAATTTAAATGTGATTCATGCATGATAATTTTGTCAGTTTTGCATCATCTGAGTTCCACTGGGGAAGATTTTGAAAGACAACCTTCGTTTAGAATGTAGATGTCTCGAGCATGCCAAATAAGGGGCTTTCAATCTAAAAGGACTTTTCACTCACTCTCTTGGGAAAGACTGATTTATCCTGACCATTGATGCAGGATTTATAAGGACCATGCTATCTCACTGTCATCATGTTAGCAGGGATCCGAATATTCTCGCAAATGATACGACTCTACCAATGTGAGAGGTCTTTGTTGATGTTGTGATAACGGCTTGGTCAACAGCTTATCGAAGGGGACCAATAAGGTCATGGCTTTGTGGAAAAGATGTTGCATGATCATCTCCAGGTTTGCAAGTCAAGAGTCCTGCGAAAAGAGATAGAATAATCTTGCTCGTACTTCTTCGAGCGATGCTTATAGACATGAAATTCTACGTTAATTGAAGTGCCCCTAATCTGAAGAGATTTTTTACAATAAGATGCAATGTAGGCTTGACTCATGTGTAAAAGGGTGAGAGCTGGTGATCGCCTTGGCATTTGTCACCGATCTTTCATGGTCTGATGAAGGTTCCATGGACCACAACATCAATTTCTCTTGGGAATACAAATTGCTATATTTTTTGTTTGGGGCATTGGCCTTACTTTTACCAGGCACACTGCTTTTTCATGCCCTTATTTCTCTTTTCAATTTTTCATTCATGGGCATTGACCTTACTTTTACCAGGTACACTGCTTTTTATCCCCCTAATTTTTGCTTTTGTTGCTTGAGGAACTGATCTTGGTAAGTTCAGGCAAACACCTTTGTTAGACTATTGAGTCTTCATCTTTTGCTGGCGCTTCTGATTATACTGCTCGAGTGGTAGCAACTTTTGCTTTGCCTCCATGTGAGGGTGAATTTATAGACTCAATTGGGTCGTACAATGGATACAAGTGCATAAAGAAAGAATTGCTCTTCATGACTCTAGGGCACTTAAATTAACGCGAGTGTTCATATGCAATAAAGACACTCGAAGATTGATGCAAGTGCAAGCAAGAGAAATGCTATCCCTTTTCTCACCTCGTGATGTTGACTTGCCTTCGACTTGCCCCAGTGTGGGGTGTTTTTTTCGAAGGGGGGTAAGACAAAAATTTGGCCAGTGTATGGGGCTCAAAGTGAGCAATGGAATGCCTCCCACTATTTTGGTTATCGTACCATTCGCGAGAGAACTCTTTACCCTGCAGCCATGGAATCTTCTGCACTCATCTCACAAATGTATAGATGGGGAACTGTGTATAGGGATATAGCTTGCCTGTCATCATTCTGATGCGCCTCATCCAGTGATGTGAATCGTTGCGGAAGGATCGTTCTACAAAGGCCCAGATGGTGCGAATTGCAAACCTCGACCTCCAATCAAACCTGTGATTGGCAACCTCGGTATGAACGTGACCCGTTGACGAACACGTGTCAACCAACCAACGTTATAGACGCCACGAGCGAAAGAATTCGCTATCTCGCTCGATAAGTCGAAGAGAATCTTGATTAGGTCAAGTCCTCAAAAGAACAAAAAAGAGAACCTCTCAATTCTTTTCCTCCAAAAAAATATCTCTCTCCTCAAAGAAATTTGGCAAATCCTTTATATAGGCTGCCACACAAACCCTAAAAACCAACCCTAAAAATCTAATGCGTTATATTCTAAAATATTCCTATTTTAGAATATTCTTAAACAAGAATATATATATAAATTGACTTGGTCAATTATTTGGTGACAAGATAATTAAATTGCACCAAGATTTCCAAAATTCTTCAAGATTTGATCCAAGGTCATCTTCACGCCAAAGATCACGAACCATGACGCCAACAAACTTGCTTGAATTGTTTGGCCCGCGCTCGAGTAATCGAACCAGTAGGAATAGACAATGGGTCCCTAGCACCTCCTCCTCGATATGACTCGATGTCCACATCATTCCCTCCCCCGTGCAAAGGATTTGTCCTCAAATCATCACGGCATCAAAAAGAGTCAAGTCGAAACATTAAATGTGGCACTAACGTCATACTTACGGAAGATCAAGCTTGTAAGCATTATTGTTAACTCTTTCCAAAACCATGAATGGTCCATCCCCTCGCGGTAATAACTTAGAATGTCGCTGCTCAGAAATCTCTCTTTGCGCATATGAACCCAAACCCAATCGCCAGTTCAAACACCACTTCCTTGCGCCCTTTGTTAGCTTGCCTTGCATATTGCTCGATCTTGCGCTCAATATTTGTGCGTGTCTTCTCATGCAACGACTTGACAAATTCAGCTTTCTTTGCTCCATCTAAATCCACACGCTTATCAACGGGTAAAGGGGTTAAATCTAACGGAGTTAAAGGATTAAAACCATAGACAACCTCAAATGGTGTAAATTTAGTAGCAGAATGCATGCTCCTATTATATGCAAATTCAACATGTGGCAGACAATCTTCCCAAGATTTTATGTTCTTTTTAATAATAGCACGCAACAATGTCCCTAAAGTTCTATTAACTACCTCGGTTTGACCATCGGTTTGTGGATGACAAGTAGTAGAAAATAACAACCGTGTTCCTAGTTTTTTCCACAATGTTTTCCAAAAGTAGCTAAGAAATTTAGAATCTCGATCTGAAACAATCGATCTAGGCATGCCATGCAAACGTACAACCTCCTTAAAGAACAAATTAGCAATATGGGATGCATCATCAGTTTTATGACAAGGTATAAAATGAGCCATCTTTGAAAACCGATCAACAACCACATAAATAGAATCTCTACCATACTTAGACCTAGGCAATCCTAACACAAAATCCATAGAAATATCAATCCAAGGATGCGTTGGAATAGGTAATGGTGTATACAAGCCATGCGGTTTAGTTGTAGACTTCGATTGCTTACAAGCAATGCATCTCTCACAAACACGTGTGACATCTCTCTTCATATGTGGCCAATAAAAATGTTCATACAACACTTCATAAGTCTTATTAATGCCAAAATGCCCCATTAAACCACCACTATGCGCTTCTCGCACCAACAATTCACGCAAAGAACACTTAGGCAAACATAATTTATTTTCACGAAAAGATAACCTTCATGCCTATAAAATTTATCAAATGCAGCGTGTTCACATGCTTCATAGACTCTCCCAAAGTCATCATCATCAATATATAAGCCCTTAATATGCTCAAAACCTAGACACTTTGCTTCTAAAATAGTTAGAATCGCATACCTTCGAGAAAGTGCATCGGCTACCACATTTTCCTTACCTTTCTTGTACTTGATCACATATGGAAAAGTCTCAATGAACTCCATCCATTTGGCATGTCTTTTATTCAACTTTTGCTGTCTTTTCAAGTACTTCAAGGTCTCATGGTCGGTGTGGATCACAAACTCCTTTGGCCATAAATAATGTTGCCAAGTCTCTAAAGCTCGCACTAAAGCATACATCTCCTTATCATAGGTAGGATAATTCAATGTTGCTCCACTCAATTTTTCGCTGAAATAAGCTATGGGACGCCCTCCTTGCATCAACACGGCTCCAATTCCTGTACCGAAGCATCGCACTCTATCTCAAAAGTAGCACTGAAATTCGGCAAAGATAACAAAGGAGCATTAGTTAACTTATCTTTTAATAGATTAAAGGCTTTCTCTTGCTCTTCTCCCCACGTGAAACCCACGTGCTTCTTGATAACCTCAGTTAAAGGTGCGGCAATGGTGCTGAAATTTCTCACAAATCGTCGATAAAAACTCGCCAATCCATGAAAGCTACGCACCTCTCCTATGGTCTTAGGCGTTGGCCATTCACGGATTGCTTTAACCTTTTCTTCATCAACCCGTATACCATTAGCACTAACAACAAATCCTAGAAATACTAATTTGTTGGTAACAAAAGAGCACTTCTTTAGATTAGCATATAATTGCTCGGCCCTTAAAACCTGCAAGACAGCTCGCACATGCTCAATATGGTCATCGGACTTCGGCTATAAATCAAGATGTCATCGAAATAGACAACCACAAATCGACCAATAAAAGCACGCAAAACATGATTCATAAGTCGCATAAACGTGCTCGGTGCATTAGTTAATCCAAATGGCATTACTAACCACTCATATAATCCATACTTGGTCTTAAATGCAGTTTTCCATTCATCACCTTCTTTCATCCTAATTTGATGATAGCCACTTTTCAAATCAATCTTAGTGAAAACGCAAGAACCATGCAACTCATCCAACATGTCATCTAACCTAGGAATAGGATGTCGATACTTTACCGTAATATTATTGATTGCTCGGCAATCGACACACATTCGCCAAGTTCCATCCTTCTTTGGCACTAACAAAACAGGGACGGCGCATGGGCTAAGACTCTCTCTCACATGCCCTCGTTCCAATAATTCACTAACTTGTCGCTGAAGTTCCTTTGTCTCCTCGGGATTGCTTCGATATGCGGGTCGATTAGGTAATGGCGCACCAGGAATCAAGTCAATTTGATGTTCTATGCCTCGAATAGGTGGTATCCCTCCGGGAAGTTCATCGGGAAAGACATCTTCAAATTCCTGCAATAAAGACACAATAGGACTAGGCAAACTTGGGTCAAGATCGTTAGTAGAAAACAAAACCTCCTTGTACACAAGTACAAGTATTGGTCGATCTAGAACTAAGGCTCTCCTCACTTCACTTGATTTTGCATAAAAATTATTTTGCCTCTTTTCTTTCCTCTCTTCTTTTCCCTCGTTTTACCACAATCTTTCTCTCGGCCTCTCCTTTTCCTTGCGTCTCGGACACACCACGCAAGCCCTCGGATTTCTCACATTTTCTCTCTCTCTCGGCTTCTCGTTGTAACTTTAATTGATCTTGATACACCTCACTAGGTGTCATTGGTACCAAGGTATAAGTCTTTTGATTCTTCACCAATGAATAACGATTAGTATATCCATTATGATGTACCTTTCGATCATATTGCCATGGTCTTCCAAGCAAGATATGACCCGCTTGCATAGGTACAACATCACACTCTACCTCGTCCTTGTATCTCCCTATCTCAAATGGAATTCGAACTTGCTTCAATACTTTCACCTCACCACTATCATTTAACCATTGAAGTCTATAAGGCATAGGGTGCTTTGTTGTCTTCAAACCCAACTTATCCACCATAATACAACTTGCCACATTCGCACAACTACCTCCATCAATTATCATACTACAAATCTTACCATTCACCACACATCTTGTATGAAACAAATTATCTCTTTGTTGGTGATGCTCCTCCTCCTTTACTTGCACACTCGAGAGAACGCCTAACCACCAATAAGTCTCCTTTTATAGCCACTTCGCATCACTACAATCCTCTAATGGTGGCATCTCATCATCATCTTCTTCCCTTTCACTTTCGGACTCAATAACACCATGTCCGGTCATGATCATCACCCTCCTATTAGGGCATTGATTCGCCATATGACCCCTGCCCAAACACTTGAAACATTTAATTTCACGAGTTCTAGTGTTAGGGTTTTCGATTTTACTCGAAACCGGATTTGTTCCAACTTTACCGTCCCTCTCCTTCTCCTTTGAGGTTTCGGTTTTGGTGTTGTTTCCTCTCCAATTTGGCTTATCATCTCTCTTCCAATTGGATCTCCAATTCTGATTTGAACCTCCTCCACTCTTGTGATTTCGGTCCAACTTCAATTGCCGCTCAACTTTGATGGCTTTGTCCACCAATTCCTCCAATTCAACATAGTGTTGCAGCTCTACCACCCTTGCTATGTCTCGACTCAAACCACTCAAAAATCTTGACATTGTGGCCTCACGATCCTCCATCACATTAGCACGGATCATGGCAATCTCCATCTCCTTGTGATACTCTTCCACGCTCTTATTGCCTTGTGTGAGATTTTGTAACTTTTGAAACAAATCTCGGTGGTAATGACTAGGTACAAAACGCCTTCTCATCATCGCTTTCATCTCATCCCACGTCTCTATTGGTCTTTCACCATTGCGCCTCCTACTAGTCACAAGTTGATCCCACCAAATTATAGCATAATCAGTAAATTCAACAGCTGCAATTTTTACCTTTTTGAGCTCAGAGTATCGTTGGCAATCAAATACCATCTCCATGCGTTTCTCCCACTCTAGATACGCATCGGGATCATTCTTCCCTTGGAATGAAGGAATCTTCATCTTGATGTTGCCAAGTTCATCATCTCCTCGGTGTCTAAACCTTCGGCCTCCATTCCACCTTTCAAATCGAGCATCTCGATCATCCTCCATGTCGGCCTCATCATCATCATATTGCCGTTGCCTTCTATGTTGTGTTCTAGAGGCATCTCGCTGATGTTGCGGCCTTCCCCGGGGTAGCTCTCGGTCACCATCAATCCTCATGTCATTCCCCATCATTCGGCCACTAAGCTCCTCCACTACGGCCTTCAATTGCTGGATGCTTTCCACGAGCGCTTCATCCCTTCGTATGGAGCCAATCTCCTTTTGATTCACACTTTCTTCGTGCGACATATTTTAGACCCGCAAGTAAACGTTAGTCGCAAAAATCCTCACCAATCACTCCCTCACGTGTTTCTCTCAAAGTGTTTGTCACTCCCCTCGTGTTTAACTCAAGTTTAGGCTTTTTTTTTTTCACCCTCAATTAAGCTTACACACTCTTGCCTTTTTCCTCTCGTATTCTCTTTTTACAAGCTTTTTATTGGGCTCAAAACCTGTCTCTCAACACCCTCACGACAATCAATCAAACTAATCAAACAATATTAGATTACTATTGATTTTGTTTCAGCAAGTAACAATTTCAAACCAACAAGTACAACTTTCGAAATTCCAATTGAAACGCAAATCACTACTGGTTTTGTTTCAATTTGGTCTACTAACAAACGAGTCGCCTTCTTGATTTTTTTTTTTTTTTTTGTTCGGCTAATTTTTTTTTTTTGCCGAATCTGTTTTTTTTTTTTTCTCTTGCACACTTTTTTTTTTTTTTGTGCGTTTTCTTTCTTTTTTTTTCACTTTTTTTTTTTTTTTTTTTTTTTTGACGAACTCGAGATACAATTTAAGATGCTAGAAAAGAAAATTTAAAACTAACAGCAAACAACTACGTATGGAAGCACAAAAGCAATCGGATCCCTAAATTAACTAGAACCGAAACCCTAACTCAATAAATCTCAAATTGCTGAATATCAACATAAAATTAAAGATAAATAGACCTTGTAGAATCTGGCTCGATACCAAACCGATGTGAATCGTTGCGGAAGGATCGTTCTACAAAGGCCCGGATGGTGCGAATTGCAAACCTCGACCTCCAATCAAACCGTGATTGGCAACCTCGGTATGAACGTGACTCGTTGACGAACACGTGTCAACCAACCAACGTTATAGACGCCACGAGCGAAAGAATTCGCTATCTCGCTCGATAAGTCGAAGAGAATCTTGATTAGGTCAAGTCCTCAAAAGAACAGTAAAAAGAGAACCTCTCAATTCTTTTCCTCCAAAAAAATATCTCTCTCCTCAAAGAAATTTGGCAAATCCTTTATATAGGCTGCCACACAAACCCTAAAAACCAACCCTAAAAATCTAATGCGTTATATTCTAAAATATTCCTATTTTAGAATATTCTTAAACAAGAATATATATATAAATTGACTTGGTCAATTATTTGGTGACAAGATAATTAAATTGCACCAAGATTTCCAAAATTCTTCAAGATTTGATCCAAGGTCATCTTCACGCCAAAGATCACGAACCATGACGCCAACAAAGCTTGCTTGAATTGTTTGGCCCGCGCTCGAGTAATCGAACCCAGTAGGAATAGACAATGGGTCCCTAGCACCTCCTCCTCGATATGACTCGATGTCCACATCATCCAGCATGCTCAATCAATCATGTATTCTTCACTTAGCTGTCTATTCTAATAATCCTCAGTGAAACCAGTGATCTAGATAGACAAATCATCATGCAAAAATTCATTTGGAAAAAGGTATGCAGTGTATGATGTGATAGAGTTTGTACTCTCAAAATAAATGAATGGCTTTTTACTCAAGAAAAACTAATTAACAATTTTAGGGGTGTTTACTTGGTGGAACGGTATTCACAAATGTGTTGAAATTTGAACATCAAAAGAGCTATTTACAAAGATCTATTTACAAATGGGTGCCGATAGATTGCTCATATTGACATGACGCATGAGTAATCAGCTAAAGGTCGAGAATCTGATCGGGCGTCTCTGCTTTTGTCCCGGGTTTGGATCACTTGGTTTGCCCCATTTAACCATTGAGCCTGGCTCTTGAATCCCAATGCTTCCTGTCAATATAAGTTCAGAGAGTGAGCGTTAGAAATGATGCCAAGTTATCTTTCCTCCAGAGTTTATTTGTGCTGGCTCCTAAGGAAGTTGCTGACGGCCTCTTTTACATTTCAATGCTTCCTTCGAATGGCCTTTCCTACTTGTGGCCACATATGCATGATTGCTGGTCGTTGATTGATTTTCAATGCTTTCCTTCTGTGGAATTTTTCCTTCCGCCTTTGATTATAGTAGCATCAGGCATAGTCATGTACCTCAAGCTTCTATGGAATTTGAGATGGACAATCAAAACTTCCAATTCTCCGATGGTAATTACTTCTTACAAGAGCATGTGTCTGGAACAAGAAGTGAGGCTTCCAGATTCTAAGATTGCTGACTGGGACAGAAGGTTCTTTCTCACCAGACTGGTTCCTGAATGACGCGTCCTTTACACCGAGATGGGCAAAATTGACACGGATTACTCTTACGCGTCTGCCTGTGTAATATTGATTTGCTCAAGTTATGCCATCGAGTTTGCTACTTGATTTTTGACACTTCCTTAAATGCTGGTGATTACCATTCATTTTTCTTCATTGAGTCACACATTTTTTATGATGGTGTAATTACGTCACTCATATATAAAGGTGCGTAGGTATTTTCATTCTGATAGAGAAGTGCTTAGCAATGCCAGACAATGAACATCTTTCAAGGGTAGTACGTTTTTACAGCATCAGAATTAACTGGCTTAGAGAATTCTCGCCCATCCATCTCAGTTAGGATCAGGGCTCCACCGAGGAGTATCTTCTTTATTATATAAGGACCCTTGTAATTTATGGCGAACTTGCCTCTAGGCTCTGGAAAGATTGGCAGCGTCTTTCTCAAGACTAGCTCGTTTACCCTAAAGTGCTTAGGTCGCACCTTTTGATTGAACGATCGAGCTACCCTCTGCTAGTAACACTGACCATGACAAAGGGCTTTCAGCCGCTTTTCGTCGATCATATTCAGTTGCTCAAGCCTTTGTTGTGTCCATTCTTCCTTAGACAATCCTGCCTAGGATAAAATTCGCAGGGAAGGGATTTCTACTTCTATAGGCAAAACTGCCTCCATGCCGTAAACCAAGGAAAAAGGCGTTGCCCCAGTGGAAGATCGAATCGAAGTTCGATATGCTGTTAGTGCGAAGGGTAACCTCTCATGCCGGTCGCGGTAGTTTTCAGCTGTCTTGGATAGGATTCTCTTGATGTTCTTGTTGGCCGCTTCCACGGCTCCATTCATTTGTGGACGATAAGGGGATGAGTTTAGATGTTGGATTTTGAACTCAGAAAACAATTGATCAATCAACTTGTTGTTCAGGTTTGACCCATTGTCGGTGACGATAGCTTTTGGTATGCCATAACGGGCGATTATGTCACGTATGATGAATTTCATAACATTTCGTGTAGTTACGCTTGCATAGGATGCGGCCTCGATCCATTTTGAGAAGTAGTCGATTGCGACCAAAATGAATCGGTGCCCATTTGATGCCTTCGGATTGATTGGGCCAATTACATCGATGCCCCACATTGAAAATGGCCATGGCTCAGATAACTGATGCAATTCAGTTGGAGAGACATGTATCTTGTCCCCGTGAATCTGACAACGATGACAACTTCGCACATGTTGAGCATAATCATTCTCTAAGGAGAGCCAATAATAACCCAGTCTCATTATCTTCTTGGCCAACATATGTCCATTCATGTGAGGGCCACATACTCCCTCATGTATTTCTTGCATTATTCGTGTGGCTTCAGCTGCATCCACACACCTTAGCAGGACTGAGTCAATGATCTTTTGTACAGATTTTCATCGCTGACGAAAAACTTTGAAGCCACTTTCATTAGGTATTTTCAATCAGAGGGAGTGCTTTGTTTAGGGAACTCCTGCTTCTGGACATATTTCATGATATCATAATACTAGGACTTCCCATCGGGTTCTTCAGTTATGGCCATGCAGTAGGCCTGTCTTGCCAAGACTTCAATTTTTAAAGGCTCTACTTCTAACCCTTTTGTTGCTTGCAACATAGATGATAGCGTTGCTAGTGCATCAGCGAACTGATTATGAATTCTAGGTAGGTATTCAAACGAGATGTCTTGGAATTCTCCGGCCAACTTTTCTAAGTAACCATGATAAGGCACAAGTTTGGCGTCTTTCGTCTTCCGTTCGCCCAACGTCTGGAGGATTATTAAGGTAGAATCACCGAACACCTTTAGTTTTGTCACTCCCATTTCAATAGCCGCTTGCAAGCCGATGATTCACGCCTATACTCGGCTATATTGTCGGTGCATGGAAATATCAATTTCACAGCCATAGGATAATGTTGTCCATTTGGGGATATCAAGACCACCCCAGTGCCGGAGCCCGACAAATTTATAGCTCCGTCGAGTAACATGGCCCATGTGTCTTCTTCTATCGCGGAAATTCAATCGTCCGGGGGATTATCTTCACGTACTTCTTTAGGACAATCCGTTAACATATCGGCAATCACCCTCCCTTTAACTGATTTCTGTAATATCACCTGAATGTCGAATTCCGAGATCAGGATTTGCCATTTGGCCAATTTTCCTACCAATGCTGGGCAACTGAGCAAATACTTGATCGGATCACTCTCGGTTACGAGGAAAGTTTGGTAATGCAAGGTATACTGTCGGAGTCTGTGCAATACCCATACTAATGCGGCGCATGTTTTTTCTGAATTGGAGTAGTTTTGTTCTGACATTGTGAACTTTTCACTCAAATAGTAGATGGCTCGCTCCTTTTGGTCATGAGGCTCCTTTTGTGCCAGCATTGCACCTAAGGATTCATTGTTGATGGTAAGGTAGAGAATTAAAGGGTGCCCTGGGATTGGAGGTACCAAAATCGGGGGTTTCATCAAGTACTGCTTTAGGTCTTCAAATGCCAGTCGGCAATCATCATCCCATTTAATTTGTGCATCCTTCCTGAGAAGTTTAAAGAAAGGCTTTGCAGTTTCGGAAAGCTGGGAAATGAATCGGGCAATGTAATTTAATCTTCTCAGGAGGCTCCAAACTTCTTTTACAGTCAAGGGAGGAGGCATCTCAAATATCGCCTTGGTTTTTGATGGATCTACTTCTATTCCTTCACAGCTCACAATAAATTCAAGTAATTTGCCAAAAGTTGCCCAAACACACATTTCGCTGGATTCAAGCGCAACTTAAGCTGGCGAAGTCGTTCAAATAGTTTCTCCAGGGTCTTCACATTAGGGGTGAGCAGCGGTCTAGGGTCGACCCTAGACCGACCCGGACCGGCCCAACCCCGCCGCCCCCTGGTTCGGTTTCCAAGGAGACGGGTCGGTCCTTGGTCTGAAATTTCGGGACCAAACGTGCGGAGTTAGTCCTCGGTCCTAAGAGTTTTGGGTCGGTCCAACCCCTGGACCAACCCCGTATATTATATTATATTATATTATATTATATTATATTATTTATAATTCTTTTATATATTTAAACCTAAGTAAAATGTTTGTTATATTATATTATATTGAGATGTTCTATTAATAGCACTAATAGTAATTTCAATTTAAAACTTTTGTTGAGTATTAATTATGTGTCGTTTGTTTTGTTTTCAAGTGTTTAGAACTTCAAGTAAATTAACAAGATGTGAAGTTATATATTCATGGTTTATATTAAGTATTTTGAACTTTTTATGGTTTAATTGTATTCTACTAATGAATTTCAGCTACACTTTGCTTTTCAATTTGTGTCAAATGGTAGAAGTTTTTGAAGAGTAGAGTAGTACTACAATTGCTATGGTGATTTGCTAGTCAAGTGGTGTGAAGCTCATTTTTTGGTTGAGTGGACTCTACATGATCAAATGCAGGAAAACACTTTTGCATATGGTGTTATGGATATTAAGATAGATGATTACAAGAACTTTCCATCTTGTTCCATATCTCAATGAGCGGTTAGCAGGTACGAAATTTCTATTATTGTGTCATCTTAAATTTGCTAAATATGTATTGGTATTTATAGTTTAGTTGCACAATGCCGCATTGTCGATGGATGTGTAATTTGAATTTGTAGGTTTGCTTTTTTAGGGAGTATAAAAAATAAGACGAAAAAAATTATCGATCGATTCCGGGTTGACCCTGAAACTGGACTGAACCCATTGGGTCGGTCCGATCCTTGGTCCTAGGCTCAATAGGATCGGTCATCGGTCCTAAAAATTCAGGACCGACATTGTACGGGTTGGTCCTAGGGTTAGGGGGTGGCCCGGACCAACTCGGACCATGCTCACCCCTACTTCACATGGTCTTCTCCATCTCTGGTTTTATCGATCATGTCATCAACATATACTTCAATTTCTTTGTGCATCATGTCATGGAAAAGGGTGACCATGGCTTGCTAGTAAGTTACTCCAGCATTTTTCAGGCCAAAAAGCATGACCTTATAATGGAAAGTTCCCCATGGAGTAATGAATGTCGTTTTTTCCTTGTTTTCCTCCTTCATCTTTATTTGGTTGTATTCCGAGAATCCATCCATAAAAGAGAACAGTTTGAACCCTGCAGTACTATCTACCAGAACATCTATGTGGGGTAATGGGAAATCATCTTTCAGGCTTGCTTTATTCAAGTCACGATAGTCACACAAACACGTATTCGACCATCCTTCTTCTTCACTGGCACAATGTTTGCTACCCAGCTGGGGTATCGCGAGACTTCGAGGAAACCCACTTTGAGGAGCTTCATTACCTCTTCTTCAATCTTTTTTGACAATTCTGGCTTGGTTCTTCTTAGCCGTTGTTTCTTAGGGGCTATATCAGGGTTGGTTGGCAAGCTATGCTCCGCGATCATTGGATCAAGGCCTGGCATATCCGCGTATGACCATGCGAATACGTCTTGATACCTCTTTAGAAGAGCAATCAAGTCTGCAGCTTCTTCTTTAGGAAGGTTGGCGCCAATCTTTATCTCTCTTGGACCTTCTAAGCTGCCTAAATTGACAGTGACGGTGTCTTCAGTGGTGGGGGGCCTTGTTTCTTCATGACGCTCCCAGTCTCGCTGAATTTCATCGGAATTATCAAAATCATCATCTGAGCTATCAGAATTGCTATCATGACTATCCACGATGTTGGTTTGGACTGCTCCCATACCCTCACCTGCCGCTAGATCATTCCTGTGTCATAGAGTATATAGGCTAAGGGAACAAATAAGGTTAGTAACATGCATGCTTCTTTCTTTTGAAAATGTGATAAATTGTTCTTGAAGATTTAGGACAAGGAAACATGAGAAGACCCAGGCCTCAGATATCTTCTTTCATTTGACGGCTGGCTATTATCAATGGGCCGGTTTGGTGTGTCTCCTTATGCCCTCAAAATGTTTTCAACTTTATTTATTAGTAGACGGATTTACAGAGTGGTTTCAAAAAATGGTTCCCTGGGTGGAACTGATGTTGAAAACAAAACAAGCTAGACTTTAAAAAATATGTACAGGCTCCCACGTAGGGAAGTATGCAGAGGAAATAAAAAGGATTCTACTCGAGCGGGTCTGCACCCATTTCCCCTGACGGTCCTTCGTTGATAGCGCCCACGAAGAAGTCTTCATACCAGTCGCTAGTCACGTCTCCCTGCGCTCGCGGCTTCACGGATTTCAGATCATCCATGCCTTCCCATTCATCAGGGACGATGTGGTGATGATGATCATAGAAACTTTGGGGGATTGAATAATTGACATAGTAGTCAAATTTACCACTTGGTTGGCCCAAAGTGTCCATGATCGCCTCTCCTCTATGTGCTTCCTTAGCATGCTTATGGAACATGGTATGGGTGCTGGGTACCACGAGAAGGTGATCCTTGCCAAAACATAGCCATGGAGAGCGAAACGTGAATACCCCAGCATCTAAAAGATCCTGAACCTTGTCTCTCAAGATGGTACAGTCATCTAGCGAGTGTCCTAATTCCCCTGAATAATAATCACATTGCTTGGATGGATCATAATCAAGGAAGTATTCGGGAGTAGGATGGCTCAGTTCCCTGCCAATTATCCCTTGCTCTAAGAGGATGGGGAAAATGATGGCCATTGATTTAGGAAGAGGTGAATATGGCCGTGTGCTTTTTGAGGATTGAGATAGCCGAACCTCTTGCCAAATCGTATCAGCAGGGTCTTCTTCATTTACTACCAAATCCCTACTATGATGAGAGCGGAATGCGTGGGCAACTTGAGCGAAATTTTCTGTCAAATGGTGCACTGTCTCGCGTAGTTCATCAACTTGGCGTTGAAGCTGGATGAACAAGAAGTTATCGCCTGTTCCTTCTAACTGCTCCTTCTCAATGGCACCTATAAAAATGTCTCCAAACATGGTGATCATGTCATCTGGCCCTTCTTTCTTTGAGGGGCAAGTTGTGCCTTCCTGGATTACGAGCAAGTTCGAGCTTCCGGGGTTGAACCATTTTGGAGTATTGATCACTTTCTCTTCCTCATGCATCATTCGGGCTGGGCCTGGGAAAGTTTCCTTAAGACGGGAGTATACAAGGCCAACTTTTTTCTTTGCTTTTCTATCCAGGGAATATCCTAAACCGACAGTATAGGATCTCCTCAGGGCTTCAATAGGTTAACAGATGCCCTGGCCTTCCCTACTAAGCCCTTGTCCTGGAATGAAACCGTGTCCCACCATGATTTTTCCTACCATGATTGCAACGCTGATATCTCGGGGATGAGGGGCAAAGTCCCACGAGTTTTGTGTATAGTAGACACGAGCTCGAATGATTGATAGCTGGCTTCGTTTTTGTCACTAGGTTCAACATAAGGGGTGGCCGTCTTGTGGTAAATGCGGTGATCCTCTTCTCCTCAGACTGTGATCAGTTTTCCTCCAAACGCGAACTTCACACTTTGGTGGAGGCTTGAAGCTACTGCTCCTATGACGTGGATCCATGGGTGCCCTAAGAGGAAATTGAACGCAGTGGAGATATCCATTACTTGGAACAAAATTTTGAATACGGTTGGGCCAATTTGAACGTCGAGCTCAATCTCTCCCACTATTTCCTTCTTTATTCCATCAAATGCTCGAACAGAAGTCTTGGGTACCTGGATCCGTGATCTGTCTATTTGAAGGCGACAGAGTGTCGCTAGTGGACATATGTTAAGAGCAGATCCGTTGTCAATCAGTACTCGAGCGACATGAGATGCGTTGCATTTGATTGATATGTAGAGGCTTTTGGTGTGTCCTCTACCTTTCTCAGGGATTTCTTCATCAGAGAATGCCATTTGATCCTTCAGAAGGATGGTGCCGACGAATTCCTCGAGTTTGTCATGCTCAATCGTTTCAAGGACATGTACCTCACTTAATACCTTCATGAGGGATTTTTGATGTTTGACAGATGTCTGAAGCAATTCCAGCAGAGAGATCTGTGCTGGTGATTTTCGTAACTACTCCACCACATTGTATTCGCTGGCCTTAACTACGGCCAAAAACTCCTTGGTTTCTTCGTCAGTGACGGGCTTAGCAGACTGCGTATTTGCGTGAGCATAGGTTCGCCCTGATCTAGTGACTAAGCCCACATCAAGGTCATAAGACCATGGTACCGCATTATTACATTCATATTTGTAAGGCTGGGGGATTTCAATGACTATAGCTGCTTCCTCTATCGATGTTTTGACTATGGCCCATTTTCCTTCAGATACATCCTCAGGTGGGGTGGAATCCTTCTTCTCTTTTTTGGCATTTAGTGCGGCACATTCCTCATCCCAGTTGATAAGGACTTGTGATATAGTAGAAATTATGCTGGTGCGATCAACTTGCACGATTATTCCGGCCTCTATCATTCTTGATACCCTTTCTTCCATTGTCGCAAAAGGTGGTATTTTGTCACCTGAATAATACTCGGCTTCTACTAGCCCTCAATATATGTCAACAATATGTGCATTGACATTTTTTATTTGACTGGCTTCAGAACTGAATATCGCATTTACTTTGTCAGCATGATCAGGGAGCGGATTGCTTTGGACATTTGGCTTCATAGTTTGGAATGAGAAGGCTTTAGTATCCAGTAGGTTCTGGATTTGATGTTTAAGGATGAAACAATCATCAGTTGAATGGCCTACTTCTCCCATGTGATAATCGCATTTTCTGGACGGGTTATAGCTGGAGAAGCTTTCAGCATTGGGTCGTCTTGGCTCAATCGAGAGGAGATTCTTGTTCCGGAGGATCGCCAAAACCTGGGAAGGAGATTCAGGAAGCGGAGTGAATTGTCTTCGGTTGTTGTAGTGTTGAGGCTGACGGCTATTGGTCTGCTGTTGGCTTGTGCTTGTTTGAACGGTCGGGAGGTGACCGGTATTTGCAGTGTAGGTGGCATTGACATCAATCAGGGGCTCTTTATCTTTTTTCATGCTGAACCTTCTGCCGACAGGTGCAGGCTCGGTGAACTAGTCGTCCCTTAATCCTATCTCTATCTGCTCTCCCACTAGAATGAGTTGATTGAATGATTCAGCGATCGTAGTCACCATCTGGTTGCGGTATTCATAGGGGAGGGTTTTGATGAACATTTTTCTCAATTCAAAGTCAGTTGGCTTGGGACTGATCTGGGCGGCGAGATTCCTCCACCTAATAGCATACTCTTTGAAAGATTCTTGCTTTTTCTTTTCCGTGCGATCGAGATCCTCACGAGAAGGGGTAATATCCATTATGAACTTGTACTGCTTGAGGAATGCTTCACTTGCTTCACTCCATATTTCGATGAGGTTTATGTTTTTTTGATGTACCACCTCAAGGCGGGACCTACCAGGCTTGACTGGAACAACTGGATCATTAAAGGCACATTACTAACGTACTGGGTCATTCGAACCAAGTACATTTGCAAGTGAGCCCTTGGGCAGGTCGTGCCATCGTACTTCTCAAATTCAAGTATCTTAAACTTTTCGGGCATTTTGACTTTGGAGTAGATAGAGAGGTCTGTTGGAGTAAGATCCTGTAGGTCCTGTAGTTGCTTTAACCTCTCCTCAAGCTTCTCTAGACGCTTATCATGCTCAGTTTTAGATGAAATGCTGGGTTTTACTTTCTCAACTATGATTTGGTGCGCGTCGTCCTCCAATTCGGGCATGCTATCATTGGTATCTCTTCCTTGCTCTCTTCGGGTGGATGATTGCGGTAATACTACTTCGATTGAGGCCGGGGTGGGAGCCAATTTGCCTTGGATGGAATCTATTTGCTTTAGGAGTTGTTGAAGCACATTGAAGATCTACTTCATTTCTCTTTCCGTAATCTCAACACGGCTTGGTACATTTTCTTCAGCCATCCTAGCTTTTGGATTCGGTGAATATGGCTATGTTGTGATTACCTGTCAACACAGGAAATGGAGAAAACGTAAACAAAGGAAACACACGAAACACTAGCTCATGGCGAGGGTCGAGTCATTCTTATTTATTAACAAGAGATTTATACAATGCCAAAAGGATTTTTGACACAAGTCAGAACGACCCCAGATATTCACATTGAAATATTCACATCAAAAAGCCACGACGCCCATTTTTATATGCGATGGGAAGTCTCGATCTTGTGACGCCGCTTATTCTTTTGAGCTAGCTTTGACAGGTGTCTCTTGCTAGTCTCCAAACGCTCTTCAAGAGACTTGATCTTTTCGTGCTTGGTAAGTTTATTACTTACATCAGGGATTACTGGCTGCAACTCCTCAGGAATCCCATGGGTGAGGATGTAAAAGGTGGATGGATGATGGGCTTTTTCCTGTCCCTTTAGCCTTCTGGGTACGATAATCCTCTCTAGGTGGCATCTACCCCATGTATTCTGAATTATGCTGATTTCCTCTGAGTAGTCATAACCGGTGGGGTTGAAAGAAACCCGAAACAGTCTTGACTTGAGTGGTGGCGGAACTTCTTGAAGGATCCTGTACTGGCGAGCCACCCTATATGGATAGTACGAGGTAGCTCCGGAGAGGCCCAGCAGTGGGATGGGATCGTAATAATCAAGCGCAAAACGTGCCTCGCCCGCGATGAACCACTTAGTTCGCCATATGAATGTCTCTGGGACCGGGTTTTTTAATAAGTCAATCCATCGAGAGTATTCTTCATCGGGAGAATATTTCTCCAAGCTTTGGAACTTTTGCAGTGGGTGCTTGAACTCATTAATTTCAAATATTTGCATGAGGTGCCCAAATCCTTTGACATGGGAAAAAAACCACATTTGTAAAATTTATGGGGCGGCTTTCATGATCTTCTCTTTTTTGTCCTTGAAATGATTAAGAGATAAAAATGTTTCGGCTAAAACCATGTTTACATATCCTGCTCCGAAAGTGACTTGATTTATTATTACCACGATTGAAGGATTTATGGCATTCTTTCTATAAGGGAAGATAATAAATCCAAAGAACGCCAAAAGGAAGATCTTGGTTTTTTGGGACATCGATTGTTTTTCAAAACATTCAGTTAAGGATGATAGTGGGAAAGCATTGTTGTTGGTTTTGACAATTTTTCTTAATGAATGATTTTTTAAAAAACGTGATAGACTGAGTATGAGGTCGATGCCGATTGGTGGCTTAGCGAGCTCCGCTCCCAGGGGCATTCCTATGGCGAGACTGTACTCCTCCAAAGTGGGAGTCAATTCAAATTTGCCAAACACGAAGGTGGATGTTTCCGGACACCAGAAATGTGGTATGGCTTGCATGACCTTTGAGTGAATATCGATTTGGAGCAATGGGAGGAGATGACCAATCCTTTTTTTGACATGCTCTTGGCCAAGCTGATCTAACTGATTCCACCATCTGAGGAGCTCTTTCTTTGGGGCAGGAATGAATTTGATATCGATTCTTCCCATCGCATTTAGAAAATGGGGCTACACAACCTGACCTTATTTTGCCACGAGCCAGAAAAGACTAAGTAAACGTAAATAAATTACTTTGCTTTTAAATAAAATGGCAAGCACAAAGACATACAGATGGGACTTGCGGCTCAATTTCTAACTCAGAAGGCTTGTTGAAATTAAAAGGGTATCCACCCGTCACAGTCTCACGTTAGCAGCATACCCCTTTAACCTCGGCTAAGAAATTCGAGGAAAAGAAAGGCAACCTCTACATCGCAGTCTCGCGTTCGAGGTCGTATCTTTCTTAACACCATTTTAAATATCCTATGGCGGCCCAGGTCCGGCGCCCAAGTTGTGTGTACCATGTGTAGTGTTTAAAACAGTAAAGCATGCACAATAGTTTATAATCATAAGAAAATCTATTTTAAACAAAATTAAAATAAATTTCTAAACTACTGACCTGCATAAAAAAAAACAAAATCAAGTTAGTAAAATGCTTAAACAAGATAAAAATGGCCTAAGTCTTCAAAGTCCCCAACGGAGTCGCCAAACTGTCGCGACCTCTCTTTTTTTCGGCGCCCGCAATCGTGTACGGGTGCCTAAGGAGGCTAATGGCTCGGCTAAATTTATTAAGCCCGGACTCTCCAAAGTCCACCAATTCGCAACTTAATGATTCAAGTTTTTAACCTATAAATCAATTTTTAAAATGGAGTCGCCACTAATCGATTTTGGGTGGATTGATTAGAAACCCAAGTAAAGTATCGGGAGAAATACTCACTCTTGCGCAACCAGAGAAATTAGGATCGGGGACTTGATTACACTAGTTAATCACTAATGCCCTTTTGGTACCTAATCTTGTTTAAACATTGAGGTTTTTGGATGTTCGAGGGATTTTCCATGCATTTTTGGAGGAAAAACATTTTTTGAGTCTTTTTCTAATTTTTTTGGACATAAAAGGGATTTTTTTGGATTTTTTGGTATTTTTGGAAAAATACAAGTCTTTTTGGCTTTTTCTAAATTTTCTTGGCTTTTTCATGAATTTTTGGCTTTTTTTGGATTTTTAGCATTTTTTGGGAAATATGGAATATTTTTGATTTTTTTTTTTATTTTTTGTAAAATAAAAATATTTTTTAAATATTTTTCAATATTTTTTGAAAATAAATCATTTTTGATTTTTTTAAAATAAAATATTTATTTATTTAAAATATTATTTAAAATAAAACTTAAAAAGCCGACCCGAACGTGAACGGCCCGCAAAAGATGCCCGGCCAGACCCAACCCGACCCGACAACCCACTCCCCTGGCGAAACCCTACCCGACCCGGCTCTAGCACCCAACCTGTCCTCCAGCCGCCTGGATCGCAAACCCTACTCGAATTTTCCGGGTCTGGATCCGCTTCGCGACCTGGAAAATCACAAACCGTAGGGTTTGCAAATCTGCGGCGTCGGGGAGGAAACCGAAGCGCTACGGCGGCGATGACGGCTACGGTGGTGATAGCAACGACGATGGGGACCACGACGACGGCAACGGCAACAAAATGGGGGGCGATGGACGGCAGGGACGACGGTGACGGGTTTTTTTACCTTTTCTTGAACGGAGGCAATGACGGCGACAGTAGGGGTCGATTTATGACGGCGATGGCCACGGTGAGCAACGATGAAGCTGGAGGGCTTGATCTGCGACGATGAAGACCTCGGCGAACGGCGACGGCGAGACCTGGGCCCGGTCAAATATGGCCGGAACACCCTCTCTCTCTCTCTCGGGTTCTTTGTTTCAGGCCCCCCCCCCCACACTCGGATCTCCCTCGAACGACTCCGGCCGACCTCAGATCTCAGCCTGCTCGTCCTCGGCCCCCCTTTCTGAAGTCTCTCAGTTGGGAGGTTTCGAGGATCTGCAGCCCTCGACCTTTGCCGCCTCTCTCTATCTCTCTCTCTGCTTCTGCCCCTGTCGTCGACGGTGGCCCCCCTCTATTTATAGGCGTGGGGGCGGTTGGTCGGCGAGGCTTCAACCCGCCGGTTGGACCGCCGTGCCATTCGCCATCAGCTCCTCCTCCGGTCATGTCCCGTCGACGCCAACTGTTCCTTTGCTCCACGTGCGTCACCGTCTGTTCATCCTCCTCCGGCGTCGCGCCTGCCCGCGCGTATGCTGTAGTGGCGCAAGGAGGAAGAAGACTCGGCCGGGCTGGGCCGAAGGCCCATGCGGAGGCTACTTTTTCTGTTTTTTTTTTTTTTTTTTCGTTTCTTTTCTGTTGTTTTTTTTTTTTGTTATTTGCTTATTTATTATCTGAGTAAAAGATAAAATAAAATAAAACCTAACTAATTAAAAGGGAATTTTAGGCGTCAACAATATTTTGGGCCAGTCACAGCTTTAATCATCTTCGTAGCAGGCGCGAAAGGACAACTGTAGTTTTCAATTTATAAAGACATTATGTTAGAAAGTCATTCGAGAAAACATTACTTCGTAAACATGACACCTATATAGGCTTGGAAATTTAGGGCACCTGTCTTGAGGAAAGATTTTAGGGCAATTGTCAAGGTAAAAATCCTTAATGTCTTTTGCGGCAAATAAGGGGCGATTGTTATCATCGGGGGTGGTTAACATGGCCGTGACGAGACCGCCGGTGCTCGTTCCAGCAATAACATCAAAATAATCTGCTATTCTCGCGTCTTCACCATCTAGTTTCTGCACTAGTCCACAAAGATATGTTCTCTAGTTATGAATCAAAATTTGCATGGGACATGCATGCATGAAAAAGTGAACTGCAAGTGATTATAGCACGCAGCAAAGCGTTTCTTACAAAGAAAGTGCAAAAGCCTTAGCAAATGACTGATGTCTATGTAATTATACCTGAAGTTCAGACTCTAAGAAAGCGAGGATGGTTCCTGGGATAAGCCCTCTTATCCCTCCACCATCAATACTGAGAATTGTAATGAGGTTTCCGTAAGTTGGAGGCTGAAGAGGCAAGCTCGTTGTCCTTTCCATGGATGCGATCATGTAAATGGGGAAAGAGAGAGAGAGAGAGAGAGAGAGAGAGAGAGAGAGAGAGAGACTTTGAGGAAAAGGATTGAATTGCAACCGTGTTGAATTCCAAATATGATGCTTGCAGAGGAAGCTGGAAATGCGAGCTCTATGGCCTTGATCTTGATAAGAAGTACTTAGAGGCTATGCTTTATTCAAAATTTGACCGAAATCGCTCGTGAGATCTTGTTCGGAACTGTTTCAAGGTGGACTGCCGATTCTTCAATCCAAGAAAACCATTGAAAAGTCCGAATTTCAAAGGCTGAATCATGAATTTTTTTCTTGGGAAGTACCTAGCCGATGATGAGTTTGAGCGGTCACCATGCAAGTGAGAACTATCGTTGAGACTTTCAACGCCCCAGGAGAGACTTGTAGGTCTGAAAAGTACACGAAAGGCACGGGGACCACTTTGGAAGCAGCCAACCCTAAATCCTGATGCATCGTCCAGCAGGGGGAGTGAATTGGTGCCATGAAATGCTGTGCGTAAAACTCTCGGCTTACTGATAAGAGAGGATGAAATGAGAACTCACCGGAAGATTAGGTTTCGAACCAAGACCGGTTGATAAGTTCAATTCACGCCTCTGAAATTAAAGGGGGAAAATAAAGGAAGTGCATTATTTTACATCCTGTCTGATTTATATGTCATTCTATCACCTTTTTCATCACCACGTCATGTCGAATGTGCTCCAACGGCTTCTCTACTCTTCCTTAATGAGCTTAAACTAATTTCGCTTCTGAGTAATTTTGCTTATACAATGAAGATGAATATATCTCTTTTTTGTTCTTTCTGGGGTCGAAACTCTGCTTACTTGAGCACAGAGAAACGGTAAAGGGACAAATATATTTCCATACACATTCCTTGATGTTCAATGACATTGATGATACTCCTTTTCAAAATTTTCAAACAATTCATACGCCGAGACATACATAAAATCTCGTTTATGTTTTGGTCCTAGAACTTATTTAGTGATTCGTTCAAGAATCACCCAAAAACACTGTTATGGGATATTAACCTGGAATTGATATAATTAACGTGTTTGCAATAAGCCGGCGGGGTCGCCAATACCAACCATAGTCAAAACTACTTGGCACACAAGCAAAAGATGGTGTGTTGAATTCCAATAAGAAATGGTGAAAAATAAATTTGCATCATTATTTGGGAGTATATTATAAATCTAAACCTAAAGATCATATGATGAACCAAATCAATCATAATACATGAAAAGTACCATTTTTTAGTGGTTCCAATAGATTTTTGTAACACAATCAATTCGATCTAATTAATATAATCTCGTGATCTGCATATTCAAACATCACTCTTTTTGGCGGCATAACAAACGCGTGGAACCCTAATCGGCAGTACTTCTTGCTCTTCCATCTTTGACCATTTAAGCTCGTCGTGGTCCCAGCGTTGCAGGCTTTCCTAAATAGCATAGTCAATGTAAAACTTAAGAATTGAATCACGTTTCTAAACGTTGCTTCTGGGATTTTCTATTCCCTCTTAATGGATAAATGAACTCGTTAGGCAGAAAGCAGAATAGATGCGGGAAGAGGCGGGATCAGTCACAGGAGACTTGAACTGGGTGGTCCGGTCTGGTCTGCTCATCCTATCCGTGAAGAGCTTCGTCATCATTCACGACCGAGAATCATAAGAATAATAGAAGGTGTTGTGTTAGGTTATTTGATGGTATCCGCTGCATCCGCCGGTCTTCGGAGTTCGTGAGGAGCTTGACTGTTATTATACTTTGCACGTGATGGTTGTTGGTGGTGGCTCTGGCGAAACTCTTACCTGTATTGGCTCTAGGGCGAATCAAAAGCTTTTGTTTCCATTCAAGATGGAACCAAAATGGACGATTTAACTATGCCATTTTCGAAAACAGACGGATCTTTTTTTTTCTTTTTCTTTTTTCGTGCCAGTCTAATTTTGAAGTAGTGATTAAGTGTCAAAAAAACTACTGCAAAAACAAAACCACTGATTACCTGATTTCTCGGTAATTTGATGGTAACATATTGACATATTTATGAACTTACCAACAATTTTTTAAAGTTTGTAAACGAGCAAGTCTTCTTATTTTTCTTACCAACTTTTCCTTGCATTTCTTATTACATTGGTTTTCATGACAAAGTTTTATTTAAGTTAGTTACCAATATTTTTTTTAAGCTGCCAACTTGTCTCATCTCTAAAACAAAGAAATCGTTATGTTTTATCCACTTTTATTCATCATCCTTATCAATGTTTTAAATTACCGGTTGTTCCATAAAACTTAAAATTTTTTAATGCGGCTTTCCAAATTTTTTCCATCTAAATTGCTAACTTTTTTTTTTTTTTTTTTTTTGTATCTTACCATTTTTTTTTTTTTGTAAACTTACTTGCATTTTGATCTTTTTTCTACCATTAATTTACCAATCAGTGATGTGTTATCTAACTCTTATTTAAGTTAGTCACCAACATTTTTCATTTTTCAAAGAGTTAATATCTTGAAACCTTCAAACTAGTATATGTGTGACAAATTTACCCAAAACAAATTCTTTGACCACAAAAATCATAAACTAATACACTTTTGACAAATTTACCCCAAGCTGGTATACTTGTAATAAATTTACCCTATATTAATTTTAGTTAAGTTTTACTATCAAATTGCTAAATTGGATATCACTTGATAGTTGACTAGTGTACTGGTTTGGGATTTTATTTTCCGTTTGTCATAGTTACACAATTTTTGTGGTTTTTTTTGCAATTTTAATCTAATTTAACGGAATGTATATTTGTCATAAATATACTAGTTTGGAGTTTTTGGCAGTCGAACAAATTAATTTGAGATAAATTTGTCATAAGTATACAAGTTTGGATTTTTGTGGTCGTTTGGAGTAAATTTGTTAAAAGTATACCAGTTTATGATTTTTCGTGGTTAAACAATTAGTTTGGAGTAAATTTGTCACGCGCGTGTACCAATTTGGGGTTTTTCAGATTATTAACCCTCATTCTAATATACCAAGTTCTCTTACCTCTAATAAAAGATTCTCTCTCTCTCTCTCTCTCTCTCTCTCTCTCTCTCTCTCTCTCTCTCTCTCTCTCTCTCTCTCTCTCTCTCTCTCTCTAACTTTTATTTGCATTTCTTTCTAACTTCTAGAATTTACAAAGAATCGATCAGAGAGGAACTGATGACTTTGTGGTACCAGGTCACAAGCTTGAGGTAATGAGAACTTTTATTCATTTGATCATGCTGTACAAGCTCAGACCAGTTAGAAACATACCAAAAAAAAAAAAAAATCATCTGAAAGTATGATATTGAAAAAAGTTACATCCAATGATGCAGCAAACTTCCCTTCGGAATTTAATGGAGAAGAATGGAAAGAATAAAAGAAGTCCATAAAATGCCTATACACAAAAACAATCAAAGAATGGATGACGTGTCCCCTAAGAATCTTCAAGACTGTAGAAATATTCCACGACTAGCATCGTTTCAAATTCGTGGAATTATGTCCATGTGGTGACCTCGCATGACGAAGTTGTCTCTCATTTGAAAGGAGCTTGGCGAACCTGAAACCAAATTGGATAATCGCACTTAAGTAACCTCGACCGGACAACTAATAAACCCTAAACCTTTAAATACATGAAAGAATTTGATTTCATTGTTCTAATAGTTCAATACCTTCTAAGAGCCTCTTCATTAGTCTCCATTTTACACGCATCGTATTGACCCGTCTCCAAATCCACCTTCGAAACCGGCTTCTTCAATAGTGCTTCACCGGTTTTGACTAAGTCGTTCAGATTCTTCTTTGTAGCGATATCGACAGATGCCACTGAACCGCTTAATGTGTCGTCCTATGAGTTTCATTTATGAGAATCAATATATAGTGTGTCAGCTACAGCTAGGAAATCCTCGATGAGGACATCAAGGTCAATGCTATGCAAGTGAAATTCGAGAATCTTAATTCTATTATACCTGGATTCGGAGGTAGTTGGCTTCAAGGTGTAATGCCTGGAAGACCGCAGAGAGGTGGAAATCGACCATATCGGCGCTCGCTTGCATGAACACATCGACCAACGGGCTCCCACCATTGCTACTCAACCAGCCCAGCACTCCCCATTTAGCAGCTTCCCTTGCGTCGTAATTCCCTTCGACTTTTTGCGATCCGGTCCCGAGTGATATCACCAGAAACCTTCTGTAATCCATCGGCTTTATGGGGAAGAAATCCGAGCTTCCTCCCATGATCTCCTTCGTCACTTCCCCCATCGCAACCAAGGTCTATTTTGAGCAACGTCAAATTAGTGATTTAATACTATGTGTCGTCAAGTCATGATCCGCATTAAACAACAATAGGGAAAATTAGCTTTGCATACCGGGTTGTTCGCAGCTACGCCGCCATCTATGAGGTTGAATTCTCTAATTTTTCCCGTGGAGTCCTGGGTCTCAAAGTAATGAGCTGGGAGATAAGTTGGTGCTGCTGAGGTTGAGATGCATATGTCCGAAAGCAAGGCGTTTATGCTTGGCTTTCTCTTTACCTGCATATTTATCCAGAATTAAAAAAACATATCTATTTAATTACTTTTCTACATGTAACACGCAAGAAACAATATTTAAAAAAAGAGCGAGTTATATTTCAGGGACAAGAAAGATGAACCTCGTAGCTAGAAAAGATGGTTGGCTGAAGACTCTTGATGTCGAATGTTGGGATCACAACATTTGTTAATGTTTGATGCAATCGTCTGTTTCCGAGTTTCTCTTTGACAAGCTTATGAAGGTATTTTCCGTCATATTTTGGTCCCGTCACAGCTTTGATCATCTTCGTAGCAGGAGCAAACGGGCAACTGTGTAGTTTCGAAAAATATAGAAGTTATGTAAGAAGAGTTATTACCATAGACAAACAATCATTCACAAATGCAACACCTAATACGGCCTTGATAATTTTGAATCAGCCAGCTGAGCTAACCTGTCTTGAGGGAAGATTTTTGGGCAGTTATCGAGGTAGAAATCCTTAATATCTTTTGCGGCGAATAAGGGGCGGTTGTTCTCGTCGGGGCTAGTTAACATGGCGGTGACTAGACCTCCGGTGCTTGTTCCCGCAATAACATCAAAATAATCTGCGATCCTTGCATCTTCACCATCTAGTTTCTGCACAGTCCACAAAGATATATATGTTTTCTAATTAGGAATCACAGGTTGCTTGGGGCACACATGCGTCAAAAAAGTGAGCTTTGTTCAAGTACAAACCTGAAGCTCAGACTCTAAGAAAGCGAGAATGGTTCCCGGAATCAGCCCTCTTATCCCTCCACCATCGATACTAAGAATAGTTATGAGATTTCCGTAAGTCGGAGGTTGAAGTGGCAAGCTCATTGCCCTTTCCATGGATGTCTTTGCTAACTAAACGGACACCTTCTTCTGCGATAAGTAGAGAAGAAATGGATACCAGCGGACCAAATTCAGACAAAGTATGTGCTTTTCTTATTTCCTAGAGTGAGAAACAGAGAGGGGCTTTGCGGAAAATATTGAATTGCAAATGTGCTTGTATTGTGGAGAAGCTGGAAATGAGATAGTTCTGTGATGGCCTTAGTCTGGATAAGAGGCACGTATTTATAGGCTATGTTCCATTCAATAATTGACCGAAATGGAACGTACGAACTTGCTTGGAATCATCAGAGGTTGGACCGATTCCAAGAAAATCGTTGAAAAGTACAATTTTCAAAGCTGATGCAAAACATTTATTGTTTGAGGCTGAGAGGCCTTTCTAGTCACCATGCGGAGTGAGGAATAGTCGTTGAGATTTTCAACATTCGGGAGACTATTTGGTTTGAAAAGTCAAGGAAAGGTTTGATGGGGCCACAGTTAGGGATCAAGAATCTTTATTCGTGATGAACATATAATATACAAGAAAGAATTTAGATCCAGATACGTCACTTTTGAATGATTTTTCCGAATTCTTCTATACATACGATGGCTTCTTTCCCATTAATGTTTTCTGCAATAAATTAAATCAACCATCTTTGCTTGATATACACAATGATGAACCTCATTTGAAAAGATCAACGCGTTGGCAGTGGCTCAAGAAATTCGAATTGGAAATATCTTTCTAGTAATATGGAATGCTCTCCATGAAACTAGCAATATAAACAATGTTATACCCTGTGGATGCAGATATGTTACGGTAATATGAGAGATGTATAGGCGAGGAAAGGAGCTCACTAAGATTTAAAATGACTGTTAGAATGATGAGGTAACTAAGGTGGTTCTTTTCTTTCATCTCAGGTTTTATCTAAATGTAAATTGATTAAAATAGAAAAAGAGATAGCATGGTTATTTCTTTGGACAAACTCATCTACTTATTATGTCCGAATGAATGGCGAATTGTTAAGTTTTGACTAAAAAAGAACGGCTAGGTTTTGAGTGGTAACTACGCCAAGGCAAATCGGTTGACTAGTTCCAATTTAGGGTTTCGCACGTGAAGGAAATAGTAATTAATCCAAGTGTCATTTGTAAGCTCCTTCCTGTTGGGGCTGTATTCGATGAACACGTCCAAACCCTGGCTTTAAACAAAGCAGTTTTTTTTCTGCTTTTGACCGGCAAAGCGAACCTCGTTTCTCATCCCCGTGTCGTCGCATAATTTCAAAGTTAATTAATTAAACACGAGATTTGAATCACGTGTGAAGCTGTGCTTCTGGGTCGTTTTTTCCCCTGACTTCATGGGAGAATTGTTAGGCAGAACCGATATAGATGCGAGATGATAGGTCATCCTGTCAGAGAATAACTTATTCATCTCCAATCAAGCAACGAGAGGTTCGATGGTGGAGGCTTTTGGTGATTCAAAGATGGCCGAAAGTTCAATGGTAATTAAATGTTATGGATAAAAAAGCAATGAAAGCGACGAATGTCCTTTGATGAGACTCCCTTCCCGTTAGCTATAGGTAACAAGAAAATTAAAAAAAAAGAATAAAAAAGATATATAAGTTTGATTTTAAATTTTGAAAACCAAGTTTTATTCCATCTTCCGTAAGTATGCATAGGCTGACAATCAAATTTCAAGAATTTATGTGTTTGATATTGGTCCTACTAAAAAGACACAAGTTCCAATTCAACTTTTCCATCAAGATCGGTTCATCGGACCACATTCCTCGTTGGTTATCTATGCAACTTTTATTCATCTTCATTGTACCTAATAAAGGTTTCCCTTGGAATTCCACATTGCTAGACACACACATTTATAGAATTGTCAGTGATCTAACCTAACACTGTGGTATGTTAATCATTGATAATTGCATGAGAAATGAGTAATCTTCACAAATCTAAATGAATGATACATTACATCAAAATGAGTAATCTATCTAAATTTTTTTAAATAATACTATAAAGGCTTCATCCATATTTAGATAATACATCTTATGAACTGAAAAATTTACCTAAATAATATATAGATTGCCTTATGAGTTGAACACATAATGTCAATGAAAAAAATCACAATTTATTACAAGAAAAATAATATGAAGAAATAAATAACATAATTTAATTAATCTTTAAGGGATACAAGGTAAGATCTAACATAATGATATTAAACGAATGTTTATAGAAATAAATGACAAATGAAATTTCAGAATAAACTAAAAATATATTTTCGTAACTTATAGATCAATTTTACATATATTTAATACGCAAAAACATTATTCTAGATGTATCTATTTTGTAATCCACTTAAAATTTGTTGACACATAATTTTAACCATGCTACTTACTTGTTCATCATATAAAAATTACATTAAGAATTTCATAGCATTGCATTTAGGTAATAATAACATTTAGGATCAAACTTATCTTTTAGAAAAAAAAAATAAAGGATAATAAATAACATATAAAATAAAACATTTGGTTGTGGAGGGGGATTTTGAAAGATTTTAGAATTTAGGTAATAGAGCATTTTCAGAAGAAGATTGAGTGAACTATCTAGAAAATCTCCACCAAGGATTTTATATTTTGGAATCATTTTCTTGTTGAGCACATCTCCACTTGTCAGAGAATGATCTTAGCGATTGGGTCAATATATGCAAATCTTCATCGGCAGAACAAACTGAATTTTGCTCTATAAATAGAGAGTGCTAGGCTTCGAAATGTGGGGGGTTTTTGGACTGTGAGTTTTCGAAACATTCACAAAAGGGAATAGAGTTTTGTGAGAGAAAAGTCAACAAAGTTTTTTTTCTTCTGCTAAAAAGCAGAAGACAGGAGACAGAGAAGGGGTAGAGAGTTCGTAGGGAAAGAGAAAGGTGAGGGGACATGAGGGAGACTTGAGGAGAGAGAAAGTAAAAATAAAAATAAAAATCACTGTGCTTTTTCTCCGAGAGGTCCCCGCCGACTCCGCTGCTGCTCATCATGCCTCCCGTTGCCGCGACCACCGTCTCCGGCCGCCCTGCTGTTCCGCGCCGCACCATTGCGCCACCTCCGCGCCACCTCGCCGTCGCCGCTCGCTGTGACCTGACACCACCGCTGCAGCACCGCGACCCCCTCGACCGACGCCCCCTCAGCCCAATCAACGCCACCGTCTCTACTCCAACGCCTCAGCCTCAGCCTTCGCCGCGTCGATCTCGCTCGCTGACGCTCCCTGCAACCCACTGATCCGGCCATCGTTTGCCTCCGCCTGGAGCCAGAATCCGAACTTGCTGCAACGCCTTTTTCCCCTTTCACCGGAGCCTGACGCCACTGCTCACCACCACCGCAGAGACCCGTGACCCAACTACTGCTCGCCGGTCACCGACGCCGTGCCTCCCAGTTGCTGCCAGTCGACCGAAGTTCCTCCCCGTGGGTCGCCGTATGCGAGGCCCGCGAAACCGCCTCTGCTCCCGACGCCTGCTGAAGCCTCACCTCCCTGTTGCTCGCTGCCGCCACACGCTGATCTACGAGTCGCCGGTGACTCGCGCCCAACGCCGCTCCTGTTCAGCACTGACGCCCAAGCTCTGTCGCCCCATTTGCACCGTCACCCTGTTCATTGCTGCCGAGCCATTCCTCAAATCGGCCGTGCCCTGTTATGACTAGGTAAATTTTTAGGTTAAATTCAGTTCAGGTATTTGGATTCTAAGCTTGTGATCCGGACTTGATTTGTTTTGTCATATATAATCGTTATCCGATCAGGAAATTTGCCATATTAAGCCATAATAATAAAAAATATCGAGCCGCGAGACGGTAGGTTAGATTTTTGATTATTTAGCTTTTCATGGCAAATTTACGGATTGCTTTGCGTAATTGATTCGCATTAAGATAATATGTCACTAATTTACATTGGTGGATTTTCAATGACATATTTTGATGCGTCATCGTTATTTACTCATCACATATCATGCATTATACATCATATCTAGAACTTAGGTACTTAGGTTCATACACATTCAATGTTTAAAGCAACGCATCTTGATTTGTAAGATTCATATAGAATTAGGATAATTTTCCTTTAATAAAACCAAAACAAAAAAGGAACAAAAAATGTTATTTAGGTCATATAGATTTCATAATATGCACACCACATGTTGCGCTTTAGTTAGTGAGTCATAGTTTAATGTTTTAGTATTCCCATCGTGTCGTATTTTAATAAAAAAAAATGCCAAAAGATTAGCATTGTATGTTACTTTCTTTTCAATAAAAATTATTAAGTTATCACGACCTAAATTTCGGGTGGATCACCTAAAACTAGGTTAATGGACTACTAAGTCTTTAAATTTAGCTCGGGCTCTTCCCAAGCCCATACCAATTCGCTACTTAAGGTTCAAATATTTAACATGTAAAATATTATTAACAAAGAGTCGCTACTAATCGGTTTATGGTAGGTCGATTAGACACCTAAGTAAAATAATTGAATTATTTTACTCCTAAGAACCAGAGACTAAGGGTATGAAAACTTTGTTACACTAGGGTAGCACATGGTAACGCTCCTGTTTCTCCCAATTTCTGTTCTTTTGTTTCCCGGAACAAAAAAAAAAGTAAAACCCGTTTGGTAAAACATTTGTTCAGGGAACAATTTCTCAATTTTTTGTTCCGTTTTGTTCTCGGGAACAGTTTTGAGAAGCAAAAAAAGGTTGCTTCTTGTTCCCGAGAACAATTTCTAGAAGTAAGATGATTTTCTTTCTTAATTTTATTTTCTTGCCGCGACCACCGTCAACCGCCCGGAGCCATTGCCCATCGCCACCGGGCGTCGGTCGCGGTCGCCGCCGCCGCCGGTCGCCGGTCGCCGCCGCCGCCGCCGCCGGTCGCCGCCGCCGCCGCCGCCGCTCGCTGTCGTCGCCGTCGCCGCCGGTCGCCGGTCGCCGCCGCCGCCCGTCGCCGCCCCATCGCCGCCGTCGGTCGCCACCCGCCATCGCCGGCCGGCGGTGGCGATCCGTCGACAAAAATAAAAAATGAATAAATACAAAAAAGAAATTGTTGCGTTACCAAACACATTTCTATTCTTTTTCTATTCCGGAAGTAGAAATTTTGTGTCGTTACCAAACGGATTCTTTTACTTAGAAATTGTTCCCGGAGCGAAATAGAAAAGAACTATTTCTAAAAAAAAACTCTTCCCGGAATGAAGCGTTGTTATGCGCGGCCCTAGATTTCTCTAATACCCTTTCTACCATTTCTTTTTAATTTAATATATATATATATATATATATAGATATTGTTATAGGCGAGTTTAGATTTATTTTAACTTAAATTTCTATCATGCAAATGAGTGATCACACGAGTACTCAATCATTATTAAATATTCAATAAAATAAATTGCACCAAAAGAATTAAACATACAAAGCAAACAATTATTTGATGGATTTTCTTGAAAATTAGAATTCTTTTATAAAAATGCATTTTTTTAACTAAATGACTTAATATTATTAATATGCAAATTCTAATTAAATGGGCATATTATGCAAACTAGTTATTATGCACCTCATGACCTAACTTCACTAATGAACAAATTTTGATTAAATGATCCTATTATGCGAACTAGTTAACATGTACCTAATATTTTTGTATTTTTTAATTGAAATTCAGAATTAATAAAAACCCTAATTAAACTATCTAAAAAAAAGATAATTTTTCTAATTTATTCTAGGGATTAATTTGACTTAAACCCTATCCTATCTTAGAAAACTATTTTTTTGAAAAATGAAATAATTAAAATGTGCGAACATTATCTAAAAAAATTTAATTTAGGTCCAACCCAAACTTATTTCTAAAAATGCAATCATAAAAATGTAATCCTAAGAAAATTCTAATTTACTAAATCTACATGTCTGACTTACTAAACATATATGCTTATGCAGAATTTTGATTTTTTTTTCTGATTTTTTTAATTTTTAAAAGATAAGTAATTATTAAATAAGTATTAAATCTAAGACATCAACAAAATAAATGATTAAAATAATCGAAAAAATAACATGTTGTCTCACAGATTAAACTAACGATTATCATAACCTTAATTATAACAAAGAGATTAAAATAATAAAAAATCGATCTCAAGTCTTACGAATCAAATTAATAATTATAATGATTTAATAATTAAAATTCTACCAAAAGTCTAAAAATTAATAAAATTAAAAAAATAATCCGATTTCTCTCGGATTAAATTAATAATTAAATTAATTCCAGACAAAATCCTAGTGGATAATGCCTACAAAATGCACAAGTATTAATTAGGGGTGAGCGGGTCCAGGGTGGGTAGGGTCTAGACCTGGACCCTGTTCCCTACCCTATTATAACCGGTTCTCCTTTTTTGGACCCTGTTCCCTACCCTGTTTTCATTGGACCCTGTTCCCGGCCCACCCTGTTTTTCCAATCCGGGAATAGGGTTGACCCTGTTTATATTGGAACCTATTTTGCAACCGCCTATCTATACGACTTCGAATTTTATTTTAATACATGAAAAAACAACATAATTCTTCTAATTTATATTGAAATATTAAGCGTTATTAATAAATAAATTTCTACCTCATTTCGTATATATTAATCAAATCCTAAGTGGTTCACTCGAGATTAAGTCGCAATAATTTAGCAACTCTACTCGGGGTTTTTCTTTGTGGATCACTCGGTAGGGAGCCTTCTTCGGTCCTTGGAAAAAAGAAACACAAAAAAAAAAAAAAAAAAAAAAAAAAAAAAAAAAGGAGGAAAAGCTTGAGAGTCAAGGTCAATGTTAGGAGGCAGAGGAGACGTGGGCAGCGTAGAGAGGGACGTGAGGGAGACGTGACAAGCCGGCGGGGAGAAAAGAAAAAGAAGAAATAGAACAGTGTACTGTTCATCTTCTTCACGGGGCTCCCTCCGCAAGCCAAGCCGCCGACCGCTGCGCTGCGTCGCCGCGGCCGCACCACCACGCCACCGCCGGAGCCCCCTCACCCGCGAGCTCGCACCGCCACTCGTCGCCCCGCTGTGGCCGCGACGACCCGACACCTCGATCGCCCGAAGCTCCGTCGCCGTCGCCCTTGCCCCCGTGAAGCGCCACTGCACCAGCACCGCCGCTTGGCTCCTCGCGACACCAGCAACCGGTGAAGCCGCAAGGTCGACAAGAAGGCGTACAATCCGGTTCTCAAACCGGTTCCCGAACCGGTCCGGTCGATCCGGTTCTCGAGTGGGTAATCCCTCAGAACCGGTTCCGGACCGGTTCAAACCGGTTCTCGACTTTTGGGAACCGGTTCCGGACCGGTTTCAATGGGAACCGGTTCCCGACCCTGTTTTCAGTGGGCGGTCCGTGCTTAGGGTTTACCCGGTCCGGTTGCACACCCCTAGTATTAACATTGACGAATCATATTCTAACTTAAACAATAATAACAAAATTTAAAATGAATAAATAAATGACAATAAAATATTTAAAAATAAAAATAAACTACCTAGGGGAGGACAACAGTGTCAATAGAGGGCCGGCACGGATGAAGGAGACGGCTGGCATCGGAACTCCAGCGAGATCAGGCGAGGTCCGGCGAAGGTAGACCTGCAACAAAACAAGGGATCGCTTCGAGCAGTAGGTGGCTTCGCGGGTTGCTGGTGTGGCGGCTATCGGCGTGAGAAAAACGAGCGTCGGTCGGGGGCGTCGCACGGTGAGGCGGAGCAGGGGCGTCGGAGCTTCTGGTCTTTAGAACCAACGGCGTTAGGCGTCGAGATCAAGGCAGCGGTTCGTCGATGCGGTGAGAAGGGCAGATCCGGCTCGGGTGGAGCTGAGGCAGCGGTGTCAACGCTCGGGGGCTCAGGTGGAGGTTGCAGAGAGCAACTCAGCAGCAGGACGAATTTACTCGGAGACGCAGCAGCGCGGCGATGCGCGGATCTTCGGACGGTTGCAGGGCAGCACTCGCGGGTCGACGATGGCGGAGCTCGGGATCTGCTGCCGATGGCGTCTGGCGTCGGCACGGTGGGGCAGAGACGGGACTCCGGCTGCTGGGCGGCGATCGGGACGAGCGACCGGGAAGAGACGCGTCGGCGGGGCTCGGAGATGACTGCCGGCGCTCAGGCGCGGCGCGCGTGGGCAAATGACGCTTCCGTAGCAGTCGGCGGCTGCATCAGGGACCGGTGGCTATGACTGCACGAAGAAGATGAACAGCCCCTCCTTCCTTTTCTCTTTTTTTCTTTTTTTTTCTTCTTTTCCCCTTCTGGCTGGTCACTTCCTCGCAGACTTCTTCTCTGCCCTTGCTTTCGTCACTTCTCTCTCCACTTTCACTTTTTTTTTTTTTTTTCACTTTTTCTTCTCTTTCCACGACCAAAGTAAAACCCTCGAAAAGCCCCCCACCTCTTTCACGTCTCGCACTCTAGAGAAAACTCAACAAATAAATGAAGATTTCTCAATATTTACTCAACTACTCAATAAGATTAGTGACTCCAAAATCACACGATTGTTAAATTTTGAATTTGAAATGAGAAGTTATGTTTAACAATCAAATGTTTTATTATTCAAAAAAAATTTCAAAATTTCCCTCCAAAACCAAATACTCTTTTTATTTTCTAAAGGATAAGTTTGATTCTAAATTAGGTGTCAACATAAATCATTTAAAAAAAAAAAGAAAACACAAAGGTCATTTACTTGGTTAGTTAATAGGTTAGTTCATAATTAATCCCATTTCATGTCATCATCATTTAGTGTAGGTTGCATATATGTATTAAAAAAAGAAGAATCATAGAAAGAAAAAAAGAATCATAAAAAGAACATGCATATAGAATTACCACGTCATACATCCCATATCATGTAGCACATGCATATTTAGGATTATGTAAATTAGATTGTACATATGTGGTGATGGTTCAAGTTATAGCATATGAATTGCATCTCACGTGTCATTAAGTAAAATTCATGCATATTAAGTTTAAATTAAGATTGCATAAAATTAAAAAGAAAAAATTAGGTGTCATGTCATTTAGAAAATCATGTTTAGGGCATGCATTTTTATTAGCATATTTGTAAGTTTTTTTTTTTTTAGAAAATAGGCCTTAATAAGGTTGTAGTTTATAATTTCTTACAATCTATCACTTCGGTTTATTGAATGTTATTTTATTGATTGTGCATCCGCATAACCACCATTTGTATGTTAGTAGCTTAGGTTAAAATTAATCAATACTGCCTACAAAAATATTTTTGAAATTAAAATGAAAAGGTATCGAAAGGGCATTAGATTAATCTAGCGTAACCATGTCCCCAGACCTATTGAATCTCTGGTTCGCAAAAGTAAAGTATTCTCCCATACTTTACTTGGGTTTCTAATCAACCCTAATTAGTTAGTGGCGGCTCCAAATTAAGTATGATTACATATTTAAATGGGTTAATTTCTTAGTATCAAGTCACGATTGTTTGTGCCAAGTCTTCGGACTCATTAATTCATTAGCCTTCTCTGAGTAATTCGCCTTCGGGAAGGTCGCAACAAAATTTAAAGAAAGATCACACTTTCTAAAACATAATTAAACAAAATGTTTGCATCTATTTCGAAGAAGAAAATCCAAAGGTTTTGATTTTTACAATTTATGGATGAGAAAGCATCTTTTGGATTCGAGACATTTCATTCTTATCTAATCAATTTACATATTTGCCCATTGAATACGATATCATATTGCAATGCTTGGTTGACTGAGAATTTGGAGTATAATATAATAATTTTAACTTTGCATGTTCTTAGTAATATTGACAAATAACCTCACATGTTTGTCAATTTTAAATCACGTCCTATTTAGCTACGCCGTGCTTATATACTGGCTTCATTCTAATTTTCCTATTTTAGTTCCCTTCAGAATGGGTAATTAGCAATTTTATCATCCAACGTTCGGAAAGAAACAAAATTAGATCTCTAAACCTTTTAGGTCTGGCATTTGGACTTATAGTTGCATAGCCCAACCCTTTATGTGTTTTGATATTCAAAGTAGACCTTGCCATGTTCAATTGATATCTAGCATCATCCTATGCACTCCGCAAATTCTAAACTTTTTTAGCTGGTGATGCGTACATTAAATAGAATTTGAATTAATTGACTCACTCTCTTGCAAGGCTTGTAATTAGCAGATTGATCTCTTTTTACAGAAGGAACATTTTACAAACTATATGTAATGATTTTTCATAAAATATGATATCTTCATGGGAGAGTAAAATTCAAAAACTGTGTTTATAGGGAGGGTTTATGAGTAGATTTTCAACTTGGGTTAGAGACTTCTTGCTGATCTCATCTTGTATATTATTAAAATATTTTTCGAGTATAAGTCTGTGAACGGATCTAAAATGTACGGAAAACTCAAAAGGAAAGTGCAAATTGTTGCCAATTTCGATAAGTCAACTTCCTGTTGGGGGGTCAACTCTTCTGAGTTTAACAAGAAAGTGGTTTCCTCAGTTGGATCAAAGAAGGGACTCGCATCGCATACTTCATATTTGTTTGTGGGGGTCTTTCGGTTTGGGTCAAGAAAACTTTTCTTGTGGCTTGGGGCGCAAAAAATGGGTGGGACATTGTTCCGAGATGCTGCACGTTTTTTTCGTTAATTGAATCCATCGAATTTAAGTATTAGATACCGAAGACAAATCATGTTATAAGATTTCTAAACTTTATTATGAGATTGAGACATTAATTCATGAAAAATTATGAAGGGTTAAACACTATATGACTCACTTTGTGTGATTAGAGTTTGGAAGATATTGAATGTTTGAGTGACTTGAATGTGATTGCAATCTTTGTTATATTATCCAATCTATGGTAGAAACCTATGTTACTCTCTCTAGGAGTAGGTCACATCACCAAGCCAATTTATGATGTTCAATTTAATTTTTATTTTTTTTAATTATTGCTCGTTCACTTGTTTCTCGTAACATATCCAACCACAGGATAAGGTAATTGAGATTGTTATTGACAATTCGATCGTGTTTTACAAGCTCAGACTAGCAATATGACACAAAACAATAATTAGGAAGAAGTAGACTAAAGGTTACATCCAACGCAGCAATTTGGCGCTTGGAATTTATTCAGGAAGAATGGAAAATATGAAAATAATCAAAGAATGAATGACTTGTCCCCTAGGAATCAATCTTCATGAACTTCAGTATGTTCTTTGTACAAATTGTAGCATTCGGTGACTACGATTGTTTCCAATTTGTGTAATTATGTCCATGAGGTGACCTCGCAAGACGGTGTCTCTCATTTGAGAGTAGTTTTGCAAACCTAAGAGAAAAGAAGCAATGGCATTTAGTAACCCGAACTATGCACGTGACCATCAAACTTCTTAACGACATCAGAAATTACAGTTCCATACCTTGTAAGAGCCTCTTCATTAGTCTCTGGATTACAGGCTTCGTGTCCGTCAGTCTCCAAGTTCGCTCTTGAAATTGGCTTCTTCAAGAACGCTTCACCGATTCTGACTAAGTCGTTCAAACTTTTCATTGTTGCAATATCCACTGAAGCTACTGCACCACTTAACGTGTCATCCTGCAAATTTCGTTTAAAGGCTGAGATTAGCTTGCGGAATTAAGCTAGCGCGCAAATTAGTTAATGATCACTTCAAGGCTTTTTTTGAAATGAATATGGCTGATATTGTGCGTGTGTGTGTGTGTATAAATACCTGAATCCGGAGGTAGTTGGCCTAAAGATGTAGGGCTTGGAAGACGGCGAAGAGGTGGAAGTCGACCATATCTGCGCTCGCTTGCATGAACACATCGACCAATGGGCTCCCGCCGTTGCCGCACAACCAGCCCAGGACTCCTCATTTGGCTGCTTCACTTGCATTATACTTCCCTTCAACTTTTGCTGAACCGGTCCCCAGCGATATCACAAGAAACCTTCTATAGTCCATTGGCTTTATGGGGAAGAAATCTGAGCTTCCTCCCATGATGGGAGCTCCTTCGTCACTTCTCCCATTGCAACCAATGTCTGTACCATGAACGATGTAGAGTTAGAAATAATAGAATTACCCTTTGTCAGGTCAGGTCTGTTACGAAACAGTTTTCTTCATACCGGATTATTTGCAGCCACGCCACCATCTATGAGGTTGAATTCTCTCACTTTTCGTGTGGAGTCCTGGGTTTCAAAATGATGAGCTGGGAGATAAGTTGGTGCTGCAGAGGTTCGGATGCATGTGTCTGAGAGCAAGGCATTTATGCTTGGCTTTTTCTTCACCTGGTCACGATCAATCACCCCACAAAAGCATCATGTTCAGTGATTTTTCTGTATATTATTATTTGGATTATATCAAAAGAAAGAATGGATTATATTCCAATTACTGAAAAAAAGGACGAACCTCGTATCTAGAAAAGATGGTTGGCCGAAGACACTTGATGTCGAATGTTGGGATCACCACATTCGTCAATGTTTGGTGCAATCTTTGTTTCCAAGTTTCTCTTTGACGAGCTTATGAAGGTATTTTCCATCATATTTCGGTTCAGTCACCGCCTTAACCATGTTCATAGCAGAAGCAAATGGGCAACTGTGGTTTTCAATTATAAAAGAGATATTATGTTAGCATACAGCCCTTTGAGGAACTACCGATATGGCCTAGAGAAATGACGAGTTAAATTGGCTAACCTGTCTCGAGGGAAGATTTTAGGGCAGTTATTAAGGTAGAAATTCAAAATATCTTTGGCAGCAAATAGGGGACGATTGTTTTCGCCGGGGCTAGTTAACATGGCAGTGACGAGACCACCTGTGCTTGTTCCGGCAATGACATCGAAATAATCTGTAAGTCTTGCGTCTTCACCATCTAGTTTCTGCCCAAGTCCACAAAGTAATCAGAAGTTGGAACGGGCATGCATGGATAAAACCTGGTACTTCACTGAAACTTGTTCTTCATGAATTAAAAAGATAGCAAACTGATTAATAACAACCTGAAGCTCAGACTCTAAGGGTGCATTTGGTAACGTTTTTGTTCCGGAGAACAATTTTTGAACATAAATAGTTTTTTTTTTCTGTTCACGTGAATAATTTTTGAGTATAAGAGCGCTTAGTAACTGCACAAAATTTCTATTCTTGGAAAAGAAAGCGTTTGGTAAAATTGTATAATTTTGTTGTTTCTTTTAATTTTTTAATACTTTTATTATATTTTCCTTTTTTTGCTTCTTTCTTTTCTCTCCTTCTTCCTCTTTGTGGCCGGTTGCCTGTGGCCAACGACTGGATGGGCAAGGGCCAACGAGCTTGCTGAAGCCTCGCCAGAAGAAGGAGAAGCAGAAGGAGAAGCAGAAGGAGAAGGAGAATGAGAAAAAAAAGAAGAAGAAGAAGAAGAAGAAGAAGAAGAAGAAGAAGAAGAAGAAGAAGAAGAAGAAAAATTGTTTCTAGAAATTATTCTCGGGAACAAGAAGTTATTTTTTTTTTACTTTTTATTTCTGTTCCAAATCGTTCTCGGGAACAACAAAAATATATTTTTGTTCTTGAGAATAAAAGTTTTTTACCAAATACGTTTTGTTCTTTTTTTTTTTTCTTGGAACAAAAAATAGAATTTTTGTTCTGGGGAACAGAAACGCTTTTTAACAAACAGGCCCTAAAAAGGCGAGAATTGTTCCTGGGATAAGCCCTCTTATCTCTCCACCGTCAATATTGAGAATGGTAATGAGGTTTCAATAAGTTGGGGGCTGGACCGGCAAACTCTTGGACCTTTCCACAGATACGGCGGACTTTCTTTTCTTTGCTAAGAAATAAATATAATGTACTTAATAATTCAAACAAAATAGAAGCGTGTTTCGTGTTTGAGAGAGAGAGAGAGAGAGAGAGAGAGAGAGAGAGAGAGAGGGCGCTTGAGGGGAGAGATCGAACTTCAAATGTGTTGAGGGAGAGCTATTTGGCCTTAGTCTTGGACAAGAAGCGAGTATTCATGGGTTGGTTTCATTCAAACTTTGGCCGAAATCCCACGATCGATCTTGCTCGGATTTGGTTTAAGTTGACCGGAAATTCTTCAATCCGAGAAACTGATTGACTCTCGGCATTGGTTTTAGTTGACCGGTTCTTCAATCCAAGAAACTGCTTGTAAAGTCCAAATTTTAAAGGGAAGCTGAGCCACAGTGGCTAGCTGATGATGAGTGGTCCTTCAAGTGAAGACTTCTTGGTGAGACTTTCAATGCCTCGAGAGAGACTTGTAGGTTTGAATATTAATCAAATGGCATGGGGGCCATTTCGGGAGTAGGAAACCCTAATTTCTCACGCACGCGCGTTAGATCTACTATTTTCTATTTGTAGCTTCTTTAATTCGATTATTACATTCATAGCATTACACAAGGCGATAAATCTAAAGGCAAAAAGATCAAAGGACGCATCGGCGTGCCGCTCAAGTATTTAGAATGGGAATGATATAGGTAGACTATCTGTCACTTTCTACGAAAGCAGCAATATTGACAATGTTATGTGATGCATATAGAGTAATGTTATGATAAGACTTCATCTCAAAAAGTGGGTGGAGAGGAAGAGAGAGAGAGTATTGCTTCTCAAGTGTAAATTAATACACGAAGAGAGGGTCAATGTGTATATACGTTTCTCAAAAAAAAAAAAAAAAAAAAAAGAAACAACAAAAGCAAAAATGACCCATCGATATACCATAATTCAATGATGTGGGAAACCCTTTCAATATTGCATGTTTATTGTGAAAATAAAGCACTTTGAAAGAAAATATGATGCTTCTATCAATCTTCCTTATTAGTTTTATTTGAGAGGGTAGTTAATATAAATTGTTGAAAGTCAGCAAAGATATTTGAAAACTGTTGTCATTTGTGCTTTTGTTGTTCTTCAGATAAATATGATAATTCTCGAATTTTCAGCCGCAAATAAGTTCAATTCATGATTTTAAGCTCGAAGAAAATGAGAAAAGAAAAAGAGGATGATTGTACAATTTTTTTTTTTTTTTTTTTTTTTTTTTTTTTAATCTTTCCATTCTTTTAAATGTATGTGTCATTTAAATGTCCTGTGCCTGAAAGTGTCCAAAACAACTTTTCTGTTTAATGGTGGAGCATCTTCCATTTTTGAATAGTACTTCTTTCTTTAACTTTAGCTTCTATCGTGTTGTCTAATTGCCATTCTAAATCTTTGCCTTTGTCTTGTCATGAGTTGTTGGGATCTTTCTCTCCTTTCTTTTAAGGGGATAAAATCCAAGGCAAAGCTTTTATTATGGATATGAACATTATTTTTTGTGATGTGAAGTTGTGTCTTTTCGGGCATAAAGAATTGTTTAACGACAATTTTCTCTTTAAAAAATTATTTTTTCTTTGATTTATCGGCCTCACTAATTCCGCTTTATATTTTCCATATAAACTCAAGCCCAAAACCTTTCAAATATCTTGTTTTCCTTCTGCTCTTGGAATTTTTAGAAACAGTCATTTTGGTATCTCATTTGAAATTCTATCAAGCAATCAGTTATGAACTTAGTATACCAATATTAATTTAGTCCTAAATTTTACAGATTTTTCAATCTAAACTTTTTGGATAATTTTCCTTGAACATTATTGATATAGTATTGTGCCAAATAGGATGACTGGTGATAATTAAATCATTTTTTTTTTCAAAATTCATCGAAAACACTTATTCATGTCGCAAATCTTCCCATCAATACTACTTGTCCATCAAACACGGAGAAACAGTGACTGTTTTTTAATAAAAGACAATGTGCTGTATACATATCCTCGCTCTGATCACCGTCCTATCATTCCTATGGTGCTACGAAGAAGCGCACGGAAGCCTAACTTAAAACGCCGTTCTTGCTCTATCGTTTTTGATCGGTCAAGGCTCATCTCATCCCCATGCAGCATGCCTTTCAGGGTTTATAAAATAACAAAAGTGTTGCCTGATTCGCAACTCTATATCTATGTTTCCTTTTTCCCGCATATAATGTTAGGCAAAAAGAGAATTGAGATGCCAAAGAAAGTAGTCATAGGAGATTGAAGTGACAGATCAGATCATATCACTCCGAAAAAGTTCAGGATCCATTTTTTCAGAAACGAGAGAGTCAACTGAAGGGTGTTGTGTAAAATATTCATTATCATATCTTTGTCATATCCGCAAGTCATCTGAGTTCATCCCTGACTTGACAGTGCATAATTGCGCGTGGTCACTTGGTGCGGAAAACTCTTTGAGTTTGCCTCCAAGGCAATTCAAAGATGGCTGGACGTTGAATGGTAAAAGGGCAATCATATGCTATTGTTAACTAAGTGCAATGAACGTGCGAAGGTTCTTTTTTTAAATTTACGGACCACTTTAAATTTAAAGCATCTCATCCCCTGCTGCGTGCCTTTTAGGGCTCATAAAATAACAAAAATGTATTGCCCGATTCGCAACTCTATATCTCTATTTTCTTTTTCCCACGTATAATGTTAGGCAAAAGGAGAAATGAGATGCCAAAAAAAGCAGCCACAAGAGATTAAAGTGACGGGTCAGATCGTATCACTCCGAAAAAGTTCAGGATCGATCTTCCAAAAACGAGAGGGTCAACTGAAGGGTGTTGTGTAAAATATTCATTATCATATCTTTGTCATATCCACAAGTCATCTGAGTTCATCCCTGACTTGACAGTGCATAATTGCGCGTGGTCATCACAGGTGGAGGCTTGGTGGGGAAAACTCTTGAGTTTGCCTCTAAGGCAATTCAAAGATGGCTGGACGTTGAACGGTAAAAGGGCAATCATATGCTAATGATAATTAAGTGCAATGAACGTGCCGAGGTTCTTTTTTCTAATTTGGGGACCACTGGTCCTCTTGCAGTGGGGAATGTATCTCTTGCTTTGGAGAAGTTAATATGTGGGTCACGAGGAGGGGACATAGCACTTCTTACAATTTAGTCTAGGTTGTTTATGCGTGGCTTAACATGCGAGGCGTCATGTGGTTCCAACAATGATGTGTCTTCCGATGGCTAGAGGCCGAATGGAAAAATACTACTTTCTTCATTTTTGTGGCTCACACCGAGATTACATGTGAGGTTAATGCAGTTGGTAACCCTGATTCTGCAATTCAAAAAGACGCCTAGAATGTGACGCTTGCGTGCTTTCTTTATAAGGCCACGTTCCAACCATCACGTGCCTTTCGGTATGTATTTAAGCAAAAAGTTGAGATGTTGCGGTGAAAGAATTAGTGAGATATATAATTGAGCTTAAAAAAAATATGACATATACTCCGGTTGGTTTCTTCACTTCAATTATCTTTATTCAGGACATTAGCCAGTATGTTAGTTCATATAATTTTTGTCAGGGTTGCAAAAATCTTGGCTACTTGCCTTGTCTGTCTTATTTAGTTGTGGATGCTTCATTTGGATAGCTTTGTTCTAGTTTTCCTAATTTAGTTTCACAGACAATGGGTAATATTTAACTTCATTATCCTAATTTTCTACCATGAAAAAAGAATTTTAAGTAGACTTCTTGTTTTATATAAAAAATAGATTAGCATTTCTCAATTGTTTGGTCATACTTTTGAACTTATGTTAAAAGGCCAATATATCTAAAGACACTGATTTATTGGTCAAAGAAGAAAAGTTTGGAGATATTGATCAATATCACAAGCTGATTCTTAAAGATACTAGAATAAGGGGATTGACAACTGTTGTAATATAAATGATCAACTCATTTGTTATTTTTCATTGTTATATTGTTTCATTATGAAGTGCAACATTTATAATATCTTTATATAATGGAAATCATCTCAACAACCGTACATTGAGATCAAGAATTAAACATCTTTATTCTTTAACATCATAGTTGCATATTGGCTGGAAAGCGTTCAAAATCATGAAAGTACATCTTCTCATGTCAATTAAGCTACAACTGATGTGCCATTTTCTATGCGACAAGATAGAATATGCGGATTAATGCACCAGCCTGTGACTTTGACCGAAACTAAATATTATAATAAGAACTCGCGATAGTAATGAGAATTTTATTCCATAGGGAATTAGCTTACAATCATTCGTGTCTAATGAATGAAGAATTATTAGAAAAAGAATAGAAAAGTCTATATTGGCCCTAGGGACAAGGGGTTTATTCAAGAATAAAAGAATCATATGGAAAAGCAAAAAAGAAAAGACCGAGGGTCAAATGTACCAATCTTGAAATTACTATGCAAGAGAATCGCTAACCCTCGATTATAATCACTTTGGTGTATTGGCACGTCCGTGAGGCGTCCTTGCGTGGCGAAGCTGTCTCTCTTGGGAGAGTAATTTAGCAAACCTGCGTTATATATCAAAGGGGAAGCTATATTAGTCCAATCAACCTAAAAATGCACAAAGAAATAAATCATGAGTTCCCGAAATTGATTATTTGTGATTTCCAATGCATATACCTTCTCAAAGCCTCTTCGTTGGTCTCTTGGCTCGACGTGGGTTCGCACACGCTGGTCTCCAAGTTAACCCTAGAGACCGGCTTCTTCAACAATGCCTCACCAATTTTGACCAGGTCATTCAGATTCTTTTTCGTGGCCACATCCACAGATGATAAAACACCACTCAGTGTATCGTCCTGAAAATCAAAGCCATAAAGATGTAATGATCAACATAAAACAGGCCTACTGGTGACAATATTGTGGAGATAATTTTCGTCTGGGAATCTTTCATGTTTATATCTATAGATATTAGATATACCTGGATCCTAAGATAATTGTCGTGGAGTTGTAGGGCTTGAAACACGGCAGAGAGGTGGTAGTCGACCATGTCCGCGCTGGCATGACTGAAGACGTCGATCAATGGGGAGCCACCGCTGGTCAACCAACCCAGCACTCCCCACTTGGCCGCTTCAGGTGCCGTGTATTTCCCCTCAGCCTTCCTAGTTCCGGTCCCGAGGGAGATCACCAAGAACCTCCGGTAATCCATTGGCTTTATAGGGAAGAACTCTGAACTCCCTCCCACGATTTCCTTGGTCACCTCTCCCATCGCAACCAGTGTCTTCACAATGGGAATATCACTGATAATTAGTTATTGTTGCGGACATGATAGACTGAACTAATCAACTTATGTGTCGAGTAAATATCATATTGAAATTAATTTGTTTAAGAACGATTCATAGGAGGAATTTCATGTTTGAGATTTGTTGTACTTTAGTTGGTACGTCCATGATGGGGTGCGATTGGAATAAACTGTTTTGTCTTGATGCGTGTCGCGACCTCTCTTTTTTTCCGGCGCCCGCAATCGGGTGCGAGCACCTAAAGAGGCTAATGGCTCGGCTAGAATTAGTTATGCCCGGACTCTCCCAAGTCCACCAATTCACGACTTTAATAATCTAAATTTTTAACCTGTAAATTAGTTTTAAATCGGAGTCGCCACTAATCGGTTTGGGGTGGGTCGATTAGAAACCCAAGCGAAGTATCGGGAGAAATACTCGTTCCTGTGCAACCAGAGAAATTAGGATCGGGGACTTGACTACACTAGTTAATCACTAATGCCCTTTCGGTACCTAATCTTGTTTAAACCCCGAGGTTTTTGGATGTTCGAGGGATTTTCTATGCATTTTTGGGAGGAAAAACATTTTTGAGTCATTTTCTAATTTTTGGACACAAAAGGGATTTTTTGGTTTTTTTGGTATCTTTTTTTTTTTTGGGAAAATACAAGTCTTTTTGGTTTTTTCTGAATTTTTTTGGCTTTTTCATGAATTTTTGGCATTTTTTGGATTTTTGACATTTTTTGGAAAATATGAAATATTTTTGATTTTTTTGATTTTTCGGAAAATAAAATATTTATTAAATATTTTTAATATTTTTGGAAAATAAATTATTTTTTGATTTTTCTCGATTTTTTTGGAAAATAAAACATTTTTTAACATTTTTTAATATTTTTTTTGAAAATAAAACATTTTTTGATTTTTTTGATTTTTTGAAATAAAATATTTATATATATATTTATTTAAAATATTATTTTATATTAAAATAATATAAAAATTGACCGGGTCGAATCCGCGGGTTGGGTCCAACCAGGGCCGCCGATCCGAATGAGGGACGAGCCGCGTTGCGGGTCCGACTCGGATTTTTTCGCCTTTTTTTTTTTTTTTTTTTTATCGAAACGGTGTCGTGGCCGGGCGTTCGGGGACACCCGGCCCGGCCCGACAACCCGGCCCGATAGCCCGCTCCGCAACCCGACTCCCCACGAAACCCTACCCGGGTCCGACCCGACCTCGCGACCCGGCTTCCCGCCGCCCCGGAATCTCGCGAAACCCTACCCGGTTCCGAGACCCGGATCCGATTAGACGACCCGGAAATCGCAAACCCTAGGGTTTGCGAATCCGCGGCACGAAGGGGGGGAACCGAGGTGCTTAGCGGCGACGGCGACGACGAAGGTGACAACAGCGACGGCGACGGCGGCTAGGTCAACGGAAAATGGCTACGACGAACAATGACGCCCCTTTTTTTTTACCTTCTTTCGAACGGGGACGGCAACGGCAGGAGAGCGGTTCGCGACGATGGAGGTCGCGGTGAACAATGACGGTGATGGCGAGACTAGGCAACAACGGCGGCAACCCAGCTTCCCGATCTGGCGCGGCTTCGGCAGATCGATCACGGCAACGGCTTCGCGGGGGGGAAGCACAACAGCAAACCCTTCGAGGCAACGGCGTCGGGACTCGGTCGAGGCGAATGTCGTTCGGCGGCAACAACAGCAGCAAAAAAGAACCAGATCTGAGACGTAGATCTCGGCTGGACCTTCCTCAGCCTCGATCTTCTCTCACTCAGGCCAGATCCGAGCCTCCACCGGCCGGATCTGACCTTCTCGGAGTCGCTTGCGGCCGGCCTTCCCGAAGTCTCTCGGTAGAAGGTGGGCCGAGCTCGCGACTCGAGCTCTCTCTTGCGCTCGCCCTTCAACCCTTCCCGATGTCTCTCGGTGAAGGATCTCCAAGCTTGCCACCACCTCCTTCGACGCTTGTGGCCACCTATTTATAGGCGAAGGAAATCCGGTCGACGAAGGGCCTCGGTCGCCGGCATCCGGTTCCGCTCGGGCTGAACCGGTGTCCCATCGAGCCTTCCGGTGGCTCGCTCAACATTAATGGTGCCCGCAATCTTATCCCCTCGGCCGACGTCGGCCTACTCCCCTCGACCGTAGGCCATCCTTCGCGCGCATCGCCGGCCACCGCGCGTGAACTACGAGGCGGAGAAAGAAGGAGCGAGGAAGAAGAAGGAAGAAGAAGAAGGAAGAGAAAGGGGGGTGGGGCCAAGTCACGCGAGCCCACGTGAAGAAAAAAAGGGGGCTGTTGTTTTTGTTTTTCTTTTGTTTTTTTTTCTGTTTTTTTTTTCTTTTTTTTTGTTGTTTTCTCTTTTTATTATCTATTTATCCGAAAATACAAAATAAATTAAAAACTTAATTAATAAAATTAAATAGGCCTAAAATTAAGGCGTCAACAATGCGTTACGATGGAAAGACACTAATATAGGGGTACGAAGGGAGACGTATAAAAGCCTTCCGAACACAACCGTTGGATATGTTGGCAGATCATTTGCACCAAAATTTCTCTCCCTTTCCATCAAAGAAAAATGCGTTCCATTTTCTTCTTTACAAGAACGATTTGCATTTATGCCGTGGAAATCAGGTGCTTTCCTCATGATTGCGTTCAGACCAAGGTGAGGTAATATTGCTCGTGTTTCATCAGTAATTCAACGTTTGTTCGGGAGTTAATTGCTGTTTGTGCATCGGAATCGAGTAAGTTGTCTTCCGCCGACATGAATTCCAACATTGGTATCAAAGCCAGGTTGTGGTTTCTGCCTTGTTTTTCAATGAGTTTTCTCATTTACCATTTGATATTGAGATCAAGAGATTGTATTCTACACTATTTTGGATGTCTAATGGTCGGAATTGCAATCTAAAAACTCAAAATCGAACCGAAGTGAAGAACGGGTTCGGGGTCGCGTGCATCTGTGAGGTTTTGGCCATTTTTCGAAATAATTCTTTGGCCAAAATTAATTTTTGAATATATAGGGTAAAAGAGCTCGTCGAAACGAATCCGACGATGGGTTGAGCGCCATTGGAAGACGTCGGACGTGCCCACACGCATGGCCAAAAGTCGCTGCGCGTGGGCGCCATGCGCCTAAAGTGCTAGCAAAGCCAACGCGTGCGCCACACGCGCCGATCAACGAACTGGTAGGTGCGTGTCACGCGCCCGTCGGTGAACCGGCACGTGATGACGTCACCATGATGTCATCCAACGGTCGGCAACCACTTGGATGACATCATCGATGACGTCATCATCGGTGGCAGTTGGCTAGCCGGCGACTTGACTTGTGACCCGACTCGACCCGAGGTTGACCCAACCTGACCTGACCGTTGACCGATCAACTGGTCTGGTGGTCAAACTAGTTGGACCGGTCACTGGTCGAGCCGGTTGGACCGGTCGGACTGGCCAGGAGCCCTTGGGCTCGCTAGCGCATGCGCCACACGCGCCGCGCACTCACGCGGCGTGTGTGGGCGTGTGCAAGTTCCGATTGGAGCGTGGTTGGTGGCGGTTGGTTCGTATGGATGTTCTTTACACCGTGGTATAATTATTTTATACTTTTGAATTTTATAAATGTATGAAAATGCGCAGGAAACCCTATGTACGCGTATTTTTTGGGGTTTTATGCATAGTTTATTCATTTGTAACTTGTATTTTCTTGTGGTTTAGGAAATACAGTAGCTAGCTTGTATGCAAATGATGTCATATATGCTGTGTAGAGCTTGATTCGATGATATCATGTATATAGTTTAATATACTTGCAATTTTCTAGTTGCTAGAAAATTCGAACAGTGTTAGGAAATCCATTAAATGTTGAATTGCGATTTTGATTATAGTTGAAGCATGATTGTTGTTTATACGTTGGTTTACATCATGCTTTGCTTTTTGTGTTAAGGAAAAATGTAGAAATTACATAAGGTCATGTAATTATTTTTCATAGTGGGAGTTCGTAGATTGGTAGAATTTGAAAGAGTTCTCACCTAGAACTTAAAATTTGCGCAAATTAAACTAATTAATAATAATAGAACAATTGTATATAGAAGTTGATTGGTGACATAATGAACTTTTGCCTCTGTCTTTTGTTGAATTATCATTAATTTAGTTTGTCTTTACCGCAATAAATATGTGTGTTACTCTATAAAGTGTGCTAGTATTGATTCTGTGTTTATTATGTCAATGTGATATAGCAATTGATTATGGCATCGGCATCCAAGACCATTGTGGTTGACCTCAATAAGAGTGGGAAGTTGAACGGTGACAATTATGATATTTGGCACTAAAAGGTTCAGTACATCCTTGAGAAGCAAGAGGTTTTGGAAACCCTCAACCATACCATGGATAAACCTGAGCATGGAACTTTAGCTCAACACAGGAGAAATTTAGAAGCTTATCAAGCTTGGAAAAAGAAAAATAGCATTGCTCGCATCACGTTGCTGAGCTGTATGCAAGATGATCTCATGTGTGAGTTTGAAAGTTATGATAAAGCTCAAGCTATGTTGATTGCCTTGAAAGATAAGTTTGGGGGTACATTTACCATTAAGCTGATGAGACTCACCATCAAGTTTGACACATTCCGAAAGCGCCCAAATGTAACGATGAGGCAGCATCTTCGGGAGATGTCAAACATGATCCGTGAGCTGAAGTCGGCAGGTCACCCCCTTACTGATGACCATCAAGTTCAGGCTGTTATAAGATCTCTTCTTGACAATTGGGAGCATATGAAGATCAATATGACGCATAATGAGAACATTGTCACTTTTGATGATATTGCGCGTCATTTAGAATTAGAGGATGAGCGCCTAGAGGCTGCAAGATCCTCTACCCATGCTTATGTTGCTAAATCGAATTTGCGCAAAGTTTCGGGTTTCAAGCGCAAGAGGAACCTTTAGTTCAACAACAAAGGGAAGAAGACTGATCATGCATAAAAAATGACTAAAACCTTCCAACATAAGAAGCGTGGTGGGAAGAAGGACAAGGCCAAGATGGAGTGCTATAATTGTGGCAAGATGGGTCACTTTGCTCGTGAATGCACTGAGCCGAAAAATGTACCATTACTTTGAGTAATGCTTTTGTTTCTAGTACTGTAATGCTTGCTGAATTTCATCCAATGTGGACTGTAGGAGCAACAGACCATGTAGCTAGAGACCGAGAAGTATTTGTGAAGTATTGGTGGATACCGCCTGGAAGAAGATGGATATATGTTGGGAATAACTCAAGAGTTGAAGTGAAGAATATCGGCACATGTAAATTAATCTTACGTGGTAGTCGAAACCTATTCTTGCATGATGTCCTTTATGCTCCAGATATTCGACGAAACTTGGTCTTTGTAATTGTTCTTCTTAGCTTAGGTTATGTATTGAATTTTCATGGTGATTATGTTGACATTTTGTATGGAACAATTTATTATGGTTCAGGTCATGTATCGAATGGTTTTATGGTGTTATATATTGACTATGATCAGTACAATATTAATGTTGATGATTGTTTTTCTTTAATTGCATCTTATAATAATGTTGAAATTAATGCAAGTACTTGGCATGCTAGACTAGGTCACATTGGATTGCAAATAATGCAAATATTAGCTAGAAAAAGGCCTTTTAGGGTCACTCACTAATATTAATCTATTCGTATGTGAACATTGTCTAGCATAAAAAACAACTAGAAAACCATTCGGTAAAGGGACTAGAGCTGAATTTCTATTGCATCTTATACATTCTGACATTTGTGGTCCTTTAAATGTGAAAGCGAGGCGTGGAGCCTTATATTTCATCACTTTCATAGATAACTTCACACGTTTCGGTTATGTCTTTCTGATCTCCCATAAGTCAGAAGCATTAGACTGCTTTAGACAATATATAGCGATGGTAGAGAATCAGTTGAACAAAACAATAAAGGCATTGAGAATCGATCATGGACGTGAGTATCTATCGGAGCAATTCAAGGCTCTTTGTAATGAAAAAGGGAATTGTACGATAATTGACTATTCCTCGTGCTCCACAACAACATGGGGTAGCTGAGAGAAAGAATAGAACCTTATTGAAAATGGTTAGGTTTATGATGGCGCAAGCAAATTTACCTATCTCCTATTAGGGAGATGCGTTATTGACTGCTGCCTTTATACTTAACTGAGTGCCCTCAAAATCGGTCACTTCCACCCCTTATGAATTATGGACTGGTAGGAAACCAGACTTGAGTAGTTTACGTCCATGGGGATGTGCAGCTTATGTTCACGATTCTTCCCATAAATATGGCAAATTAGGTCATCGAAGGGAGAAATGTATCTTTATAAGATATTCAGAACACTCTAAAGGGTACATGTTCATAAGTGAACAAGCTGATGGGAGTGTGACCAAAATGGAGTCACGAGATGTCACGTTCTTGGAGAACGATTTTCCTAGGAGATGTGAGATTAATAAGGACTTCCAATTATATGAGATGGAAGATCCTGATAACACACCCACTGATGTTGTAGAGGGAAATGAAAATTTATCTCAACATGCAAGACTTAGTGGGAGTGTTGCATTGCCTAACGAATTGAATTCAAGAGAAATTCAATTGCGTAAAAGTAATCGTAAAAGTATTCCTCGTCGTCGTTTTGAGATTAAAGGGGAAGCATTTATGATTGCTCAAAATGATGATACCGAGCCTAAGACTGTTCAAGAGGCTCTCTCATCCTCTGATAAGGAAGAATGGAGAAAAGCTTTTGAAGATGAGATGGAGTCAATGAGGGCAAACAATGTTTGGGACTTGGTTGATCTACCACCCAATCGTAAGGCCATTGGAAATAAATGGATCTTCAAGATTAAGCGAAGAGTGGATGGATCCATTGAAAAGTATAAGGCTCGCCTTGTGGTGAAAGGTTATACTCAACAAGAAGGTATAAACTATGAGAAAACTTTTTCACCAATTATAAGGTTTGCCTCAATATGCTTTATTCTAGCCATCGTTGCACATTTGGACCTTGAATTACATCAGATAGATGTAAAGACGGCATTTCTCAATGGAGAACTAGATGAGGAAATTTATATGAAACAACCAATAGGTTTCGTAGTTAAAGGTCAAGAGCATAAAGTTTGCAAACTTCATCGCTCAATATATAGCCTTAAGCAATCATCTAGACAATGGTATCTTCGTTTTCATCTAGTCATAACCACTTTTGGTTTCATGATGATCGAGGAAGATCACTGTATATATGTCAAGCGGTCCGAAGATAAATTTGTGATTTTATCACTTTATGTGGACGATATTCTTTTGGTTGGAAATAACAAGATTTTGGTTATTATCATAAAAGAATGGTTGTCCTCTAATTTTGAAATGAAGGATATGGAAAAAACTGCTTATATATTAGGAGTTAAGATCGAAAGAGATCGATCAAGGAAACTTCTTACTTTATTACAAGAGTCTTATATTATGAAGATTCTTGAGCGTTTCAATATGCAGCATTCTAATCCCATTAATACCCTTGTCATGCAAGGTGAAGGCCTAAGTACTGAGATGTGTCCTATGACTCCAGAAGAAATTAAAGCAATGAAAACTATTTATTACGTTAGTGTGGTCGAAAGTTTAATGTATGCTATGATGTGTACTAGACCCGATATATGTTATGCCATGGGATTGGTGAGCTGATATCAATTAAATCCTAGTTAAGCACATTAGAAAGCAGTGAAGAGGATCCTGAGATACTTGAATGACACTATGGACTATCGACTTTGTTAGCAAGGGAATGATTTACGTCTATTAGGCTATTTAGATGCTAATTGGGGTGTAAACCTGGATGAGTGTAAATTGACTTTTGGATATGTGTTCTTGCTCAATGGAGGTGTGATTTCTTGGAATAGCAAGAAATAGATATGCACGGCCTTATCTACGATGGAGGCATAATTTGTTGCATGTTTTGCCGCAGTGCAAGAAGTAGTATGGCTAAAACGTTTCTTAGAAAATTTAGCCACTATCACTAAGATTCCAAGACCGGTGATAGTTTATTGCGATAGTCAAGCAGCCATTGCCTATGTGAAGGATCCCAAGTATCATGGAAGGACAAAGCATATTAACATAAAGAACAACTTCATAAGAGATATAATAGCGCAAAAAGAAGTGATCCTACAATATATTTCAACCAATAGAATGGTTACTGATCCATTTACGAAGGCTGTTCCTAGAGACATATTCCTGACCCATAGGATGTCACTAGGATTGCGTAAAATGTGATATCTGTTATTGTAAAAGATCATTGGTTTATGTATTTATGGACATATGTATTGTACCTGTTTATTTATTAGTGATTTTGATGTTTTATCAATAAGTACAAATCCACTATGAGACTAGCACAAACACATATGTATTATTGAAAAGTATGTCAGTAGGTAATGATTGACTCACTCACACAAGCAATCGCCTCAAGTGCTTTAGATAGCACGTTGAGATGAGACGTTATGTACAAATAAATGCTGAAGAGCAAGTTTGGTACATAAAATATGTCGCCTTGATTGGAGTCAAGATGAGGTCTGTGATTTGTTTATAACAAGACCGAACATGATATTCCCGCAATCATGTATGTCTGAAAGATGCCGGATGCGAGTACTTAATTGGGCGCGCTGATATAGCACTTGGGCTAAGCATGAGTATGTGAGAAGCACGTGACTATGTTTAGGCTAAGATCCGTATAGTGGATATATTTGATAAATGACATACATTCTTATAAAAAGAGTAATCCACTATAACATGTAATTCATACTACATGTGCATTATACGACCAATAAGGGAAAATGAGTAAAATTATCCCCATTTACTCATCGTGTGAGCCCTTGAGGTAATTTATAATTTACTTCAATTTTGTGCCCTATGTTACTTCTGACTATGTTCTTGAAGTGAAAGATCAATGTTGCTACTTTAGCATATTACGGGCGATCATGAATAGATATGGCCTATGGGACGTGTCTAGGAAAGCAATTGTTTTGAAATTGAGAGAGACATGAGTGCGAATGAAGACTATTGTTGTTTTACATCTATCACATGTATTTACTGGTCGACCAATTATATTACCCTCTATGGTTGCGGATGTAATTGTAAATATATGGTGTTTTTGAGAATAGTCAAGTATAGCCTTTAAGGGATAGGTATACTTGGACTGATGTAACAAAATATGTCTGGGGCACTGTGAGACATTGATTGTTTATTTTTTTTCGGGATTATAGCCATTATGTCATCCCTAACAAGTGCATAATTAGAGCTCCCAAGTGCAAGCGTACTCACTGGTCGCACGGCTTACTTGCTAGTATGAATTGTTCTGTAAAGTTGATGAATGTTGAACGCCTTGCCTTATATTCTTGATAGAGCGCGATCAAGCTCATCATGTCTGAGTGGGAGATGTTATACTTTAGCTGGTACGTCCATGATGGGGTGCAATTGGAACGCATCGTTTCGTCTTGATGTGTTATGATGGAAAGACACTAATGTAGGGATACGAAGGGAGACGTATAAAAGCCTCCCAAACACAACCGTTGGATGTGTTGGCAGATCATTTGCACCAAAATTTCTCTCCCTTTCCATCAAAGAAAAAGGCGTTCCATTTTCTTCTTTACGAGAACGATTTGCATTTACGCCGTGGAAATCGGGTGCTTTCCTCATGATCGCGTCCAGACCAACGTGAGGTAATATTGTTCGTGTTTCATTGGCAATTCAACGTTCGTTCCGGGGTTAATTGCTATTTGTGCATTGGAATCGGGTAAGTCGTCTTCCACCGACATGAATTCCAACAAGATTTCATATGCAAGGAAGCCAATATGATTATATTACCGGATTATTTGCAGCAATGCCCCCATCAATGAGGTTGAATTCTCTCACTTTGCCTGTGGAGTCCTCAATTTCAAACTGATGGGCTCGGAGATAAGTTGGTGCTGCTAAAGTCGAAATGCATATGTCCGAGAGCAACGCATCCATGATTGGATCTTTCTTCAGCTGTCGATAATTTGACAATAATTATGTTTATAATCCTTGTAAGAGTTCATTGTCTATATATCTCGAAAACCCTAAGGATATTCTTAGATTTCAAGAAGATGATGAAGGAATCAATGACCTGGTAGCTAGAGAAAATAGTTGGCTGAAGGCTCTTGATGTTGAACGTCGGTATCACGACGTTTGTCAATGTTTGGTGCAATCTTTTTGTCTCCAAGTTCCTCCCTCACGACACTGTGAAGGTATTTTCCATCGTATTTGGGTCCCGCCATGGCTTTGATCATCTTCATAACCGGTTTGAAAGGGCAACTGCGTAGTTTTAGGGACATTAATTTCGATCAATCAAGAAATAGTTAAACCATGATAGAGATTACCAACTTCTTTATGTTTTTCTTTACTTGTCTTGGGGGAAGATTTTAGGGCAGTGATTGAGATAGAAGTCTTTGATATCTTCGAGTACAGGGCGGTTGTTTTCATCTGGAGTGGCTAGCATGGCAGTAACGAGGCCACCAGTGCTTGTTCCAGAAATAACGTCGAAATAGTCCACGATTCTTGGGTCTTTGCCATCTAGTTTCTGCAAGATTCCTAAAATATTTTTAGCTCGAAATCAGTGTATCAGATATAGGTTATATAAAGATTGGTTGCGTCTTTGCCATCTAGTTTCTGAAAACAGTCTTGTCCTTTTAAAGTTTGCTTAGAACATGCATGCATAAAACCTTTTACATGCATGCATGCATGCATTAGGAGAACTGCATGCAAATCATCTAAGTGCATATAAATCTAACGAATATTGTTTTTTCTCACTAAAATTGATATACATTTATGTTAAGAAAATCACTAAGCAGATATTTGTAAAGATTGTGAAGCTTGCTAATATATTAACAAGACCAGTGAAATATATTGATGACGGATACGACAAAAGTCGTATACAGCATGCCCACCTGAAGCTCTGACTCTAGGAAATGAAGAATGGTTCCAGGGATAAGCCCTCTTATCCCATCACCATCGATACTCAGAATGGTGATCGAATTTCCATAAGTTGGAGGCTTAAGGGGCAAACTCGGTGATCTTTCCATTAGCAAATTGAGTTAAATGAAACAAAATGAAAGGAAGTACTAACAAGTATGCACTCTAGGTGCCTTTGAGAGTCGTTAGAGAAGGGAGAAATAGGAAATGTTTTGAACAAGTGTTCAAGTTTGGAGAAGGAGCTAGTTTGCGTGATGGCTTTACAGTGCATGAGCCATTTGCGTGATGGCTTTACAGTGCATGAGCCATTTGCGTGATGGCTTTACAATGCATGAGCCACTCGTATTTATAGTCTCTCATTCCCCTCACATTTTCGCTAGGTTTCACGAAACGGTACGATTCGAATTCGACCGGAATCGTACGAAGGTGGTTGGAACTGGTTAAGTTGGACGCGAGATTCTTCATTTACGGAGATCATATTGAAAAGTCCAAATTCGAAAGGGCTTCGTCAACATTGTAATCGAATGGCTTTCGGTGGGCATCGAAATTAGGTCTTCACTCGGAGAATTTCTGGTGAGACTTTTAGGAGGCTCGTGGGTTTGAAGACAGCTTGTGAGCCGTACAGTAGAGCGAACTTGTACTTGGCCATGATAGTGGCTAGCGATCGACCAAGGGCTCAAATGAGATTAATTTTTTTAACACTGTCTACACAACTTGCTCTCGGGGTTAGCTTTGTTTTCTTCACAAGATTAAATGGACGTTGGATGCACAACGTTTGGTGCATTGCTCAAATGAACAACATGGGAAGACAATTCTAATTATGGTTTTGATTTAATAAAAGGTTCTCGAAAGGCGACGAATATGCTGTCTTTCGACAAAGGTGTGAGACCATTAATGAATGCAATCCATCCATCTGAATTCGAAAACCATCGGACATCGATTGATGAAGGCGACTTTGAAATGGTTTGTCATGGAAATTTCAAGAGAGGAGAAATGGTCACACCCAATCAAATTGCGAGCCAAGTTCTCAGTTTTCGGCAAACATTTAAGATGACAGGAAAATCCCACGGGTCCTTCTTATCCATTCGATTGCTCGGGAAGAAGAGGCATTGACTTTTATTTTCGATAAGTTTGTCTCCATTTCCCGATAAAAAGACATCTACTTTGGTTTATCGTGATAATTAATTATCGATCAAAATAGTCGCGTCTTATTGGCAAAAAAAAAAAAGAAGAAAAAAAGTCAAAGTATAAAAATGAAACTATTCAAAAGAATATGCAGGTATTTTTCTTTCTAGAAAATCCACAAAACGTTTTCTAAAGGTACTTAAGGACGATTTTCCGTAACTAATATCAACATTTTGGATGATCTTGAAAACATATGAGATTTTTCATGGCAGAAAAAAATAATTTGCAGTGTGCAAAAGCTAATAACTAGTTTTTTTTTTTTTTTTGGTGGTAATTTGGACCTCCAGATTAGGTAGATGAATGAACATCCAATGCACAAAGTATGTCGCTATACTCCATGACACAGAATAATACGACACAAAGCCCGGTATGTGAGTTAAACATCAATGAAAACCCCATTTGATCCTCTCTTATTATGACTTGAAAGGCCATTGCCAAAGGAAAATAGGATAAACTTAGAAATACTAATTCATTTTCAAATTTATTATTTTTTAAACTCGAAGCACACGCAATTAATCTAATCTAGAGCAGTCATCTCGATGGTGGAAATATATACATAGATACATATATATATATATATATATATATATATATGTGTGTGTGTGTGTGTGTGTGTGTGTGTGTGTGTGTATTGTTAAAAAGTGCCTTGTGCTTACTTGTTAAACAATTAAGAAAAACAGTAGTCAATTTCACCAACTATACTTGTCGTCACAACCTTCTCAAAAGTGAACCTCTAAAAGGAAAACTAATGATTACTAAACAAACACTTTGTGTGAACTTTTCTAAGCTCAAATAAATCACAACTTTGGGATTTTATTTTAATCATTTAAACATGCAATTTAATTTATCTATGAGTCGTCACTAATTCATTATGGGCTAATTAGAAACCCAAGAAATGCTTTTGCAAACCATAAAATCCATGGATACACAATCTTGGTTAGGCTAGATAAATCTAACGCAATTTTGGTCTATTTTCTCTTTATTTGAAAAAACTTTTGCTAGCTATCTTGGTTAGTTTTTAACTTAAGCCACTAACATACGAGAGGTAATCATGCAGGTGCACTAGCAAAAATTTAACAACCAATAATCAAAGTACTAAATAAACTGTTAAGGATAGGGCAACGACATAAATACCCCAAAACAGGCAAAAGCCTGTCAATTCCAATAATTGTTCTTCAATATGCCAATTAAAAATGCATGCATAGCCTATATATGACTTCTAAATGATTCTTTTTGGATTTTTCTTTTTAATGAAAAATAATTTATATGCAATGCATGACATGCAATTTTATCTCGAATAATAGCTATGTGCCTAATTCAACATGACATGTAATATACTAATATGCAATCTATATGACCTAATTATAATGACAAGTAACATTAATATGAACTGTTCTAGCATGACATTCGATTTAAATTAAGGTTAATGCCACGAAAAACCTTAAACTAGTACACACGTGACAAATTTATTCAAAATAATTTTTTAAGTATCAAAACCTCAAAACTAGTACACTTTTGATAAATTTACCTCAAACTAATTTTTTTACTACTAAAAAGCCAAACCGGTATATTTGTGACAAATTTACCCTCTGTTAGTTTCCATTAAATTAGATTAATACCACAAAAAATTAAAAATGATATGCTTGCAAAAAACAAAGTGTAAAACCCCATATCAGTTCACTTGTTAATTTGTCGTCCACCTTAGTAATTTGAGGGTAAAATTTAATAGAGACTAACTAATGATAAATTTGTCTTTTTACCAAAAAAAAAAAAAGAAGATAAATTTGTCACAACAAATTTGGGGTTTTTCGTAATATTTATCCTTTAAATTATGATCCAAAACATGCAATTATTAAATGGCATGAAATTATGATGCGGAAATATGACATGGCATTTATGATGACATGGCAATGATGATGTGGAAATACAAAACTAATCCTATGTGAGATATGTATATAATTTTTTTTTTTTTGTGATTTTCTTTTAAGAATAAGATAGAAAACTACCTAAAATATATGATTACCTAATTTAAATTTGGAATTAATTTATATTAAATTCTATTCTAAATTAGGAAATTTCCTAATTTCTACATGATTCTTAAATATGCAATTCTAACTAGTAAACTAATCTATCCTGACATGTAATGCATTTTTTTTGTATTTTCCAAAATAGAAAAAATCATTATATAAAAGGCATGAAATATAATAAATCATAACAAAATATTGATTAAACTCAAAATAAGAAACAACTATAATCGAGGATCCGATCTTAAGTCTTAAAGATTGAAATCGTGATATTACTTACGACTCAAAAGGACACTTCCTATTCGTGAACCAACTAAAATCTCAAAATAAATCGTGTAAGAGTTGAAATAACCACAATTTAGGCAATTAAATATTTGAATCAAATATAACTTAGGAAATTTCTGGAAGTGGACTATCGACTCAAGCAACGACCGATAGTGAGGGTGGTCAGAGGTGACCAGTGAGGAACGGCAAGAGCGGGAAACATCGACGTTAGAAACTATGAAAATCAAAATGGAATGTGTGGATCTTTGATGCTTGATTCCTTCGGCGAAGTTGAAGAACTAGGTTTTAGAGCTTTCCTCACAATTTTATTGCATTCTGACTTAGCACGAACACATACTCACTGTTTTTGTGAGACCATGCACTGAGCTCTTCAGTCTTGATCCATAAGTCCGATGGTTCGGTTTTCTCATTCAAAGATATATTTCCAAATATTTTCTCATCAGTCCACCTGACAAACTCAAGAACAATGTCTTACTATACTCTCCATAAATTTGAGTGCGGTCAACAGTTAACAAATGCATACTCATAGATTTCGTGAAACTGTCTGCTGGAATTCAAGAACAATGTCTTACTATGCTCTTCATAAAATTTGAGTGCAATCCAGTCTTTTAACGAATGCGTGTGTCTATATATATATTTGGGGGCCGTGGGAGAGAGGGAGCTCGTCTATGTCTTTTTTCTTTGCTCTCTCGTGTCCATTTTTTCTGTTGTGAATTGCCAATCCCTTTGTGAACCCTCAAAACATATATTTATAGGTGTAAGTTTAGGGTTTCTTTTAAGATCAAACCCCTTACTTTCCTATCTTGGACTATAAGAGATATACCCTATCTTTATCAATAGGAAACTCTTCTCTTTTCTCTTATTAATTCAAGTTGTGATAATATCAAATTTAATTGCTCCCAAGTTTACTTTTAATAAAACAATTCCAACTAGGTACCCTCTATCTATAAATATTCGATCGCCATGAAGATTTAATGGGCTCATTTTGATTTTTCATCTTATGGGCTTAGCTCAGTTAATTCAATTAAGATCAACCTCCCTCACTTAAATCCATTAGCTCCAATGCAATTATATGGATTTAATTAAAATGCTCATAATATCTATATGCAATTTAGTTAATATATATTTTTTTTATTTAGGGATCGGGATCCATCCCAATTTTTTTTTATGTAATTAATGATTAAATGGGTCGTCAAAATTTGTGTATCAATAGTAAGTCAGATTGCACTCAAAATTCCTCAAGTTTCTTTGGTGTTTGTTTCTCAAGAATGTGTGGTGTGGACTTGCTAATTCCTAGGGTTGAAGTTGGTTGACATTAGCTGATTTGCATTACAAGCTCAAGATATTAAATGAGACCTCTTAATAAGTTGAAAGAGGAAGAAGTAGTGATGTTTATGAGCACTTGAACAATTTCTCCATGGAAAAATTGTCCAACAAGTTCTAAACCTATTGCTTTTTTGTTTATTTAGTTATAACCTTTTCGATTTTGCTAATATAGTTCCAAACATTTTTATGTTTGCCAATATAGTCCATTTGACCAGTTTGGCCAGAAACTCTAGGTGTCTTATGTAGTATGGGTGGTGTTGATGTAAAGTTTTCTTAAAATTTTTTAATATCTCGAATTTTTTATTAATTTTTATATTTCATTGTCTTTTTTCTTTTCTTTTTTTCTACCGGTCGCCTAGCTTTGGCAATGGCCGATGACTGGCTAATATAGTCCATTTGACTAGTTTGGCCAGCGATGGTTGCCCTTGTCACGCCCCGATCCTCGGGCATGAACCCATCCCTCACCTGGTCGATTAATAGTGACGTCTGAAGACGATATAAAATCCCTAGATAATAAAATAATGGGATAGAAAAGTAGGACTAAAAACTCGAACTTGAAAACCAACACACTTATATACATATATAACAACTCAATCATATATATACATATACAAGCCACATTAGAAAGTCGGTTTCTATCCAAATAGGTTCAACAGAAATAAGTCATTCAATAGGAGTGGGGTCTCAATCCTCATCAGGATCATACTCCAGATCATCCTTGGAGTCCTCCGACTCCTCTTCAAGTTCTTCCTCAGGCTCTTCTTCCGGTTTCTCTTCCGATTCTCCTCCAGGCTCTTCCTCACATTCCTCATCCTATTCAGCCATCTCTCCTTCTTCATCACTCTAGTTAACGCCCTCAACTAAGTTCACTGGAGAGTCAGAGTCATCCTCAAGATTAGGATCCTCTGCATCCACCACCGATCCATCTTTATGGTCTGCTATACCCTTTCCAAAAGCAACTTCCAGAACGAACCGGGGTACATCAGATAAGCACAGGACCCTCCCTTCGCCCGTCATGATAGTGGCGATACCATAACCGGTACTTATAGGGCACCTTATTGGGTTCATTCACATCAATCCAGACAGTTGACTTCACTAATACATATTCTAGCCCTTTGGGGGTGGGGGTGTATCGGGAAGTGGTATACTATCTTAGTGATCTTTTCGGGTATACCAAAATGCATGGGAGGACGAGGAGGTGGGGGTGCTACTAGCTAGGGACCTGAAATGTGTCCCACAACGGTGTGACATCCTCATTTTCCAATTTTATTTTCAGTAAATTAAGACGGGCATTTCATTGGCATGCATATAGTTCCTTTCCTTGAGTCGGCTACTCATGTAAAAACTAGTTTATCAAGTGAAGCCGTTAAGAAATTCTAATGCATCAGACTCGAGAATTTGACTAGGAAGTGACCTTTCGACCGAACTAATCTGCAAAGGTCATTGCGGCACAATTAAAAATCGATTAGAGACCGAAGATAGGTAAATTCGACAGAGGCATGTGATCAAGTGTGAGTGATTTCACTAGATCGCACAATTCTTGTCAATCGGCACTGGATCGACTTTTCTGTCGATTGGGCACCCTGTGTCCGTATGTGAAATCTTGAGATTACCCTGACAATTGAGAGTTGCCAATGTGTCAAAGATGTACATTGTGGCTTGAATTGATCAACCACAGGTCAAATGTAGGAAAATTTCTAAAAGCTAACTGATAGATCAGGATGTGCTAGTATCGTGCCAAAGTGAAATTAAACGTGAAATTGAAATCGAATTCAGAAATTGGAAGTCGTGGTATGTCACAAATCTTATTAGGAACATTGGATTAATTTATGGACTTTAATTGTACTCATTTGGAAGATAATTGATTGGAAATTGAAGAATTTAATGTATAAGACTCCATGCCACAGTGGAAAATGAAATTGGACCTATTGAAGATAGTTGTAGAGGATTTGAAATTAGTGGAAGATGACATCACCTTATGTCACGGTGGTTGGGCCAAGTGAGGAAGAAGTTGACAAGTGAAGGGAGGAGATTGCTTCTCAAAAAGGGCCCATCAACATCATCTTCTCCAATTGACTTCTTGGAATTTGAAATTGGAGGAGGGAGAGAGGGAATCGACTGGTTGGAACCAGCAGCCCCGACACCCCCCTTTGTCCGCCCTTGTTCGCTCACTCATCGCTGCTTGCACTCTCGTCGCTGGAGTTTGCCGCCGTCGCTCGTTTGCATGCGTCCGCATGTCCGCTTGCCTCTCCTCCTCCACAACAACGTCCCTGGCTGTCACTCCCTCTAGCTCCATTGTCCTTCGTCTCTCAGTTGTTGCTCGCCATTCGCCAGCCACCGTTAGGCCAGCTAGCTTCGCCGAACTGTCGCTAGTCACCACCTGAGTTACCGTCGCCTCCTTCCGGTAGTCTTATGCGCCACCAGCAGCCGTGCAGCCCCCTTCCAGCAGAGGTCAGTAGCTGGAAGTTCCAACAAGATCTGGTTCTTCAAGGCTTATTTTGGACACCTTTCGATTCTCATTTGGTGTTGTTCCGTTAGATTTGTTGATCGCCTTGCCATGCTCTTTGCCGAAGACTCATCGGAGGGCGATTCCGGTGAGTTTAGCTCACTAAATCTTGATTAGAGGGTTAATGATGCCTTAAGTGTGTTTAGCTTAGGTTGATTCAGATTAGGTGGTTAGATTAGTTTATTTAGTTGTGGATTATATTAAGGTGTTTAATTAAGTTAAACCGTGTTTAGTTTAAAGTTAAGTAGGTTTATTTTAATATAAGCCTTGATGTGACTTAAAGAAATTTATTTCTGATTTAAATAAATGTTTCGAAATTATTGGATTACTTAATAATATATTATATTATGAAAATGATTAAAATATTATTTTAAAAAAAATTCGAAAAATTATTTCTGACCTCAATTGCTCAGAATTTCGTGCTAATCACTGCTGTGTATTTAGAATTTAAATTTGATGAGTGGTTAATACAAATTGAGTGTTGATTATGAAAAATATGGATTTTAGTTAGAAAATCCCAAGTGTCGGGTTTGGCACCAAAATTGAATTTTTAAGAATTAATATTGTAATTGGAGTATGTGAGTGAAATGCAAAGTATCCAGGGGTCAGTATTGAATTGTCGTGTGTCGGTTGAAAGACTTGGTCGCAGTAGTGGTTAGGCCAATAGGACCTTTATTCCTCTAGAAATGCCGTCAACAGAGCGACGTGGCTCAGGTCGCAGTAGAGGCTAGGCCAACTGGACCCATGCTCTTTTGGGAATGCTGTCGACGTGGTGACGAAGCTGCGCTCCAAAGGGGGGAGGCGATGCCTGGCATTAATGTCAATAGATAGCTGAACTGTGAGTTGGCTATGCCATTGTGTGGCAGTGAATAATAATTGGAACACTTGCTATGATTGTGAAATATATGAAATTGATTGTGTTCCAATGAGTTAAGTTCTTAATACTACCTGTGATTGAGTGATATGAACTATACTAACCTGCAGGAAGGAAATAAGACGAGGTAAGTCTTTTGTGCTGTGTGGCTAGACCACTCTTGGGCATATTTTCTTTCTAATAGGGGTTTAGGAGGGGTGAACTTGCTGAGACAATGTCTCACCCCGTTGTGGGAAAATATTGCAGGGCCGTAGATGGCAGGACCTTCGGAGAAAAATAGTGTCCCAATGCACATTGTCGAGCAGGTGCACAGTCTTCTTGACCCTAGGAGTCATTGGGTCTATGAGCTGATCAGGTCCACCGTCTGGATTTAGGAGACCGTGGATGTCAGGGTACCATATAGGTTTAGGGCATGGTTCCGTTTTGGGGCCAATAGCTTTAGGATTAGTCTATTCGATAGTTTTGATATTCCACATACTATGGTGGATGCCATTTTGGATGAAGGTGTAGCTGACCTTCCTGATGGTGGTGTAGACAACCCATCGTCTCCGGACCTAGTGCAGTCAGATGTGGAAGATGTGGGATCGACGAACGAGTCCGACTAGTAGTCATAGGACTGTTCCTCTTTTTGGTGGACCGATCCCTGTTGTGCAGACTGACCCATTTTTTATGCACATAGTCTCTGACCCATTTTTGGTGCATATAGTCTCTAATCCTGTTGGTGTATGTAAACCCTGGAATGATTGTATATGAAAGTATGTTTTTTTTTTTTTAAATGAATTGGTTTTTCCTTATGTCCTATCCCGTGTGTTTTTGTCAGGGGTTTTATAATACGTTTCGCTTGCGCAATAATTAAATAAATGGGGTCGGCGACACTACCTGGGAATGTCACATTTTCATGGCCATGGTGGGTTGTTCATGTGTCTCACGGTTTGGGGCGTGACATCCCCAATTAAGTGGTATCGGAGCATGGTTTATGTATGGAGTGATAAGGTGCGTGGGAGTCATGGGATAGTTGGTAGGAAATGCTTTTATCATATTGGTGCAAGTGATTGTTAGATGTTTGTTAATTTGTTGGTGAGGTCACTCAGATTCTAATGTGGTATTGGAATTTGCAAATAGGCATCTATATTGAGCTTGTAGCATGAGTGACTGAGTGCCGAGAGCTGCTAGGAAGAGAGCAGTAGGCCCCAAGGTGCCCTGGGAAGAGCGCAGGCTGAGGCCAGTGCGAGTGGTGTAGCATCGCCTCCGGACGATGTAGTAGCCCCTGAGGATCCGAGATTTGTTGGAATCATGCAGATGCTTGAGTTGATGGGTGATAGACTAGACCAGCAGGCCGTCGCTTCAGTCACTGCTACCACCGTTGCCACCAATGTTGCTAATGCTGCCAATGCTGCTGTCGCCGCGGTTGCCGCCACCCTGCTGTTGCACCTGCTATCGCTGTACCGGTCGTCGAACTTGAAGTGGAACCTATTGAAATTCCGCTTGAGAATATGGCCACTGGGAGGCCTAGGCATAAGTTGGTAGAACATTGTTTGAGGTTCAATCCGCCAAAGTTCACAAGAGTGGGAGATCCCGAAGCTGCAGCACTATGGATTCAGGAGGTAGAGAATGCATTTGAGTTACTGATGTGCACCGAAGCAGAGAAGGTCGTCTTGGCAGCCTATCAATTGAGGGGGATCGCAGCTACATGGTGGAATACTAATAAAGGGATAGTGTTCCCTGAAGGTATAGTTCCAGAGTGGAATGCTTTTCTTGAGGTCTTCAATGAGAAGTACTTTTTCTAATTGTGCTAGAGAGGTGAATATGGCGGAGTTTCAGTGCCTTTGTCAAGGTACAATGACAGTCGATAAGTATGAAGTGAAGTTCCTGAACTGTCACAGTATGCCCCTGAGTTAGTTCAGAGACTGTCAAACCAAACTTGGAGGTTTAGAGATGGGCTCCGACCGGATATGAGGAGCTTGTTGGTACCATTAGATCTGAAGGAGTACAATGACATTTATAAGCGGGCCCAGCTGATTGAGAAAGACCAAAATGAGAGAGCTGCCGTATTTGGATCGCGGTTTAATTCGAACAGAGAAGGTAATCGATTCGGGAAGAGACCGATGTTTGGAGGAAGATATCCTGTTCCATTTAACATGAAGGGTAGGATAGGAAAGCTAGCGTCGAGACCGAATGGTGTGTGTCGTCTATGCGGAAGATGACATGGTTCAGCCCCGTGTCCTCCTAGGACGGGTGCCTGCTATGAGTGTAGCCAGTAGGGTTATATAGCCAGGAACTGCCCTAGAAATCAGATGAGACAACGTCAGTTGCCGCCGCTGCCACTGTTGGGTCAAAACAGAGGAGTTGCGCCACAGATCATGCCGTAGGGTAGATTGAACCGACCTCCAGCTTAGGGAAGGACATATGCGATCACTAGAGGACAGGCGAAGGATGTGCCTAATGTGATCACATGTATGGTCTTACTGAATGACCAACCTGCTTATGCTTTATTTGATACTGGAGCTTCTCATTCATTTATAACTGAAAGATATGTTAAGTTGGTAGAATTAATTCCTGAGTTGTTGGAGTCTGTGATTAGCATATTTACACCGTTGAAGGATAAGGTGTTAGCTACAGTGTGTTGTTTTGGTTGCAAGTTAGTGATTGGTGAGCAAGAGGGGAGGATAGACTTGATAGTCCTAGCCATGTATGATTTTGATGTGATAATTGGTATGGACTGGCTCACCAAGCAACGAGCTAAAATGGACTATTATTGCAAGGTGATTCAGTTTAACCTGTTAGGGGGTAAGATTTTCGAATTTATTGTGAGTCGAAGAGGACCTTTGGTTTTCTTAATCTCATTGCTCGAGGCAACTCGCTTGCTAGGCAAGGGTTGCCAAGGTTACTTGGCGACTGTCGAGGAAGGCAAGAGAGGTGCCCGTCTGGCTTGTGGAGGAAGAGAGGGAGATAAGGGCTCCACACGCCTTCATTTTCCTAGTATTTGTCCCATTTGACCATCCATGGCCACTAGCTACTCCTTGGCTATCAATGAGCCACCAAAGCACACCTAACAACCCTTGAAATGGTCAAAAACCATAGGGGATGGAGGGGTGTACGAATTTACACGGGTTCTTCCCAAATTGGTCACTTACCGATTCTCAAATCAACTCAATTCGGCCTCAATAAATTCCGTTGTCAAGTCCTCGACCAAATTGATATTTTTCCTCACGAATTGATCCATCTTGCATCCCAATTGCGAGATTAAAAACAATCCCCGGCTTTTTCTGAACCAAAACGGTTATATGCCGACTTTTTCCCGAAAAGTCTCGGGTTGCAGAAAAAATCTTCTGAGACTGAGTTGACGTTCTTAGAATTTATTGTGACATGATAGAATCTTCAATTTCTGAAATCGGATTCAAATTCGTGGTTAATTTCACTCATGCACGTTTTTAGCGTGACCTAGGCTATCAAGTAGTTTTCAGATATTCTAAGTGCAAATGACCTGTTGTCGATTTTCTTTGAGTCACAATGAACCCACTCGACTCATTGGTGACTCTCAGTTGTCGTGAAAATCTCGAGGATTCAAATACGGATACAAGGTACTAAAATGATAGAAAAATCAGTCTAATACCAGTTAACGAAAATTTTCTAATTTAGTGGTGTCACCCACGATTAACCACATATCTCTGTCGAACCGATCTATTTCTGATTTCAAATCGATTTTATACTATGCCGTAATGGCCTCTAAAGATGAGCACGGTCAAGCAATCGATTCCTAGTCAAATTCTCAGGTCTATCGCATTAAAATTTGTTAATGGCTTTCCTGGATAGTCTAGTTATCTCGAGAGTGATCAGCTCTGAGAACAGCCATATAAGCGCATCGATGAAATGCCCGATTTATTCAATAGAAAATAGAAGTGAAAATCTAGGATGTCACAGCCTTCTAGCAAGGTCGACCCTTGCTGGCCTTTGGTGAGAGACAGCCTTACTTTGACATCCCAAATTTTCAGTTCTGTTTTCTATTGGATAAATTAGGCATTTCATTGACGCGCCTATAGGGCTATTCTTAAAACCGATCACTTTCGAAATAACTAGACTATTCAGGGAAGCTATTAAAATTTTTTAAGACAATAGACCTGAGAATTCGACTAGAAATCGACTTCTCGACCGTGCTTATCTTTAGAGGTCATTATGGCACAGTTAAAAATCGATTTGAGATCAGAGATAGGTCTGTTCGACTGAGATGTGTGGTTAACCGTGGGTGACACCACTAAATTGGAAAATTTTCGTCGACCGGTCCTAAACTGATTCTTCTATTGTTTTGGTATCCCGTGTCTGTATTTGAATCCTTAATATTTTCACGACAACCGAGAGTTGTTAATGAGTTGAGTGGATTCATTGTGACTCGAAGAAAATTGACCACGGGTTATTTGCACTAAAAATCTCCGAAAACTACTCGGTAGTCTAAGTCACGCTAAAAACGCATCGAATGGAAATTAACAGCGAATTCAAGTCCGATTTCAGAAATTGAAGTTTTTGTCATGTCACAATAAATTTTAGGAGTGTTGACTTAGTCTTAGAAGATTTTTCTGAAACCCAACACTTTTTGGGAAAAAGTTGTCGCATGGCCGTTTTTGTTCAGAAAATGCCGAGAATTGTTTTTTATTTCAAATTTGGGAAGCATGATGGATATATGGGTGAGAAAAAATATCAATAGGAGCATTTATGTGCCAATTGATTTTATTGAGACCAAATGAGATAGAATTAAAGAGGAAATATTGTCCAATTGTTTGGAAAATGCAAGAATTCGTAGCTCCCCCTCCTCCTAGCCATTTTGGACCATTTGGCATGTCTAAGAAGAAGTCTTGGTTGCCTAATGGAGGCCAAGGGAGTATGCATGGCCATGAATGGTCAATGAGACCATGGTGTGGAAGAAATAGCCATGGTGGAGCCCTTGTCTCCCCACATTCTTATCCCTTCCCTCTCTCTCTCTCTCCCTTGGCTGGCCAAACCCTCTCCCTCCCCTCCATTCTTGACGCTAGCAACTAGCAGGAGAAGCCGGAGCGGCCGTCGCATGCTTGGACGCCATTGCACGCCGTCACCATCCCCGGAGACCATTGTCCGCTCATGCGAGCACCACCCGCATCCCGCCTTCCTCACGCTATCCAACCTTCTATTCAGCCACTACAGGTGGCTGTGGAAAGCCTGTCAGAGCCCGTTCAACCGCCGTGGACCACCCCCTTCAAGCCACCAAAGTCTCCTCGAGCCTTGTCGTCCACTCAACTTTGTTTTCTCTTGTTTTCAGTCAAGATCAGATCAGTACTTTTGTGGGTTTTCAGCACCATTCCAAGCCAATTTTGAGATGTTTCCGGGCCTCGGATCTTAGGCCCGCTTTGGAGAAAAACGTCCCCCGCGATGTTCCCAACGTTTCGATCTGAATAGATTGCATGTTAGGCATTTGGTTAGGGTAGTTAGCAAGCATATATGCTCTATTATTTATTGAATGAGTCTCGGTAATTTTCCGAGCTCGTCTCGGCTTCTAATTAGGCATTACGGGCCTAAATTGGATTTGTTGCATTTATTTAATAATTTTTGTAATTATTAATCAATTAATTAATTTCTAGAAATTAGGCAAGAATAGCCAACAACCGGAACTTTATACTGATTATCGTGGTGCAGTCTGTTTATTTATTTGAGTGTTGATTTGTGCTAAATTGAATTAAATATGATTTTGAAATTTTATTCCTAAGTTATTCAATTTCAGAAATTGATTGGAAATGACCAAGCGTAGGACTATAGTGCCGTTAATGTTTTGATGGGCTATATGTAAAGTGATAGAAAAGAAAGTTGTATTCCATGGCTCGGAGACCAAGAAAGTCGTCTGGGAGAATGCATGTGACTTGTGGATATTGTGTGGCTCGGAGACCAAGAAAGTCATCTTGGAGAATGCACATGACCTATGGATTTAATATAAAGTAATGAGAAAGAGAGTTGTAATACATGGTTCGGAGATCTAGAGTGTCGTCCTAGAGAATGCATGTGACTCGCAGATTAAATAAATCACCCGGGGATAGCACGTGGCTTGGTGATTAGTATGTCACCTTAGATAATGCACGTGGTTCATTGATTTGGTATATTACCTTTGAGAATGCATGTGGTTCGGTGATTAAGTACATCGCCTTAGAGAATGCACGGGGCTTAATGATTAGACATGTCGCCTTAAAGAATGCACATGGCTCAGTGACTAGATATATATACTGTCTGGGAAAATGAATAGTATGGATTAAAATGACCAGAAAATAATCTAAATGACATGTAATCGACTAGGTCGATTAATCAATAATTCGATTTGATTGGGTTATGTGATGTGATTGTGTAAATCTGATATATATACTGACTTGTATGAAGGAACTGAGGCCAAGGTAAGTCCTCTAGCTTGTATTGTGCTTAGGCAGCCTAAGGTATATTGGCTTCCTAATCAGGTCTTAAAGGGTAGAACTCGCTAAGACGTTATCTCATTAGTTATTGTCTAACCATTTCAGGTCCCTAGATGACCGCTCTTGAGTTTTTGGGTCGGCCTAAGAAGATCACAGAGCAGACCTCTTACTTTCTGTTTCATGGGTGCCCTAGGGGCTAGACTAATGAGCTAGTAAGGTCTATAGTTTGGGTCGATGCGGGTCTCACTCACAAGGTGCCCCATCGATATAAATCGTGGTACCACCGAGCTCAAGATGGCCAGAGAGAGGGTCCCCTACTAGAGTCGGAGATACCTCTGTGTGTTCTGGAGGCCGCTTTTGGAAAAGGCACCGCAAATCCCCCTCCGGGCTCGGTTGTAGATGTAGCAGACTTGAATTTTGAAGATCTCGGAAGTCTAGGACAGTCTGCTGAAGGCTCCAGTGGGGGTGTGGAGAATGATCAGGAGGAGGACGAGGACCCGTAGTTGGTGGAACCCCCACCCTTGCTTGTAGACCTTATTTCTGAACTTGTCTAAGTTGGATCTAACTTAGTAGTCCGCCTTATATGTATGTGTACTAGTTTGCAATGTATATAAGCGTGGTTGTTTTTGAAAGTTCGGAATTTAGTCCTATTTGTCTATTCCATTGTTTTATTGTTAGGGGATTAATTATATGCTTTCGCATGCGTATTAAAATGAATGGGTCAGCGATGCGTCCTGAGATATCGCTATTATATTGACCAGTTGAGGGATGGGTGAGTGCTCGAGGATCGGGGTGTGACACTTACCAAAGGCTGACACTTCCTAGCAAGGCTCAACCTCACTAACCTCTAGTGAGGGCCAACCTCACCCAAGGTTGGAGAATTGACCCCATGTCAGATCTCGACGAGGGCGATCTCATCGGCCATTGCCTTTGGTTGATTGCTGACTATGGCCAAGGCCTGGCGATTAGCGAGAGAAAAATGAAAAGGAAAAAAAAAAAAAAAAAAAAAAAAAAAAAAAAAAAAAGACTAAAAAATAAAAAATGCTAAAATTTTATAAATATTAAAAAATTAATAAAAATTGTCCATGTCAACATTACTCATACCCATAGGTTGCCCTATGTTCACATAAAAGATTTCTGGACAAAATTGGCTGGATGAACTACATTAACAAAATGTGAAAATGTCTATGATTCAATTAACAATATTAAAAAGGGTAAAACTAAATTAGCAAAAATGCAATAAATTTAAGATTTCTTAATCAATTTTCCCATTTTTCCCTAATAAGTAGCTAACTCCAAATTGGTGAAGTCAATGGATTTCTCTCTCTCTCTCTCTCTCTCTCTCTTAATTTCTATAATTACTTAGTATTATCCTTGGTCGTCGAATTTTCTGAGAAGTTTACTCCATAAGTTGGAGGCTGGAGCGGCAAACTTTTCAAGGACTTAATAATACGAACAAAACAGAAGCGCGTTGGGTGTCTCGTTGGGTGTCTCTCTCTGAGAGAGAGAGAGAGAGAGAGAGAGAGAGAGAGAGAGAGAGAGAACTTCAAATGTGTCGGGTGAGAGCTTTTTGGCCTTAGTCTTGAGAGAGAGAGAGAGAGAGAGAGAGAGAGAGAGAGAGAGAGAGAGAGAGAGAGAGAGAGAGAGCGAGCTGAGAGCTTTTTGGCCTTAGTCTTGGATACGATGCCAGTATATGCAGGTCGCATTTCGAGCAAATTTTGACCGAAATCCCACGTACGATCTTGCCCGGAATTGTTTTAAGTTGACCGGAGATTCTTCAATCCCAGAAACTGATTGAAATGTCAAAATTTTAAAGGGGAATTGTGTTAGACGCAAATTACGTAACCCCAAGATCTCCATAACAAGAACAAGAACAAGCATAATTGAGTAGAAAGATTAACGCACCTGTTTTGGAATCCATCAAATATAAAGCGAAAGCAGAAAATGGATTACCCACTCATCAAGGGGATCCCTTTGTTCTTGAAGCGGAAGCGGAAACACAATGTTCCACGCGCAAGTCCTTCTCCTCTATTGCCCTCCGTATCACCGGCTCAATGAGGCGACCCCCTCACGTGTAGCGTTAGGAGGAAAACGCCCCTTAGGTGAGGATACATGTGAGAAATTAGGGTTAGAGGAGAGACTTGAGCACTATTTATAGAGTTTCCAGCCAGTCCCTCTCATTACGGGCCAGGCTCAACTCGGCCCACACTAGCCAGCCCCAGGTTCAACTCGGCCCACACTAGCCAGCCCATATTAGACTAATTAAGAAATCTTCTATCTCACTTTAGACCAAACCCCGTAAAACGGTACACGTTAAACGGTAAATTACAATATCAATTAATGTAGTCCACAATTAGAAAAACTCTTACATTCTCCCACTTGGACTATATTAATTGAAATCGTACCTTATGTGCGCACATTGGTCCGGAGATAATTCTTAATAGTCAATCCTATCCCATAAAGTCTTAAACACCGAATCATGGCGGTAATCGCATGTATACACACGAGCCTTCCATGGTCACGAGTGCTCTCGACTTTATTAATATGGATTCAATATGGTAGTGTGTCAAATGGATAACATCTCTCATAGAGAGATCCCATTTGTCAGTCACCATTCTCTTACCTTAAGTGTCATAAAAAACTTATGCCACTAGAGAATGCTTTATGGTTTCAATGAACCCACATATGTCTTGTCCTTATGGTTAACCTTTCTTTATGTATCACAAGACATATGCACAAGGCTAATAACCAGATGCCCAGATGCTCCTAGCCTTCACTCAAGGTTTATACAATCCCTTGAGACTTTATCAATATGTATTCAACATAATAACAACACATTCAAAATATTTTATTGAATGCAAAAGTTGATACATATCAAACCGTTACAAAGTGTAACGAACACAGATGAAACCTTTATCAGAGTAAAGCCAAAATAGCTCCCACTAAACAACAATATCCGAAGATACTCCTAGGCCCATGCTTAATGACATGTCACTCAAATACACATAGACGTAGGTTTTTAATTAGTGGATCTGCAATCACAACATCTGTGAAAATATGTTATATTATAAGTCACCTTTCTGTACCGTTTCTTTATGATAAAAAATATTTGACCACTATATATTTAGACCCCTTGAGACCTCTGTAGTAAATAAATAATACTACAAATTTATTATCTCAATACAACCGTATGGGTCTATCCATCAAGTTAAAACGATCAACTCCGTCATGAGGTTCTGGAGCCTAAAAGCCCAAGTAACAGCCTAAAAGAATGTTACTAACACTGCTTATATAGTATAAGATAACAAAGAACTTTATTTACTGCACTTCCTACTAACATAAATCTGTATTCCATTATTGATTGCATGTCATCAGAACAGCTAACAAAGTTTACATCTAAATACTCTACTAACTGCAAGAATTGAACATAGCTATAAATTAGCATATAATCTCTTGTCTTCTTTAATTACCTTAAAACCTTCTTGACAGCAACCCGGTGATCATGTCCGAATCGACCGATATCCGCCTAGAAGTCCCGTCACAAAGACAACATTTAGTCTAGTGCAAATTCGAGCATACATTATACTTTTAAGTGCATTGACACAAGGTACACCATTTAATTAGATTTTTTTAATATCTAAATAAGGACAATGTGATGATTTAGTCCATCACCCTTAACAAGGAGCAATTCTGGCTTGCAATAATATATATTGAATATTTCCAATATACAATCAGCAAATGTCCTCCGAGAAAATCTAATATAATATGGCAAAAATAATCCTTACAGACCTCAGTACAAATGATAAAAGATGTCTCAAGGTCACAACTTTTAAGCAAAACATCATGTACATAAAGTATGAGAACAAATAAATTTCCTCCCACTGACCTTGCAGTATATTGAATTACTTTGTTCCCAATTAAACAAAATAACAACACTATGAAACTTTAATAATATTGTCTGGAAACTTGCTTAAGACCATGAATTAGAATTTTTCAGTCTACACACAAGTTTACTTGAATTTGCTACAAAATCACACACAAATTTACTTGAATCTGCTGCAAAATCATCCAGTTGCACAATATAGATTTTGTATCTATTTGGCGTAACTCCATATATAAATAAATAAATAAACTATTAATGCCGCATTCACTCTGAAAGAATCTTTTAAAGAAATAGTTATTTCTTCACTATAAACAATCCACCCCTCTTTCGAGTGAAAACTTTAGTTACCAATTTGGCTTTAAATTCCACAATCTTTCTTTGAAATTCTTTTAGTTTGTACACCAATTTGCAACTAATAAACTTGTGATCTTTAAACAAGTCGGTGAGTTTCCAAACATGTTTCATAGATTGTATATCGCCTTTTATGGCATCTAATCACATACTTAATTGACAACAAGAAACGACATTTATATAAGTTGCTAAAAGAACAATGTAGTGGATATTATAATCATGCTCTCACAAATAGACTATATAGTATGATGATATAACCGATCGTTTTTCCCTAACAAATCTCTTTAATAAACCGCAACCACTTCATTCCGCACTTGAGAGGTATAAGAAATTTCATTATAAATTATATCAAGAATAGTACCTTGAACCTCAACAAGTTTAGTCTATGGTACGGGAGATTCCATAATTATACGTATAGGTAAAGACAAAGACACAGTGATCTTCCATCATACTATTATCTTTAATAGTCTGAGAGCAGCTATCCTCTACAATTACGTCAATATTTAGAAATTTTAGAATATGTGATTTCATAATTCTTGTACCTTCTTTAGGGTCATAAAATCAATACCCCTTTTGTATATGAAAAAATTGCTTTCATAATATCAGCCCACAAAAGACCAGATAAATTAGTCTTACTAATCATACTCATCACAATGTTCAATATGGCGCATTTATGCCTTTCGCCCAAATCTTTTTGTCAGAATTTTTAGGTATAGTAATTAAATTACCACCCCAGAATCTACCAAGTATTTGACAAATGACCCTTTAAGCTATTTCGCATTGTCATACTTGCCAAAATACTCATTGCCACCGTTAAACCCGACAACTTTTAAATCATATACGAGATGTATATGTCATTAGGACTTAAACACAATTTTTGCAGATGTGTCCTAATTTCAATATCAAACAAGACATAATTTCAAGCAACTAAGGCTTCCTTCATCTTATAGCAAAGTGCGGTTCGCGAGGCAAACCTCTTTTCAAGTTTTCAGAGTGGAACGCTTCATGGACAATAAGCAAATTCAATTGCTCTTTTCTCAAGCAACAAATCATATGTCCACAACTTAAAATTTGAAGCAGTAAAAAAAAAAACCTCAATGATGACGGAATTACCATTTACAAAAAAGGTGACTGAAAAACAAGCAATGTATATAATTAGCATCATGTGAGTACCGTGTAACTTGACGTACAAGTACACATCCAGAGAGTTACACGCATAATCATATAATCACCTTTGGGCAGAATATATGGCATGCAATTGTACACTCCCCACATGATAAGGGTTATGAGAATATATTCCAATCTTCGTGAATTCATCACCTTTGGGCATATGAACCATTAGGATCAGTCGCTCCTCCACCACACTATCATGTATCCCTCCATGAACTAATACACAATCACCTCCTTTGGGAGTATAACTATGCATTAGACCAGGAGACATCCCAATTAAATATACGAGACCGAAATTTCTCAAACCCAATCAAATGTGCCACTTTGGCGGTCACAACTCAATTGAATCATTGAAATTCTCTCATACCAGGGATATAAACTTTACTCATCACATACACCATATACATGTGATTTTAACTTTAGTGATAGGGGCATGTTATCACTAAAATCACATATCATGCTAATTACATTGCTTTATCCATTAATAAAAATTAATCATACATATATATAAATATATATACGGTGAATCGAAAGACAGATTCCAATGAGATCATTGATCACGGTAACACAAGAAACTTCCCATAACAGAGAATAAAACATCTCTTATGCACCCCAATTACATATTACGAACAACATAAAAGAATGCTAATCTAAAATATCTCTCACAAATTAACATCAATAGTAATACAGGGTACACCATATCAACAAGCTTAACAGCTGATCAACTATTGCTCATGAGTTTCATAAGGCAAAACATGACTCCAAGGCCAACAATTGATTTATTAATCAATTTTAAGTAACAAATATCATTACTTCAATCAGTGGCCTATAAATTGAGTCAAACCACAGAACTAAATATCTAAACTATAACAGTAGATACTATTGCTCTGCATAAATATTGCCATACTCCTTAACCATAAAAAATATTAACTTGATAGACATTAACAAGTGACCAGATGAATTCATGTACAATATGCAGTAACTTAATCGACATGCATTACCCACATACAGCAGATATGTTAATTAGTACAATCCGTTTGGTCACAAGTTCTTAAGACGTCCATCATTCAAAGATTATCAGCATGTCAAGGAGTATGCTTGAGCAACAAAAATTTCATAACCTTTACTGTTTCTCATCAGTTCAATACATAGCTCAATTACTATTCCATAATGATTGTATCTCATTAAGCCACTTCAGTTCACAATAAAGTTTGATTTTAACTGATGAATCACACCAATATAATATTTATGTGATAACATACCTGTAACCCAACACTTATATTTCCAATTTCACAGAAAATATAAGAAAAATACGCAAAAATACACTAAAAATACACGTATTTAGGGTTCCGTATGTATTTTCACATCCATAAAATTATCAAATATGTAAAATAAATACACCACGACGTAGAGGACGGCCATACGAATCCAACGCCGCCAGCCACGCGCCGATCCGACGCTCCACGCGCCCTCACGCGCCGCCTAAGTGCGCGGCGCGTGGAGCTCACGCGCGGCGCGCGTTCGACGCCCAGGCGGCGCGTGGCCGCGCGTGGGGGCGCGTGCGGCCTCCCCCGGCGACGCGCCGCTGACCATCTTGCTCGTCTCGTCTCCCCCAATCCAAATTTGTCATTTAATTTAATTTTCATTGAACAAAAAGTCTCGAAAGTCACAAATTATGGCAAGATCAATACCAATTAGGGCTAATCCATACAAATTAGGGTAGATCTGTACAAATTATGGTAAATCTGTACAAATTAGGGCAAAACCAATTGCGTTCGAGTTCTAGGGTTATGGTTGCTCTGATACCACATGTTAGACGCAAATTACGTAACCCCAAGATCTCCATAACAAGAACAAGAACAAGCATAATTGAGTAGAAAGATTAACGCACCTGTTTTGGAATCCATCAAATATAAAGCGGAAGCAGAAAAGGGATTACCCACTCATCAAGGGGATCCACTGTTCTTGAAGCGGAAGCGGAAACACAATGTTCCACGCGCAAGTCCTTCTCCTCTATTGCCCTCCGTATCACTGGCTCAATGAGGCGACCCCCCTCACGTGTAGCGTTAGGAAAACGCCCCTTAGGTGAGGATACATGTGAGAAATTAGGGTTAGAGGAGAGACTTGGAAGACTATTTATAGAGTTTCAGTCGGTCCCTCTCATTACGGCCGGGCTCAACTCGGCCCACACTACCAAACCCCATATTAGACTAATTAAGAAACCTTCTATCTCACCTTAGACCAAACCCCGTAAAACGGTACACGTTAAACGGTAAATTACAATATCAATTAATGTAGTCCACAATTAGAAAAACTCTTACAAGCTGAACCATAATGGCCAGCTGATGATGAGAGGTCTTTTAAGGGGAGAACTGTTGGTGAGACTTTCAACGCCACAAGAAAAGACTTGTAGGTTTGAACAATAAACTAAAGGCACGGGGCCATTTTGGGAGCAGGAAAACCCTAATTTCCTATTTTCTATTTATATCTTCGGCAATTCAATCACTACATAAATAGCATTACCCCGGATGATAAACCTAAAGGCAAAAATCAAAGCATGCGTTGGCGAGCAACTCAAGTATTTAGAGGGGGAATGATATAGATAGACTAGAGGTCACTTTCTATGAAAGTAGCGATATTGACAATGTTGTATGCCACATATAGAGAAATGTTATGATAAAACTTCGTCTTGGAAGAGAGAGAGAGAGAGAGATTACATGGATTTGAAAGAATTGCTCCTAAAATATAAATCACTGTGTGGAGAAAAGATGAATGTACGTAAGACATTGAAATCCCTTAAAAAAATAAAGAAGCCACACTGACCCATTGAAATACGAAAATTCAATGATGCGGGAAACCCTTTCAATATTACATGTTAATTGTGAAAATAAAGCAATTTGAAAGAAAATATGATGCTTCTATAAACCTTTTGAATATTATCCGACAGGGTAGTCAACACAAAGTACTGAAAGAGAGCAAAGATATCCAGAAACCGTTGGCATTTGTGACACAGCGAGAGAAAAAGATAAAAAATAATAAAAGGAAAGGAAGGGGGATGGGTGTACGGCCCTGTTTTTTTTTCATCCTGTCAAATGTATGTGTCATTCAATCAACTATTAACTCAAACATCATGTGCCTGAAAGTGTCCAAAACAGCTTATCCATTGGTGGAGCATCATCCATTTAGGAATAGTACTACTGAGTTACATTAACTTTAGCTTCTATCATGTGTCTAATCGCCATTCTTAATCTTGGCCTCACCTTAGTCGTGTCATGAATTGTTGATATTTTTCTGTCCTTTCTTTAAGGGGATGGAATCCTAGTTAAGGCTTTTATTGTGTATATGAAAGTTACCTTTCTTGGGCATAAAAAGTTTTCAAAGGACAATTTTCTCTTTTTAGAAAAAAAAATTCTTTGATTAGTAGCCTCACCAACTCTCCTTTAGATTTTTCGAATAAATTAATGCCCTGATATTTTCCAATATCTTGTGTTTCTTCTGCTCCTGAAATTTTCAAAAGTAAACTTTTGATATATCATGTGAGATGTATCTCATTCTTTTCACACGTCACCGAAAATACTTGTTTATGTCGCACATAAAATTTACCTTCCCATCAATACTACTAATCTACCACAAGCAAAAAAGCAGTGACTGGGAAAATAAAGACAGTGTGCGATATACATATCATCGCTTTGATCACTTTCTTATCATTCCCATATGCGCTACCATGAAGCACTAGCTCAAAACGCAGTTCTTTCTCTTCCCTTTTTGACAGCGAAAGCTCAGCTCATCACTGTGCTGCAAGTTTTTCTTCGTTTATTAAACACTCGAGTTGAATCCCACGTTTGACAACTCTATATCTCTATTTTCTTTTCCCTGCATATAATGTTAGGCAGCGAGAAATCAGATGCAGAAAAAGCAGCCACGGGAGATTGAAGTGGCAAGTCAGATTCTATTACTTCAAAAAAGTTCAGGATTGATCTTCATGAAATGAGAGGGTCAATTTAAGGGTATTGTGTAAATTATTCATTATCATACATTTGCCATATCCTCTGGTCTTCTGAGTTCATCAGGGGCTTGAACGTGCATACTTGCACATGGTGATCCCATGTGGAGGCTTGATAGGCAAAGCTCTCTGAGCGAACCTGTAAAGCAATTCAAAGATGGCTGGACGTTGAAAGCTAAAAGGCTACGCTTTTGATAACTGAGTGCAATGAAAGTGCGAAGTCTCTTATATTAAATTTACGAAACTTTTGGTCCTCTTGCAATGGGGAATGTATCTCTTGCTTTGTAGAAACCTTTCTAGAGGTGAACCGTCAAGAGAAAACTAATGAATAATTAAGTAAATGCTTAGTGCGGACTCTTCTAAAGTGCAAACTTTCTTATATTAAATTTACGAAAATTTTGGTCCTCTTGCAATGGGGAATGTATCTCTTGCTTTGTAGAAACCTTTCTAGAGGTGAACCGTCAAGAGAAAACTAATGAATAATTAAGTAAATGCTTAGTGCGGACTCTTCTAAACTCATACCAATCCTAACTTTGGGGTTTCAATTAAATTATTTATACTGCGATAATCAATTCAATCTGGAGTTGCCATTAATCTATTAGGAGTCTATCAGAAACCCAAGTAAAAACTAAAATGTGGGAGAACATCTTACTTTGAGAGCTAGAGATTTTCAGGATCTGGGAATTTGATTACACTAGATAAATCTAACGCATTTTTTTTTATATCTTTTCTCTTTATTTTAAAATTGCAATCAATCTAAGTCAGTTTCAAGCCTAAACCACTAATATGAAATAGGTGATTATGGAAGTGCCTAAGCAAGAATTTAAAAGTCAATTATCAAAGTGAAAATAAATGCTTGAGGAGATAGAAAACCTTGATGCACTAAGCAAATCAAAAACTAAGTTCCATTTTGTCCAATGCATAAAGGTTCTGCCAGATGTTAACTAAAAGTAAACAATGATACAATGCTTACGTAGGTGTATATGCTTTAGATGGCTTGCTTCTAGTCCTTTTTTCAGTTCCCCAGCCAATGGGTAATTATCAAATTATTTATCCTAATATCCTAACATGAAAAAAGAAAGTTAACTAGATTCATTGGTTTTAGAATAGACTAGCATTTTTTATTTGTTAGCTCATACTTTTGGACTCATGTTTAGAAGAACAATAATGGCCAGAAAACGAGTAAAAGAAAAAAAATCTTTCCACTTCAATTAAGTTATAGTCAACCTATGGAATGGTTTCTTTTAGTTACATCGCTATCTACGAGGCATATTCGCGGTGAAGTGAAAAATAGTCATCTTGTTTATACAACAAGATAGAATATGTGACTTAATGCACGTGTCTATGACTCTGACCACAACAAAACAATTATAATACGAAGCTGTGACGGTAATGAGAATTCATTCCATAGAAATTAGCTTACAATCATTCGTGTCCAGTGATGATGAACAGAAGGGAAAGAAATTGCAGAAAATCTTAGGCCTAGCCTCCCAAGGGATTATTCAAAAGTAGAAAATCACTCTTAGCCGGAGGACCAAAGGAATTATTCAATAATAAAAGAATCATGAGGAGAAAAAATTAATAAAAAGATAACTAGTTTGTCCCCATCTCGAATTACAAAACCAGCAAAGCTATGCAAGAAGATCGCTGGCCCTCGATTATAATCACTTCTGTGTATTGGCATGTCCATGAGGCGACCTTGCAAGGCGAAGCTGTCTCTCTTGGGAGAGTAATTTAGCAAACCTGCAGTATATATCAAAGGGGAAGCTACATTAGTCAAACCAGCCCAAAAATGCAAAAACTAGTAAAATCGTCACGTCTTTCTTATCCTGAAATTGACTGTTCGTGATTTCTAATGCATATACCTTCTCAAAGCCTCTTCATTGGTCTCTTGGTTGGGCGTGGGCTCACACGCTCCGGTCTCCAGGTTAACCCTAGAGACCGGCTTCTTCAACAATGCCTCACCGGTTTTCACTAGGTCGTTCAGATTCTTTTTCGTGGCCACATCCACAGATGATAAATCACCCGTTAATGTATCATCCTGAAAAATCAAGCCATGAAGATGCAATGATCAGCATAAAACAGACCTATGTGTTACAATATTTTGTGGCAATACTCTTCGTCGGGGAATCTTTGAAGAGAATATCTGTGGATACTAGATATACCTGGATCCTGAGATAATTGTCGTGGAGGTGTAGGGCTTGAAACACGGCGGAGATGTGGAAGTCGACCATGTCCGCGCTGGCTTGACTGAAGACGTCGATCAGTGGGGAGCCACCGCTGGTCAACCAACCCAGCACTCCCCACTTGGCTGCTTCATGTGCCGTATATTTCCCCTCAGCCTTCCTGGTACCGGTCCCGAGTGAAATCACCAAGAACCTCCGGTAATCCATTGGCTTTATAGGGAAGAAGTCTGAATTCCCTCCTATGATTGCCTTGGTCACCTCTCCCATCGCAACCAATGTCTACACAATGGGAATATCATAGATAATTAGTTTATGTCACACGTTAATTGAGAACGAACTCTCGACATTTCAGTACTTTTGTGCAAAGATGATAAAGGATAAACTGAATCAATCAAGTTATGTGTCGAGCAATTATTGACTGTATTTATTGAAATTGATTTCTTTTAAGAATTATTCATAGGAGGAATTTCATGTTTGAGATTTCATATACAAGGAGGCCAATTTGATTATTTTACCGGATTATTTGCGGCTACGCCACCATCGATGAGGTTGAATTCCCTCACTTGGTCTGTGGGGTCCTTCGTTTCAAACTTATGGGCCGGGAGATAAGTTGGCGCGGCTGAGGTCGAAATGCATATGTCCGAGAGCAAGGCATCCATGCTCGGATCTTTCTTCAGCTGGCGACAATTTGATGATAATAATGTTGGTTATCCTTGTAAGAGTTCATTGTCTACATATCCTCAAAACCATAGAGAAATTTCAAGAAGAATATGAAGAGATGAATGACCTGGTAGCTAGAGAAAATAGTTGGCTGAAGGCTCTTGATATCAAACGTCGGTATCACGACGTTTGTCAATGTTTGGTGCAATCTTTTGTCTCCAAGTTCGTCCCTCACGACACTGTGAAGGTATTTTCCATCGTATTTGGGTCCCACCAGGGCTTTGATCATCTTCGTAACCGGTTTGAAAGGGCAACTGCATAGTTTTAGGGACATTTATTAATTTCTATCAGTTAAGAGATAATTAAACCATGAAGAGAGATTAGCAACTCCTTCATGTTTTTCCTTTACCTGTCTTGGGGGAAGATTTTGGGGCAGTGATTGAGGTAGAAGTCTTTGATGTCTTTTGCGGCGAATACAGGGCGGTTGTTTTCATTGGGAGTGGTTAGCATGGCAGTGACAAGGCCGCCAGTGCTTGTTCCAGAAATAACGTCGAAGTAATCTGCAAGTCTTGCATCTTCGCCATCTAGTTTCTACAAAATTCGTCAAACATTTTTAGCTCAAGAGCGATGTATCAGATATGGGTTACATAATTATTGGTTGCATGTACTTTATATATATTGAAAATAGTCCTGTCCTTTGAAAGTTTGCCAAGGACAAGCATGCATAAAACCTTTTACATGCATGCATTTATGCATTACAAGAACTACACGCAAATCGTCTAAGTGCATATAAATCTAATGAATATAGTTTTGCTCACTAAAATTGAGATACACTCACACACACACACACACATATATTATTCATGTTGACAAAATTACTTTGCAAAAATTTGTAAAGATTGTGGAAGCCTACTAATATGCTAAAAGGATCGGCGAAATATATTGATAATAGATACAACAGAAGTCGTATATAGTGTGCTCACCTGAAGTTCTGACTCTAGGAAATGAAGAATGGTTCCAGGGATAAGGCCTCTTATCCCACCACCATCGATGCTCAAAATGGTGATCGAATTTCCATAAGTTGGAGGCTGAAGAGGGAAACTCGTTGCTCTTTCCATTTGTAAATGGAGTCAAACGAAACGAAACGAAGTACTTGCAAGTATGTACTCTTGGTGCCTTTGAGAGCTGTCAAAGAGAGGGAGAAGGAGGAAATGTTTTGAGCTAGTGTATCAAGTTGGGAGAAAGAGCTAGTTTGCGTGATGGCTTTCCAATGCATGAGCCATGCGTATTTATAGGCTCTCATTCCCTCTCATTTTCACTGGGTTTTACGAAACGGTACGATTCAAATTTGACCGGAATCGATGGAAGTTGCTGGGAACTGGTTAAGTTGGACCCTAAACTCTTCATCTGCGGAGACCATATTGAAAAGTCCAAATTCAAAAGGGCTTCGTCAACATTGTGATCAGCCTTCAGTCACCGATGCATATGCGAAGAATTTCTGGTGAGACTTTTAGGAGACCCGTAGGTTTGAACACAGCTTGAGAGCCGCATATTGGAGTGAACTCGTACTTGGCCATGATAGTGACTAGCGAGCGACCGGCTTTGTGTGATATACCAAGGGTTCATTCTAGATTTTGTTTGTTTGTTTGTTTGTTTGTTTGTTTTGTTTTGGTTTTTTTTTTTTTTTTTTTTTTTTTTTTTTGCGCTCTCTAAACAACTTGTTCCTGGACAAAAACAAAAACTTGTTCTCGGGGTTAGCTTTGTCTTCTTCACAAGATTAAATGGACGGTACATGAACAATGAATGGTGCATTGCTCAAACGGACTACATGGTAAGACGACTCGTACTATGGTTTTGATTTAATCAAAGTTTCGCAAAAGGAGAAGAATCTGCAGTTGTTTCAACGAAGGCCCGGGGCCATTAATGAGTGCAATTCGCCCGTCTGAATTGGAAAACCACCGGAGATTGATTGATGAAGGCGGCTTTGAAATGGTTTGTCATGGAAATTTCAAGAGATGAGAAATGGTCAGACCCAATCAAATTGCGAGCCAAGTTCTCAATTTTCCGTAAACATTAAAGGTGAGAGGAAAATCAAGAGAAGGGGCATCGAATTTTTTATTTATTTATTAGTTTTTCTCCATTTCAGGATAAATATCTACTTTCGCATATTGTAGTAGTGACCCTTAATTATAGGACTTGCAGCTTATCGGCAAAAATATGTCAAAGTTATAAAGATGGAAATATTCAAAGCGATATGTCAGTATTCTTCTTTCTAGAAAATCTGCAAAACGCTTCTTACAAGTGCTTAAGGACGATTACTGCTTAAGGACGATTAGCTGTAATTAATATTGACAGTTCGTATAACCATGAAAACATAATAGACTTTTTTTAAGATAGATAAAACTAATTTGCAGTGTGCAATAGCTAATAGCTAGTTTTCGTTTGTATCTTTTGTTATATGGACCTAAGATTAGGCGGATCAATGAACATCAGGTACATGAATTATCTCACTATACTTATGGACACAGTACGATGCGAGACGGAGCCCGATGTGACTTAAAACATTAATGAATACCATTTCTGATCCTCTCTTGTTATGACTTGAAGGGCCTTTGCCAAAGGAAAAGAGGAAAAACTTAGAAATACTAATTCCTCTTCAAATTATCATTTCTTAACTCCGAAACTCATGGAATTAATCTTATTTAGAGCGGTAGTCTTGATTGTGGAATATATATGTGCGTGTATTAAAAAGTGCCTTTTGCTACTTGTTCCAGTGTGGGCCCTAGGCCCAAGGTGGGACAGCCATCATATTGGGCCCAAAAGCAAGCAAGTGAGCCCATTGGGCCTAAACCAACAATTTCTTCTTCCAAGCCCATTACCTAATCTTAAGCCCATTTGAGCCCAACCAATTTCTGAGCTCGTTACTATTCATTTCCAAGCCCATTTCTTAGGCCCGCCCATCAATTTCAGCCCAAGGTTAGATTTGTAATTTGTGCAATGTGGAAATTACCATTTTGCCCCTAAAAGCATTTGGATAAGGGCAAGGAAAGAAAGAGAAGATGAGGGGACTTGCATGGGGAGTTGGGCAAGCATTAATGAGCCTTGATGGAGAAGGCTTCAGCTTTATCTTCACTCTCTCTCTCCCCTCCATCAGCCCCAACCGTCGAGCTCTCTCTCACCTTGTTCTCCCTCTCTTCCAGCTTTTGTTCCAGCAGACCTCCTTGTGAAAAACTGAGTTGATTGTTGGCTTCATGGACGAATCAACTCCCATGCCACCCACCATTGTCTTCAGGAGGCCCAGACCATCCACCTAGACCCCACCGTTCGCTAGTCGGAGCCACTGGCTGACCCACCAGCTGACCAGAAGTCGCCAGTTGCCAATTTGCCTAACCCTGTACTGCTCTAGCTAACCCTTCTCCAAAAACCCGAGTTAAAAGTGGTCTTCCCATGGGAATCAGCCTACGCTCCACCCACCACCGTGACCAGGAGAGAGAGTCCGTATAGATGGTGGCCGCCACTTGTTGAATGGAGTCGCTGGCCATCTCGTCCGCTGGCGAGAAGGAACCGGCCACTAGACTGCCCGGTTCCGCCCAGTTCCTTCTGTTTCGACTTTGTAGCCCGTTTTCTCCCATTTCGACCGAGCTTTTGCCCAACCCAGCTAACAGCCACTCCCCCTTGATCCCTAGTGCCGCCGGTTGCCAGCCAATCCCTCGTCGGAGCTCCGGCGAAGCTGTTTCACTCATTTTCCTTCCCTGCTGTTCGGTTTCTTGGAGTTGCAGAGGAAGTTTGAACATATGGCTGCTATTTCAGCCTTGGGACCACCTTGGATTGTTGTGGTAGAAGTCCCAATGCGTAGCCACCGTCGTCGCCGCCGCGTCCGTGTCTCCGGCCTGCTTAACGGGTGAGTTTAGCTCATAATCCTTTGATTAGTGCCTAAACTTGCTTAGGGTTGGTTTAGTTAGGATTAATTATGGTTTAGGAGGTTTACTTAAGTTTTATTAGCCCTAATATAGGTGGTTAGATGGATGGATTAAGTTAGTTTTGCTTAATCTCAATATAGGTGGTTAATGATGCTCATGTGCTTAATTAAGTATGTTTAGCTTTAATTGATTGATTGTTTGCTTTAATTAATGTTTTGGTTAATTTATGAATTTAATTTATTACTTATTTAATTATGGAAATTTACTGTTCACGCGACACTATTCATTGTTGTCGCGACCAAATTTTTTGGGGGTGTGAACCACCTAGGGTTTGGCTAATGGATTGTTAAGCCTAAACTTAACTCAGGCTCTCCCAAGCCCATACCAATTCGCGACTTAGATTCAAGTTCTTAACAGGCAATTGATTTTTCAATTAGGAGTCGCCACTAATCTATTTTTGGTGGGTCGATCAGAAACCAAAGTAAAGTAACGGGAGTTTTACTTTACTCCTACGAACCAGAGATTTATGGATTCGGGAACTTGGTTACACTAGATTTCTCTAATGCACTTTCGGTACCATTCTTTTAATTTCAAAAATGCTTTTGCAGGCCGTTTGGATTGATTTTAAGTCTATTTTCCTAACATGTAAGGTGATCATGCGAGTGCGCAAACCACCAATTTAACATCCAAGAAAAACAATAAATAAATTGCAAGACTTACCTCATAACAACGAAAGATCCGCAATGTTAATTCAAAATCCACATCAACAACCTTGGATATGGTTTCTAATTAACACGCAATTTCTCTTTTTTGTTTTCACTTATTTAATGAAAATCATGCAATATGCAATGCAATATTAACTAAATGACCTAATTCTAATGACATGTAATTTTTAATTAAATGGGCCTAGCAAAAATACTAAATGACATGCATCTCAATTAATCGAACCCTAATGACGTGCATATGACAATTTTTCTTTTTCCTAAAAGAATGCATTTTTTATCCTAAATAATAAAACCAAATCAACCTATGGCATTTTTGTATTTTTCATGAAATTCGAAATTAGGTGAAATGTGAAAATTACTTAATTAGATTAAGATCCTATTTAATTTATATTAGGAATTAGGTTGAACCACATCCTAATTTAAACTAAAATATTATCCTAACCCAAATAATCCTAAGATGCAATCTATTTAATAAAATACCTAAACCCATAGTAAATTAAGAAATTATCTAAATTAACTTAAGTGCAATTTCTATCCTAATATGCAATGACGTGCAAAATGTACCCTAATTCTACATGAATTGTGCATGATAATTTTTTTATGTTTTTCCTTTTTCCCCTTTTTTTTAAATTTCGAAATTAATAATTGCCAAATAATTAAACATGCAATCCAAGTTTTTTAAAGAAAACTAGCAACCTAAATTAATTGATTTGATTTTTTTTTGTGAATTCGAAATAAAATACCTATTATGAACATGCAAACCCTAAAACTACATTTTTTTGATTTTTTTTTCTTAAAGGAAGCTAATTTAAATAACACCACAGCAAATCAAGCCATATTAATATCCAAATCGACGAACCATATCTTGAGCATGAGATTGGGTTGGCCAATTTCACATAAATCACGAATCGAATCTCGAGCGGGAGATCGGATTGGCGATTTTTTTAAAGTAATTGCGAGTCGGATTTCGAGCTTGAAAATCGGATCGACAATCACTAATTTCAAGGCAATTTCATATCATGGAATTTCAATTTCACATTAAAGGAATAATTACACTAAAAAGATAAAATAAAATAGCAAAAATAATAAAACAAAAGTAAGATAAAGAAAATACCTAAATTTTCTTTTACTTTTCTCTTTTTTTTTTTTTTTTTTTTCCCTGAAAAAGAAAAAGAGAAAAAAATAAAGCTGGTGGGTCCGGCGAGGGGAAATCTCCGGCTAGGGTTCCGGCGAGGGCATCGGGAGCGGCGCGACGGTGGCACAAAGCAACAAGGGCTTCGGGGATCGGCGGCGGCGTCACGGCATCGGGAGGGGGTGTCGCGGGCGCCGGGTTGCCGCAACGTCGGATCGTGGCGCGGGCTCCGTCAATTGGCGATCGGGCGGCACGGCGGCGTCGGGACAAGCGCGCCGGGGCTTCAGACCTGCAGGCGGAGAGATCCCGACGTCTGGACCACGGATCTACAGCGGCAGTGGCTCCACGAGCGGATCTGGGACGGGCGACGCAAAGCAGGGCTCGACGTCGGGGCGGCGCGGGTCGTGCGGACGGAGACTAGCGGCTACAACGGCGCGGAGGAGGGCGGCTCAGACGAGGGGCAGCGTCGCGGCCGGGCGGACTAGCGCAGCGCCGCGGACGGAAACCGGTGGCGATGAGCAGCTAGCGGCGCCGGCCGCTCTTCGGGGGGGAAGATGAACAAAGAGCCGATTAGGGTTTCGGCTACTTTTTTCTTTTCTTTTTCTTTTCTTTTTTTTTACTTTTCCTCTCTCCACTCACTTTTCACCTTATTCTCTCTTTTTACCGATGGAAAAGAAACCCCTTTTCCCACCGTACGCAACTCTTTTATACACCCAAAAGAATGTATCTTTGCGGTATATTTCATTGCCAATTTTGTTCATGTAAAATTCCATTGAATATATTATTTCACCCTGCGCAATATTTTTCCATATCCGATCAAAAAAATTCCCCTTTTGCGCAAAAATGCATCTCCCAGTGTATATTACCTAAATGTGAAAAATCTTAACAAAATATAACAAAAAACAAAATTTTCCTAAACTATATGCCATGTGATTATGATTTTTTATTTTTTATTTAGCAAAAATTAACCCCAAAAATTTAGGTGTCAACAATTGTTTACTGTTCACACACACTGTTTATGTAGTACTGTTCACGAAGTACTATTCACACGCATTGTTTACGTGCATTGTTCATCCAGAATGCGAAAAGTGGTCTAATTTTATGTGTGTTGATTTTATGAAGTGAATGGATGTGTAAATGCATAGGCATCCACATGAATTGAGTGATGATTTGTATAATTGCATGGTAGTTGCGAATGAGTTGGATTATGCAATTAAATGTTGGATTGTACAATTGATTGGAAAATTGCTGTGTGAGACTGTGAACTAAATCAAGAGAGCCATTGGAGTATGATTATGTCATTGGGGCCGTGATTACCATTAAGTCTAAATATGCTGAGTGGGGCCGTAATTCCACTAAGTTTAAATTTGTCGAGTGGGGCCATGATTACCACTTAGTCTAAATATGCCAAGTGGGGCCGTGATTCTACTAAGTCTAGGTTATGCCAGTGAGGCTGCAATTAGCACTAAGTCTAAATATGCCGAGTGGGGCCGTGATTCCACTAAGTCTAAATTTGTTGAGTGAGGCCATGATTACCATTAAGTTTAAACTTACTGCTGTTTTTTTTATTCAATCACTACAAGATCACCGGATCTCCGCCTACACAAGCAAATTGTTGATAAAACTCCAAAATGGCATTTTCTTGACCCCTAGTGGAGCCGTGATGACCACTTAACCCAAATTATGCCTGTAGAGCCGTGATCAAGAGTCGAGAATGAATAGTCTGAATGACCGTATGATGGTCTCGATGACATGTAATCGATTGAGTCGATTGATCGATAGCTCGATCTAAATTGATGCATTGATGTATGAAATTGTTATATGCATTAATTATATGCGTGAGTGAATTACATCATTTATGGCACACACGCATGAATCGATAACGTGCAAAGTGTGGCAGTGGACAAGTGAGATTGCTTGTGACGCGACTCGTATGTGATTGATGAACTGCATCATCTAATGGCCATGTGTATTTCGTGTATTGTGCTGAGTTATAACGTGCAGGATATGGCATACTGTGTAAAGTTACATGCGAACCGACTATTGTTTTGTTGGTCGTGGACTTGTTTGTGGGGTGGTTATGAAGAGATACTCTAGTGGAGTTGGTGTACTAATTAGGGCTAGGGGAGGACTTGCTGAGATTTATATCTCACTGGTTATTGTATAACTATTTTCAGATTCTTAGTGTGAAGAACCTGGAGCTTGGAGCGGAAAGGTCAGGAGCATAGGTGGCTCAATATTCTTTTTGAGATAGACCTTCTGTATAAGGACCTGAGGTGTTTATGAAAGTGTGTTTGTATTTGTAATTGGTTGTCCTGCTTTTCTATCCCATGTTTGTAATTATTAGGAGATTAGTTAAATCGCTTCCGCATGTGCAATAAAACCGAAGGGTTGGCGACGAGTCCTGGGAACGTCGCAAAAAAATTCTATTGACCACCAAGGGATGTGCGCACGCTTGAGATTCGGGGCGTGACAATGAGCGTTTCATGTTGCACATAAAATTAATAGAACGATGTAAAATCTTCCAATGAATACTCCTTATCTATCACATGCAAAAAACAGTGACTGGGATTTTAATGAAGACAGTGTGCTATATACACATCGTCCTATCATTCCCATGTGAGCTGCAATGAAGCACACGCAACCCTACCTCAAAAACGCAGTCCCTGCTCTGCCGTTTTTGACCGGTAAAGCTCATCTCATCCTGTCCTGCATGTTTCTATAGCTTATTGAACCACAGAATTGAATTGCACGTTTCACCACTCTATCTCTGGTTTCTTCTTCCCTCATATAATGTTGGGCAGAAGGAGAAATCAGATGCCAGAAAATGCAGCTGCGGGATATTAAAGTAACAGGTCAGATTCTATTACTTTGACAAAGTTTGGGATCGATCTTCTAGAAACGAGAGGCTCAATTGAAGGGTCTTTTGTAAGTTATTCATTATCATATATTTGCCATATCCACCAGTCTTCTGAGTTCAGCAGGGGCTCGACTGCGCGTACTTGCACATGGTGAACCCCACCATGTGGAGGCTTGATGGGGAAAACTCTCTGAGTGTACATCTAAGGATATTCAAAGATGGCTGGACGTTGAATGGTGAAAGGCAATTGAATGCTATTGATAATTAAGTGCAATGAACGTGCCAAGGTCCTTTTATTAAATCCACCTACCGCTGGTGCGCTTACAATGGGGAATGCATCTCTTGTTTTGGAGAATTTACTAAGTGGGTCGGAGGAGAGATAGAGATATAATTTCTTACAATTGGGTCTTGGTTGTTGATGCATGGCTTAACGATATTGAGGTTTCAAGTGGCCCCAAAAATGATGTGTCTTTCGATGGCTAGAGACCGAAGCGAAAATACTGTCTTTATCCTTGTGGCTTACATCGGTGATTATATTGAGGTTTGTGCGGTCTGTAACCCTAATTTTGTGATTCTAAAACCCGCCTAGAATAGCGACGCTTATGTGCTTTCTTCATAAGCCCACTCATTAAGTATTGGGTGTCTTTTGCTATGTATTCGGGCAAAAATTTAGATATCATAGTTTAGGAATTAGTGAAATCTAGAATGAAGCATACAAAAGATGACATGTACTCCGCTCGTGGTCTTTACTTCGATTATCTTCAATCATGACATGAGCTAGTTATGACAAAATCTATCTAATATATTTCCTTCTAGAACGGAAATTTGCAGTATGTTAGTTCATATATTCTTTTCTATATTTCCTTCTAGAAAGGAAATTTGCAGTATGTTAGTTCATATATATATATATATATATATATATATATATATATATATTTTTATATTTCCTTCTAAAAAGGAAATTTGCAGTATGTTAGTTCATATAATTTTTTTTCTTCAACGATTGAAAAAATTTCATCTGCTTGTCTTGTCCGTTTGTCTTGTTTAGCTGTATATCCTTCATTTAGCAGGACAAAAATGTGCAATTAGGTTCTTATTTTTCTAAGTTAGAGTTATCATTTCTCAAATTTTAGGTCAAATTGTTTTGTTAATAAGAGCAATATATATCATAGTCTTATGTTACCCACATAATTGTAAAACCGTAAAAGTAGATCTTCCCGTGTCAATTAAGCCATAGTTTCAACCTATAGAATTGTTTTTACGGTGATGTGCTATATAGCCATTTTCTAGACGACAAGATGGAAGATGTGACTCAACTATGACTCTGAACACAACACTATAATTATAATACGAAGCGATGACGGTAATGAGAATTTGTTCCTTGGAACATTGTCTACAACCATTCGTGTCCAATGATTGACGAACAATAGAGAAATTGCAGAAAATCTATCATAGCCATAGCCTACAAAGGGATTATTTAAGAATAGAAAAGTCTATCTTAGCCCTGGGCCCAAAGGGTTTATTCAAGAATAAAAGAATCATAAGGAGTTTTTTTATATAAAAAACGACAAATAATTTGTCCCCATGTTGAAATTACAATTCCAGCAAAATTATGCAAGAGGATCGCTGGCCCTCGATTATAATCACTTCGGTGTATTGACATGTCCATGAGGCGACCTTGCAAGGCGAAGCAGTCTCTCTTGGGATAGTAATTTAGCAAACCTGCAATATACATATAAAAGCAAGCTATATTAGTCAAACCAACCTAAAAATGCAAAATGTAGCAAAATCATTAAGTTTTTCTTATCCCGAAATTGATCATTCGTGATTTGTAATGCGTGTACCTTTTTAAAGCCTCTTCGTTGGTCTCCTGGTTGGACGTGGGGTCGCACACCCCGCTCTCCAAGTTAACCCTAGAGACGGGCTTCTTCAACAATGCCTCACCAGTTTTGACCAGGTCGTTTAGGTTCTTTTTCGTGGCCACATCCACGGATGATAAAACACCACTCAATGTATCATCCTGAAAAATCAAGCCATGAGGATGTGACGATCAGTAATTTTCGTCTGGTCTGGGGAATCTTTCATGCGAATATCTGTAGATACTAGATTTACCTGGATCCTAAGATAATTGTCTTGGAGGTTTAGGGCTTGAAACACGGCGGAGAGGTGGAAGTCGACCATGTCCGCGCTGGCTTGACTGAAGACGTCGATCAATGGGGAGCCACCGCTGGTCAACCAACCCAGCACTCCCCACTTGGCCGCTTCATGTGCTGTGTATTTCCCCTCAACCTTGCTAGTACCTGTTCCGAGTGAGATAAACAAGAACCTCCGGTAATCCATTGGCTTTATAGCGAAGAAGTCTGAACTCCCTCCCATGATTGTCTTGGTCACCTCTCCCATTGCAACCAATGTCTACACAATGGGAATATTACAGATAATTAGTTTTTGTCACACCTAATTAGAGAACAAACTCTCGGTATTCAAGTCGTTTTGTAGCAGAGATTTTAGACTGAACCAATCAAGCTGTCTCAAGCAATTATTGAGATTTCATCTATAAGGAGGCCAATACGATTATATTACCGGATTATTTGCAGCTACGCCCCCATCAATGAGGTTGAATTCTCTCACTTTGCCTGTGGAGTCCTTGGTTTCAAACTTATGGGCTGGGAGATAAGTCGGAGCAGCTGAGGTCGAAATACATATGTCTGAGAGCAAGGCATCCACGCTCGGATCTTTCTTCACCTGATGATAATTTTGACGAGAATAATGTTGGTTATCCTTGTAAGAGTTCATGGTCTGTATATCCTTAAAACCATAAAAAAATTTCAAGAAGATGATGAAGAGATGAATGACCTGGTAGCTAGAGAAAATAGTTGGCTGGAGGCTCTTGATATCAAACGTCGGTATCACGACATTTGTCAATGTTTGGTGCAATCTTTTGTCTCCAAGCTCCTCCCTCATGACATCGTGAAGGTATTTTCCATTGTATTTGGGTCCCGCCACGGCTTTAATCATCTTCGTGACCGGTTTGAAGGGGCAACTGCATAGTTTTAGGGACATTTATAATTTTCGATGAGTTAAGAGATAATTAAACGATGAAGAAAGATTAGCAACTCCTTCATGCTTTTCCTTTACCTGTCTTGGGGGAAGATTTTAGGGCAGTGATTGAGGTAGAAGTCTTTGATGTCTTTTGCGGCGAATACAGGCCGGTTGTTTCCATCGGGAGTGGTTAGCATGGCAGTAACGAGGCCGCCAGTGCTTGTTCCAGAAATAACGTCGAAGTAGTCTACAATTCTTGCGTCTTTGCCATCTAGTTTCTGCAAAATTCGTAAAAAAAAAAAAAATTAGCTCGAGATTGATTTATCATATCTGGATTACATAGAAATTGGTTGCGTGTATTTTATATATACAGAAAACAGTCCTGTCCTTTTAAAGTTTGCTTAGAACATGCATGTATAAAACCTTTTACTAGCATGCATGCATCACGAGAACTACATGCAAATCATTTAAATGCATAATAAACCCATTGAATTTTGTTTTGTTCACTATAAATGATAAAAACTTTCTTGCTAGGCAAAAATTTCTAAAGATTGTGAAGCATGCGAATTCGCTAACAAAATTGGTGAAATATACTAACAACGGATATGATAAAAGTCATAACGAGCGTACTCACCTGAAGCTCGGACTCTAGAAAATTAAGAACGGTTCCGGGGATAAGCCCTCTAATCCCACCACCATCAATGCTGAGAACAGTGATCAGATTTCCGTAAGTCGGAGGCTGAAGGGGTATGCTCATTGTTCGTTCCATTTGCAAATCGAGGCGAAAAAAATGAAACAAAAGGAAGTACTAACAGTATGTACTCTTGGTTCCTCTGGGTGTTGTTAGAGATAGGGAAAAGAGGAAATCTTTTGAGCAAGCGTATCAAGGTTGGAGAAATAGCTAGTTTGCGGGATGGCTTTACAATGCATGAGTCATGCGTATTTATTGTCTCTCATTCCCTCCCATTTTCCACTGTGTTTCATGAAACGCTACAACTCAACTTTGATCGGAATCGGGCGAAGTTGCTTGGAATTGTTTATGTTGGACCCTACACTCTTCAAGTTTGCGGGATCATGTTGAAAAGTCTAGATTTAAAAAGACTTTGTCGATATGGTAATGTAGTGGCTTTCAATGAGGATCGGAATTAGGTCTATCTTCTGATCAGTCTTCAGTCACCGATGCACGCCCGCGAAATTTTGGTGAGACTTTTAAGAGAATTGTAGGTTTGCACACAGCTGGAGAGCCATAATAGAGTGCAACTTGTACTTGGCCATGATAGTGACTTGCGATGGACCAATAACGTATCCCATACTAAGGGCTCAATTTAGGCTAATTTGTTCACACTTGCTAAACAATCTGCTCTTGGGTTAGCTTTGTCTTCTTTGTTAGGATTAGACACTGAAACATAATGAAATACAAAGTAAAAATGAGAAAGAGAAATCAAGATACAAGGTTTCTCCTAGTTCACAGTAAAATTAATGCTATATTCAGCAGAGAATTTCATTATAATTAGTACATCGCATGTTAAAGAATACTACTTCTCTCTCCATTTTATTTATTTATATTTTTCTAGGACTAATATCCACAATAAGTAGTTTTTGCTTGTGGTGTTCAAAGTCCCCTTTAGTGTTAGACAAGATGAATGGATGAAAATAAGATGAAAGCAATTGAAGCTTGTAATTGTGGAATAGGCCACGTCAGACTCTTGTAGTACACTACTTTGGTAATTGGTGGGGAGCTCTCTATAAATAAACAGCCCACCTTCTTGACTTGAATGTATAGAGAATAAAAGAAAGAGCGGAGTGTGTTAGAGTGTGCGATGTCTAGTGAGTACGTGTGTGCAACAATTATGGGATGAATGCCATGAGAAGTGGTGTCTGTAGTAAGTGTTGTGTTGAATAAATAAAGAAGTGAAGCAGTGTGTTTGCACGAGCATGTTAAATGTCTATTGCTTGTTGTTAAAATATGTCTTGAGTTTAAATCCAAAGCGAAAAGCTGAATTTTGAAAAATAAATTGAAATAAAGAGAGATAGGTACACAAATTAGTCTTCTAGACGTCATAGTCTTAAAGCTGGTCAACAAATCTTGGAAGTAGTTGACCGAGGCACGTTTGCTTCTTGATGGAGTTTGGCCTAAAATAGGAAAGTCCAAACGGATAAAACAAAGGAAAGAGTCCAGCTTTTAGGGTTTGATCGAATCATGCAGATTTCTTTCGAGTAAAAATCGGTTTGTCTTCTTTTGCTGCAATATATATATATAACTTTATGCTCGTGGGACTCTCTTCAACGAAGCCACATATTGAAGCGCCATTTATTTGAAGTGCCGTGGGTGTTCTGTTTGTGTGAGACGTCCCATAGGCCTTGGGTGCTTGATAGCGGGTCTTCATGTTTCTCGTGGGGCAAAGCTTATTCATGGTTTACATCCAAGAAAGATTAGTAACACCGAGAGAGTGTTTGAGTGACTTGAGTGTGTAATCTCCTTGTATCGCTTGATCTATAGTGAAATTCGTTGCTGCTCTCCCCGTGAACGTAGGTCTTTATGACTGAACCACATAAATCCGATGTTTGATTTATTTTCTTCTTCTATCTATATTATTGTTCGATCACTCGCTTATCGTAACAATTGGTATTGGAGCTAGGCTTGGCTAAGTTGAAGCGAATCGATGGCAACAGAAGAAGTAAAAGTGAAATCGACAGATTTGATGGGAAGGATTTTAGTTTCTGGAAGATGCAGATTGAAGATTATCTTTACCAGATGAAACTGCACTTGCCTTTATCTGGGGAGAAACTGGAGACGATGAAGCAAGCTGATTGGAATTTGCTGGATAGACAAGCTATAGGTGTTATTCGGCTGACGCTGGCTCATAACATCGCGTTTAACATCTTGAAGGAGAAGACCACTGCTAATTTGATGCAAGCCCTGTCGGATATGTACGAGAAGCCCTCTGCGATCAACAAGGTATATTTGATGTATATTTGATGTGACGTTTGTTTAATTTGAAGATGAGCGAAGGTGCGTCAGTTGCAGATCATATCAATGAACTCAATATGATTATTAGTCAATTTAGTTCAGTTGAGATTAACCTTGAAGATGAGGTATGTGCTTTGATTCTATTATCCTCATTGCCTGATAGTTGGAATACTACTATTACTGCTATTAGTAATTCCTCTGGGTCAACAAGTTTGACGAATGATGGGGTTCGAGATTTGATTCTGATCGAGGACATTCGTAGAAGAGAATCTGGCGAACCTGTATCTGCTGCTTTAGTAGGTGAAAATAGAGGAAGATCTAGAACACATATGGGTAATAGTAGTACTAATATAAATAGGCGTAATCAGTCTAGGACTGGTAATGTTTTCTGTTGGAGCTGTAGCAAGAGGGGGCATCTAAGAAGTGATTGCCTTAAGTTGAAGAATGAGAAGGGTAAGGGAATTATAATTAATTATGCAGATAATGTTGCAGCTGTAGCAGATAATGCCGATTATGTCTTATCAATCACTAATGATTCGTCATTTGATGGATGGATTATGGATTCTAGTTGTTCTTTTCATGTCACACCAAATAGAAACTAGTTTACTACTTATCAATGCATGGATAATAGTAAAGTGCAGTTGGGGAACAACAATGAATGCGATGTCATCGGTGTTGGCAATGTTAAAATCATAATGCATGATGGTATCGTGATGACATTGATTGGAATGAGGCATATTCCAGATTTGAAAAAGAACTTAATTTTCTTGGGTGCCCTAGATTTAGCTGGTTGCAAGTATTCTTTAGAAAGTGGAGTTCTGAAGGTTGTTCGAGGTGCCCTGGTGATAATGAAATGAATCAAACACAGAGGCTTGTATAAACTTCAAGGTGAGACAATGATAGGTTTTGGCCCGGAGATGTTGGATGCATCTGTTCGAGGGTTTATGGACTGCTCGAAGAAGACCTGGGTGTTTGTGCCAATGCACAAGTTTGATGCTAGTGTCGGGATCACACAGTTAAGAGCTTTAATCGAGATGGAGACTGGTAAATCGATCAAGAATATGCGAACTGACAATAGCATGGAATTCTGCTCGGAGCTAGCAAATAAATTCTGCATGAAAGAGGACATAGTGAAACATCGCACTAGTGCTAGTAAATCACAACAATTTACAGAATTGATGAGCAGAACATTACTAGAGATGGTCTGAAAAATGATCTCTAGTGCTAGTATTGCTAGGAGAATCCTAGCCAATGTGCTTAGTACGATAAGCTGCTTGGTGAATAGATCCCCATCAACTGCTATTGAATGGCGGACTCCTGAAGAAGTGTGGTCAAGTAACGTTGCTGGTTATTCTATTATGAGAATGTTTGCTTACCCGTGTTATTTTTAAGTGAGTGATGGTAAACTTGATTGGAGGGCAAGGTGTATATTCCATGACTATGCACAAGGTGAGTGGGACGATTGGTTATGTTGTGGCACCCCTCGGCACAGTCCCCCAATCCGCTAGGGTCGCCACAGTCCGCTTACTTTTTACTTGTCCTAATAACATGTTACTCTGATACCATTAAATTATAGATGGGTCCATATGTCTTGGAGGTTTGTATTATCTCAATCGGTCCCAGCGCAGTCCATATAGCGGAAGCAAAATCAAAATCTCCCTACCCCATACTCCAACAAAATAATGCAATGCAATGCACACCAACTACACATTTTATAGATAAGTTAAAGCCGAACCACTTTTATTTACATAACTATAATGGACATCACGAGTCGGTACAACAAAAGGCCAAGGCTTTACTAAGCTCGCTATAACCCAAAAGTACTCGACCCCACATCAGACATGTACATCAATCCATCATCCAGTGTCGGCTATCCAAAAAGTGTCATCCTTTACTAGTCACACGCACAATCACACCCAGCCCGGTGCATCAGCCGGTGGCGGCAGTAGCATCCCCATCATGATCCCGTCGCGATGAATATGCATGGACAAGAACTCTTGGACTAGGAGGCCATTAGGTAAACCCACGTCATACATAACTAAAACACGAACACGAATGAACACCAGACCACGAACACCAACATAAGAATGCTCCGAACACTCAACCTCAACGTCAGACGGTAAGCCATAGAAAGTACCACGCATGACTAGTAACAAAGGCATCTCTTAATCTGAAATGTTAGTCCCTAAAGGGGTGAGTACAACCACTCAGCAGTAAAAGATCCATCAAACTACACAATGCAACAAACAAGACAACCAAACTTTCATGTGGAATGCATATATCATCCATGCAACCATGCTCATATATCCATGAGATCCATTCATTAAGACAATTTATGTTCCATGCCATATGCACACACATGCGCATGATTTACATTATCCATACAATCATGTATGTATCCCCATGAGATCCATTCAATGCCTTCATAATCACATTCTCAATGCCAAACAGTACCAACTCAATTTCATAGGCAATTCATGCACCATGTCATATGCACACACACGCACATGATTCATTTCCCATTTTGATGTTAAAAAAGGATTTTATTTTTCTCCAGGGACCAATCTCTGCATCTTTTGTGACTCTCGCACCCAACCTGGCATCGCGAGACCTTCGACACATACCTCCGGGCAACCTGTACCCCAACTGGCGTCACAAGGCTTCCGGCACACACCTCCAAGCATCCGGCACACATCTTCGGGCATCTTGAAACTCCCAAGGACATTCGACACACACCTTCGGGCATCTCGAAACTCCCAAGGACATCTGGCACACACCTCCGGGCATCCCAACACTCCCAGGGCATCGTCGGCTCAAGGGTCCGACGGTATCATCAACATCACAACGTATATTCACATATATGTCTCACTTTCAAAATAGTATTTGATGCAATAATGTCAAAGGTTTCAATCAACTTTTGATATCATATGATATGCTAAATGTCATCATATATGCTATATAAATAACAATCCAAGATATCACATCTCATAAAGCAATTCATTTGTTCTTGAAAATAAAACAATTTTCGGATAAAACAAAATGCACTCCTTTAATTAAAATTCTAAAAACAATTAGTAAAAAATCTTAATAAATTCTGAAAATTTAACATGTTATAAATGAGATCTAGAGAAAAATTTTTCATGAAGAACACCATGTCAAAAGAACTTCGTACGAGTCGCTATAGTCCATGCATCAAAGCCTTATAATTTCAAAACATCACTATTGTACAGTTTTATTCACAAATTCGGTATAAACCCTAAATCAACTTAGAAAATTCTGAAATTTTTATATGTTATAGAAAAAATCTAAAGGTAAAATTTTCGTGAAGAACTCAAAGTCATATTCATGATAGATCAAAAGCTATAGACACCATAACTCTTCCTAACCCTCGGTAAAGGTTTCCAGATTTAACACTTTCAAAGGAAAATCATTTCACCGACGACTACTTGTCCGTTTCTACTCAAATTTTATTATGTTACTCCTCAAGATGTGACCTACAACTTTCATCAAGAACACGAAGTCAAATTTCGGCTAGATAATTACAGAAAATTCACGGAATTGCCAAAGGTCAAGCTGTTTTTTCATGAAACAATTTACTAGCTTGAAGAACTACTCCTATACTTTCGAAATTCCAACATTCAGCATCACAACTCAAGCATCTCCAAAATCCATTACACTTCACATACAACTACAGCAAGCAAAGTGTAGATCAATGGACTCTCACTTGCCTTAAATCCAACGAAATCACAGCAAGCACACGGCGATTAGAGGACTTCGAACGTAGCACGATCGACGGCGAAGCTAGGCACACGCACAGCAGGGTGGGTCTCCTTCTTCCCTCGCCGAAGCACCCTCACGAACAACTCTCTCTCTCTCTCTCTCTCGGTTTTCTCTCTTTCTCTCTTTCTCTCGGCTATCTCTCTCTCTTTCGCGTGAACAACCCCCTCGCTCACTCCGCCACTTCTCTTCTCTTTCACCCTCATGATTAGCTAGTAATCATTAGCTTTGCATGGCAATGGACACTTGGTTGATCTCTCTTGCCACTTGTCATTCTTCATGCAAAGATGATGGGCTTCATTCAGCTGGGCTTGGGCTAGGCCTTGGTTGACCGGATAGGGAGAAATGGTGGGCTGGTTTTTGGGCTGGTTCGGCCTTAAGAAATCAGCCCACACATTCTCCTAATAATCCACCTTAATCCCCACTTATATAAACATAATTTCAAATATTCACATGGCCCTAAAATTTTGCAATATTAATCGATTGGAATCCAACTTATAAAATACACGGTCAAGAATAGAAAATTCCTTATCAATTTATCCTTTAGTACAACCTAGATCATACATGGACATAGGATACATTTCCAAGAAAACAATTGCCCATTAAATGCTCGGCCTTGATAAATTGTAATCCATTGGTCTAATGGCTATAATATAGTCCGATGGCGCTTCCATCACCTATTCATGGATTGTAATGCATCTGGAGATCGCTATGAAATTTTAGGATGCCACATGTGGTGCCAAGATATAAATTCACCTATTAATAGCAGAGAAGTTACCCTTAACAAGTTTTCGATACTTCTGGCTAGGAGTGTTTGTGGCAGTGTTAATATGGATCTAGACAGTGTTCAGCTTGATGTGGAGTTGTGACTAGGAACTCCTGAGGTAGCGTATACAGGTACTAGCAAAGTAATCAACACAGATGGTGGTCGTAGCGAGGTGGAGCTTATAGAGCCAATGGTTGTTGTATTTGCTGATATTGAGAAGGTATGTATTTGATCTCCTGACAAATATGGATGCAACAATGGTTTTGCTTTATCTGCGGTTAAGGAGGTTGTGTCAGAAAACCCTTATGGAGCAGTTAAAAGTGCATGTGGAGTTGGTATTCTGATGAGGTCTTCAGTTATGGCGAAGTTCAAGCAAAGCTTGGAGTTGGATAATATCTGTGGCAGTTGAGCCCATTAGGGGCTATGGGAAAGTGGTGGTAGAATTTGAATTTTTGCGAAGCGCTTGTAATTTAGCTCAAACATCGAGTCAAGGTTGAGGTTGTTAAAATATGTCTCAAGTTTAAGCCTGAAGTGAAAAGTTGAATTTTGAAAAATAAATTGAAATAAAGAGAGATGGGTACACAAATTAGTCTTCTAGACGTCATAGTCTTAAAGCTGGTCAACAAATCTTAGAAGTAGTTGACCGAGGCACGTCTGCTTCTTGATGGAGTTTGGCCTAAAATAGGAAAGTCCAAACGGACTTGGACTTGGATTTATACGGAAATATATTTTAGGCCGAAGTCAGCGAGATAAAACAAAGGAAAGAGTCAAGCTTTTAGGGTTTGACCGAATCATGCAGATTTCTTTCGAGTAAAAATCGGTTTGTCTTCTTTTGCTGCAATATATATATATAACTTTCTGCTCGTGGGACTCTCTTTAGTGAAGCCACATATTGAAGCGTCGTTTACTCAGAGTGTCGTGGGTGTTCTGTTTGTGAGAGACGTCCCATAGGCCCTGGGTGCTTGATAGTGGGTCTTCGTGTTTCTCGTGCGGCAAAGCTTATTCATGATTTACATCCAAGAAAGATTTGTGTATTGGGTGTAATTGGGGTTTGGAAAACACCGAGAGAGTATTTGAGTGACTTGAGTGTGTAATCTCCTTGAATCGCTTGATCTATAGTGAAATTCACTGCTGCTCTCCTCGTGGACATAGGTCTTTACGATTGAACCACGTAAATCCGGTGTCTGATTTATTTTCTTCTTCTGTCTTTATTATTGTTCGATCACTCGCTTATCGCAACACTTGTAATAACAAAGAGTGCTATTGCGAGTTAGTTTTCACTTGATCCTCTACATTGGACTTTTTTGTTATAATCTTCAATTACAAGAGAAAAATATTATAAAAGCTCTCTAGCCTTCTTATTGATGGAGAGTATGAACCACACCTAATATTCTTCAAAAGATTGAATGCACGATGTTATAACAATGATCATGCATTGCTCAGATGGACCACGTGCGAAGACCATTCTAACTCTAATTTTCATTTAACTGAAGGTCCGCAAAGGCAGCAAATACTCGGTAGTCCTATGTAAGGCCTGGGAAAATCAACAAATGTAATTCATCCATCGGTATTAGGCATCTGAGATCGATTGATAAAGACAATTTTGAGATGCTCTGTTGTGGATATTTCAAGGAAGGACACATGGTCATGCAAACTGAGTTCTCGATTCTTAGAACCTTAAACATAAGAGGAGAGCTTTGTTTTCTAGGAGGGAGAAAATGAATGCGAATGTGATTGGGTCAAGACATACGGGTCCTTCTCATGCCTTTGAATTCTCGGAAATGAGATGTTGGGTTTTACTGTCCATTAGTTTGTTTCCATTTCCTGGAAAATATCTACTTTGGTAGATGATGCAAGCCAAGGGTAGGCTTTCTCAAATGGTAGGATTGGGAGAGTGACTCGCACATGGGAAACAGAAAAAATGGAAATTTTAGCATTGTGCAAGCTCAGGAGAACAGTCATATCTTTGTCGATACAGATCGGTTCGACTTGATTCCAGAGCCAAATGAACAAAGACTTCTAGATCTACAATTTCTCTGTTTTGGATTTTCTAAAATAAGCACTGTAGAATGGTCGAATTTGGGTTGGAAGTGGGTAAAAATAACGAACAAAACATAAAAAGATAGAAACTTCGTTGGTTGCTCTTCAGGCCTCCAAGGAAGTTGAGAGGGCACCGATCTAGAAACTGCAACTTTTCAAGGATGCAGATTTTGAAATGCTCCGACTCTTCAAGGACGGAGTGAAAACTCTTCTAGGTTTTCAAGGATATGAACTCTGCAAGGTTCATGATACCTGCTTGAAAGCAAAGGGCCTGTTTGGCAACTTGCCCAACAGTACCAGATTCTGATTTTTTGTTCCCAGAATCAGTTTGGGACGAGAATCGCGTTTGGTAAATTTTTTGTTCCCGGGAACGATTTTGGACAAGATTTGAGAATCAGAAAAAATTTGATTCTACGTCCGAGAATCAGAAAAAGAATCAAAACGGTAAAACCTTGTTCTTCTCTTTCAACATCTCGGTTCTTTGTTCGCCATCGCCCGCCACCGTCCGCCGCCGCCACCGCCGCCGGTCGCCGGTCCGCCGCCGGTCGCCGGAGGCAAGCCTAGCCACCGGCGAGGCCGACAGCGGCCACCGGCGGGGCCGGGCGAGCCTCGCGGTGGCCGGGCGAGCCTCGCCGGCAGCGGGCGAGGCTCGGCCTCGCCGGATCGGGCGAGGTCGAGCCTCGCCGGTGGCCGAGCGAGCCTCGCCGGTGGCCGGGCGAGCCTCGCCCAGCTGTTGGTGAGGCTCGCCGGCCACGGCGAGGCTCGCCCAGCCCGCCGGTGGCCAAGCCGGCCTCGCCGGGCGGGCGAGGCCGGCCTGCCACCGGCGAGGCTCGGCCGACGAAAGCCGACCTCGCCGAGGGCGGCGACGCTCCGGTGAGCGTCGCCGACCTCGCCGAGGGCGGCGACGCTCCGTGAGCGTCGCCGGCCCTCGTCGGCCCCGTCGCCCGATCCGGCGACCGGCCAAATGAAGAAGAAGAAGAATAGGAAAAAGGGGAAAAAAAAAAAAAAAAAAAAAAAAAAGGAAAAAGAAAAGAAAAAAGTAAAAAAGTAAAGAAATTATTTAAAATTTATTTAAAAATCAAAAGAAATTAATTTGGAACAGAATCAATTAATACGGTACCAAACGCAATTCTATTCCGTAATCAAAAATTTTGAATAGTTACCAAACGCGTTTTTTACTCGGAATCGGTCCCAGGGGAATGAATAAAAAAGAATCGGTTCTAGTCGAATCGGCTCAGGGGGAATGTAATCGTTACCAAACGCGCCCAAAGTTTTCATTCATCAAAAGTTGTCTATCTTGTACAAGGAATTGGATGGCTTATATCATCAAAGAAATAAGGAGAAAGCATTGAAACTAGGAAAACATTGAATCTAGAAAGTCAAAACCGAGAAACTTGAAAGCATTAAAGAACTCTGAAACTAGAAAAATAGTAAAGAGTATAGAAACTAGAAACTAGTAAAAGCATGACGTCTTAATGGCTCCCAAGGTGTCTTCTTTCAAGCTTCTGGGATGGACTCAAGATATCAATACGGCTTCTCGGTTAAATTGACAACTTCATCGATAAGAGGTTTCGTCGAGCTTGAATGTGGGCCGATCTTCTTGGTCGAGAGAGCTGGTCTTCAATGCAGGCTGCATCATCCTCCCCATCATTAAAAGAATTCGTCCTCGAATTCACGCCATCATCATCAGAAGAATCTCCCACACAAGATGTTAAATGTCGAACGTTGAAGACGTCGTGAATCTTAATATGAGAAGGAAGATTTAATCGATATGCATTAGGATTGATGCGCTCAAGAACTTCGAGAGGTCTAAGCTTTCGATCACTAAGCTTGTTATAACTTCTGACGGGATGCCATTCCGGTGGCAAATAAGCCCAAACAAAATCTCCAGGTTCAAAGATAACTTCACGTAACTGCTTGTCGATGTCTATTTTATAGGATTCAGTTTTGCTCTCTAGTCTTTAGCACACATCTTCACAAATTGCCTCATTTGAGAAACAATATCGTCGACTTTGCTGCTTGACTTCTCAGCAAAAGGAATTGGTGCAAGATTAAGAGCAGTGTTCAATTGTCGACCATATACGATCATAAATGGACTATATCCAGTGCTACAGTTCTCAGCACAATTATATGCAAATTCTCCAAGTGATAACCACATCTCCTAAGAACAAGGATTATTATCAATCACAGTCTTTAATAAATTTCCCAACATTCGATTGACGACCTCAGTTTGTCCATCCGTTTAGGGATGAAACACAGTACTATATTGCAGTTTAGTACCGACATTCTTCCATAGTTGTCGCCAAAAATGACTAAGAAATTTTGTATATCAATCCGAAGTAATGGTCTTCGGAATGCCATGCAACTTATAGACTTCCTTAAAAAACAAGTCGGCAATACGCGAACCATCCATAATTTTTCAACATGGAATAAATTGTGCCATTTTTTAAAATCAATCAACAACAACAAAGATCGAATCCATACCTCTATTTGTGCATGGTAGTCCAAGGACAAAGTCCATAGAGATATCCTCCCGTGGGGCATATGGAATCGGCAAGGGCAAATAAAGGCTAGCATTAATAGCTTGTCCTTTTCCAATTTGGCAACGTCGACACCTCATCAGATGTCGATGTACATCACATTTCAAATGAGGCCAAAAATATTTGGCTGAGACGAGTTGTACAGTTTTGCCACGCCCAAAATGTCCTTCACAGTGAACTTTATCAATCACCCTTTGCCAAAGAGAACAGTCCGGCACACATAAACAATTTCTTTTGAAAAGAAAACCATCACATATAGTAAAATTAGCAAGCTTCTTTTCATGTGCATCAAGAATGATCTTGGAAAAGTAGGGGTCTTCTTGATATAACTCTTGAAAAGAATCAAATCCAAGAACAGTAGAATGCATTGTAGAGAGCAAGCTGTTCTTTCAACTAAAGGCACCGGCAACCTGATTATGAGCTCCAGCCTTATGATTAATAATGAAAGTGAACTCCTGGATGTATTCAGCCCAGTTTGCTCACTTGGAGTTAAGCTTTTGCTATCCAAAATATACTTGAGAGCTTCATGATCAGTATATAAAATAAACTCTTGATGAATAAGATATTGCCACCAATACTCAAGTGTGCGAAATAATGCGTAGAATTCCATATCATAGGTGTTGTAATGAAGTTTGGCACCATTCAATTTTTCACTAAAGAAGGCGATGGGTCGACCTCATTGACTTAGAACTCCTCCTATGCCAGTACCTGATGCATCACAATGCACTTCAGAAACAAGATGAAAATTAGGCAATGCAAATACCAAGGTTGTGCTCAATTTTTCTTTGAGCTGTTCAAAACTTTTTTGAGGTGCATTCGTCCATTCAAAAACTCCCTTCTTCATGCAAGAAATGAGTGGGGCCACAATGTTGCTAAAATGCATAATAAACTGTCTATAGAACGAAGCGAGGCCATGAAAATGTCGCACTTCGTGCACATTTCTTGGAGTTGGCCATTCTTGAATCACCTTGATCTTAGAATTATCCATTGAAATGTCATTCTTTGAAATATGAAACCCCAAGAAAAGGATTTGTGGTACCATAAAATAGCACTTGTCGAGAGCCACATACAATCGTTCCTGCCTCAACACATATAATACTTCTTGAAGATGCTGCAAGTGCTCATAAGTAAACTTGCTAAAAATCAAGATATCATTGAAATAAACCACAACAAACTTTCCCAAAAAAGTCTTCAACACTTGAGTCATAAACCTCATGAATGTTGATGGTGCATTCAACAATTCGAATGGCATGAGTAGCCACTCATTTAGCCCATCTTTCGTTTTGAATGCTGTCTTCCATTCATCTTCGGGTTTGATTCTAATTTGATTATATCCACTCTTCAAATCCAGCTTCGAGAATATAATTGCACCAGAAAGTTGATCTAAGAGATCATCAAGGCGAGGAATAGGAAATCAATACTTGATGGTGATCTTGTTGATTGCTCTATTGTCGACACACATCCTCCAAGTACCATTTTTCTTAGGCTCTAAAAGAGCTAGAATGACACACGGACTGAGGCTCTCCCTTATAACACCCTTATTCTATAGCTCCATAACTTGTCGATGCAATTCCTCATGGTCAGTCGGACTCATTCAGTAATAAGCGAGAGTCGGCAAAGAGGCTTTAGGCATCAAGTCGATTTGATGCTGAATATCTCTCATAGGAGGGAGACCATTGGGTAAGTCCATTAGGAAGACATCCTTGAACTCTTTTAAAAGAGGTTGAACTCGATGAGGTATGACAAAGGCAACTTCATTCTTCTCACCTATTTTATTAAGCAAAATTTACAAGATATGAACTCCTTTCAAAGCATCCTTCATATCCTTCATTGTAAACAACGTAGGAGAGAAGGAATTCTCAACTACAGGAGTTCTCAATGGTTCCCTACTAGGTGCCAACATAATCTTCTTGCCTCCAAATTCAAAAGAATATGTATTTCAATAACCATCATGTGTAGTCCTCCTATCAAATTGCCATGGTCGACCAAGAATAATGTGACTAGCATCCATTAGCAAAACATCACACCATATCTTGTCATAATAAACGTAACCAATTGACAGATTAACAAGGCATCGTTTTGAAATAGTAACCTCAGCACCTTTCTTCAACCATGACATTTTATAAGGCGTAGGGTACGTTTTTATTCCAACTTCAGCTTGTTTGCCGCTACTTTAGAAATTATATTCTCACAACAACCAGAGTCAATAATTAATTGACACACCTTTCCCATGATTGTGCAAGCAGAATGAAAAATATTGGTACGCAGCAACCTATCTCCAGTGTCATCTCGAGGAGTAAAATTTTTTTTCCTCACCATAAGAAGTTCGCCACTGTTAGCATGCACTATTTGTTCATCATCCACAACTTCTTTATCATTGTTCAACTCCTCTTCAAGTGGATCCTCAACATTCTCATTAGAATCATTATCCATCAAGAAGGCTTTACTGGCTGGTTGATTCTTATTGATTCAACAATTGCTAGCACAATCACCCAACTCCCCACAAGAATAGCAACGTATTTCGGACATAACAGGTTGCTTCGAAACATGAGGCTGAGTAGAAGGCTTACTAGCAGATTGCATTGTAGCCTCAGCAACTTTAGTAGAGCTAGTGGTACTCTTAGTGTGACGTCCCAGGGCGTCACGTACTAAGCGCAAGCAGAATTATAATTATTATTATCTTCTTGCCTAACTTGTAATCTCCTTCTTGGATAATCAGTGTTTACCTTTGAAGGTTAGCATGTATAACATGGATTATTTAAAATCTCAAGTTTATATTATGAGGTTATCCTACAATTGCTCTACCTTTAATTCAAGTATTGACCAAATCATTCATGCACATAAACAAGATCACTAGAAGCTTCATTTCTTCTTATCATCATCAGGGCCTACAAAATTTATCAACCTGGACTCTTTCCATATTCATCGCCTATATATACAACATATACATAACAAAAGTAAGGCATAACAAAAGCCAGGGATAAAGGGTGAGGGTATCTACTCCACGAGTTCCCACACAAGCCCGCATCTAACAAAAGAAAAACAAAAGCTAGTCAGCCTCTACACGATCCAAGGCGTCTAGGTGCCGTCCATACCCGCTCTAGGTCCTCCTACTCCAAAGGGTAAAGGGCCAAATATCTCCCCTTCATGGTTGATAAACCATGCAACGAACGTCATCGGTGTCAAGTCGGCTCTACCATCATGGCTCTACCATCATCCAACCATAAAGTCGGCTCATATTTGGAGAAAATCATGTCAATGTCGGGATCATACACATCATGAAGAGAAACATCAAGATGCACTACCGCCCCATATCGAGCTACTGGTTGTACATCCATGCTATCAATCTGAAAATGTAAGGTATGAGCAAACAACCTTGCCCAGTAAAGAATGATAACAATCCACAGCTATCAAGATTACTAGAGAATCATCAAACAATTTAGGATGCTAAAGGAAGTATATCACAAGCATAAACAATTGGATATTAACACATTATGTATATAATCACCTTATGAGCATCCATTTCTATGCTTACCTTTCTCAAGCTCAATCTCATATCAAGATGTAATGCAACAATAATAAATGGACTCACTTGCCAAATAGAATTATATTTAGTGTGCATATGATGCACCCTCGATCAATCACTAACTGGAATTGAACCGGCCCGATCGAGTCACTTCCGAAAGTTACCTCATCCGAACTTCAACAATATTTCTATTATGGGCATCTCACTCCGAGGCATCTCACTCCGAGGCATCCTGGTATCACACAACCGAGGTCCTCCCAAGACCACTCAGCAAGGGGCATCTCACTCCGAGGCATCTTAGTATCTCTCTACCGAGGCATCCAAGACCATGCAACAAGGGCATCCCAAACTTTCGGGGGCATCACCAGTATCTCTCTACCAATGGGTTCATTCACTCACTTATGCACACGTTTCACACCACCACACCTTTGATTAATGCATTTATTGTATGCAAAAGAAAAGACTCCAAAGCATCTAACTATAATCTAACTCTCATGAACCTAGCACACGTGTGTGTCCAAATTATAAGATAAAACCCATTACGACATGTCCCATTCCATGCCAAACAGATATTTACCCCATAATCAAGCACTATGCACCGCACTCATTGCACACACATGATACTATATGCACTTATATCTCAAATCATATATGAGACTTACTCTTACACTACTAACATTTATTAGGAGGTTACTAGACTTTATGTGTGTCATACAATTCTAATATAAAGGACACAACATCTAGTATATGTTCTCGGGTCCAGACAGTTTACTAACTAAATGAACAGTTTCGGTTTCGGTCACAGAAGGTATACAATTCTTGTCGAAATACTACCAAATTTTAGATGTTATATTTGAGTCATAGATTGACATTTTTTGTGAAGAAACTTAAGTCTAATTCTCACTGTATTCAAAGTAACAATCGTCATAATCTTTACTAGTACTCTGTATCGACGTCCAGATTCTTTATCTACAAAAAATTATTTCACTAGCCAATTCTTCTCTATTTAATCTCAAATTTTGACACGTCATTCCTTAAGATGTGTTCTACAATTTTCATTAAGGATTCAAAGTCAAATTATAACTAGGTAAATACAGAAAATTCGTATAGTCAGTAAAGGTCAAACCGTTTCTCACATGAACAGTTTACTGGTTTTACTAAGTTCACTTCTATCTCTATGTTTTATATATTCGTATCGTTATAGCTAGGTTTCTAATTCAATATTATGGATGTTCTATCATGTAGAATGGTCTCTTTCTTATTTCATCAACATACCTAAAGAAAATAACACAAAACAAAAGACTCCATAACCATTTTCACCTAGAACAGAATAGGTATACACGATTTTTCTCACTCCTAACCCGACCAAACCATTTATTTTTCCACAAGTCTCTTCTACAACACTTCATTACTTAATCACAGCAACTACAAATACTTTCAGCAAGCTTTCCTTTAACAAATAGCCCATCCATAGCTCGGCTCGAAGTATAAATGCATCCATGAGTTCACTCATCACAGTATACAGCACATCCATTCACTCAGCATCCATTTCATCACTTCACTCAGCAAAGACAGCATACTCACTTGGATTTCGAAATATGCAAGACTCAAAGGTAACATGCAATGGCTTCTACCTTCAATCTAACACTTACTAAGCTTAGATCAACCACAAAACAACAACTACAAATCAAATCCTTCACTGTTTGGTTAAATCCGCAAGCTTTCTTGACAAAACAATGGGTAACTTTTAATTTAGAGTTGTATCTTTCCTTAACTTGCTTCAGCTACTAAACAACACAAAGATGCTTCAAGATCAACACCAAAATCTCGCATGCAAGAAGAAGAAATCACTGGTCTACTTCTGGTTCTCCACTGCTCGACCGAGAGAAAAACAGAAAGAAGAAGATGAAGATGGGTTTCTCGGTTTTTATATGGAGAGAGAGAGAGGGGGTTATGAAACTTAAGGGAGAAATAGGTCTACAAAGCTAATCCCTAGGCTAGACTAATGATGAAATTTGCTAATGATTATGTCTCTTGAGTTTGCATGTCTCGGTTTGTGGGAATGAAACCGTGGGTGTCAAGTGCAAGGAGAAACAAGAGAGAGAGATGTCGTGGCCTCCAAGTTTGTTGTCTCAAATTCAATTTGTTCCTGATCCATGTCATTAGTCAGTTCATTAGTTTCTAATATTTTTCAATTAATTTCCTTTTGTTTCTACTTGATTTCAATCCTTTTATAATTATACAAAGTCATGACATAACATATCGACTAGTCAATGTTAGTCTATAAAGAATTCATCACAAAAATGCTAAAGTTAGAAATGATATTAGCATTATAAACATTAATCAAGTTATCATAACTATAATCTATAAAATAAAATCATTGGGCCTAAATATTCATCTCTGGCCCAACAGGCTTAATCTATAACAATTCCGGCCCACTAAACTAAATCTACAAATCTGATAATTCCGAACCTTGGCCCACTTCAAGCCAAGTCCAAGCCCGTAATCTCTCGTTCGACTTTTCAAGTCCAATTCGTGTGGCCCACTTATTTCTCAAGCCCGCACATTTTTCACGATCCATCGGGTTCTCTTTCTGGCCCAATCTAATTAATCTAAGTTCCTAATGATCTAATTACACTAATGAAGGTCGATGAAAAATTTGGGATGTCACACTTAGTGGCCCGACTTGTCATGGTAGTTGATTGCTGTCTTCGAGAACGAGAGTGCTCCATTTTGAGTGCCCATTGGTGTGCATCCCCTAAGTCCCAAATGTTGAGGACTTCCAAGGCGTCTTGAATGTAAAATTGAAGACCGTTCAAGTATTTGTTCACAAGCACCTCCTCCGAGTCCTAGATATTGTTACGAATCACGAACTCATTGAATTCATTGGTGTATTGGTCCACCGTTCCCGTACCTTGTTTTAGATTTTGGTACCATTGGTAGAGCTCTCTCTTATATCCTTTGGGAAGAAAATATTTTTGAATCTTGCCCTCCATCTTTCTCGACAAAGTGATTGGTGCTTTGCCAATGGCTTGGCAAGTTCGTTTTTCATGTCTCCACCAAGCAATCACCTTGCCTCGGAATCGCATAGGAATGATCCCAACTTGACGATTCTCTGGAACATTTCAATGCTCAAACACCTCATTCACAGGTGTCAACCAATCAACAATTTTGTCAGGAGACTCAATACCTGTAAATTTTGGAACATCTTTCTTGACTTCCTTTTCCCAATCTGGCTCATGAATATGTTGTAAATGATGTCGAACATGCCTCCGACCATGAATAGGTTGAACACTCTCTGAAAAGGAAGAGTCACCATGGGAATCTTTAGTCTTGGAACGGGCTGGAGAATTATTTGCTTCAGCCCTCAAACGCTCAACTTCTTGCGTCAATTCGTCAATTTGTTGTTGCATATGTTGCTGCAAATTCTCAGCGAGTGTGTGCACTTCATCAAGGGGAATGGTTCTGCTGCCATGACATCTGGCTTGTCTTGGAGGCATTGTCCTCTCCTCCAAAGCTCTGATACCAAATGATGCAAGCCAAGGTTAGGCTTTCTCAAATAGTAGAATTGGGAGAGTGACTCACACATGGGAAACAAGACAAACAGAAATTTCAGCACTGCACAAGCTCAGGAGAACATTCGTATCTTTGTCGTTACGGATCGAATCAACCTGATTCCAAAGCTAAATGAACAAAGACTTCTAGATCTACAATTTATCTGTTTTGGATTTTCTGAAATAAGCACTATAGGATGGTCGAATTTGGGTTGGAAGTGGGTGAAAATAATGAACATAACATGAAAAGATAGAAACTTTGTTGGTTGCTCTTGTAGGCCTCCAAGGAAGTTGAGAGGGCACCGATTCTTCTAGATTGATGACTGCAACTTTTCAAGGATGCAAATTTCGAAAAGCTCCGACTCTTCAAGGATGAAGTGAAAACTCTTCTAGCTTTTCAAGGGTATGAACTATGCAAGGTTCACAATACTTGCTTGAAAACAAAGTTTTCATTCATCAAATGTCATCTGTCTTGTACTGGGAATTTGATGGCTTATATCATCAAAGAAATAAAGACAGAGCATTGAAACTAGGAAAACATTGAATCTAGAATGCCAAAACTGAGAAACTTGAAAGCATTAAAGAACTCTGAAACTAGAAAAATAGTAAAGAACATAGAAACTAGAAACTAGTAAAAGCATAACGTTTTCATGGCTCCCAAAGTGTCTTCTTTCGAGAGAGCTGGTCTTCAATGTAGGCTACATCAGATGGGAAGGAAAACCCTTTTCGACTCGACGATGCATGGCCATTTCATGAAAATTTCACCAAAGCATAATGAACACACAAGAAGCGAAGATGGAGCAACAATTATATAAGAAAAGACAGGTCAGTTTTTGGTTTAAACATGAACTAGCTTTCGGCCTTCTCTGAGGCATTTCATGAAACATGTAGGATGCATCAGCTAACAAAGAAACCTAGGCTCCTTTGAGGATTTAGGGCTTAATGTTAGACATACAAGCAACATTCTAGACCAACTCAAAGACATAACATTCGCGTTTGACATGAGTATGAACAACAATATCAAATCTTGGCCATAACCCACTAAAGAGACTTGAAGTTCACTCAAGCATTTCAACAAACGGCCAGCATGCACTACTGAAACGAGGGATCTTTGACCTGCTAGAGACTCTAGCGTAGACTTAGCTCCTAACAACACGTATTAGTACTCACAGAAGCTTTCATGGAGGACTAATAGGACCAAGACTCACATGAACTAGTCAACACAAGCTCAGGCCAAATGCCTCCCAAAAGACAAGGGATACACGATTGAAAAAGCCTACCTAGTTTGAAGGGAAGGCCACGGTGGATGGCAGCTGACTAACAAAGCTCTATAACAACCAACCACTCTCTCTAGGTTGCTCCCTCTCACTCAAAACTCTCCCCAGCCCTCACCAATAGAAAATTAGACCCCCAAAACATTTTCTCTCTTCCTTTTAAGCTTGGCCAACCACAGGCACACCTGGCTTTTGCCACCACGAACCAATTGCGGCCAGCTTGATTTTTGACCCTAGGATCACGCTGTCGTCTCCCTTCATGATTATCTGCCTCCCTCTCTGCTTTGTACATTTCTTTTCCTGTCAAAGCAAAACTAGAGTGAGGGTGTGAGGGAGGGAGGAAGGAGACCCACATGTGGGCTGAACCGACATGAAAGAAGATAGGCCAGTCCACATGAAAAGAAAAAAAAAAGGAAGAAGAGAGGTGGGCCAGCCCATACAAAAAGAGAAAAGAAGAAAGAAAAGGAGGAGAAGGAAAAGGAGGGCCAGGCAAGCCCAGCCCTTGCCCGGCCTTATTCGATTTCTCTTCTTTTTTTTTTTTTTTCTTTTTTCTTTTTTTATTATAATTTTGAATGATAATATTTTTCTTATTCTCTTTTCTTCTCTTTTCTTTTCTTTTTGATGACAAACTTTTTGGAAAAATTTAAAAATTACCATTAGTGAAAATTATTTTTACTAATGATGTTAATATTCATAATGCTAAATCGCAATGCAATTTAGTGAAATTTATTTTTTAGCTCGGATATAAAATTGATCCCTAATTTTCTATGTGTTTAAGTCCTAAATAAAACGGTAAAATTTAGGTGTCAACACCATAGATTTTGATTTGATCATGAACCTTGTCTATTTTTCAGTATGGTATGTACTTTTAGCATTGCTCTATGGGATTTGGAACTTCTTCAGTGTAACCATTTGAAAGTTTCTTGAAGATTGGAATTTGCCATCCCTCTGGAGGCATTGTTGCTTTGATGGTAGCCGCAATAGGCATACCCACAGAACCCACTTTTGGATTGAATCTATAATCGCAAAAGTCATCCTTAAAGAAGCTTTCAGGATAATGGATCTCATAAGGGCCATCGGTGTAGTTGCCCTTACTATTAGCATACCCACCCTACATGGACTCTTGAACATAGAAGCGTGTTCCATCGAGGTAAAGGTTGGGATCTTTCTCCTTTTTATTCAAAGCTTCCCACAAAAGATCCTTCCAGGTGCCCAGGCATCAAATGGCTACATTTTATCACATTCAGTGATAAGAGACATTATAAAAAAGGCAATAAAATTCAGTGTTCTCATCTACACAGTCTAGAACTAATAACAAAAGTAGACAAATTGACTTTTTTCCTTCAAAATTTAAGATAAGCCAATCTCAAAGAAACCACCAAGTACATCAAGATATCATCAAATTAGTAGAGATTGGAAATGAGGATAAAAAAAAAAAAAACACTAGAAAATGATCTGAGCAAACAAAGGGTTGAACAGTCCCTCTATCGCATGAGTAGCTTTCCTCTACCTCCTGTGTAGCCATGGCCTCCTCTCCAACTTTAAACCTTAAACCCCTCCCCACCAAAACTCTCAATCCTCCATCTTGAGATGTTTTCCCCCATTCAGAAGTTTCGATCTCAACTACCCAACTGAAATGTGGCACCCCTAAACACCTTCTGTCGCCACAGCTGCCAATTTCTTTATCTCTATAAGATATCCGTTACTTGTCTTTTACATAAAGGGGTTTAAAGGAGGACCGAGGTCTTTAGGCATTTTTTTTTTTAAAACGGTTCCAGCGCAACTTATTAGCAGAAGCATAAACGAATCTCACCATCTCTCCCTCCAATAACCATAATGCAATGCACACCAACTACCCATCATATGAAAAGATGAAGCCGAGCCATTTTTATTTATATATTTTCATGATGCATTTCTCAGGTCGGTACAACCAAAAAGAAAAGCCAAGACTTTTAACTACACTTGGCCACAACCCAAAAGATATCTCGACCCCTATATCAATCACATGTCATCCCCCATCTACAAGTGTCGGCTACTCTCAAAAAGTCAGCTCTCCACTCCTCACGCGGGCCATCACACTCATCCCGGCGCATCGGGTGGTGGTGGTGGCAACATCCCCCGAATCACTCCATCTCGGCGGATGTGGACCAACAAGAACTCCTAGATAACCGGGCCCCTAGCCAGGCCCACATCATACATGACCAGCACACGAACCCGTATAAACGTCAGACCAGGGATGGTAACGCAATCAATCTCCGAACACTCGACCTCCACGTCAGATGGAAGGCCGTAAAAGGTACCCCGCGTGACCGTAGAGAGAGGTATCTTCCTAATCTGAAATGTTGTTCCCCGAAGGGGTGAGTACAGCCACTCAGCAGGTAAAAGATTCATTAAACTACTCAATGCATCACACAATACAATCATAACATCATAGCATAGTACATATCATTCATGCATCCAATCATAACTTACCTTGCAGCCATGTATGTGTCATCGTACCATATGTGCATACATCCCCATGCACTCATCACCAAGCATTCATACATATACCATCATGCCATAGGTGCATATACAACCATGCACTCATCATCATCATATCATACAGCCATGCATATATGTCACCATACCATGCATGATTCAATTTCCACTTTTTATCTTTCAATTTGATCACCATATCTTTCTTTCCCAGGATCAGTAATTGCATCCCACATTTTATCACTCACACCCCAACCTGGCATTGCGAGAAACCTCCGGCACACACCACCGAGCATCCATCACCCCCACATTCCGAGCATCTCATATCTCAACTGGCATCATGAGGCATCCCATAGGCACAAACCTCTGAGGCTTCCGGCACCCAACCATTTCGGGCATCTCGAAACTTCCGAGGACATCGAGCATGTATCGTAATACAACCGAGCATCCGGCACCCCCCATCCCAGACATCTTAACACTCCTAGGGCATTGTCCGCTCACCTCCAATAGTCTCCTCATTCATCATAATTCATATTCACCAATTTATGTCTCACAATCAACATGGCACATGATGTAATGGCAACAAAGTCAAATTCAGCTTTTGATTCTACATGCAATGCCAAATATCATCACATGTGCAGCAAGATTTAATCACTTACAACAATACAGTTTATGGGGCTCATGCAAAACAGAATAGTCAATGCATTGCAGCCTTTGAAGTCCTCACAATCCAGCTTGCACAGTTTTAGAAAATATTTTCATTTAATACCCAAATGACCTTTAAAAATTATGAAATTCGAACATGTGATAGCCTCAATTATATTATAAATTTCATTTCCAATATAAATATTCTTTGCAAACCTTTACACCAAAGGTTACAAAAAGATCCTCCACCATGGACTTCAATCCTTGTCAAACAAATAAAGATTCATGTAAAAGAAGTATCATGCTTACACCTAGCTGACCCATTTGCTTTCAAAATAGTAGAAACAGATGCTTCAGAATTAGGATATGGTGACATTCTCAAACAAGTCCATAATAACAAAGAACAAGTTATTCAGTTTATTTCAAAAGATTGGAATTCCACCAAACAAAATTATTTGACAATAAAAAAAAAAGAAATACTTGCTATAGTTTTGTCTATATCAAAATTCCAAGGAGATTTATTAAATCAAAAATTTATCTTGAGAATTAATTGCAAATCAGCCAAAGATATTTTACAAAAAGACGTATTAAACATTGCATCAAAACAGATTTTTGCCAGATAGTAAGCCATACTTTCAGTAGTTGATTTTGACATCGAATTTATAAATGGTTCTTCAAATTCATTACTTAATTTTCTCACAAGAGATTTTACAGGGGATACCATCATGCCAAGACCCAAAAAAGACAAAGGTAAAGCCATTGCCCAAACTTCCAATACACCACCAAAGCTAACAGGCTTAACACCTATCAAGTCATGGCTCCAAATGGCATAAAACAATCAATCATTCTTACAACAACATCCAATACCAAATACACCTTCGAAAGAAGAACCCATACCAGCCCTAGCCCAACTAGCTGCCATACTATCCAAAAAAAACACTAGAATTACTTGCTCAATCTTTACAAAAAAACAGTAAAGAAAGAGCCATCTAGTGCCATTGAGGTAAGCAATAATCCTTCCCTGCTTGCTGCACAAAAACAAGGGAAATACAAAACAATTTCGAATGAGGTGGTCATTAGGCCATAGGCAACCTCTCATTCTCGAATATCAAAGTTTTTCCCCAAAACATCTTTTCAAAAAATACTGACTGTGGAAGATGGATTCTTCGATGAAAATCCAATCAAATTTGCGAAGAACATCTTTCCAAAAAATTGATTATTCAAACCACACAATACAAACAAAACCGTTGCTTATTATGAGCAAATTATAGTGGAAACAGAATCGACAAGGTTCACTCACTTTGCTGACAAAAACAATACAGAAAACATCCTATACTCCACTATATCCAACAGTAAAATCATACACCCCTCACATTTGGGAACTTCACCTCATACACCTAGAAAATTCCAAATCAAACTAACCCAAAGCCTACCATACTCCTCCTCATATACATACTGGGACTATCGACAAGTTTGATGGAATGTTTTCTTCAGACAAAATACAAATTTCCAACATACTTGGTTGTTATTTTTTCAAGACAACTTCCCAAGACAAAGCCTACCAAATTAGTTTGACTCCTGGTGAGATCTCTTTAGTCCTTTGGACATAATACTACACCCCATAGTCAAACAAGGATACAAGGTTTTTAGTGAATACTTTGTACCAACACCACATGATATAAGGTTCACATTCCTTATGCATTTCTTTATAATATTCAAAATCTCTTGGGTAACAGCATGGAAATTTAAATACAATACATCCATCAAACCTAGTGTACTAGTACTTGTCCGAAAATACAAAACAAAATGGTGGGATGGATTCAAATTCCATGAACAAGGATCCAAAGCTGCGGTTAGGATATGGCTAAAAAGCCAGAAAACTCAGATAACCATAGCCCTATCAAATACATCATTTTTATAGGAGAAATCCATAGCAAGTACAGCACTGGCTGCAGTCCAGAGCGGAGAGGAATACTGCAATATCCTCAGGACAATGCTCTCGGAAGCGGAAGAATCACAATGTGGATCTTCCAAATCACAAGACAGTCAAGACGGATCCTCATAGTTACATCATAGTGGAAACACCAATGAAGACGATTGCTAGGAGATCAACCTAGATAGAGATTAAAAGACCAAGATATCACATGATAATATTGTTACAGCAACGCAAAGGCTATACACTGTAGCAAGATAGGCATACACTATTTACTATTCACTCAATATTATCCACTTTACGTTGTTCAACACTGTAGCACATTCTATAAATACACTCTTTCGGCACAAGAGAGGGGACTCGAAATTTTCAGATCTCACTTCTCTCTTCTTCCTCCTCACCCTCTTGTAAACCCTCATCATTTCAAGCTTCAAGCTTTCTTACCTTGTACCCCTGGTTACGAAGTAAGTTTGTTTTTAAATACATCTAGCATAGTTTATATAGGGTTACCAACTTACATGATAGTTGGTTAACCAATTCTTGTAATACAAACATCGATACTCCCTGGAGTGCTGATTACCGTCCTAGCGGATGACTTGATGTTTTAGTTTCTGTATCTTTTAATACATGTAATTTTCATTTCATATAATATAAGTTCATACCACCTTTATGGTTGGTTTTTGTTTATGCATACTCTTACTTTATATTTTATACATTGCTTTTGCTCTTTACATTATTTTTAATTCTCAATATTTCATCTAGTTTTTATATAGTTCTTGTACATTTCTTTCTTATACATTTCTTATAGATCTATTAATCTATTATACTTCCTTGTTCTCTCATATAGTACTCCAATCATAACCCCTTATATATATATATATAATTAGGGTTGGTCCGGGTTGGACCGATCTTAAATTTCTAGGACCAAGGACCAACCCGCATAGTGCTGATCCATAAATCTTAGGATCAAGGACCAATCCAATCTCCCTGGGAACCAGACCAATTTCGGCAAGGTTGGGCCAATCCAAGGTTGGTCCAAGGTTGACCCTAGATCGATGCTCAACCCTAGCCACTAATCGATTTGGGGTGGGTCAATTAGAAGCTTAAGTGAAATATAAGGAGAAATAATTTACTCCCGCACAACTAGAGAAATTAGGATTGTGGACTTGATTACACTAGTTAATGACAATACCCTTTCAATACCTAATCTTGTTTAAACCCTGAGGCTTTTTAGATTTTTAAGGATTTTTCATGCATTTTGTGGAAAATAAAAACCATCTTTTAGGCTTTTTCGATTTCTTGAAAATTATTATAAAAAAAAATTTTTGGATTTTTTTTTACTCTTCTGATTTCTAGGAAAATATATATATATTTTTACTTTTTCTGATTTATGATTTTTTTATTAAAATAATATATATAAATGACCCGGCTCAGATTTCCAGGTTTAGACCAACCCGGTTGCCAGCCCCCAACCCAGCTAAGTCTAAAACGCGGGCTCGGCTCGAAACCCTTCTAAAAAAAACTTTATGCCCATCTTAAAACAAGAAACGCCCCGCCCACTAATTTAAAAAAAAAAAAAACTGGCCCATTATAAATGTGTGAGCCCATCCCGAGATAAAAACCCTAGACTTAGCTGGGTCACGCGCTCGACCAACCGACCCGACTCTGAATATGCCCTCATGCGGCCACGGCTGCGTTGCCCAGCCACGGGTAAGCCGTGGCGCCTTCTCGCATGCTCGAGTCAAATGGCCACCACCCGACCAGCCACTGCTACTGACCATCATCGCCGATCACTGCGACTCCGGCTGAGGCCACCGAACGAAGGGATTGGAAAACCAACTCTTTGGGGCAATTAATTGAACGCTTGGAGTTCGCCGACAAAAAGGAACAAAAACGAACCCACCAAGGCTCAAAATCACAACGGGACTCAAGGTGAGCATCGAGCTTCAATCGGAGCAGCCTAATGGAGAACGGCCAGGGCCAGAACTCGCATGAGGCAAACAGCCGTGAGCTTCGGCCCGACTTGCCCAAAACACAAAGAAAAAAACCAAGCCCTAGCTCACCGAGAAAGGAGGCGTGGCAGTGGGTCGCCGGCTGCAATGCAGGCGCGGTAGCTAGCGGCGATGCGTGCCCCCTCACACACAACCCTCATATTTGGGTTTTTCTCTCACCCTTGCTCATGATCTCTCTCAAATCTTGACCCCTTTCTCTCTAATCTCGCTCAACCTGCCTCTCTCTCTTGGATTCGCTCACTCGCAGGCCTCCCCTGATGTCTCTCAAGGAAGTCGTTTGAGCTTGCTGCTTCCATCTCTCTCCTTGTGTCCTCTTTGGCCTCCGCCCAGAGCTCTATTTATAGGCCGAGGGGGCCAGTCGGCAAAGGTGCTGGGACCATCAGCCTTGGCACGTCGACCGGCCTTGGTGCGGCCAAACCGTAGTCTCCTCAGCCGCCCACCTGTGTGCTTTGCTTTGCATTGAAGGCGTGTCCCCATTCGTTGCCGGCCTACTCTCCTCTCTCTACCGTAGGTTGTCCTTTGCGCACGTCGTCGGCCTCTGCGCATGAGGCACAGAGGCGGAGGAGGGAAGAAGGAAGGAAGAAGGAGAAAGAAGGGGGGGGCTGGGCTGCGTCGCAAAGGTGAGGGAGCCATATGGGTCCCGGCCCATGAAGAAGACAAAGAAGAAGGAGGGCTAGGCGCGAAGGCCCAATCCGTGTGGGCCTTGCCCTCTCTTTTTTTTTTCTTTTAAATCATTATCCGAAGAATAAGGGAAAAAAAAAGAAAAAAAAACTTAGTAAAAGCAAATGATAGTAATACCTAGGTGATGCGAATTTTTTTTTTTTTGTTAAGGCTAAATTGATTATTGGTTTTCTTTTATGCAATTTAATCTTGAAACATTTAGCCAAAATTTAAGTATCAACAATCACTCTATTTTAGGTTGATAATTGATATAAGAGTTAGCAATTTGAAGCTTTGATTAGTTGCAAATAAAAATTCATAAGTTAGTAAAAAAAAATTTGCTAAGCAAATTATAGTAAAAAAGGTTGGTAATTTCTTGAGAGTATTGGTAAGACACCAACAAGTTATCTAGAAAAAAATTGCCAATCATTTTTATTTCAAATTTTAAACTTATCAGCAATATTGAAACTTATTAACATGGAGATATCCATGTCTCTTGTATCTTTACTCTGTCTTTTCATGTAGCTGCACAACAATCATCTAAAACAGAACTTTTGCATCCAATGCTAATACGATATCGCAAGATACTCGGTGAAGACACATAGAAGCCCATTTATTTTGCTTAATGATCCATACTACAAATACAAGGCAACTGAATATTTTGCCGACAGTCACCAATTATATAAATGAATAGAAGAAATAAGGAAATGACGTTGAAGGAAAGTTTTTATTAGAATGCAGAAAACCATCTTCATCAGTGTGAGCTTTTATTGGTGTTGGGAGATCGAGACTCTCGAAATCTTCTTTCCTCGGAGAGTTTTTTAGCAAACCTGCATCAGAGACATGGAGTTAAGTTTACGTACTAATAGATACAATATTGATCATGAATGGCCGTGTTCGAGCACCTCTTTAGAGCGTCAGCATTGGTGATTCCTTTGGCGATCGGTTCGGATAACCCCGTTTCGAGGTTTACCGTTGAGACAGGCTTCTTCAACAACCTTTCACCAATCCACACAAGATTCTCCAGGTTCTCCTTTGTAGCGATGTCGACAGATGAATCTTTCCCGGTTAATGTATCATCCTACATTTGAAAAAAGAAAACGAGAAACAAAATGAGTGCGCTCCTCGGATACTTATTTATAGTACACGGATTAATATCAAATTAATTGGTGTATTTTGCATGCGCACTTTTTCTACATGGACATATTGTTCATGCATACCTTCTCATGTGTCATATAGGTTGATACTTGACAAAATTGATGGTTCTTTCTTAGATTGAATTAGTACTTATATCAAGCACGAAGTCTAGGTAATCTTGAGATGTTTCAGTATGCACGTGTGAGAATTACAACATTTCCTCGAGTGAGCATGTGAGGTGTACTTTAGTTATGAGATCACCTAATAAGCGATAATAGCTCAATTTTAATTGACCGAGCTTACTTGGATTCTGAGGTAGTTGTCTTCAAAATGGACTGCTTGGAAAGTTGCAGAAATATGAAAGTCCACCATATCTGCACTTGCCGTAGTGAACACATCCACCAAGGGAACTGAACCGCCATGAAGAAGCCAGTCCAAGGTTCCCCATTTCGCGGCCATTTTGGCATTGTACTTTCGCTCTATCTTTGGCGAACCGGTCCCAATTGAGATCACGAGAAATCGTCCATAGTTCGTCACTGCAATCGGGAAGAAATCGGGATTGGCGTTGGCTATCTCCTTGGACACCTGGGCTATGGCCACCAATGCCTAGTACGGGAGTATCAATTGGCAAGAATTAAGTGATGTTTTGATCATATGCCGAGATCAAGGTGTGCCACTATGAAAATAGTGATGATTATGTACCGGATTGTTTGCAGCGACACCACCATCTATAAGGTGGAATTCGCGAGTGCATCCTTGAACGTCCTGATTCTTGAAATAGTGAGCTGGTAGATAAGTCGGGGCAGCGGATGTCCCGATGCAGATATCCGAGAGTCGAGCGTCCAGACATGGAGATCTTACAACCTGAAGGACGAGATTGATAGTTTTCTTAGAACTCCGCACATGTCCTTAAGTAGCAAGACATGCTCAAATACCCAGAGAATCTAATGCCCTTATACTTGAAATTATGTCAATCAATTTGAATTGGACTTTATCTTTGTAAACCTTCTTATGTATATACGGGGGACTTTCGTTGAATACGAATGCTTATTTACCATTTTGTCAAACTCTCAACATGGCCTACTTAATATCATTCCATGGCAACCAAATTTTTGGGCCAAGATGGTCTCACATATAGCTTGATCCCTCTGCAGCATCATCTATCATTAAGCATGCCTGACTATAGAGTATTCAAATATTGTTGTAGCCTCGATTTGTCCATTGTTATCTCAACTTATGTTTGCCTGAACAAGGAGAGGTCTTGATGATCAAAACCTTAACTTTTTTAAACGCAATTACGTAGACAAAGTATACCTAAGATTAGAGAGAGAGAGAGAGAGAGAGAGAGAGAGAGAGAGAGAGAGAGACCTCATAGGAGGAGAAAATGGTGGGCTGAAGACGGTCGATATCGAAGGTTGGAATGATGACATGAGTCAATGTATCATGCAAATGAGCCTCTCCAAGTTTCTCCCTTATTAGCCCATGAACATATTTCCCATCATACTTGGGACCTGTCAATGACTTCACCAAGTTTCTTACTCTCCCCCACAATCCCCTGGTCAAATCAAATTAGCTTCATCAATACTTGCACCACCAAAAAAGAAGTATCAACAGAAATATTGGTGCTTTAGCTTAACGTACGTTAACAACAACTCGGTCTTTTCAATAGATAAACTAAGCCGAGTTACTGAAGTCCAGAGAATCAATAACAGATTGATGTAATTAATGTGGTCATGAATGATGTACCTCTTCTGGGGGAAAATCTTGGGACTGTGCTCGAGGTAAAAGGACCTGATGTCCTTGGCCGCAAAGAGAGGGCGATTCTTCTCATTAGGTGCAGTCAACATGGCCGTCACTAGACCGCCCGTACTCGTTCCTGCTATCACGTCGAAGTAATCCGCTAGTCTAGCATCCTCACCGTCTAGCTCCTGTTAGGCATAAAACAAAACTTTTGGAAGATGGATCGAAACGCACTGGACTTTAATAGGGTAGACCTAAAAGCTAAGCCAATGTTTACCTTGAGTTCAGACTCCAGGAAAGCAAGAATGGTGGCAGGGATGATTCCTCTAACTCCACCTCCATCAATGCTGAGGATCGTGATGATGTTACCATACGTAGGAGGCTGGACATTGGCGAGCGATGCCATGTTTTCGTATGATTGGAAATACCCAGTTGTAGTCAAGACAAGATGAGCGAAACCTGTCAGGTGATGTCTCATGTGATGTCTCGTGCTTATATAGAGGTTCAAGCCAGAGATGATGTTCAAAGATCATTCTTTTGAAGACGAGTTCCCATTGGATGAGAAACTTCGGAGAACGGGCAATGCTCGTACTAGTCAAGTCTTCGTGTTTCGTGGTTCGGAGTTGAGGGGGCCCCCCACCTTGCCTTGTCCTAAATTTCTTCCTCAGTTCAAAACTCTTCATCATTCACTTCGGGAATACTGGAGATATAAGCAACGTAATCATTGATAAGTAATATCTCACGAACTTATTTAAGTAACTCGACAGGGAATTTTTGTAGATAAGTCTCACAACATAATTTTAAATTAAGATATATATATGAATCAAAATATTTGTATTATTAATCATTGATAAATAATCAATGCTGGTCTGGAGTGAGGACTGCTAGACCTATGCAAGGGCTGGCAACCCTCGCCAAGATCTAGGAGATGGTCGCCACCCTCTCTCGTTTTTGGTGAGGGTTTGCTAGCCCTTACCCACATGCCAGAGACCTCACCAGGCATTGTCGTCGTCCTATTGGCGATGGGGTGGTGGCCACAAGTAGGAGGGAGCCCTAGCTCTTATTTTTACCGTTAAAAAAAATCTTTTATCTTTTTCAATTTTTAATCTAATTTAATTAAAATTGTGTTTAGACAAAATACTCCTGGTTAGTTGGAATATTTTGCCGATGGGCGAGGTAAGGCCCTTATTTGAAATAATGGAGCCCTAGCTCTTATTTTTACCTTTAAAAAAAAATCTTTTATCTTTTTCAATTTTTAATCTAATTTAATTAAAATTGTGTTTAGACAAAATACTCCTGATTAGTTGGAATATTTTGCTGATGGGCGAGGTAAGGCCCTTATTTGAAATAATTATAACTACTTCAGACATTTATTTTAAAAAATAATAATGGCATTTTAGACCTTTTTATGAAACAGTTTTCACTTCAAACTTTTATTTAAGAAAATGAAGACACTTCAAATTCTTATTTGAAATTTTTCCTTATTTTATTAGCACAAGAATTACATTTAGACGAAATATACAAACCTTTATGTCATTTCATCTATATTGCATTAAAAAATACAAATTTTGGTTAACTATTCTACAATTATCATATAAAAGATACATAATCAAATACAACGAAAGTTACATTAGTTGATATAGATTACATATCATAACTAATTATGAATAACAGATCCAGTTTGTAATTTAAGGGATTGCAAATTCCGGGCTGTATACCGAATCAAAATCGATTATGACAATTAAGTCGTGAATATGACTCTCTCATCAAAGGGCAGACCGTGGAAATGTTTGGAAATTTCAAATGGCCCTAGGAAGAGCGCGAGAAGCACGCGTCATCGTCCACCAGGGAAAAGAGGGAGGACCAAAGGACACTCGACCTAACCGTAGGGAAGTGAGAACAGCGACCGCCCATTTCCTAAGTTTGATTATTATGCTCACCCGTGACAGGCCCCAACAGACCACCATATCCACTCGTTTAAAGCAAGATTCTCATGGCGACATTGAAGAGGATGTTGACGACGACTTGTTCCTTAACTCGGGCTCGTAACACAAAACGACAGCACACGTAGCGGTCGGTACTGATATAGCTAGTACGAGTACCTAGAGGGGGGTGAATAGGTATAAAAGATTTTTCTTGATAATTGTACAATACTTAGACAGTTTGAAATATTTGCAACAATTAATAATCAATCGTAAGACTGAGTAAAGGAAAGAGAGAATTGAACACGCGGTTTATAGTGGTTCGGCGATTGATTCAAGCCTACGTCCACTTTTTCGCACCGACATTTTATTGGCTGGATTCCACTATGAACAAAGAGGTGATACACAAGAATGATCTTCCTTGACTTCTCGGTGTAGATGAACTACCACACTCTCTCAAGGTATCACTAAGGATGAACACTCTCTTGTGTATACAATTTCGCTCAAACAGTATCGACTAATAATCAAGGGTCTTCAGACTCTGGAATTTTTCTATCGATCACACTCTCCAAAACAACTTGAACGTCTTCCTTTTATACTCCTTTATGCCATCATAGCCGTTGGCACTTACCAAATGAATTCCTCCAATCTACCCGTTGGATGGAATCAATCACGAAGATCATTCGAGCTATTTAAGGAACTCCGGCGATAGCCCATCAATCCCGTTCGCCCATACAATCGGGATCTTGGTTTCCAAGAATAGAACATTCCAAGAATACTTCGTCGACCATCGGATCTTCAATTGATCTAGATAAGAACAAACAAAGAATCTGAGATATTTATCCAACCAAGGGATCTTCTCCAGAGGATAGGATCAAATCCTCAACCATATGCTTCGGTTTTGGATTTCCTTCGTCACTGGATTAGAAAGATCGGTGAGAATAGTCTTGAGTCTTGAGTCTTGAGTCTTGAGATCATAAAGTCTTCGGACTTTAAACCGTCGGTCTCCGAATATCCAGGACTTGGGATCGATAGAAACGTTTTCGTCCTTCAAAATATTCTGGAAAGATTTCTCCAACAATCTCCCCCTTTTTGATGGTGACAAAACTTCCTTGTAGATTTGAACAACTTTGACCTGCAAAAACATTTCTCAAGCAATATGGCTAACTCATAAAGATTGATAAAACAACCAGACTACTCGCATCCACAGAAAATTGGTTAGTCTTTCATGAGTAATACCATAAAACAACACTTGATATGAATGCACCCAGTCAATCATTTAAATCCACAGCTAATTCAGTCAAGTTAACACACCCAAGTTCACTCAAGTCAAACTCAAAAACAAAAAAAAACATAACCACAAATTCAAAGTTTAAAAGATGTTGAAAGTTGTTGGTTCAAATTGGTTCTCCCCATTTTTGTCATCATGAAAAAGGTGAGAAAGGAATCAGTCCGCTTGGGAATGCGAACGATTTGGAAATCTCCCATAGACGGACTAAGCCTTCTAGCCTCTTCAAGTCTTCCCTTAGTTGAGCTACCTCCTCGCCTTTTGCATTGGCTTGAAGTTGTAGAGTGAGGTCTTTCATTTTGTCCTCCGGGGGTAACCGAAGACGCTTGGCCAGCATTCTTGATGGTTTGAATCTCACGCCTAGAGCATATATCGTCCCCGCATTTCCATAAGGATATCAAGAATACGACGAAAATCTGCTGAGTTGTCCGTCCGTGTACTTGCATGAGCTTTCTCGGATGGAGTAAATGCGGACGATGGAGCTTCGTATAATCTTGCAGATTTGGAGTCGACGTATCGAGACCTTCTTCGTGCAATTGAGAAACCCGAACTTCTTCCTCGGGTCCTGGCTGGAGATTGCCTTGGACCTTCACTATCGGCAGCATGAGGTGTGGACCGCTCTTGCTCGCCAACTCCCCCTGTCTCTAGGACATCGAAAGGGGAAGAGTGATGATCTTGCTCTTCTATATCTTGATTTTCCTTTTCTCTAGAGTCAGTTGCAGACTTTTCTTTCTCTCCTTCTCTTTCCTCTTCAGCTTCTTTCTCCTTCTCTCTCTGCTCTTCTTCTTCTCTGATCTTGGCTTGCTCCTCTTCTTCTTCCTGTTTCTTCTGAAGTTCTGTTGGTTGAGCCACAGAACGTCTGGTTCTTGTTAAAGCAATGATAGTGGGATCTTCATCCTCCAAGATGAGAGTCATTTTCTTCTTTTTCGATGGGGCTCCAATGACCTCTTTTCCTTTTCTCTTTGAAGCGAGACGGAACTAGAGACTTCACTCTGAATTTCTCCATTGCCTTGGAAAGTTCTTGTAGACGCATCTTCGTTAACATCTTCAAACCTACCACCATCTTATCGCACGGTCGAACACAAAGTGTATGAGGCGGTTCAATATTCATGTGTCTAAAGATCTTGGTCACTGGACTGGGATAAGGCAATTGTCCCTTGTCTTTTGACATTGCTCGTACATATGGAAGAGAATAGTGTGCGGGAGAGAGAACTTCCGTCCTGAGTTAATCGCGTACATCAACTTTGCTTCAGAATAAGACACGGAAGTCTTTGACGTAGACTTCGGTCTGAGACAGTTGATTACAATCTTATGAAACACAATGTTGATGGCATTCATCCTGGAATAGGTAACTCTCTTCTCTGTGTCCCTATCTTTGACAAGTTCCAGTAGTACGAGCAGGTGAGACTTTGATTGGTAGATAACGCCCTCGTTCAACTCCAACTATGTCCGCCAACATATTCACATCTACCACGTAGACTTTGTCTCGTACATCGAATGAAATTCTATTCGCATCCAAAAAGCTGAGATTTGAATAGAAATAAGCGGTCAAATGTGCGTACCCGTCCGTAGTGTCAGAGCAAAATTTCTCAAGTTGAAGCAAATTCAACTTCTCTCTCAAGTTTATGTTGATGGCGTCCAGGAAGTCAAAATCGACACTTCTAGGGTTTATTACCCCTCTTTTCAATGATCTGAAATACACATTCTCTTGATCTTTGGATTTGAACAAATCCATCCGATTTCCTTTCACCTTCGCTGCCACTCCCATTCTCGGTTGAAATTCAAGGAATATTCTGTCATCATCGTTCCCTTCAATCAAATTTTTTCCTGGTACACGAGGGTCACTTGGAATATTCGCAAGTGCATCCTCTGCTTTTTCTTTCGGAGCAATTCCTAATTCCTCCATTCTCCGCAGAAAAAGATACTCATTTCCATAGTTCTTGTCCTTAAGGAAATCGTCTATGTAGTTCAATAGTGTACCGGTGCTTTTCAACGCAAGATAAAGTTTATACATAAAGGAGGGTTTTTGGACTCTTACTGGGTCGGCATCCTCGATTATCTCTTCTTCAAGATGTTGACTTTCACCATGTGGGGTAGGAGGCGTTGAATGACGTGGATGAGAGCGAATCGGACTTTGTCGCTGACTTGGTAAGTCTTCTTCCTCGGTGAGATCGAAGTGTGTCGGTCCCTTCTCCATTCTTTGTGGTCCCCTGCTTGCTATTCTTGATGATTTCCTCGAAGAAGACATTCTTCTTTGTCGATTGAGAGATTCCTTCACTTGCTTTCCCAAGGAAAAATGACCACTTTCTCGACGATGAACAAGAAGTAGAAACAGGTTCGGGAGAAGAGTGCCTTTTAGGGTTTTGAAGATTGGAAAAAGCGTATATATAACTCAGTTTTTGAAAAGGGAAGTTCAATCGGCACAAGGAAAGTGTACGAACACTTCTTTTCAAAATCAATAAGCGCCAAAATTAATCTTTTTGAAAAGACAAGTTTTCGATTTTCACACGATTATAAGCGAACGAAAAAATCGTACATTTTCGAGTCCGGATAAAATAGCAACTTACGCCTATAGCCATGAATGTCTGAGTCTGAGGATTTAGAGTCTGAGAGATTAAAGTCTAAGGATTGGTGAGTCTCTAGACTTTAACTTCTTCAAGCTTCAAAATGTTGAGTCTTGAACGGATAGCGTCGAATTGATTTTTCTCCAAAGGCTTTGTGAAAATATCCGCCAGTTGACTCTTTGAATCAACAAATTGAATCGATATTTCTCCATTTTGAATATGATCTCTAATGAATTGATGTCGAATCTCAATATGCTTTGCTCTTGAATGAAGGATTGGATTTTTGGTGAGATTAATCGCGCCGGTGTTGTCACATCCGATTTACGTGCATGAGTCTTCAATGCCAAAGTCTTGTAGCTGTTGTTTTATCCATAGAATTTGTGAACAGCAGCTTCCAAGAGCTACATACTCTGCTTCTGTCGTTGAGAGAGCCACGGTACTTTGTTTTCTTGAGAACCAAGATACTGTTCTATTTCCAAGCAGTTGACAAGTTCCAGAAGTGCTCTTTCTATCGACTCTGCAACCGGCCAGATCTGCGTCTGAGTATCCTAGAAGATTAAAATCTCCACTCTTTGGATACCAAAGACCGATGCTTGAAGATGAGGCAATGTATTTGATAATACGTTTCACGGCACTGAGATGTGATTCTCGAGGATCTGATTGAAACCTAGCACAGATGCAAACACTCAACAAAATGTCAGGTCTAAAAGCAGTAAGATAAAGAAGTGAACCGATCATGCTCCTGTACAGCTTTTGATCTACTTTCTTTCCTTCTTCATCCTTGTCTATCTTTATAGAACATGACATTGGTATGTCGGTCTTTTTGCATTTTTCCAATCCAAACCTTTTGACAAGATCATTTGCATATTTTTCTTGATGAATGAAAGTTCCTTCCTTCATTTGCTTCACTTGGAGTCCAAGAAAGAATGTTAACTCTCCCATCATACTCATTTCAAACTCATCCTGCATAAACTTAGAAAATTTCTTGCATAGACTTTCATTAGGGGATCCAAAAATAATATCGTCCACATATATTTGAACAAGTAAAAAGCTTTTGTTTTCCTTTTTGATAAATAAAGTAGTATCTACTTTACCTTTGACAAAACCATTTTGCATTAGGAACTTACTTAGTACGTCGTACCAAGCTCGAGGTGCTTGTTTTAAACCATACAAGGCCTTTTCGCCTCCAAGACCGACCGGCTTCTTTGGGTCTTCAAATCCGGTGGTTGTTCCACATAAACTTCCTCATGGATGAATCCATTTAGGAACGCACTTTTGACGTCCATTTGGAATAACCTGAAATTTTTATAGCAAGCAAACGCAAGTAATAGACGAATAGCTTCTAACCTTGCTGCGGGTGCGTAAGTCTCGTCATAGTCTATTCCTTCTTCTTGCGTATATCCTTTGGCCACGAGTCTTGCTTTGTTCCGTACGACTTTTCCATCCTCGTTCATCTTGTTCCTGAATACCCATTTGGTTCCAATAACAGTTTTACCTTTTGGTTTAGATGTCAATTCACAGACATCATTGATGTTGAACTGTCGAGTTCGAGTTCTTCTTGCATAGCTTCGATCCAGCTTTCATCTGATAAAGCTTCTTCTATGCTTTTTGGTTCAATTTCAGAGATTAGAGCCACAGCACTAGATTCTTCACGCCTTTTTGATCTATTGCGGATTCCTTCATTGATTTCACCGATAATGAGATCTTTCGGATGACTGGATTTATGCTTCCAGTTACTGGTTGATTTTCCTGGTTGATGATCTCTTTCTTTATTTGAGTCTTCATGAGCATCTTGATGTTGGACTTCCGAGACCGAGATGCTTCTTGAGTTGTAAGCCTTGAAAGGTTCTGGAGCGGGTTCGGACTCTTCATATTGAGTCGATCGGATTCAACTTGCGTTGAGTCTTGGAATTTGACATTCATTGATTCCTCCACCGACCGGCTTTTCTTGTTATAGACTCTGTATGCCTTGCTTGTTGTAGAATATCCAAGGAAGATGCCTTCATCTGATCTTTCTCCAAACTTACCAACTCGATCATTTGTATTTTTCAAAATAAAGCATTTGCAACCGAACACATGAAAGTATGAAACTATAGGCTTCTTACCTTTGAACAATTCATAGGGGGTTTTCTCTAAAATGGGTCTTAGAAAGACTCTATTGATGATATAGCATGCTGTTGAAGCAGCTTCAGCCCAAAATCGAGAAGAAATTTTACTTTCAATTAAAAGTGTTCTAGCCATTTCTTGAAGAGATCTATTCTTTCTTTCCACAACTCCATTTTGCTCTGGAGTATATGGAGAGGAAAACACATGATTAAAACCAGATTTATCACAAAACTTTGTAAAATCTTGATTTTCAAATTCACTTCCATGATCTGTTCTTATACTTGAAATAACACATCCTTTTTCATTTTGAACCTTTTTAGCAAACTTCTCAAAGTACGAAAAGGTTTCGACTTATTTGCAAGAAAATATACCTGTGTAAAGCGAGAGTAATCGTCCACAATTACTAGACAATATTTCTTACCTTCAATGCTCTGGGTTCTTGTTGGTCCGAAGAGATCCATATGCAGCAATTGTAGTACATGATTAGTAGAGACATGATTTATTGGCTTAAATGAATTTCTTACCTGCTTTCCCAGAATACATGGTGTGCATGAATCAGACTTTTGATATGGCAATTTTGGTAGACCTTGAACAAGCTTCTTTGATGAGATTTTGGCTAATTGCTTCATGTTGACATGGCCAAGCTTTCTGTGCCATAAGACCGCTTCATCTTGAATTGAGATTAGGCATTGCGTTTCATTTGGTCTTACATCAAGGAGATAGATATTTCCATGCCTTCGACCCTGAAAGACTGAGTCGAGTCTTTACTAATTCCAGAACATATGCCTTCTTGAAAGGAGATCTTGAACCCAGTATCACACAGTTGGCTAATGCTGAGAAGATTGTAGTTGAGTCCTTCCACTAGAGAGACATTGCTTATTGTGAGATTTCCAATTTTCACAGTTCCAAATCCCACAATGCTTCCTTTTCTTTGTTTCCACCAAATGAAACTTTTCCACCATTTACTTTAATAAACTTTATGAAGCAATTTGAGTCTCTGTCATGTGTCTTGAGCATCCGCCGTCAAGATACCACTTTACCTTCTTTTGACAGAGACCTGCATTCAAAAGAGAGTCTCAAGCTTTCTTTGGTACCCAAATTTTCTTGGGTCCTTTGGCGTTAGTAGGATAAGCATTATTAGGCCATATCTTTTTAACAGGCTTCCAAACCATAGGATACTCTTTTTCAAAGTGATCCTGACTGTTACACTTTGAACACCTTAGAGCATTTTGACCTACAGACTTTACAAAAACTTTCTTGAAATGATTTTTGTAAGCCTCTCTCGATGGTCTTTTCTTAATTCTTTCTTTTACTTTCGAAAAATCAATCAACGGGATTGTTTCTGAACCAGACTTATTGAAGTAAGGTCTTTGAACTGAAAGAACTTTCTCAAGTTTTTCAGACCCTATTGAAAATTTCTTTGAAATATTTGATAAGTCAGTTTTTAAGAAAGCATTTTCTTTTGAAAGTTTATCTTCATTCTCTTTAAGAGTAGAAACATTTAAGTCTAAACTTTTCACTCTTTCTTCTAAAATGTTTTCCTTTTGTTTCAAAGCTAAATTTTCCTTTTTAAGTTCGGAAATTTTTTTGAGAGAAGTCTTGAGGCTAAAACATAGTTCATCGATGTATTTAGAGACTTTGACAGGAATTTTAAAATCACTTACTTCAAATTCACTGTCTGAATCTGATCCAGAGTCTGAGTCTGATTGTGCCATCAGACACAGGTTGGCATATTCCTCATTACTTTCTTCACACTCCGTATCGCTCCAGATTTCGGCTTTAAGAGCTTTTCGAGACTTTTCGGCTCTTCCTCTCTTCTTCTTCAGAAGAGGACAGTTGGGTCTGATGTGTCCATTTTTCTTACATTCAAAGCAGACTACATCTTTATTTGGTTCCTCATTATCAACAAACTTGGTTTGCTGTTTCGAAAACTTTGTTTCTTTGAGTTGAACCTTCTTCCTTTTCTATTCAGCTTTCGAATCTTCTTATCATAAGAGCAAGCTCCTCATCATCCAGATCTTCTTCGAGAATCTGTATCATCGAATCATCATTAGATTTTAATGCAATGGATTTCTTACCTCTTGGATCTTCGTCTTCATTAATTCGTTCCACTTCGTAAGACTGAAGAGTTCCAATCAGCTCGTCTACAGATAATGGCATAATTCTTTGCGTCTCTCGTATTGAAGTCTTTATATGATTCCAATCCTTGGAGAGTCCACGCAGCAACTTGTTCACCTTCATGGGATCAGAAATTTTCTGTCCTTGATTCTCAAGACCATTAACAATATTTGTAAAACGGCTAAACATATCAGTGATAGATTCTCCTGGTTTCATTTTGAAGGCTTCGTATTGACCAAGGAGAATGTTAATTCTGGTCTCCTTCACTCGGTCTGTCCCTTCATAGGTGATATGTAATCTATCCCGAGACTTCTTTTCTGTAACACAAGAAGATATTCTGTTATATTCAGTTGGTGACAAAGCACAATATAAAGAGTAAATTGCTTTTGCATCGAGTGCTTGTCTCTTGTTTATCTCTTCTTGAGACATTCCGCTGGTCTCAACAGTTTCTTTCCCTCTTTCAGATACTGAAGCAACAGTAGGAGTGATCCCTCTTTCCACAACATCCCATTCCAGAGGATCCTTTGACCGTATGAAAGCTTTCATCTTATTCTTCCAGATGTTGTAATCCTTTCCATCAAAGTAGGGTGGTCTGGTATTGCTTTGCCCTTCCACCAGCCCTGGTGCTAGCATACTAGCCATGGATCTTTTACTCTGAAGTAAAACACTTCAAATAAAATAAGAACACGAGCTCTGATACCAATTGATATAGCTAGTACGAGTACCTAGAGGGGGGTGAATAGGTATAAAAGATTTTTCTTGATAATTGCACAATACTTAGACAGTTTGAAGGATTTGCAGCAATTAATAATCAATCGTAAGACTGAGTAAATGAAAGAGAGAATTGAACACGCGGTTTATAGTAGTTCGGCTTGATTCAAGCCTACGTCCACTCTTCTGCACTGACAGCCTATTGGCTGGATTCCACTATGAACAAAGAGGTGATACAGTAATGATCTTCCTTGACTTCTCGGTGTAGATGAACTACCACACTCTCTCAAGTATCACTAAGGATGAACACTCTCTTGTGTATACAATTTCGCTCAAACAGTATCGACTAATAATCAAGGGTTTTCAGACTCTGGAATTTTTCTATCGATCACACTCTCCAAAACAACTTGAACATCTTCCTTTTATACTCCTTTATGCCATCATAGCCGTTGGCACTTACCAAAGGAATTCCTCCAATCTACCTGTTGGACGGAATCAATCACGAAGATCATTCGAGCTATTTAAGGAACCTGGCGATAGCCCATCAATCCTGTTCGCCCATACAATCAGGATCTTGGTTTCCAAGAATAGAACATTCCAAGAATACTTCGTCGACCATCGGATCTTCAATCGATCTAGATAAGAACAAACAAGGAATCCGAGATATTTATCCAACCAAGGGATCTTCTCCAGAGGATAGGATCAAATCCTCAACCATATGCTTCGGTTCTGGATTTCCTTCGTCCTTTGGATTAGAAAGACGTCGGTGAGAATAGTCTTGAGTCTTGAGTCTTGAGTCTTGAGATCATAAAGTCTTCAGACTTTAAACCTGCCGGTCTCCGAATATCCAGACTTAGACTGATAGAAACGTTTTGTCAGCTTCAAAATATTCTGGAAAGATTTCTCCAACAGGTACCACGTGGCAAAATGATCTTTGTCCTCTGTTTTGTGCCACGATGAAAAATTTGATGATAAGTGTGATTTATTATTGGAATGAATATTCTCCTAAATGCATATAATGACATCATCAACAACTTCGGGACGAAGGAGCTTGGATAAACTATATTGGCTTCACATATTTATTTCAGAGAATCTTTTGCAGAATGTCATAATGAAAAAAGTAATGAATTATAAGCACCTTCAATATAAGTAGAGATGTGTTTAGATCATAGTGGCCATAAGCAAACCCCTTCTCGTGTAAGGCTTAAGCAACTTGAAATAATCTTGCACCTTCAATATAAGTAGAGATGTGTTTAGATCATAGTGACCATAAGCAAACCCCTTTTTCGTGTAAGGCTTAAGCAATTTGAAATAATCTTGCTCCAACTCAAAATTTTAAAATTCCATATAGTTATAGTTTATAAGTTATGTTAAACTATTTTGACCTAAAAATCGACTTTTGACCCCCATCAAGTTTTGTAGAGATATACAACTAAGTCTGTAGTAACTGTTTTCATTTCCTTTTGCCCCCACAAAGCGATAAATAAAAAAAAAAAAACGTAATAAACAATTTTAGAATCATGAGAATGTGGTTGTTATAGACAAACAAAACCCACGTTAACATCGATTTCATCATCTCTTTGACTTTAATCATATAATATTACGTCAATTACTAAAAGAATTCGACCAAATTTTTGTCCTCACTAGAAATTTTTTTAGATTCGTACTCATGAAGAATGACGAAAAGAAAGAGGACCTCAGGAAGAGCAAATTCTCGACTGAGGAAAGTTCTTTTTCTGGGCTTCGGGGGTGGGGGATGGAGATGGTGATGGTGATGGAAAAGTGGTAAGGAATCAGTGGATGAAAAAATTACATGCAATTACTGCTTTTATTCAACTTTTATCAATAAATTCTGTGACAAATATGTTTGTCAAATTGATGGAGACATGCAGGGTCAAAAACCAAAAATTATTATGGGGTCAACTTTAATTTCGACCATTTTAACGAGCTGTTGACACCTAAATTTTGGCGGCCCATTTATTTATTCAGTGCATAGAAAATTAAAGGTTAATTTTATCCCTTCAAAAAAAAATTAATTGCATAACATATAGTTTAGAAGCATTTCACATTATTCTTTTATCACTTTTGCATTTGATCAGCGGCGGATGAGCTTCACCTTTATGAGTTGACAATTCGGTATTTTCAGAAAGGATTCATATTATTCTTCCAATATTCGGTAATTATTTCATATATTCACATTAGGCGATATATTACAGAAGATTGGAAGTTTAAGCATGAAATATCAAGAAGAATATCACACGTGGGGATATTTTGAGCGATATATTCTATGTCTCAAGACAAGAAATATTTCATAATCAAAGGAGATTTCGTGCGTGAGCTGAGAAAGGAAGTGAAATAATCCACGAAAATCAAAGTTATTCACCTATATAAGAGCCGCGTACGGAGAAGATAAAAAAGGGGAGGCCACTCACAATAGAATACACGGCCATTAGGAGGCTTCTTTCTTCGCTTTGTGGGAGGGGTTTTCTTTCTTTTTTTCATATTCAAAGGTCAATAGTCAAAAGACGGAGGGCCACAGAATTGATATAAACGGCTACAGCATAGGGAGAAGAGAGCGTGAGAGATTGAGGAGAGAGTGGGGTCACGGCCAAGCATCCCGCGGCCGTGACCTTGTTGATTTGTGGCCGCATCTCACTGCCGAGCTTCAACCTGAACCTGCTTAGTCGGCTGCACCACTGTGTCTTGCGGTGCCACTTGGCTATGAGACAAAGTGGTGCTGTCCCAGGGCCTATTGCGACGAACCACCGCTGAGATGCAGCACGATTTTCCAGTCCCAAGCAAGGGCTAACGAGTTTCCAACAATCCCGGCGAGTCTCTTAGAAGGTTGCAGGTTCCTGTCGAAGTTGCCGTTGTTTTGAGGCTCGCAGTCCCGTCCAGTCACCATCAATGCTGACGGTTATCTTGAGAATTTTTCGGAGTTTCTCTCACGACTAGCAGCGATTCACTCGAAATCAGATTTTTTTTTTTTTGTAGAGGCTTGTTTGTTCATGCAGGCTTCCCGGTGAGACCCATTCTTGCTGATTCAGATGCAGCTCCTATTCTTGGCTGCACCCGTGAGAACACAGCCGTATCCCCAGCATGATCCAATGACGACGAGCCTCATCGTCAAGTCCTGATAGCAATAAGCGTTGCCTCCCGCAAGAGTTGCCCTACGTCAATCTAGCGACACAAGTCAAGAACAATTGGCGCAAGTCCACTTAGTTCTTTGCAGCAACCAGAAAATTTCTGCTCAGCCTCACCCATGGCCTCATCATCACCATCACATGCAGAAGACGCCAATTTTTGATAAAGTGGTGGTCAAAGTGGATTGCCCGGTCAAAGTATCAAGTCTTCAGTGGAAGCTCGGACAAATATAAATTCACGAAGGGACTTGAATACTGAGGGTCGAGGAACGCATCTAATTTGGTGGCTCACCAGCAATCCCTAAGCTCAAAGGCTGTCGTCCGGTCCGCGGTTGCGAGTTGCCATCCCAATTTGGAAAAGTTATCGGTGCGATATCGAGAGCTAGGTAAGATTTTTGATTGATTCGATTTTCTTATATTTGTTCGTTATTGCCATATCCAAAAATATTTTGAATTCTTATGAATTCGGGATTAATCCCTAATTTCATAACGTGCATATGATTGACAGTCCGATTTTCACGCTCGAATTACGACTCGCAATCGCACGGAAAAATCGCCAATCCGATCTCATGCTCGAGATATGATTCGCGATTTTATTTTAAAATTGGCCAACCCGATCTCATGCGCGAGATATGGTTCGTCAATTTGGATATCAATCTTGCTCTGATTTGCTGTCATGCCATTTAAGTTAATTTTGTTTTCGTAAAAAAAAATCCAAAAAGTGTAGGTTTAGGGTTTGCATATTTAGAATAGGAATTTAAAAAAGCAAAGAAATCAAAAATCAAATCAATCAATTTAGGTTGTTAGATTTTTAACTCGGATTGCATGTTTAATTATTTGACAATTATTAGTTTCAAAATTAATAAAACAAAAACACAAAAAAGGTCATCATGCATATGTCATGTAGAATTAGGACATTCTTTACACGTCATTGCATATTAGAATAAATTGCATGCTTATTTAGAATAAAAACCATGTGCACGTCATATAGAATTATGTTCATACAATGCACGTCATTTAGTGATTTTTGTTAGATCCATTTAATTAGAAATTGTCAGTCATTAGATTAATTTAGATTACATATTTAAATGTTGCATTTCTTTAATTTTGAATCTCATAGAAAATACAAAAAAAATTATTTAGAATAAATCATCTCATGCTTAGGATAGACTACATGCTTAGTTATGTCATATTGCTTAGGTCATATAGCTAAGTCATATTGCCATGTCATATCATCTTAGATTAGTAGCATGCATTGCATGATTATCATTAAATAAGTGAAAACAAAAAGAAAGATTGCGTGTTAATTAGAAATCATATTTAGGATTGTTGATGTGAACTCTAAACTAATAACGCAGATGCTTTCGTTGCTACGAGGTAAGTCCTGCAATTTATTCATTGCTTTCTTGGATGTTAAATTGGTGGTTTGCGCACCCGCATGATCGCCTCACATGTTAGGGAAATAATTTTAAAATCAATTCAAGCTGCCTGCCAAACATTTTTCAAAATAAAAGAGAAAGGTACCGAAAGGGCGTTAGAGAAATCTAGCGTAACCAAGTCCCCGAACTCATAAATCTCTGGTTCGCAGGAGTAAAATAATTCTCCCGTTATTTTACTTGGGTTTCTAATCGACCCACCAAAAATAGATTAGTGGCGACTCCTAATTGAAAATCAATTGCATGTTAATAACTTAAACCTAAGTCGCGAATTGGTATGGGCTTGGGAGAGCCCGAGTTAAGTCTAGGCTTAACAATCCATTAGCCAAACCCTAGGTGGTTCACACCCCAAAAAATTGGTCGCGACAGCTTGGCGACTCCGCTGGGGACTTGAGTTAAAACTCTTAGTGGACTTAGGCCAATTCTTCTTTTCTTTTGAAAAATGTTTTGTTTGGCAGCGAGGATTCCAGATACGCCCCTAACATTTAAGGTGTTAAATGTTTTTGCAGGATGGGAGGTATAAGGGGAAGTGTTTGTTAACCTTTGTTTTGTAGGGAGGTGTAGGAATGTATGGTTTATTTTCATGAACGAAGTGTTGCTTGATATAAACTGTCGTGCATGCCTTGCATCTAGCACTACACTATTGCACACACAACCTGCCACCGGACCTGGGCCGCATTAGGATCATCTAGGATGGTATTGAGGTGTTTGCCACTCCGACCGCATGCTCGCGGTATGAGTCGCCCATCTCAATCCCGAAATTTCTTTCATGGTGTCAAGAGTACCCACCTCGGTCCGCATGCTTGCGACCCGGGTCGGCTCTTTGACTAAGCCGGAGTCATGAGGACCCGACATAGTCCACAAGCTCGTGGTTAGTCTGATCATCCTTGTGGCTCCACCTTGATAAGCCTTATAGATTAGAAATCGAGCCACTTACCATGTGCATGTCTATGTGATTGCCATTGATTCTCCTTGGTGAAGTAAGTCTTCTTTCCTTATACCATGCAATTTATTTTGTCATATTCTTGGGTCGGTCCATGACAATCTAGGTCAATCATTGATTTGATTCATTTGTCAGTTGGAAATGAAATGAGAAATTGCTAGGGAATGATGCATTTTAAAAAAAAACTTTGGAGAATTTGTTTTTACATCATGTCTAGAAAATTTGGTTTTACTAGGATATCCATTTTTAGGAAATTCCCTTCTTGCATAGACTTTTCATGAATAAAAAAAGTAGAAAAATCGATTAGATCATTGTCATTGATTGACTTTCTAATTACGCCTCATGCTTACACGTTCCCATTTATTTCCTTTAGGTGATCTCGCTCACCCATCCGTACACGACCGAGAGCTAATATGGCGGATCAAAATGAGGTGCTGGACCATATCATCGTCAATATAAACAAACGAATTGCGTACCTCCAAAGTCAAGTCGATGAATTGTCTGCTACGTGACTTGTCTCATCAAGCAAAAGGGGTGTGATGACATAGGTACTCTATCTTCAGTGAAAAACTACGACTCGAAGAAGAGAGCCAAGAGGACTTTCAAAACTGTCTTATTTTCCCGAGGTAGCTGAATTTGATGCCACTATGAAGAGACTAATGACATATCTAGAAGGAATAATCTCTGACCTAGAGGATTTGCATCACAAGATCAAGGAGGGTGAAGAACTCAAGTACACATGATTCATGGCCCTAAGTTGTTCCATTTAATTAGGGGCATGCACATTCCCTTGCGTGGGAATTTTTATTTCTTTTTAGGGATTGATTTCAATTTCTTCTGCGTTTGAACATCACATTCCAATAAATGTAGTTTGATTGATGAATATCAATAGAATTACAAGTTTTGTTTTGAGGACATGATGGGGTACACCAAACTAGCCCGGTGACGATATCCAACAATGAAAAGAAAATATCATCCAAGGAGAATTCTGAGGACTAGGCTTCTTCATGCTTCCTCGTCCAAAATATTCCTCAAAAAGAAAAAAAAATCATTTTTTAAGCCATTTCCAAAAGCATGCATTAGATTACTCTTGTTTGTTTTTCTAACTCATTTACTTCATGTCTCAGAGCATAACAGAGAGACGTTTGAAAATAACACGTCAATTTCCAGTAATAGCAGGCCCATTGATTTGGAAACATACATCCGAAGGAAAAATAGGCATGAGGCAAAGGATCATTTCCTAGCTGATTGTGATGACATCTCCCAAGAGTGAAGAGGACTTTAAACACTACTTATCATTTCACTTGTCTTGAGCAATTTCCTTGCACATCAATAGGAAATTGAGGACAAGTCAGAAGAAGATCATCTAGATTCCAAAGTGTGATGTGTGGCACATCTCTTTACCATTTGTGTGTGATGCCATTTCCATGAGAAAATGTTGGAACAAGTCAAAAGAGAATCATCCGTCTTGGATGAAATGGATACGTTGTGTTCATGAACATAATCAATTTTGGAATTGACACTCTGTTCTTTTCCTTGCAGATGACGAATTGGGACACTATGGATTCTAGTAGTGACATGACTGAGACAAAATCTCGATTCGAGCCAAAATGGTTATGCAATTTGAATTTACTTTGATGATGCATAATATCATATTCATGCACGTTGTTCTGTGCAGGGGCAAAAGCCAGATTTCATTGAATCAAAGATCGGATTTTTCATCCTTGATTGATCAATTTGTATGTTTGTTCCCTTTTGATAGGGGCAATACAAGGACACCCATTGCTGAGACAGTCCCTTCGTGGGACATTTCATTGAATGAATGCTTGCAATCATGTTTTCATGCTTATAAGAGAATTTTTGAGTATGGTAAACTGTTTGTTTGAAGCCACAAAAGCTTTTCATGCTTAAAGTTGTTGAACTCTTTTGAAAAGAGAAATTTCATATTGATTTAGCTCACCAATTTCACGTGGAGATTTGTCAAGATAGACAACTCAATGGAGTGACATCAATGTTTAAGAATGCTGAATGAGACGTATCAGGATGATGAAAGGCAAGCCCTATCCTATACACAGTCCCCTACTTATACACTTGTGAGATGAGTGCAAGAAGTTCCATATTCACAAGGTAAAGAGTTCTCTCGCGAAAGGTACGATAACCGAAATGATGAGGGGCAGTTCATTTCTCTATCCCAAACACTACAGGTGATCCATTGCTTAACCACTTTGAGCCTTATACACTTGTGGATATTTTTTTTCAAATTATCCCTGTCAAGAACCACCCCACATCGGGGCAAATTGGAGGGTAAGACAGTATCATAAGGTGAAGAAAATGGATTGAAATTTTCTTGCTCTCACTTGCATCAATCTTCTAGTCATGCTATTACATTGAATTCATGTGGTAATTTAAGTGCCTTAGGATGACGAAGAGCATTTCTTTCACTATCCTATACACTTATAACCTTTGCATAGCCCACTTGAGCTTGCAATTTCATTTCTTTAAACCCAATTGGTGATCATCCCCCACACTGGGGCAAGGCAAAAGGCAGATGAAGACTCTTGAAATGTTCGAGTGTCATTCAAAGTGTAATTGCTTTATGCATGCATAGAATTCAAAATAGAACTAAGAGGCATGAAAAAGCACTGTGCTTGGTAAAAGCAAGGCCAATGCCCATGAAAAAAAGTGAAAAAAAAAATGAATAAGAACTAGGGGCATGAAAAAGCGGTGTGCCTGGTAAAAGTAAGGCCAAAATGCCTATAGATGAAAAAGAGAGTCAAGATAAGGTGACTGTCAATTGCAAGAATTGAATCCTGATGGAGCAATACAATCAATGGGGCATTTCATGAAGACAATCCCTCATGGTGAAAAGGAAAACCGGTGGCAACGCCAAGATGATCACCAACTCTCACCATTCACACACATTTTGAGCCTAATGATCATTTCATTTCTCAACCCATGAACCTAGCCTACGTTAAGTCATTTACAAAGTCTCTTCAGATTAGGGCACTTGAATTAACATAAGGATTCACATGTTTTAAGCATCGTTTGAAGGAGTGCGAGCAAGACTATTTCTTTCTCATGTTGCAGGGTTCTTGACTTGTAAACCCGGAGATGATTGTGAAGCTATTCTTTCAATAGCCTTGACTCAAAGAGTCCCTTTGTTAAGCCATTGACCAAGCCTACATTACGGTCCCTATTAAAGACCTCTCAGATTGGTAAGGTCGTACCGCTTGCGAGAATACTTGGACCCTTGTTGGTATGATGATAGTGAGACAGAGTGATTCTTATAAAATAGCCTATAAATGAGAGTGAGTGAAAGTCCTTTCTAATCGAAGATCCCTCATTTGGTATTCTTAGGGAATCCATGTCATGAGTAAAGATTGTCTTGAATGATAATTCTCTCCAAAGTGGAAATTTGGGTGATGCAAAGGTCATTATGCATGAACCCTGATTGAGTTGATGAAAACCTCACTAAGTTTTGAAATGTGCATTCTAGAGTAGCTCAGATTGTCTATCTCTTTGATGAATGCATATCAGTTTTTGCTTTAAATCATGTCTGACAGGTAATTCAAGTTCCTTTCAGAATGTTTCATGATATTAGGAGATGAGAAGCCTCCACCATGAGGTGAAAGACCTCCACGGGATATCTAAATTCCAAAAAGACATTTTTCTCCAAGAATCAGAGATATCAACAGGTAAGTATATCTCTACCATACTCTAAAATACTTGTCATTGTGCAGGTATTCTCTCTCAAGTGCATCGACACTTGACTTGGTCAAGCTGTCCAGTTTTATCGAACCGGCGTGCTTCCGTAGCCCGGATTTCTTTTATCGACCTGGCATGCTTTCGTAGCCCAAAGTCCTTTACACTGACACTCAATGGAGTTGTCCCCCAAATATTTTTCCTCCAGATTCAATCTGATTAAGGCGACCGAAGAATGGTTCGGGTCCTGGTCGGATGATTTCTGTCGCAAGGCTGGGCAACCGAAGAATGGTTCGGGTCCTAGCCAAGCAAAACCTTAGTCTAGGCGACCGTAGAATGGTACGGGTCCTAGAAAACATTTATTGCTCTAACAGGCGACCGTAGAATGGTACGGGTCCTGGAAAAGCAATTTCCTCATTCAGGCGACCGTAGAATGGTACAGGTCCTGGAAAAATAATTTTCTTCGTCGAGGCGACCGTAGAATGGTACGGGTCCTTGACAACACCTATCCCTTATTCAGGCGACCGTAGAATGGTACGGGTCCTGGAAAATGAATCCCCGTTTAGGTGACCGTAGAATGGTACGGGTCCTAGATAAAACCTTTCTGCCATACTGGGCGACCGTAGAATGGTACGGGTCCTGGGAAAGCAGTTCCTTACAAAACCTTTCTGCCGTATTGGGCGACCGTAGAATGGTACGGGTCCTGAGAAAGCAACTTCTTTCTGCCATACTGGGCGACCGTAGAATGGTACGGGTCCTAGGAAAGCAGCATCTTCACAAAGTCATGTTACTGTTCTAGGCGACCGTAAAATGGTACGGGTCCTGGACAAGTAACACCCACTACCTCGAATTACTCTATCCTCCTCGAAGGTAAGTTATTCCAGGTAGGTTCATTTATCATTTGCATTAGCATTTCCATGCATCATATAAGTTGTATTAAAAAATGGAATTCATTTTCCAACAAAAAAAATCATTCAGTGCATGCATGATCAAAATTTAGGTCTCAATTTGTCTTTGAAGGCAACCTCTTCGAGCTCACCTTCAAAGAGGGGCAGCTGTTGACACCTAAATTTTGGCGGCCCATTTATTTATTCAGTGCATAGAAAATTAAAGGTTAATTTTATCCCTAAAAAAAAAAATTAATTGCATAACATATAGTTTAGAAGCATTTCACATTATTCTTTTATCACTTTTGCATTTGATCGGCGGCGGATGAGCTTCACCTTTATGAGTTGACAATTCGGTATTTTCAGAAAGGATTCATATTATTCTTCCAATATTCGGTAATTATTTCATATATTCACATTAGGCGATATATTACAGAAGATTGGAAGTTTAAGCATGAAATATCAAGAAGAATATCACACGTGGGGATATTTTGAGCGATATATTCTATGTCTCAAGACAAGAAATATTTCATAATCAAAGGAGATTTCGTGCGTGAGCTGAGAAAGGAAGTGAAATAATTCACGAAAATCAAAGTTATTCACCTATATAAGAGCCGCGTATGGAGAAGATAAAAAAGGGGAGGCCACTCACAATAGAATACACGGCCATTAGGAGGCTTCTTTCTTCGCTTTGTGGGAGGGGTTTTCTTTCTTTTTTTCATATTCAAAGGTCAATAGTCAAAAGACGGAGGGCCACAGAATTGATATAAACGGCTACAGCATAGGGAGAAGAGAGCGTGAGAGATTGAGGAGAGAGTGGGGTCACGGCCAAGCATCCCGCGGCCGTGACCTTGCTGATTTGTGGCCGCATCTCACTGCCGAGCTTCAACCTGAACCTGCTTAGTCGGCTGCACCACTGTGTCTTGCGGTGCCACTTGGCTATGAGACAAAGTGGTGCTGTCCCAGGGCCTATTGCGACGAACCACCGCTGAGATGCAGCACGATTTTCCAGTCCCAAGCAAGGGCTAACGAGTTTCCAACAATCCCGGCGAGTCTCTTAGAAGGTTGCAGGTTCCTGTCGAAGTTGCCGTTGTTTTGAGGCTCGCAGTCCCGTCCAGTCACCATCAATGCTGACGGTTATCTTGAGAATTTTTTCGGAGTTTCTCTCACGACTAGCAGCGATTCACTCGAAATCAGATTTTTTTTTGTAGAGGCTTGTTTGTTCATGCAGGCTTCCCGGTGAGACCCATTCTTGCTGATTCAGATGCAGCTCCTATTCTTGGCTGCACCCGTGAGAACACAGCCGTATCCCCAGCATGATCCAATGACGACGAGCCTCATCGTCAAGTCCTGATAGCAATAAGCGTTGCCTCCCGCAAGAGTTGCCCTACGTCAATCTAGCGACACAAGTCAAGAACAATTGGCGCAAGTCCACTTAGTTCTTTGCAGCAACCAGAAAATTTCTGCTCAGCCTCACCCATGGCCTCATCATCACCATCACATGCAGAAGACGCCAATTTTTGATAAAGTGGTGGTCAAAGTGGATTGCCCGGTCAAAGTATCAAGTCTTCAGTGGAAGCTCGGACAAATATAAATTCACGAAGGGACTTGAATACTGAGGGTCGAGGAACGCATCTAATTTGGTGGCTCACCAGCAATCCCTAAGCTCAAAGGCTGTCGTCCGGTCCGCGGTTGCGAGTTGCCATCCCAATTTGGAAAAGTTATCGGTGCGATATCGAGAGCTAGGTAAGATTTTTGATTGATTCGATTTTCTTATATTTGTTCGTTATTGCCATATCCAAAAATATTTTGAATTCTTATGAATTCGGGGATTAATCCCTAATTTCATAACGTGCATATGATTGACAGTCCGATTTTCACGCTCGAATTACGACTCGCAATCGCACGGAAAAATCGCCAATCCGATCTCATGCTCGAGATATGATTCGCGATTTTATTTTAAAATTGGCCAACCCGATCTCATGCGCGAGATATGGTTCGTCAATTTGGATATCAATCTTGCTCGATTTGCTGTCATGCCATTTAAGTTAATTTTGTTTTCGTAAAAAAATCCAAAAAGTGTAGGTTTAGGGTTTGCATATTTAGAATAGGAATTTAAAAAAGCAAAGAAATCAAAAATCAAATCAATCAATTTAGGTTGTTAGATTTTTAACTCGGATTGCATGTTTAATTATTTGACAATTATTAGTTTCAAAATTAATAAAACAAAAACACAAAAAAGGTCATCATGCATATGTCATGTAGAATTAGGACATTCTTTACACGTCATTGCATATTAGAATAAATTGCATGCTTATTTAGAATAAAAACCATGTGCACGTCATATAGAATTATGTTCATACAATGCACGTCATTTAGTGATTTTTGTTAGATCCATTTAATTAGAAATTGTCAGTCATTAGATTAATTTAGATTACATATTTAAATGTTGCATTTCTTTAATTTTGAATCTCATAGAAAATACAAAAAAAATTATTTAGAATAAATCATCTCATGCTTAGGATAGACTACATGCTTAGTTATGTCATATTGCTTAGGTCATATAGCTAAGTCATATTGCCATGTCATATCATCTTAGATTAGTAGCATGCATTGCATGATTATCATTAAATAAGTGAAAACAAAAAGAAAGATTGCGTGTTAATTAGAAATCATATTTAGGATTGTTGATGTGAACTCTAAACTAATAACGCAGATGCTTTCGTTGCTACGAGGTAAGTCCGCAATTTATTCATTGCTTTCTTGGATGTTAAATTGGTGGTTTGCGCACCCGCATGATCGCCTCACATGTTAGGGAAATAATTTTAAAATCAATTCAAGCTGCCTGCCAAACATTTTTCAAAATAAAAGAGAAAGGTACCGAAAGGGCGTTAGAGAAATCTAGCGTAACCAAGTCCCCGAACTCATAAATCTCTGGTTCGTAGGAGTAAAATAATTCTCCCGTTATTTTACTTGGGTTTCTAATCGACCCACCAAAAATAGATTAGTGGCGACTCCTAATTGAAAATCAATTGCATGTTAATAACTTAAACCTAAGTCGCGAATTGGTATGGGCTTGGGAGAGCCCGAGTTAAGTCTAGGCTTAACAATCCATTAGCCAAACCCTAGGTGGTTCACATCCGAAAAATTGGTCGCGACACGAACTATCAATGATAAGTTCATTAAATTTGGTGGGGCCATCTCAATGTGGCTTCCCTTTCCCATTCTCGATGGCTGTCGAAAGAATCTAGTTACATGAACAGCAATACTATGGTCAAGCAGGAGACACTAGTTAATTTTTCTTTGAGATAATAATACAAATGGTTTTTAAAATTTGACTCAATATATAATGTGATCCTTATAATTTTAATTTATTTAATACAATACATGAATTTTAAGCCAATATGCAATAGAGTTCTTAAATTTTTAATATATGTTCAACTTAGTCCTTGAACTATATAAAGATGTGCAATGTTGTCCTTCTATTAATTCAAATTTAGGACTACACTGAATATTTTCATATAGTTTGGGGATTAAGTTGAACATATACAAAAAAAATAGAGATCATATTGAACAAATTACAAGTTCATGAACTATTGCACATTAGACTACATTTTAGAAACCATGCTGCATATTTGACTAAAGTTTATGAACCTGCTCATTCTTTCGATATAAAAAGAAAAAGGTTGTCCTCTTATAATATTTTCTTTAGACCTCTCAAAGAAAATCTTGAATCACTTCTTCTAAACAAAGTATGAAAAACAGATGAAGTTAAAGGGATATTTAGGTTCCGTTTGTTTCGTGGAAACTCATTTTTCAATGTTTAGTTTGCTTAGGAAAATGACTTAACAGAAAATGTTTTCCTAGTCAATGGAAAACGCATGCTTAAATTTAATAAAATGAGTTCCTCTTTGAAAAATAGGAAAATGTTTGCCAAAATATAACCTGATATTAGCGTTTGAGCCCAGAACTTTATGCTTAAACACTAGAACCCCAACGCTAATTCTAGAGTCTCCATGTCTAAGACTAGGTCTTTGTGCCCGAGCATAAGCACTTGATCCCCACATCTAGGTCCATCAAGGCCAAGTCCAAAGCTCTAATGCCTGTGCCTAATGCCTTGGCACCCGAGCTTGGGTCCATAAAGATAGTGCTCAAGCCCCTAACACTTGAGCTTTGATCTCCGGCACTCGAGCCTAAGTCCATAAAGGTTGTGAATAGGTCATTGGCACTTAGCTTTAGGTCGTCACTTAATGAAACCTTTGTTCTTATAAGAACTTAAAAAAAAAAAAAAAAAAATCAATTTTTTCAATTTTTTTATATTTTTCATTTTCTTTTCTTTTCTTTTTCCTTCTTCTTTGGCCAATCATTAGTCATGGCGGCTGCCCATAGGCAAGAGACAAAGTCGGTTAAGGCTAGCAATGCTCATCCGCATAGGCTGGCTCAACTCAACTCACAAGAATTTGGCAAGGTTGTCCCTCGCCGGTGGCCAATCGGCATAGCCAACGGCCCACTAAGGAAGAAGGAAAAATGAAAAAAAAAAAGAAAATAAAAGATATTTACAAAATTCAAATGTTTTTGGTAACTTTCCATGGAAAGTCAAATTTGATTTTGCATACCAAACAACAAAAAAATATTTTCTAATTTATTTTCAAATTTTAACAGAACTCTATAAAATATTATCATTTTCCTAAAAAATTACTTCAACCGTTCCAATGATCAGTATGCGACTCTGGCGTACAGTGGAAAGATAATCTGAAAGCGCTCCATTGGATATGATTTTAGCGCCTAGCCTGGCCCGGCCCAGATATGAAAGGAAGACCTTGTGACCACGTTATTCTGCTTTCATTCCAAACTTTCGGTGGTCAAATGGATTAAGCCCATCTCGACGAATTGAATTTTCCTCGCCTTCAGTCTTATCCCTTCTGTCCTCGGCGACTTTCCATCTCGTACTCAACATTTTAAGCGTGCAACGAATGAGAGGACGTGGTGGTGAAGACGGGTAGCCACGAGTTATGACTCGCAAAACACGAGCTTGAAGCGTAGACGTGCAAAGCACACGAAGAGAAATCTCTCGATTTTCCAGTATTTTGAAAAGAGGCAAAACTTAGTTACATGAAAATAAAGCGCAAATTCATATGTGTGAACCCCCTACTCCAATGTGTCATAGCATAACAAAACCTTAGTTAGTACCCCATCCTACTGTATTTCCCGGCCAAAGATAAGATGTCTTGACAAATTGAAAAATCGTCAAATGATGAAAGCAATAAATTCAAGTATTCTCATACTAAATAAATATGGTAAATTAAAAAATATCGAAATCCTGAATCCATCAAACAAAAGATGTAAATTCAATCTTGATGGGTCCCTTATCATGAAAGCATAGCATTGAGATACACACAGCCGCGGAAAGAAATCAACACAGTCCATGGAAGAGAGAGTGGGACATTGTCTTTTCAGATGACGAAGTAACTTGTGTGAGCTTCTTACAGTGACTGCGACCAAACTTGTCTTACATAATTTGCATATCCTTATCATATCACATTCTTTCTCCAGCACATCAAGCTTTTGAGTTTCGGGATACATCCGAATAGACCAACATTTGATTAAGTCTTATTAAAAGAAAAATAAGAGCATTGAAGATTTGCCTAAACTAATAAGTAGTCCCTTCTTAGTTATGGCCATCGTATTCCATGGCAATGCCGAGCGACTATTCTGAGCGCGAAAATAGAAAATGAAAAATATTTTTTTTGTGGGGGGAGGGGGAGAGAGAGAGGGAGGCGAGATGGCGAAGAAGGCGGAGCAGCGACGGCAGCCGGTGGCTATGGGTCCTAAGATGCAGTAATGGCTGGTCTTGAGGTGTAGAATTGATGGCTTCGACGGTGTGACGAGGACGGGCCGAGGTGCGGCTGTTGGGTTTGGATGGGGCTAAGAATGGGAGGATGAAAAGAGAGAAAAGTTCAGGGTTTGATGGGATTCGGATCGGATGCGGTGAGGTCTAGAATGAAGTGGAAACGTGTCACTAATCTCAAAATGGAGATAACAGATGAGTTCATAATAGATGGGTTCATAGCCCATGATCAAAGAGTTTACTTGAAAAGAAGTACGAAATTGTACTCAATCTGGCTTGATAGCGATAAATAACTATTTTCCTCTTTTGTCATTAGAAAACTATGGAATTCTATCGTTTTATTTCTAAAAATGTGTAATTTTACTTATACCGATATAATTTGTTAATATCACATGTTGCGTTATTGATTCATGGACAAAAATGTGAAACCTTTTTCCTATGTTGCCGACTGATGCACTAAAAGTCATCGTCATTAGTCAAATCAAATTTACTTCGTAAGGTTAATAGATATCGTCATTTCGTTAAATTACGCTCGAATTTTTTTTGGAAAAGAGAAAATATAAAATAAAATAAATTGAAGTAAATTTTCTTCTTGCGGAAGCTTGCGGAATCGAAAGGCGTGTAGATGAAGTCCACGCGCGTGAAGAAGGCAAATCATGGTGGGCCCTTTTGGCGTGAAGCTCCACGAAACCCTTTTGGATGAAGTCCACGCACGTAGAGCCTCTGCACGTGAAATACAAATTGTGGTGGGCTCAGGTCAAAGTTTGACCTGAGCACACCTATAAAAGGAAATGTTCTTTTTGCAGGTCTTCTCTTCTTTCGGTTTTCAAGACGCCGCAACCTATGTAGGAAAAGTCCGCCGAAGCAAGAAGCCGCTCAAACCTACGTAGTGCTGCACGTACAAGCTGAGAAGAAGGAGCCGCTGAACGTACGTCTTCCGAAGCCAAACGTAAGAAGCCGCGCGTCCGCCGAAGGGAAGCAGAGATTTTTCTTTTTGGTGTGCAAATTGAACGCGTGCTAATTTGTGCCGTGAATTTATATCAATGCGAGTTGTTATTTATATATTTAGGGTTTTTGGTTAAATTTAGGTATGAGAAACACTTGAGCAATTGAGTGATTGTAAATTCTAGTTCTTCGATCTTAGTGGATTATTTGTTTGGCTCTATAAGTTCCCGTCGACGGTACCGATATTTGGACCGAATCACGTAAATTTCTGGCGTCCTTATTTTTCTCGTTTATTTCTCTAGTGATTTCGCGTTAACATAAATTACAAAATCTTGTCATTTTCGAATATTATATCCCAACAATTTCTTTGCCATAGGTGAAGTCTCACGATCTCAAAGAAAATAAGTTACCTATAAATTAAAGCTAGATTACACTCAAATTGAGATTCATGCTAATGTTGCCATTTTTGCAGCTGGTAAAATCTACTTTCATCTCTGCACAAGTAATGTTGCAACGTAAGAGCTAATTGGAGGCTCTCAAAGAATCCAAGATGGTAATAATTCGAAAACCCAAAATAAGGAGGAATTATACGTGGCTACTGGTCGTAGCACGTCACTTGGGCATGTTCGGATGGGTTATGAATAGCGAAATAGTAACGACGTGCATAAACCAATCATTACGCTTCGAATTCGGACACTACCTATGTGTATACAGGAAACTTGATTTGGAAAAGTATAGTTTATAAAACTGATCAATCTACTTATATATTATATATTATTATTATTATTATTATTATTATTATAACCATGATATTTCACTGCAAGAACATTGCATTCTAATTTTCAAATGATACCGAATATGGTAGTTTGAAAATAAGTTACTATTTCGATTAGTTCCGGTTTACTCTCTCCTTCTCTCACTCCCCCTCTCCTTGTCTTAGTGCGACACTTCTCCTTGTGTCTCTATATACCCCAGGCAACTTCTCACGCATGTTACATTCAACACGAGCTCAAATGACCTTAGGTTGAGGTTGCCAGCAGCGACCCTGATCTAAGGTAGTCTGATCCATTATGGATGACCATGAGTTGAGGTCACGAGCGTCCTTGATATTAGGATGCTGCGTCGGTACACGCTGAGATCGAAACTAACAGAAGTATATAAGAATGAAACTTGGGAGCGTTTCTGCTTAAAAAAGGAGGTTGTTTTTGTCCCAAGGATAAAAGTGGGATTTTATTAGGGGGGAAATCCGATCGGAAAACAAGGAAATTGGGTGGAGTGGTTAGAGTTAGAGAGAAAAGTGGAAGCCCCCATTTATGACTGTAGTTTCCATCAATCTTCTGTATCTCTGAAAAGTGGATTTTTTATTTTATTTTCAACACCTTGGAGATCCGATGCCTTTTGCGATAATGCTTTCCGACACCTTTTCCGTAGCTTGAGGAGTCAACCATTTTCTCGTCACGAGAGAGGGAGAAAGAGAGAGAGAGAGCGAGAGAGAGGGAGGGAGGGTTTGAAAATCTCGACTTCTCATCATGAGAGCTTGAGAAGACAGATCAAACTTGGAAATCCCAACTTTAGACTAGTCGGAGTGCCCTGGGATTGGTTTTGGAATTTATGTGCTTTTATATTGGTGTAAGAGGTAAAAGTTTAGGTGTTGGAGAGGGGTGAAGTAGAATTTTCTTTTCTACTCTGTTTATTTTCGAAAAAAATTGGCATTTCTAGAATATACTCTCCAAAAAGTCATTTGTCATTAAAAAAGGACAACGTTTGTTTGGTATTTGGCTGAAATATGAAAATGAATTGAGAATTTTTTTTTCGTTATTTGATAAGGAAAACTTACTTTTGTTTTTCTAAATAGACATGCACTATTCATGCGATGTAAGGGCCACACAATCAATACATAAAATTTTAAATAAATTTTTATCGAATTAAGTTTCCCTAATGTAAATACTTTTTATAAATTGTAAACAATTTATTTTTTCTATCAGGGAACATGGGCTAGGGTGCTCAGGTTACATGCCCAGCCTTAGGGTACTCGGGCTCAAGTGCTAGGGTCCTAGGGAGGCTTGAGCTTGCCACCAGGGTCTCGAGGACTTGGACACAAATGAGCACAAGGGCGAGGTGTTGGGCTTGGCCCAACCACTAGGGTCCTGGACTCAAGTCTTGAGGACTCTAGCTCAAATGTTGGGGACTAGACGGTGGCCTCGAGGGACTAGAGTTTGGTTGATGGGGTCCCTAGGCCTAGACGTTGGGGTCCGAGTTGTAGGACTTGAGGTTTTTTGTGCCCAACCATTAGGAACTTGAGTATAGGTGTTGGGGATCCAAGCCTCACTTTGATGAACCTAAAGCCATGCATCAGTGACTTGGGCATGGAAGTCAAGTGTCTTGGCAAGGCTGACAAGGCCTTGGGTACGGTTGTTGAGGTCTTTGGCCCGACCTCAAGAGACCTAGGCCTAGTATCTATTGACCCGAGCCTAGACTCTAGTAACTTGGATGTGGGAGTTGGGTATCTCGGCCTAGCCTCAAGGGAGCAAACTAGGGTCCACTAGGCTACTACAACTCAAGTTCGGCTGCCAAGGACTCGTACATCAGCGTTGGACCTCCCATACCAGGTAGCAAGATCTCTAGTCCAAGTACCAATGTTTAGTTTTATTTTTAAAAAACGATTTGTGTTTAAAAGTGGAAAATCATTATTTTAATTAAAGCATATGTTTTCTGATAATTATGAAATTTTTTTTTCCTTAAATCATTTTTACAAAGCAATCAAAACGTAAAAAAACGAGAAAAATGTATTCCAACAAAAATATTTCTACGCAACAAACAGAGCTAATTATGCTTATTTTCACCGCAAGAAAATAATTTTGCTATCAAATGTAACAAAAATTTCCTTTGCCAATCATTATAGCGCTAAAACAAAATCCCTACTTAAGCCAAAAAAAGAAAAAAAGAAAAAAAAACTTCGAGAAGGGCCTAAGTAAAGATTAGATGGGTGATTTTTTTTTCCTTCGTTGAAATAATCATACCCGTAGCAATTGGGACCCAATTGGATTTAGGAAAATGCTCCCGTGGGCCTTTAAAAGCTAAAGACCTTTCTTTTCACAGAGTGGCGAGCACTGGGAGCCAAGGTTCTTGATATAGCTAGAATAAGTACCTAGAGGGGGGTGAATAGGTATATAAAGGATTTTTCTTGATAATTGCGCAATACTAGACAGTTGATAGATTAGAGACAAATAATAATCAAAGTAAGACTGAGAGAAGGGAAGAGATAATTGAACACGCGGTTTATAGTGGTTCGGCTTATTTCAAGCCTACGTCCACTCTTCGCACCGATGCCTATTGGCTGGATTCCACTATGAACAAAGAGATGTTACAGCGTTGTTCTTCCTTGATTTCTCGGTGTAGATGATCTACCACACTAGCTCAAGGTATCACTAAGTATCGACACTCTTTGTGTATACAACTTCGCTCAAGATGTATCGACTAATAATCAAGGTGTTTCAGACTCTGGAATTTCTCTATCGATCATGCACTAAAGTAACTAAAACGTCTTCCTTTTATACTCCTTTATGCCATCATACCCGTTGGCACTTACCAAAGGAATTCCTCTAATCTACCCGTTGGACGGAATCAATCAAGAAGATCATTCGAGCTATTAAAGGAACCTGACGATAGCCCATCAATCCTGTTCGCCCATACAATCAGGATCTTGGTTTCCAAGAATAGAACCTTCCAAGAATATTTCGTCGACCATCGGATCTACAAACGATATTGATTACGAATGAAAGAATCCGTTATATTTATCCAGCCAAGAGATCTTCTCCAGAGGATAGAACTAAATCCTCAACCAAATACTTCGGCCCGGATTATCTTCGTCTTTGGATTAGAAAAACTGTCAATGAGAATAGTCTTGAGTCTTGAGTCTTGAGTGATGAGTCCGGTGATCCGAAGGTCTTCGGACTCTAAACGAAGGCTTGCAATTATCCAGACTAGACTGATAGAAACGTTTTGTGAGCTTCAAAATATTCTGGAAAGATTTCTCCAACAATCTCCCCCTTTTTTGTGGTGACAAAACTTTCCTGTAGATTTGAACAACTTTGACCTGCAAAACACTACTCAAGTAATATGGCTATCTCATAAAATCAACCAGACTCTGCATCCACAGAAAATCGGTTAGTCTTTCATGAGTAAAACCATACAACAACACTTGATATAAATGCAAACAGTTAAGCATCAAAATCCACACCCAAGTCAATCAAATTTAAGTTCACACCCAAGTCATACTCAAAAACAAACATTCAAACAGAAAAAAATTTAAAGTCAAAGTTTAAAGAGTTCAAATTGCAATTCTCCCCCTTTTTGTCATCATTAAAAAGGTGAGAAAAGAGTCAAGTCTACTTGGGAATGCGCACAATCTGGAAATCTCCCATCGACTGTACGATGCCTTCCAACCTCTTCAAGTCTTCCCGTAGATGAGAGACCTCTTCTCCTTTGGCATTGGCTTGAATTTGAAGAGCGAGGTCTTTCATTTGATCCGCCAGGGTAACAGAAGATGCTTGTCTAGCATTCTTCAGGACTTGAAGTTCATAGTCCAGAGCATAAATTTGACCCTGCATTTCCAGAAGAACATCAAGGATACGACGAAAATCTGCTGTATTGTCCGTCTGTGTGCTCGCATTTGCTCTCTCGGATGGAGTGAAGTCAGACGATGGAACTTCGGTGTAATCGCGCAGATTTGGTGTAGACGTATCATGTCCTTCCTCAGGCATTTGAGAAGCCTGAAAATCTTCTGGATTTGCTGGTGAGCGACTTACACCTTCAGCATGTGGTGTAGTCCTTCCTTGCTCGCCATCTCCCCCTGTCGCTAGGACCTCAATTGGGGAAGAGTGATGGTCATGCTCTTCGGCGTCTTCATTCCCTTTCTCTCCGGCTTCATCTGCAGACTTTTCTTTCACTGCTTCTCTTTCTTCTTCAGCTTTTTTCTCTTTGTCTTGCTGCTCCTCTACTTCTCTGTTCTTTGCTTGATTTTCTTCTTCTCTCTGTTCTTTTTCCTCTGCTTCTTTTTCTTTCATCTGTCGTTCTGTTGATTCAGGTACAGAACGTCTGGTCCTTTTCAATGCAGAGATAGTGAGATCTTCCTCTTCATCTTCATCCTCCAAGATAAGAGTTCTTTTTCGTTTGGATGGAGCACCCATGGGCTTCTTCCATTTTCTCTTTGATGCAGAAGATGCTGGAGTCTTCACTTTGAACATCTCCATTGCCTTATTAAGCTCTTTCAAACGCATTTTTGTCACCATTTTCAAACCCACCACCATTTTGTAGCATGGTCGAACACAAAGAGTATGTGGAGATTCAATGTTCAAGTGTCTGAAGATCTTGGTCACAAGACCTGGGTAAGGCAATTGGCCCTTGTCCTTCACCATTGCTCTGTACATGTGAAAGAGAATGATGTGAGGAAGAGAGAACTTCTTCCCTGAATTGATCGTGTATATCAATTTTGCCTCGGAGTTAGACACGTCAGTCTTGGATGTAGACTTTGGCCTGATACAGTTGATCACAATTTTGTGAAGCAAAATGTTGATGGCACTCATTCTTGAGTAGGTAATTCTTCCCTCTGTATCCCTGTCTTTGACAAGCTCCAGTGTGGTACGAGCAATCGAAACTTTGATTGGTTGATAGTGTCCTCTTTCAACTCCGATTATGTCTACCAACATGTCCACATCTACCACAAAGTCTTGGTCTCGAACACTGAAGGATATTCTATTCGCATCTAAAAAGCTAAGATTCGAATAGAAGTATGCTGTCAATTGCGCATAACCATCTGTGGTATCGGAGCAAAATTGCTCAAGTTGAAGTAAATTGAACTTCTCCCTTAAGTTCACATTGATGGCATCCAAGAAATCGAAATCAACACTCCTAGGGTTTATTACCCCTCGTTTCAACAGTCTGAAAAACAGATTTTCATGTTCCTTCGATTTAAACAAATCCATCCGTTTTCCCTTCACCTTCACAGCAACACCCATTCTAGGTTGAAATTCAAGGAACATTTTATCATCATCGTTCCCGTCAGTCGGATTCAGTCCCGATACACGAGGGTCACTTGGAATGTTCGCAATTGCTTCCTCAGCCTTTCCTTTGGGAGCAATTCCCAAATCCTCCATTCGTCGCAAAAAGATATATTCATTCCCATAATTCTTATCTTTAAGGAATTCATCTACGTAGTTCAGCGGAGTCCCAATGCTTTTCATAGCACGATAGAGCTTGTAAATAAAAGAGGGTTTTTGGACTCTTACAAGGTCTGCGTCCTCGATTATTTCTTCCTCCGGTTGTTGACCCGCACCTTGTGGGGTAGATGGTGAAGAGTGACGTGGTGGAGAGTGAATCGGGCTCTGTTGCTGACTCGATAAATCTTCTTCTTCGGTGAGATCGAAATGGGTAGGCCCCTCCCTCATTCTCTGTGGTCCACTGTTCGCGATTCTTGAAGACTTTCTCGAAGAAGACATCCTTCCTTGTCGTTGAAAGATTCCTTTACTTGCTTTCCCAAGAGAAGATGACAACTTTCTCGAAGATGAACACGAAGTAGAGACGGGATTGGGAGGAGAATGCCTTTTAGGGTTTTGAAGTTTAATCGAGAAAAACCGTATATATAACTCGGTTTAAAAGGAAAAACCAATCGGCACAAAGGAAAATGAATGAGACGCTTCTTTTGAAATCGATAAGCGCCAAATATAAGTTAATCTTTTTGAAAAGACAAGATTCCGATTTTCACGGAAATTATAAATTAACTGAACTAAAGATCGTACCTTTTCGAGATTGAATATAATAACAACTTACAGTCTATAGCCATGAACGTTTGAGTCTGAGGGTTGGAGAATCTCTAGACTTTAACTTCCTCAAGTTTCAAAATGTTGAGTCTCGGGAACGGGTAAAATCGGGCGATTTTTCTCCAAAGGCTTTGTGAATATATCCGCTAGTTGGCTCTTTGAATCAACAAATTGAATCGAGATTTCTCCATTTTGAATATGATCTCTAATGAAATGATGTCGAATCTCTATATGCTTTGCTCTTAAGTGAAGGATTGGATTTTTAGTGAGATTGATTGCGCTGGTGTTGTCACATCTAATCTCTGTGCATGAGTCTTCAATTCCAAAGTCTTGTAGCTATTGTTTTATCCATAGAATTTGCGAACAGCAACTTCCAAGGGCTACATACTTTGCTTCTATTGTTGAGACAGCCACAGTGCTTTGTTTCCTTGAAAACCAAGACACTGTCCTACTTCCAAGCAACTGGCAAGTTCTCGAAGTGCTTTTTCTGTCAACTCTGCAACCGGCCAGATCTGCGTCTGAATATCCCAGAAGATTAAAGTCTCCCTTCTTAGGATACCAAAGACCGATGCTTGAGGATGAAGTAACGTATTTAATAATACGTTTCACAGCACTGAGATGGGATTCTCTAGGATCTGATTGAAACCTAGCACAGATGCAAACACTCAACAAAATGTCAGGTCTAGAAGCAGTAAGATAAAGAAGTGAACCAATGATGCTCTGCATGACTTTTGATCAACTTTCTTCCCTTCTTCATCTTTGTCTATCTTCAAAGAACTTGACATCGATATGTCGGTCTTTTTGCACTTTTCCAGTCCAAACTTTTTGACAAGATCATTAGCATATTTTTCTTGATGAATAAAAGTTTCTTCCTTCAATTGTTTTATTTAGAGTCCAAGAAAGAATGTTAACTCTCCCATCATACTCATTTCAAACTCATCCTACATAGACTTAGAAAATTTATTGCACATAATTTCATCAGAGGATCCAAAAATAATATCATCAACATATATTTGAACAAGTAAAAAGCTTTTGTTTTCCTTTTTGATAAATAGAGTAGTATCTACTTTACCTTTGACAAAACCATTATTTATTAAGAACTTACTTAGTCTGTCGTACCAAGCTCGAGGTGCTTGCTTTAAACCATACAAGACCTTTTTTCAGTCTGAAGACTGAGTCTGGCTTCTTTGGGTCTTCAAACCCTGGTGGTTGTTCCACATAAACTTCCTCATGGATAAATCCATTTAGGAAGGCACTTTTGACGTCCATTTGGAATAACCTGAAATTTTTATAACAAGCAAACGCAAGTAATAGTCGAATAGCTTCTAACCTTGCTACTGGTGCGTAAGTCTCATCATAGTCTATTCATTCTTCTTGCGTATATCCCTTGGCCACGAGTCTTGCTTTGTTTCATACGACTTTTCCTTTCTCATTCATCTTGTTCCTGAACACCTATTTAGCTCCAATAACAGTTTTACCTTTTGGTTTAGATGTCAGTTCCCAGACATCATTAATGTTGAACTGTCTGAGCTCTTCTTGCATAACTTCAATCCAACTTTCATCAGATAAAGCTTCTTCTATGCTCTTTGGTTCAATTTCAGAAATGAGAGCCACAGCACTAGACTCTTCACGCCTTTTAGATCTGGTGCGAATTCCTTCATTAATTTCGCCGATAATGAGATCTTTGGGATGACTGGATTTATACTTCCGATTCTTGGTTGATTTGTCTCGGTTGATGATCTCTTTCTTTATTTGAATCTTCACGAATGACTTGATTTGGTCTTCCAGTCCGAGATGCTTCTTGAGTTGTAAGCTTTGGAAGGTCGGAGCGAGTTCGGACTCTTCATGATGAGTCTCGATCGGATTCATCTTGCGTAGAGTCTTGAAATTTGACATTCATTGACTCCTCCACAGATCGGCTCTTTTTGTTATAGACTCTGTAGGCTTTGCTTGATGTAGAATATCCAAGGAAGATGCCTTCATCTGATCTTTCTTCAAACTTACCAACTCGATTTTTAGCATTTTTCAATATAAAGCATTTGCAACCGAACATATGAAAGTATGAAACAATAGGCTTCTTACCTTTGAATAACTCATAAGGGGTTTTTTCTAGAATAGGTCTTAAGAAGACTCTATTGATGATATAGCATCTTTGTTGAAACTTGACTTCACCCAAAATCGTGAAGAAATCTTACTTTCAATTAAAAGAGTTCTAGCCATTTCTTAAAGAGATCTATTCTTTCTTTCCACAACTCCATTCTGAGGAGTATATGGAGAGGAGAACACATGCTTAAAGCCAGATTCATCACAAAATTTTGTAAAATCTTGATTTTCAAATTCACCTCCATGATCTGTTCTTATACTTGAGATAACACATCCTTTTTCATTTTGAACCTTTTTAGCAAATTTTTCAAAATACAAGAAGGTTTCAGACTTACTTGCAAGGAAATATACCCAAGTAAAGCGGGAGTAATCGTCCACAATTACTAGGCAATATTTCTTACCTCCAATGCTCTGGGTTCTGGTTGGTCCGAAGAGATCCATATGCAGCAACTGTAATACATGATTAGTGGAGACATGATTTATTGGCTTAAATGAATTTCTTACCGCTTTCCCGAGAATACATGGAGTGCATGGATTAGACTTTTGGTATGGTAATTTGGGTAGACCTCGAACAAGCCGCTTTATAGAGATTTTGGCTAATTGCTTCATGTTGATGTGACCAAGCTTTTCGTGCCATAAGCTTGCTTCGTCTTGAATTGAGATTAAGCATTGCGATTCATCCGGTTTCACATCCAAGAGATAGATGTTTCCATGCCTTCTACCCATGAAAGATCGAGTAGAGTCTTTCTTGGTTCCGAGAACATATTCCTTCTTGAAAGAAGATCTTAAAACCAAAAGTATCACACGTTGACTCGATGCCGAGAAGATTGTAATTGAGTCCTTCCACTAGGGAAACATTACTTATTGTGAGATTTCCAATTTTCACAGTTCCAAATCCCACAATACTTCCTTTCTTTGTTTCCTCCAAATGAAACTTTTCCACCATTTACTTGAACAAGCTTTATGAAGCAATTTGAGTCTCTGTCATGTGTCTTGAGCATCCTTTGTCAAGATACCACTTTACCTTTTTCTTGACGGAGACCTGCTAAAAGAGAGTCTCAAACTTTCTTTGGTACCCAAATTTTCTTGGGTCCTTTGGTGTTAGTAAGATAAACAGTATCAGCCCATACTTTTTTAACAGGTTTTCAAACCATAGGACACTCTTTTTCAAAGTGATCCGGACTGTTGCACTTTGAACACCTGAGAGCATTTCGACCTACAGACTTTACAAAAACTTTCTTAAAATGATTTTTGTAAGCCTCTCTCGAGGGTCTTTTCTTAATCCTTTCTTTTACTTTAGGAAAATCAATCAAGGGAATTGTTTTCGCTGTCATACCTAGACCGGACTTATTGAAGTAAGGTCTTTGAGCTGAAAGAATTTTTTCAAGTTTTTCGGACCCTATTGAAAATTTATTTGAAATGTTCGATAAGTCAGTTTTTAAAAGGGCATTTTCTTTCAAAAGATTATCTTCATTTTCTTTAAGAGTGGAAACATTCAAGTCTAAACTTTTAACTCTTTCTTCTAAAACGTTTTCCTTGTGTTTTAGAGCTAAGTTTTCCTTTTTAAGTTCAGAAATTCTTTTGAGAGAAGTCTTAAGACTAAAACATAGTTCATCAATATATTTAGAAACCTTGATAGGAATTTTAAAATCACTTACCTCAAATTCACTGTCTGAGTCTGATCCAGAGTTTGAGTCTGAGTCTGATTGTGCCATCAGACATAGGTTGGCATACTCATTATCACTTTTTTCACACTTTGTATCACTCCAGGTTTCGGCTTTGAGAGCTTTTCGAAACTTTTCAGCTTTTCCTCTCTTCTTCTTCAGAAGAGGACAGTTGGGTCTGATGTGTCCCTTTTTCTTACATTCAAAGCAGATTACATCTTTGTTTGGTTCCTCATCATCACAGACTTGGTCTCGCTGTCTTTGAAAACTTTGTTTCTTTGAGTTGAACCTTCTTCCTTTTCTATTCAGTTTTCTGAATCTTCTTATCATGAGAGCAAGCTCCTCATCGTCCATATCATCTTCAGAATCTGTATCATCAAAATCATCATTTGATTTTAATGCAATGGATTTCTTACCTTTTGGATCTTCGTCTTCATTAATTCGTTCCACTTCATAAGACTGAAGAGTTCCAATCAGCTCGTCGACGGATAGTGGCATAATTCTTTGCGTCTCTCTTATTGAAGTCTTTATGTGATTCCAATCCTTGGAGAGTCCACGCAGTAGCTTGTTTACCTTCATGGGATTAGAAATTTTTTGTCCTTGATTCTCAAGACCATTGACAATATCTGTAAAACGGCTAAACATGTCAGTTATAGATTCTCCTGGTTTCATTTTGAAGGCTTCATATTGACCGAGGAGAATGTTAATTCTGGTTTCCTTCACTCGATTTGTTCCTTCATAGGTGATATGCAATCGATCCCAAACTTCTTTTGCTGTAACACAAGAAGATATTCTGTTATATTCAGTTGGTGACAAAGCACAATATAAAGAGTGAATTGCTTTTGCATCGAGTGCTTGTCTCTTGATATCTCTTCCCGAGTCATTCATTGGTCTCAACAGTTTCTTTCCCTCTTTCGAGGCGATGCATTTGTAGGAGTAATTCCTTTTTCTACAACGTCCCATTCCAGAGGATCCTTTGATCGTAGGAAGGCTTTCATCTTGTTCTTCCGGATGTTGTAGTCTTTTCCATCAAAGTAGGGTGGTGCGGGTATTGCTTTGCCCTTCCACCAGCCCCGGTGCTAGCATACTAGCCATGGATCTTTTACTCTGAAGTAAAACACTTCAAATAAAGTGAGTACACAGGCTCTGATACCAATTGATATAGCTAGAATAAGTACCTAGAGGGGGGTGAATAGGTATATAAAGGATTTTTCTTGATAATTGTGCAATACTAGACAGTTGATAGATTAGAGACAAACAATAATCAAAGTAAGAATGAGAGAAGGGAAGAGAGAATTGAACACGCGGTTTATAGTGGTTCGGCTTATTTCAAGCCTACGTCCACTCTTTTGCACTGACAGCCTATTGGCTGGATTCCACTATGAACAAAGAGATGTTACAGCATTGTTTTCCTTGATTTCTCGGTGTAGATGATCTACCACACTAGCTCAAGGTATCACTAAGTATAGACACTCTTTATGTATACAACTTCGCTCAAGATGTATCGACTAACAATCAAGGTGCTTCAGACTCTGGAATTTCTCTATCGATCATGCACTAAAGTAACTAGAACGTCTTCCTTTTATACTCCTTTATGCCATCATACCCGTTGGCACTTACCAAAGGAATTCCTCCAATCTACCCGTTGGACGGAATCAATCAAGAAGATCATTCGAGCTATTAAAGGAACTCCGACGATAGCCCATCAATCATGTTCGCCCATACAATCAGAATCTTGGTTTCCAAGAATAGAACCTTCCAAGAATATTTCGTCGACCATCGGATCTTCAAACGATATTGATTACGAATGAAAGAATCCGTTATATTTATCCAGCCAAGAGATCTTCTCCAGAGGATAGAACTAAATCCTCAACCAAATACTTCGGCTCTGGATTGTCTTCGTCACTGGATTAGAAAAACTGTTAATGAGAATAGTCTTGAGTCTTGAGTCTTGAGTGATGAGTCTGGTGATCTGAAGGTCTTCAGACTCTAAACAGAAGGCTTGCAATTATCTAGACTAGACTGATAGAAACGTTTTGTCAGCTTCAAAATATTCTGGAAAGATTTCTCCAATAGTTCTATCCTCTTATAGTGAACATAAGAATAATAACATCATTTACAAAGTGCTCCATTAAACCTTATTTCATTTTGAATGCTAACCATGGACATACTGTCGCCCATTTTGTCTAAGAAACAAAGATGGACCGACCTTTCCCTTGGTGATCTGGTGATTACCGAATCAAGCGTAGACAATTCCTCATTTTGGGGGTCTTCACAGATTTGTCCACCAAAATAATTAAGCCATCTACACACGTTAGACACTCAACCAATATACTAGCAAATCTCATTGAATAAATGTTAACATACTATTCCACCCTCAAAGCGTGAACTTTCCATCTTCTATATTAAATGCTTGAACTTTAATATAAAGATGTCGAATCTCACTTTTTCGTATCAGAAGTGCCCTCGCATGGCTGAGCAATCCCACACGACGGGCAGCAAACCCTCGTTTGTTGGTGTCATTATCCTGAAAATTTTCTTCAAAATCTTTCGTAATACAATATGAAACTAAGAAATTGTTAAGAAACAAGGAAAAAAAATGACTGATGGGGAGCAGACTGTTTAAACATGACTTGAGCTAGAACAAACTAATTTGTACTGTGGGCTTAATACATAATATAAACCATGTAAACATGTCCTCATACAAGTTTGGGTGGCTAGGTAATTTCATACATGTTCGTCGCACACTACCCGTTTCGGGGTGAGATGCTTATACTGCAAGTGGGATTCCACAACCATTGAAGAGCAACTTGCTATCAAGATTGTAACTTGTAAGGACCAAACTCGGCACCTGTTGGATTCGTACCGGAAACGTCTCGTCTATCAAGCCCAAATGAAAAAGAAAACCTAACTGGTGTGGGATTGCTTTGAGAGAGACGTCCATGTCGCCCGCATTCCTGTTCTAGCGACGACTCCCTTGAACGTGGGAGTTGCTGTTGCTTCAACCCCAATGAGAAATGTCTAGTTTCATGGGACATGCAAGTTTTTCTACAACAAGCTTTTGTCACAGCCCAAAACAACAACGATCCAAGAGGTTCCTATGGGACGGCTGTGACATGACCATGGATCAAGCGACCCTCAGCTTGTATCCCCGACTACTATGGTTTTCTTGAGTCTTTTAGAATACTCCTAGGGACGGGCAATACTATAAATGTATTCGTATGTAATAAATGCGGGTAGTTGGTAGTTGGGGAGATGTAATCTCCACCATTAGATTGAGGAGAGATCTACGGATACGGTTTGCCTTATCTTTGTATAAATAGAGGTCTCATTCCCTTCATTATATCATCTCATTCACAAGTGAAATACAAAACCGAAGCTTCTCTTTTTAGAGTTTCTCTCTCTAAGATCCTTGTGAGTTGAGTGTGAGAAAGGTTGCTGAGGGGTAAAATCCTAAGGCTGCATGGGTTAACCTACGAGTGATCGAGAGTGATCGATCGGCCCGTGACAAGTGGTATCAGAGCTGAGTTTGTTCCAAGCACAAGCACAATGGTTGACCCACGATTTGATGAGGCGTTCACCATTGGTGGTGATGGCGTTGATCGTGGGAGGAACGTCGAGAATGGTGCTGCCAAGGGCAAGAAGACCCGTGGTGGTTCGAGTTCAAGGGACCCAACGGGGGACCTTGCGCATCGCATGACGAAGCTAGAGTTGTTCTTCATCGATGTCCAAGGATCGATCGATGACTTGACCCAAACCGTGGATGAAGTAGACGCCGGAAGGGAGGAGCTTGTTGCTGAGGTGCAAGAACTCAAGACAGGCATGGAAGAGCTCTGTCACAAGTTGTTGGGGACCCTATGGGAAGAGCTCGCACAACGGTATGAACCCTTGGAGGCCACGATGGCGGCCATGTGCGCAGAGATAGTGGAGCTCAAGAGTAAGCTCGCTGAATCAGAAGCTGCACGCGTGAACGGGGTGATCACCATGCAAGGTCCACGAGTGGACACGCCGAAGCCAAAGGAATTCCGGGGCTCATGGGTGGCCAAAGACACGGAGAACTTTCTATGGTACATGGAGCGGTACTTCCAAGCCATAGGGATCAACGGCGACCAAACACAAGTAAACATTGTATCGATATATTTAGCTGATAGTGCATAGTTGTGGTGGCGTCATCGATCGGATGATAGGTGCGGGGATCCTATCACCACCTAGGGTAGATTCGTCGAAAAGTTCTGACGAAACTACTTTCCCGCTTATGCGGAGGAGGAAGCTCGTGACGAGCTGAAGTGTCTCAAGCAAAAGGGTGGTGTACGTGACTACATCAAACGGTTTTCAGTGTTGCTGCTCCAAATCCCTTCGATGAACGAGGTTGAAGCGTACCACCAGTTTGTTGGAGAAATCTTCACGAAGTGTTTTGAAGCTGACAAAACGTTTCCATCAGTCTAGTCTGAAGTGTTGCAGACTTTGCTACTTAAAGTCTGAAGACCTCCGGACAGCTAGACTCAAGACTTAAAGTCTATCCTTATTGGAGTTTCTAATCCGTTGAAGAAAGGCTATCCGTAACCTGGATGTTTCATTAAGGATGTGACCTTATCGACTGGAAAAGATCTCTTGGCTGGATATGACATAACGGAATCCTTTATTTGATCATGATTCGAAGATTAAGGATCCGATGATTGGCGAAATATTCTTGGAAGGTTCTACTTATGGAAACTGAGATCCTGATTGTATGGGCGAACATGATTGATGGGCTATCGACATGTTCCTTTAACAGCTCGAATGATCTTCCTAATTGATTCCGTCCAATGGGTAGATTGGAGGAATTCCTTTGGTAAGTGCCAACGGGTATGATGGCATAAAGGAGTATATAAGGAAGACGTTCTAAGTTGTTCGTGGAGTGCGCAATAGAAGAATTTCAAAGTCTAAAGCTTCTTGTTGTTTAGTCAAATTCCTTTGAGCGAAATCTTGTACGCAAAAGAGAGTCTAAATTTGTGAGAAACCTTGAGGAAGTGTGGTAGAACATCTACACTATGAAATTAAGGAAAAGCTGTGCTGTAACATCTCTTTTGTTCATAGTGAAATCCAGCCGGTGGGCTGTCAGTGCGGAAGAGTGTACGTAGGCTTAGAATAAGCCGAACTACTATAAACCTTGTGTTTAATCTTCTCTTCCCTACTCCTTGTTTTACTTTGATCGTATTTCATTTTGTTAAAAAGAGAACTCCCTTTCTATCGTTTGCCTAGTATCGCTTCCGTATCTCGAGAAATTGTTTTTACACCTATTCACCCCCCTCTAGGTGTTTATACTAGCCATCTCAATTGGTATTAGAGCTTGTGTACTCATTCTGTTTGAAGTGTTTTACTTCAGAGTTAAAGATCCATGGCTAGTATGTTGGCTCCAGGGCTGGTAGAAGGGCAAAGCAATACCAGACCGCCTTACTTTGATGGAAAGGATTACAACATATGGAAAAACAAAATGAAGGCGTTTCTAAGATCAAAGGATCCTCTGGAATGAGACGTTGTCGAAAAAGGAATCATTCCTAAAGCTGCACCTGTCTCAGAGAGAGGAAAAGACACTGTTGAGTCTAGTGAAATAACTCAGGAAGAGATAATCAAGAGACAAGCTCTTGATGCAAAAGCAATTTATTCTTTATATTGTGCTTTATCACCTACTGAATATAACATAATATCTTCTTGTGTTACAGCAAAAGAAGTCTGGGATGGATTACATATTACCTATGAAGGAACCGATCGAGTGAAAGAGACCAGAATCAACATTCTCCTCGGTCAATACGAAGCCTTCAAAATGAAATCAGGAGAATCTATAAATGACATGTTTAGCCGTTTTACAGATATTGCGAATGGTCTTGAAAATCAAGGTCAACCAATTTCTGATCCCATGAAGGTAAACAAGCTACTGCGTGGACTCTCCAAGGATTGGAATCACATAAAGACCTCAATCAGAGAGACCCAAAGAATCATGTCACTATCTATTGATGAGTTGGTTGGAACTCTTCAGTCTTATGAAGTGGAACGAATCAATGAAGACGAAGACCTTAAAGGTAAGAAATCCATTACATTAAAATCCAATGATGATTCTGATGTTGCAGATTCTGAAGACGATATGGACGATGAGGAGCTTGCTTTTATGATAAGAAGATTCAGAAAGCTGAATAGAAAAGGAAGAAGATTCAATCCAAAGAAACAAAGTTATCAAAAGCAACAGACTAAGTCTGTTGAAGATGATGAATTAAATAAAGATGTAGTCTGCTTTGAATGTAAGAAAAAGAGACACATCAGACCCAACTATCCTCTTCTGAGGAAGAAGAAAGGAAAAGCTGAAAAGTATCGAAAGGCTCTTAAAGCGTAAAACCCGGAGTGATACGAGAATGTGAAGAAAGTGATGATGATTATGCCAACATATGTCGATGGCACAATCGGATTGATTCAAACTCCGAGACATGGACTCAGATTCGGACAGTGAATTTGAGGTGAGTAACTTCAAAATCCCTATTAAAGTTTCTAAATATATTGATGAGTTGTGTTTTAGTCTTAAGACTTCTCTTAAAAAGATTTCCGAACTCAAAAAAGAAAATTCTACTTTAAAATAACAAGAAAATGTTTTGAAAGAAAATGTGAAATGTTTAGATATGAATGTTTCTTCCCTTAGAGAAAGTGAAGATAATCTTTCAAAAGAAAATGCATTCTTGAAAAATGATATCTCAAATATTTCCAAAAGATTTTCTATAGGATCTGAGAAACTAGAAAAAATACTTTCTGTTCAAAGACCTTATTTCAATAAATCTGGTTTGGGAATGACTGCTGAAACCATTCCTTTAATTGATTTTCCTAAAGTGAAGGAAATAATTAAATAAAGACCCACAAGAGATGCTTACAAAAATCATTTTAAAATGACCTTTGTAAAACCAGTAGGTCGCAATGCTCTCAGATGTTCAAAGTGCAATAGTGCAGATCATTTTGAAAAAGAATGTCCAATGGTTTGGAAACCTGTTAAGAAAGTATGGGCAAATACCGCATATTATACTAACAACAACGGACCCGAGAAAATATGGGTACCAAAGAAAGTTTGAGTTTCTTTTTTAAATGCAGGTCATTATCAAGAAAAATGTAAAATGGTATCTGGATAGTGGATGCTCAAGACACATGACAGGAGACTCAAATTGCTTCATAAAGATTGTTCGAGTAAATGGTGGAAAAGTCTCATTTGGAGGAAACAGCAAAGGAAAAATTGGATTTGGAACTGTAAAGATTGGAAATCTAACAATAAGCAATGTTTCTTTAGTTGAATGACTCAACTACAATCTGCTCAGTGTCAGTCAGCTGTGTGATACCGGTTTCAAAATCTACTTTCAAGAGGGAATATGTTCAGGAACCAGTAAAGACTCTACTCAGTCATTCATGGGTCGAAGACATGGAAATATCTGCCTCTTAGATGTGAAACTAGATGAATCCCAATGTCTAATTTCAATCCAAGACGAAGCAAGCTTATGGCACAGAAAGCTTGGGCACATCAATATGAAGCAGATAGCCAAAATCTCAACAAAGAAGCTTGTTCGTGGTTTACCCAATTTATCGTACCAAAAGACTAATCTATGTACACCATGCATATTGGGAAAACAAGTAAGAAATTCCTTTAATCCAATAAATCAAGTTTCCACTAACCGTGTACTGCAGCTTCTGCATATGGATATTTTTGGACCAACCAGAACATAGAGCATTAGAGGTAAGAAATATTGCCTAGTAATTGTGGATGACTACTCACGATTTACTTGGGTGTATTTCCTGACAAGTAGGTCTGAAACTTTCTCTTACTTTGAAAAATTTGCTAAAAAGGTTCAAAACGAAAAATGATATATTATTTCAAGTATAAAGACAGATCATGGAGGTGAATTTGAAAATCAAGATTTTACAAAATTTTGTGATGAATCTGGTTTTCAGCATTTGTTCTCCTCTCCATATACTTCAGAGCAAAATGGAGTTGTGGAAAGAAAGAATAGATCGCTTCAAGAAATGGCTAGAACTCTTCTAATTGAAAGCAACATCTTCTCACGTTTTTGGGTGAAGCAGTTTCTACAAAGCATGTTATATTATCAATAGAGTTTTTCTAAGGCCTATTCTAGAAAAAACCCCTATGAACTATTCAAAGAAAAGAAGCCTATTGTTTCATATTTTCATGTATTCAGATGCAAATGTTTTATACTGAAAAATGCAAATGATCGAGTTGGTAAGTTTGAAGAAAAGTTAGATGAAGGTATCTTCCTTGGATATTCAACCTCAAGCAAAGCGTACAGAGTCTACAACAAGAAGACTCAAACTGTGGAAGAATCAATGAATGTCAAATTCCAGGATTCTATGCAAAATGAATCTATTCAGACTCATCTTAAAGAATCTGAATCTGCTCCAGATTCTACAAAGTCTAAATTGCAAGAAGCAGCTTAGACTTTGAAGGACCAGCAACAAGTGACTATTGAAGATTCAAATGAAGGAAGAGATCACCAACCTGACAAATCAACCAGTAACTAGAAGCATAAGTCCAGTCATCCCAAAGATCTTATTATTGGCGACATTAATGAAGGAATTCGCAAAAGATCCAAAATGCGCAAAGAGTCTAGTGCTGTGGCTCTTATTTCTGAAATAGAACCCAAAAGCATAGATGAAGCTTTATCTGATGAAAGCTGGATTGAAGCAATGCAAGAAGAGCTCAGGCAATTCAGTATCAATGATGTCTGGGAATTGACTCCTAAACCAAAAGGTAAATCAGTTATTGGAGCTAAATGGGTTTTCAGAAACAAGATGGACGAGAAAGGCAAGGTTGTAAGAAACAAAGCAAGACTCGTGGCCAAGGGATATACGCAAGAAGAAGGGATAGACTATGACGAGACTTACGCACCAGTAGCAAGGTTAGAAGCAATTTTTTTATTACTTGCATTTGCTTGTTATAAAAATTTCAGGTTATTCCAAATGGATATCAAAAGTGCTTTCCTAAATGGATTCATCCATGAGGAAGTCTATGTGGAACAACCACCTGGGTTTGAAGACCCAAGGAAACTAGATTCAGTATTCAGACTCAAAAAGGCCTTATATGGCTTAAAACAAGCACCTCGAGCTTGGTACGACAGGTTGAGTAAGTTTTTAATTCAAAATGTCTTTGTTAAAGGTAAAGTAGACAATACTCTGTTTATTAAAAGAGAAAGCAAAAGTTTTCTACTTGTTCAAATATATGTCGATGATATTATTTTTGGATCCTCTAATGAAAGTCTATGCAAGAAATTCTCTAAGACTATGCAGGATGAATAGTCATTCTCTAAGACTATGCAGGAGAAATTATTTTTACACCTATTCACTCCCCTCTAGGTGTTTATACTAGCCATCTCACAGTTCATGAGTGGTCTCAAGCCATGGACCAAACAAGAGCCGAAGCGGTTCAAAGTGGGAGAACTCATGATGGCCATGACCATCGTTGAGTTGCTCGTGGAGTACAAGGCACCTTCCACATCCCAATTGGACTCTCGTTTGAGGGACAAAGCCATTAGTGGGGAAGATTAGGGGAGATACAACCATCCGATCGGAGGTAGACCACCGGCTAACCCTCACAAAGCTCATGAGGAGTCGAGCGAATGAGGACAAAGGAATGTACGCTCTTACAAGTGTTTCTTTTGTGATGGTCCACACACAGCCATCCAAGGCTCCATTCAGTGCGCTGGTCCTTTTTCAAAAGAAGCACGATGGGTCACTTTGGATGTGCATCGACTACTGGGCGCTGAACAAGTGATTGTGAAGAATAAGTACCTAATCCCTCTCATTGCGGATCTTTCGATCAACTTGGTGGAGCTAAGTGGTTTACCAAGTCGGATCTCCGATTGGGCTACTATCAAGTTCGGATTGCTGAGGGGGACAAGCTGAAGATCGCATGTGTGACGTGGTATGGATCCTACGAGTTCCTCGTGATGTCATTCGGCTTGACCAACGCTCCAGCTACATTTTGCACACTAATGAACAAGGCACTCCACCCTTTCCTAGATCAGTTTGTAATGGTTTACCTAGATGATATTGTAGTCTATAGTCGGATGCTCGAGGAGCATGTCAAACACATAAGGCAAGTCTTCCAAGTCTTATGCGAAAATGAGTTATATGTTAAGCGCGAGAAGTGTGCATTTGCCTAAGAGGAACTTCCATTCCTGGGGCACATCGTCGGGGGTGGACAAGTGTGAATGGACAAAGCGAAGATTCAATTGATTGTTGAATAGGAGCCGTCGATGAAGGTGACGGGGTTGAGATCATTCTTGGGCCTCACCAACTATTATCGGCGCTTCATCCGGAGCTACTCAAACATCACTGTGCCGCTCACGGACCTGCTGAAGAAGGAGAAGTCGTGGGAGTGGACGGACCGATGTCAAAGGGCATTTGACCAATTGAAGCAAGCAATGATCGAGGAGCCGGTGTTGGCGTTGCCCGACCACACCAAGCCTTATGAGGTAGAGACTGATGTATCGGATTATGCTATTGGTGGTGTGCTTATGTAGGATGGCCATCCGGTGGTGTACGAGTTTCGAAAGTTGAACAATACCGAGCATCGGTATACCGTTCAAGAGAAGGAGATGATTGCGGTGGTCCACTACCTTCAGACGTGGAGGCACTATCTCCTGGGATCAAAGTTCGTCGTGAGAACGGACAATGTGACCACGAGCTACTTCTAGACGCAAAAGAAGCTGAGTTCGAAGCAAGCTCGATGGCACAATTTCCTTGCGGAGTTCGACTACGCGTTGGAGTACAAGCTGGGGAAGGCCAACTTCAAGGTGAATGCGTTGAGTCAGAAGATGGAGTTGATGAGTAGCATGGTGAGTCGACCGAGCTGTCCTTGGGTCGACTGCATCAAGGAGGGATTGAAGCATGACTCAAGAGCTCAAGCGCTTGTCGGGTATGCAAGAGAAGGCAAGACCCGATAGTTCTGGTGTGAGGATGACCTCCTGTACACTAAAGGAAGGCGACTGTACATGCCCTTCCATGAGAAGCTAAGGAAGGAGGTCTTGCGTGAGTGCTACGACTCGAAGTGGGTGGGTCATCCAAGGATCCACCGCACCTTGGCCCTCGTAGAAGATCGGTACTATTAGCCACAAATGCAGAACGACGTGGAGGCTTATGTGAAGACTTGTCTGGTATGCCAACAAGACAAGCTGGAGCAACATTCGTCGTCGGGCCTTTTGGAGCCACTTCCCGTTCTAACTTGTCCATGAGAAAGTGTTTCCATGGACTTCATCGTCAACCTGCCGAAATCCGAAGGGTGTCGGACTCTCATGGTCGTGGTGGATAGATTCTCCAAGTACACGACTTTTGTACCTACAAAGAAGGATTGCTCGGCCGAGGAGGCAGCCAAGCTATTCATGAAGCATGTGGTCAAGTATTGGGGAGTGCTGCAAATGATTGTGAGCAATTGTGATCCTCATTTCACGGGGCGTTTCTGGTCCGAGTTGTTCAAGTTGCTAGGTTCGGAGCTGAATATGTCGACAAGTTTGCATCCCCAAACCAATGGTCAGATGGAGCAGGTCAATGCACTCTTGGAGATTTACCTCCGACATTACATGAGCACAACGCAAGTAAACTGGGCAAAGTTGATCGACGTAGCCTAGTTCTTGTACAACTTGCAACAGAGCAAGTCAACCGGCCAGAGCCCTTTCGAGGTCGCGACCAAGCAGCTACCAAATACCCCAAGTGTGATCACATCGGGTTATCGGGGGAGTAGTCTGCCCGCTTACAAGTTCGCCAAGGATTGACAAGAGCAGGCTGACTTGGCAAGGGCATGTCTACACAAGGCCTCTAAGCGCATGAAGAAGTGGGCCGACAAGAAGCGATGGCATGTGGAGTTCTAGGTCGGGGACCAAGTGTTGGCCAAGCTGCACATGGTGCTTCGATACAAGCACATGCACAAGGGGTTGATCCATCGCTACGAGGGGCCATTTTGTATGCTACAACGGGTCGGGAAGGTCGCATACAAGTTGGAGTTACCACCAAAGCTTAAGGTACATTCAGTTTTCCATGTGAGTATGCTTAAACTTTTCTAGGTTGATGAAGAAGATCTGGATCGAGGGGAGTTGCAATAGGCACCACTCCGAGCAAAAACCTCGTATGATCGAGAAGTCGAGAGCATCATGGTGGATCAAGTCATACTGAAGTGGTATTGCATGCCCAAGCGAGAATATTTGATTCAATGGAAGGGTCTTCCAGAGAGTGAAGCAAGTTGGGAGCCCGCGGAAAGTTTTTGGCAATTCAAAAAGGAGATCGATGCTTTCCATACCGAAGACGCTACGAGGGTGTCACCTGATTAGGTGGGGGAGAATGTCACGGCCCGAAAGAACGATGATCCAAGAGATTCCTATGGGACGGTCGTGACACGACCATGGATCAAGCGACCCTCGACTTGTATCCCCGACTACTAGGGTTTTCTCAAGTCTTCTAAAATACTCTTGGGGATGGGTGATACTGTAAATGTATTTGTGGCATCCTAAAATCTCGTGACAACCTCTGGAGTACCATGAACCATGATTACGTAATGGAAGTGCCGTTGAATTAATGAATTTCAATTAATTTAAGGTCGAGCATTATAATGGATGATTGTTTGGATGGAGATGTGTCTACAAGTGACCCAAGGATTTTATTAAGGTGCAAATTGATATAGAAATCTTATTCTTGGGGGTGCACTTTATAAGTAGAATTTTATTGATTTAAATTACAAAGTTTTGTGGGATTATAAGTTGAAATTAGGTGTTTGTTTAAATAAAGATTAAATGGGATAGGAATAGGAGAGGGTGGGCTAATTTTTAGGCCCAAAGACCATCCAACTAGCCCATGCCAGCCCCCTATTCGATCGGCCCATGACGGCCCAAGATCGGCCCAACACTTGAAGCCCATCAACCTTGCATGTGAGCTGCCAAGTGACAAGAAAAGCTTGCCAAGTGTTGCCCCTTTGTAACCAAGTGTCCCTCCATGCAAGAAGTAAAGCATGCAAGGGTTTTAATTCAACCAAAAGGAAAAGGGGGAAGGGGGTGGTCGGTTTAGGTGCCGAGAGAGAGGAGAGAAAGAGAGAGAGAGAGGAAGAGAGAAAGGAAGGAGGAGGTTTGTTGCCGCCGTGCCCCGTCGTCGAGCCGCCGTGTCTCGCCGTTGAGCTGCCGGTTGTTTGCTAGAATTAGAGGCAAGTGGGATCCCTTGATCTACTCTTGCATGCTGTGTTTAGTGTGTGTGATTGAATGGTGACAATTTCGGATGTATAGAATGCGAAAAATTGAAGTTGTAAGAGTGGTGCTCTAGTCTAGTGTACCGTTCTTGAGAAAAACAGCTATGTTCTAGTGACTTGCATGTGATGTTCTAGTTGAATTTTGGCTTCGACCTCTAAATGAAAGTTGTAAAGGACTTCTTGGAGTATAAAATACTCAAATTTAGGACAAAAAAAAAAAACAAGTATAAGTGGGTGAAATCGTCATTCCTTGGTAAGACTGGATCTGGAAATTTCGGTACTAGGAACAGAAGTCTTAACCGCCTATATTTAATTACCTAGGATGAATCTGACTTCGATGTCTTCATGAAGTATTTACCTTATGGTCTTGGCTATCACATAGTCAAATTTCATAAGTTTTGAATGTCATTTGCATATTTAATCAAAAATGTTTCTAAAACTGTGTAATCTGATGTGTTCGGACTTGGTAATGTTGCAATGCGTGGTCTATACCATTTTGTATGAGATTCTTTTGGAAAAGTGTTCTGAATTAAATATATTTTTTATTTCTTGCCTAAAACATATTCAAATTTCGTGATTTTTTAAGTTCATTTGCCTATTTAGCCAAAAATGTTTCAAAAACTGTGCAAGTGGAACGGACAGAATTAGTAGTGTTGTGATGTGTGGTCTGTATTGAACTATATGGGGATCTTTTGGTGTAGTGTTCTTCATGAAATATCTGCCTTTATGTCTTGACTATCACATGTTCGAATTTCATAATTTTTGAAGGTCATTTGGGTATTTAATTAAAAAACATTTCTAAAACTGTGCAAGCTGGATTGTGCAAATTTCAAAAGCTGTAATGCATGGACCATTTTGTTTGTATGAAATTCTGGTGGTGTTGTGCTCTTCATGAGATAAATGCCTCTAGAGCTTGTCTATGATGTATTAAATTCTTAGAAATTTTTAGGGCCAATCACTAAACTTTAAGAAGTGTAAATTAAAAGAACGCATTCCGTTTCTAAAATAATAGCAATAATCCATGAGTTTGCCCCATGGTTATATTGTTTTTAAGTGATTGAATCTTGCTGCCCATGTGATGATATTTGGCATTTCATATAAAATCAAAAGCTGAAATTGACCGTGTTGTCATCACATCATGTGCCATGTTGATATTGAGACATAAATGTGAATATGAATTATGATAAATGAGGATATCGTTGGAGGTGTGAGCCGACGATGCCCCAAGAGTGTCGGGATGCCTGGAATGTGGGGGTGCCAGATGCCCGAAGTGTGTGTGCCGGATGTCCTCGGGAGTTTCAAGATGCCCGGTGGTATACGGTACATAATTCCAGGGGGAATTCCTGGTGGTGTGTCAGTACGTAATCCCGGAAGCCTCGGAGGTGTGTGCCGGGGGGATTCCTCGTGATGCTAGTTGGGATATGGGATGCCCGGAGGTGTGTGCCGAGGCCCCTCGCAATGCCAAGTTGGACGCGAGCGATAAATTGTGGGATGCAAACATTGATCCCTGGAAAGAAAAACTGATGAGATCCTTGTGAAAGATAAGAATTGAAAGTGAATCATGTGCATGGGTCTATGCATATGGCATGATGCATGATCTGCTTATGAAAATAAATTGATGCTATTTGACATTGAGAATGCGATCATGAAGGCTTAAATGGATCTCATGGTGATCTATGCTTGATAGCATGGATGATACGAATCATGGTGATATATGCAGGACTGCATGGTAATATATGCATGACTGCATGGTGATGTATGCTTGATAGCATGGATGATATGAGTGCATGGTGGTATATGCACATTGCATGGTGATATATGCATAGCTGCTTGATGATATAAATACAAGTGCACGATGGCATGGCAAGATATGCATGACTGCATGGTAATATATGCACGACTGCATGGTGATATATGCTTGATAGCATGGATGATATGAGTGCGTGGTGGTATATGCACGTTGCATGATGATATGTGCATGGCTGCTTGATGATATAAATACAAGTGCATGATGGTATATGCACATATGGCATGGTGGTATATGCACATATGGCATGGTGATATATACATGGCTGTAAGGTAAGGTATGCTTGAATGCATGAATGATATGTGTTGTATTCATGATACATTGATTGTCCTGTTTGATGCATTGTGTAGTGTGGCGGATCTTTACTGCTAAGTGGGTTGTACTCACCCCTTTTGGGAAATAACATTTTAGACTAGATAAGATACATCTGCTGTCACTGCCATCAGTAGATGGATCAAGTGGTTGGATATGACCGCGAAGAGGAGGATAGCAAAGGAAGGAACTTTTGGACGCCGACACTAATCGATGGACTTTAAGTATACGACTGTTGGAAGAGATGTCGGTCATCTTTTGAACTATAGTTGAGTATAGAAGACTACGGCATTTTGATGTACCGATGAATGATGTCCATCTGGTTTAAGTAAATAAAAGTGTTTGGCTTTTACCTATAACTGTTTAGTAGGTGTGCATCGTTTTTTGAATATAAGGAGGGAGTTGTTGGATGTGCTTTCGTATATGAACTGCGCAAGGGACTAATCTAAAAGATATAAACCCCCATGGTTGTATGGACCCGCTGTAATTGAAGTGGTATCAGAGTGACATGTTATTAGGAAAAGTGAAAGGTAAGCAAACTGTGGTGACCCCAACGGATCGGGGGCCGTCGAGGGGTGCCACAGTATTCGTATGTAATAAATGCGGGTAGTTGGTAGTTGGAGAGATGTAATCTTCACCGTTAGATCAATGAGAGATCTACGGATACAATTTTTCTTGTCTTTGTATAAATAGGGATCTCCTCCCCCTTAGTGTATCATCTCATTCATAAGTGAAATACAAAACCAGAGCTTCTCTCTCTAGAGTTTTTCTCTCTAAGATCCTTGTGAGTCGAGTGTGAGAAAAGCTGCTTACAGGTAAAATCCTAAGACTGCACGAGTCAGCCTATGAGTGATCGATCTGCCCACGACACTTTCATGCTGACTATAGCGAAGCTGATAATATACCCTCTTCCACCTACAGTCCCCACTAACCTCCACTCGAGAGAGAATCTTTGGGAACATAATCATGGCACGTCGCAAGATATTCATGGTCGTAGTTAGTTAGGTATCAATGGTGGACTAAGAATCAGTTGGATATATTATTAATATAGTCCAAATAATATATTAACATATATGCCCAATAGGTGAAAGCACGGTTATTTGGGTCCATATGAGCTAGAGCCCAATAACTTGCATACATATAAACTCTAGGGTTCCCCTACACTTAAGGTAACACTATTGAGCGTTCCAAACTTAACATCTCTTGATGTAATACTTTAAACAATCGAAAATACTTTTTTTCTCTTTCAAACCCATAACCTCAAATAATCTTGAAGTATTACATTTGTGTATCAAATTTGAGCGAGTAATGTGTCTTCTTGAAGATTTCATCAAGATGAACTCGCAGGTGTAATTTAATTTCGATTTTGACGGTGGTATTGGCCGGGTTCTGAGTTTGAAGATTTGGGTGATTGAAATCTTTGATTCAAAAACCCAAAAATTATAGCTAATTGATGTAGCTAGTATAAGCACCTAGAGGGGGGTGAATAGGTGTAAAAACAATTTCTCGAGATATCACAACAATACTAAGCAGACGATAGACATGAAGTACTCTTTTGCTTAACCAAAATGAATTACAATCAAAGTAAAGTAAAGAGTAGGGAAGAGAAGATTAAACACAAGGTTTATAGTGGTTCGGTTTATTCCAAGCCTACGTCCACTCTTCCGCACTGACAGCTTATCGGCTGGATTCCACTATGAACAAAAGAGATGTTACAGCACAGTTCTTCCTTGATTCCACTATGTAGATGTTCTATCACACTTCCTCAAGGTTTCTCACAAATATAAACTCTCTTTTGCGTATAAGTTCTCGCTCAAATGAATTGACTAAACAACAAGAAGTTTCAGACTTTGGAATTCTTCTATCGCGCACCTCTCGAATAGCTTAGAACGTCTTCCTTATATACTCCTTTACGCCATCATACCCGTTGGCACTTACCAAAGGAATTCCTCCAATCTACCCGTTGGACGGAATCAATTAGGAAGATCATTCGAGCTATTAAAGGAACATGTCGATAGCCCATCAATCATGTTCGCCCATACAATCAGGATCTCGGTTTCCATAAGTAGAACATTTCATGAATATTTCGCCAATCATCGGATCCTTAATCTTCGAATCAATCTCGATCAATTAAAAGGATTCTGTTATGTCATATCCAGCCAAGAGATCTTCTCCAGTCGATAAGGTCATATCCTTAATAAAACATCAAGTTCTGGATAGCCTTTCTTCAACGGATTAGAAACTATTAATGAGGATAGACTTTGAATCTTGAGTCTGGCTGTCCGGAGGTCTTCGGACTTTAAACAGCAGAGTCTGCAAACCTTCAGACTAGACTGATGGAAATGTTTTGTCAGCTTCAAAACATTTCAAGAAGATTTCTCTAACAATCTCCCCCTTTTTGATGGTGACAAAACTTTCCTGCAGATTTGGATAACTTTGACCTGCAAAACATTTCTCAAACAAATATACATATCTTATAAAGATAAATGGCTAAATGAATAACACTAGAATCGCAACCACGTAAAATAGGTTAGTCTTGAATATGATAAAGCCATCCATAAGATATCAATAGCAGTCAATAGCAGTTAAATCCAAATTCAAATCCAGACACAAAATTAAAGTCAAACATCAATCCAAATCAAACAATCCAAATGATTAAAAATTCAAAGTTTGATTCAAATCTTGCACTTCTCCCCCATTTTTGTCAGCATTAAAAAGGTTGAGATGAAAATGGAATAGAGTCAAGATTGCTTGGGAACGCGGACAAGCTGGAAATCTCCCATGGATTGAACGATCCCTTCCAGCCTTTTCAAGTCTTCCTTCAGTTGTGCAACCTCCTCACCCTTAGCATTAGCCTGAATCTGAACAGAGAGGGCTTGGATCTGATCTTTCAAGGAACCTGAAGAAACTTGACCTACATTTTGCAAGCTTTGAACCTCGCATCCTAGAGCATAGATTTGACCGCGCATCTCCAAGAGAATATCCATAATTCTGTGAAAATCTGCTGAGCTGTCGGTCTACGTATTGGCTTCAGCACAATCTGCAGATGATGGCATATCAGAATAAGCACGCAAATTTGGCGATAAAGCATCATGTTCTTCTTCAGGAAAATGAGAGGCATGAATGTCTTCTGGGTCAGCTGGAGAGCGGCTGACTCCCTCACTGGTAGCAGCTGACATCCCTCTTTTCTCATTATCTCCCCCTATTTGTATGCCTTCAGGTGGAGAAGAGTGTTTTTCAGGCTCTCCTTCCTCTTGATTCATTCTCTCTTCTTCTTCTTCAAGTCTTTCCTCATCTGCTTCTTTTTCGCCAACTGCTCTTTCTTCTTCTTCTTTTTCTTCTTCTTCTCTCTCTTCTTCTTCTTCCTCTTGACCTTCTCTTTCTTCTCCTTCTGTCTCATGTTGTTCCATTGACTCTGGAACAGTACGACTTAGCTTCTTCAAAGCTATGGCCGAAATGGTAAGGTCGTCATCCTCTTCATCTTCCACGATGAGAGCTCTTCTTTTCTTGGGTGGAGCAACCATGGGCTCCTTCCCTTTCCTTTTTGATGTAGAAGAGATTTGATGAGACTTTACATGAGTCTTCTCCTTAAATTTCTCCAATGCCTTGCTTAGCTCCTTCAGACGCATCTTGGTCACCATTTTCAGTCCTACCACCATATAATCACACGATCGAGCACAAAGAATTTGTGGAGGCTGAATGTTCAGATGTCTGAATAACTTAGTCACAAGACTTGAATAAGGAAGTTGACCTCTGTCCTTCACCACTGCTCTATACATGTGGAACATAACAGTGTGAGGAAGAGAAAACTTTTTCCCAGTGAGAATGGCATACATCAGCTTTGCCTCTGAACTTGAAACATTAGTCTTGAAAGTTGATTTCGGTCTGAGGAAATTGATCACAATCTTGTGAAGCAGAATGTTGAACGCACTCATCCTTAGGTAAGAAATCTTTTCCTCTGTTCTCCTGTCCTTAACAAGTTCCAATGTAGCACGAGCAATGGAAACTTTGATCGGTTGATATCTTCCTCTCTCAACCCCTAACACATCTGCCAGCATATCCATATCCACTACAAAATCTTGATCTTTGACACTGAAAGAGAATCTATTCGCATCCAGGAAACTAAGATTCGAATAGAAATAGGTAGTTAATTCAGCATAAGCTTCTGTGGCGTCAGAACAGAACTGCTCAAGTTGAAGAAAACTAAACTTTTCCCTCAAATTCACATTCACAGCATCCAGAAAATCAAAATCCACACTCCTAGGGTTTATCACCCCACGCTTCAGCAATTTTGAGTATAGATCCTTCTGTTCCTTCGATCTAAACATCTCTCCCTTTTTTCCTCGATTTTCCGCCGCATTACCCATCCTTGGTTGAAATTGGCTGTACAATTTGTCATCATCATTCCCATCTTTTGGATTAAATCCCTAATCACGAGGATCACTTGGGATATTTGCAAGGGATTCTTTTGCCACCCCTTTACGAGCAATTCCCAAACTTTCCATTTTCCGCAAAAAGATATATTCATTCCCATATCCTTTGTCCTTAAGAAAATCATCGACGTAGCTCAATGGAGTACCAGTCCCTTTTAAAGCATGATAAAGCTTATAAATAAAAGAGGGCCTTTGAACTCTTACAGGATCTGCATCTTCAATGATTTCTTCCTCTTGTTGATGACCAACATTTTGAGGACTAGACGGTGGAGAATGGCGCTGCTGAGAATGTTGTGGGCTCTGTTGCTGATTTGGAGACACTTCTTCCTTGGTGAGATCGAAGTGAGTAGGCCCCTCACTCATTCGCCGTGGTCCCCTGCTTGCGATCCTCGAAGACTTTCTTGAAGACGACATCTTTCTCACTCTTTGAAAGATTCCTTGCTTGACTTTCCCAAGAAAAATGACAACTTTTTCGAAGATTAAGAGAAGAAAACAGGAATGGAAGATCGGTGCTTTTAGGGTTTTTGGAGAGTAAAGCGAAGAAGAAGCAACAAAGTGCATAATCGGTTAAAAAGGGGGCATACGGAACGTCATAAAGAAGGGTGAAAAGATGCATTTTCAAAAAATAACTACCTTTTTTTTTTTTTTCGAGAAAATTGTCATTTCAAAAATAACTTCTTCTTCAAGAGGAAACGTTGCAATAATTACGCCGATTAAAGATAGCAATAATAAAACACGGTTGATGATCGTACCTTTTCCATATGAGATTCGAGAGAGAACAACTTACAGTCAATGTCTTGTTTGCCTGAGTCTGAGAGTCTCTAGACTTTAACTTCTTCAAACCTCAAAATGTTGAGTCTGGAGCGAATAATTTCAAATTGATTTTTCTCCAAAGGCTTTGTGAATATATCCACCAGTTCTTTCTTTGAATCAACATACTTAATCGAAATTTCTCCATTTTGAATATGATCTCTAATGAAGTGATGTCGAATTTGTATATGCTTTGCTCTTGAGTGAAGAATTGGATTTTTGGTAAGATTGATTGCGATGGTGTTGTCGCAGTTAATCTTCGTGCATGAATCTTCAATTCTAAAGTCTCTTAGCTATTGTTTTATCCACAGAATTTGTGAACAGCAACTTCCAAGAGCTACATACTCTGCTTTTGCTGTAGAGAGAGCTACTATACTCTGCTTTCTTGAAAACCAAGACACCGTCCTGCCTCCAAGTAGTTGACAGGTACCCGAGGTGCTCTTTCTATCAACTCTGCAACCGGCTAAGTCTGTGTCTGAGTATCCAAGAAGAGTAAAGTCTCCTCTTTTAGGATACCATAGGCCGATGCTTGAAGTTGAAGTAATGTATTTGATAATACGCTTTGCAGCATTTAAATGAGATTCTTTAGGGTCTGCTTGAATCTGGCACAAATGCAAACACTAAACAAAATGTCAGGTCTAGAAGCAGTAAGATAAAGAAGCGAGCCAATGATACTCCTGTATAGTTTCTTGTCGACTTTCTTTCCTCCTTCATCTTTGTCTATCTTCAAGGAACTTGACATTGGAATGTCAGTCTTTTTGCAATTGTCCAATCCAAACTTTTTGACAAGATCATTAGCATATTTTTCTTGATGAATAAAGGTTCATTCCTTTAGTTGTTTCACTTGAAGCCCGAGAAAGAAGGTTAACACACCCATCATGCTCATTTCAAATTCATCCTGCATAGTCTTAGAGAATTTCTTGCACAGACTTTCATTAGGAGATCCGAATATAATATCATCGACATATATTTGAACTAGCACAAAAATTTTGCTTTCTCTTTTGATAAACAGTGTAGTGTCTACTTTACCTTTCACAAAACCGTTTTGAATTAAAAACTTACTCAGCCTGTCGTACCAAGCTCGAGGTGCTTGTTTTAAGCCATATAAGGCCTTTTTGAGTCTGAATACTGAGTCTGGTTTCCTTGGGTCTTCAAACCCAGGTGGTTGTTCCACATAGACTTCCTCATGGATGAATCCATTTAGGAAAGCACTTTTGACGTCCATTTGGAATAACCTGAAATTTTTATGACAAGCAAATGCAAGTAATAAACGAATTGCTTCTAGCCTTTCTACTGGTGCGTAAGTCTCGCCATAGTCTATCCCTTCTTCTTGCGTGTATCCCTTGGCCACGAGTCTTGCTTTGTTTCTTACGACCTTGCCTTTCTTGTCCATCTTGTTTCTGAAAACCCATTTAGCTCTAATAACAGATTTACCTTTTGGTTTATGAGTCAATTCCCAGACATCATTGATACTGAATTGCCTGAGCTCTTCTTGCATGACTTCAATCCAGCTTTTATCAGATAAAGCTTCATCTATGCTTTTGGGTTCTATTTCAGAAATATGAGCTACAGCACTAGACTCTTCGCGCCTTTTGGATCTTGTGCGAATTCCTTCATTGATGTCGCCAATGATAAGATCTTTGGGATGATTTGGACTTATGCTTCCGATTCTTTGGTTAATTCGTCGATTGATGGTCACTTCCTTCACTTGAATCTTCAACGAGTCACTTGCCTTTGGTCCTTCAAAGTCTCGAGCTGCTTCTTGAGATTTAGACTTTGTAGAGTGTGGAGCAGGTTCAGGTTCTTCAAGATGAGTCTGAATAGATTCATTTTGTATAGAATCCTGGAATTTGACATTCATTGATTCTTCCACAGTTTGAGTCTTCTTGTTGTAGACTCTGCAGGCTTTGCTTGTGGTTGAATATCCAAGGAAGATGCCTTCATCTAACTTTTCTTCAAACTTACCAACTCGATCATTTGCATTTTTCAATATAAAACATTTGCATCCAAACACATGAAAATATGAAATAATAGGCTTCTTTTCTTTGAATAATTCATAGGGGGTTTTTTTCTAGAATAGGCCTTAGAAAAACTCTATTAATAATGTAACATCTTTGTAGAGACGCTTCAGCCCAAAAACATGAAGAGATGTTGCTTTCAATTAAGAGAGTTCTAGCCATTTCTTGAAGCGATCTATTCTTTCTTTCCACAACTCCATTTTGCTTTGGAGTATATGGAGAAGAGAACACATGCTAAAAACCATATTCATCACAAAATTTTGTAAAATCTTGATTTTCAAATTCACCTCCATGATCTGTTCTTATACTTGAAATAACATACCATTTTTCATTTTGAACATTTTTAGCAAATTTTTCAAAGTAAGAGAAAGTTTCAGACTTACTTGTCAAGAAATATACCCAAGTAAATCGTGAGTAGTCATCCACAATTACTAGGCAATATTTCTTACCTCCAATGCTTTGTGTTCTGGTTGGTCCAAAGAGATCCATATGCAGAAGTTGCAGTACACGGTTAGTGGAAACTTGATTTATTGGTTTAAAGGAATTTCTTACCTGTTTTCCCAATATGCATGGTGTACATAGGTCAGACTTTTGGTATGATAAATTGGGTAGACCACGAACAAGCTTCTTTGTTGAAATCTTGGTTATCTGCTTTATATTGATGTGTCCAAGCTTTCTGTGCCATAAGCTTGCTTCATCTTGTATTGAGATTAAACATTGCGATTCATCTGGTTTCACATCCAAGAGGTAGATATTTCCATATCTTCGACCCATAAATGACTGAGTAGAGTCTTTACTGGTTCCTGAACATATATCCTCTTGAAAGTAGATTTTGAAACCGGTATCACATAACTGACTGACACTGAGCAGATTGTAGTTGAGTCCTTCAACTAAAGAAACATTGTTTATTGTGAGGTTTCCAATCTTCACAATTCCAAATCCCACTATTCTTCCTTTGCTATTTCCTCCAAAAGAAACTTTTCCACAATTCACTTGAGCAAGCTTTATGAAGCAATTTGAATCTCCTGTCATATGTCTTGAGCATCCACTATCCAGATAACATTTTACCTTTTTCTTGATAGTGACCTGCATTTAAAAAAGAAACTCAAACTTTCTTTGGTACCCATTTTTTCTTGGGTCCATTCGTGTTAGTATGATATGCGGTTTTTGCCCATACTTTATTGGCAGGTTTCCAAGCCATAGGACATTCTTTTTCAAAATGATCTGCACTATTGCACTTTGAACATCTGAGAGCATTACGACCTACTAGTTTTACAAAAGTCCTTTTAAAATGATTTTTGTAAGCATCTCTTGTGGGTCTTTGTTTGATTCTTCCCTTCACTTTAGGAAAATCAATTAAAGGAATGGTTTCAGCAGTCATTCCCAAACCAGATTTATTGAAATAAGATCTTTGAACAGAAAGTATTTTTTCTAGTTTCTCAGATCCTATAGAAAATCTTTTGGAAATATTTGAGATATCATTTTTCAAGAATGCATTTTCTTTTGAAAGATTATCTTCACTTTCTCTAAGAGAAGAAACATTCATATCTAAAGATTTCACCTTTTCTTTCAAAACATTTTCTTGTTGTTTTAAGGCAGAATTTTTCTTTTTGAGTTTGAAAATCTTTTTAAGAGAAGTCTTAAGACTAAAACACAACTCATCAATGTATTTAGAAACTTTAATAGGGATTTTGAAGTTACTCACCTCAAATTCACTGTCTGAGTCTGAGTCTGTCTCGGCGTTTGAATCTGAATCCGATTGTGCCATCAAACATATGTTGGCATAATCATCATCACTTTCTTCACATTCTGTATCACTCCAGGTTTCTGCTTTAAGAGCCTTTCGATACTTTTCAGCTTTTCCTTTCTTCTTCCTCGAAGAGGACGGTTGGGTTTGATGTGTCCCTTTTTCTTACATTCAAAGCGAGACTACATTTTTGTTTGATTCATCATCTTCAATGAGACTTAGTCATTTGCTTTTGAAAACTTTATTTCCTTGGATTGAATCTTCTTCCTTTTCTCGTTCAGCTTTCGAATCTTCTTATCATGAGAGCAAGCTCCTCATCGTCCATATCATCTTCAGAATCTGCAACATCAGAATCATCATTGGATTTTAATGCAATGGATTTCTTACCTTTAGGGTCTTCGTCTTCATTGATTTGTTCCACTTCATAAAACTGAAGAGTTCCAACCAACTCATCAACAGATAGTGGCATGATTCTTTGGGTCTCTCTAATTGAGGTCTTTATGTGATTCCAATCCTTGGAGAGTCCACGCAGTAGCTTATTTACCTTCATGGGATCAGAAATTGGTTGACCTTGATTTTCAAGACCATTCACGATATCTCGTAAAACGACTAAACATGTCGGTTATAGATTCTCCCGATTTCATTCTGAAGGCTTCGTATTGACCGAGGAGAATGTTGATTTCGGTCTCCTTCACTCGATCGGTTCCTTCATAGGTAATATGTAATCTATCCCAGACTTCTTTAGCTGTAACACAAGAAGATATTCTATTATATTCAGTAGGAAATAAAGTACAATATAAAGAATAAATTGCTTTTGCATCAAGAGCTTGTCTCTTGATTATCTCTTCCTGAGTCATTTGACTAAACTCCACAGTATCTTTTCCTCTTTATGAGACAGGTGCAGTTTTAGGAGTGATTCCTTTTTCTACAACATCCCATTCCAGAGGATCCTTTGATCTTAGAAACGCCTTCATTTTGTTTTTCCATATGTTGTAATCCTTTCCATCAAAGTAAGGTGGTCTAGTATTGCTTTGCTTTTCTACCAGCCCTGGAGCCAACATACTAGCCATGGATCTTTAACTCTGAAGTAAAACACTTCAAACAAAGTGAGTACACAGGTTCTGATACCAATTGATGTAGCTAGTATAAGCACCTAGAGGGGGGTGAATAGGTGTAAAAACAATTTCTCGAGATATCACAACAATACTAAGCAGACGATAGAAAGGAAGTACTCTTTTGCTTAACCAAAATGAATTACGATCAAAGTAAAGTAAAGAGTAGGGAAGAGAAGATTAAAAACAAGGTTTATAGTGGTTCGGCTTATTCCAAGCCTACGTCCACTCTTCCGCACTGACAGCCTATCAGCTGGATTCCACTATGAACGAAAGAGATGTTACAGCATAGTTCTTCCTTGATTCCACAGTGTAGATGTTCTATCACACTTCCTCAAGGTTTCTCACAAATATAAACTCTCTTTTGCGTACAAGTTCTCGCTCAAATGAATTGACTAAACAACAAGAAGTTTCAGACTTTGGAATTCTTCTATCGCGCACCTCTCGAACAGCTTAGAACGTCTTCCTTATATACTCCTTTACGCCATCATACCCGTTGGCACTTACCAAATGAATTCATCCAATCTACCTGTTGGACGGAATCAATTAGGAAGATCATTCGAGCTATTAAAGGAACATGTCGATAACCCATCAATCTCGTTCGCCCATACAATCAGGATCTCGGTTTCCATAAGTAAAACCTTCCACGAATATTTCGCCAATCATCGGATCTTTAATCTTCAAATCAATCTCGATCAATTAAAAGGATTCCGTTACGTCATATCCAGCCAAGAGATATTCTCCAGATGATAAGGTCATATCCTTAATAAAACATCAAGTTCTGGATAGCCTTTCTTCAACGGATTAGAAACTGTCAATGAGGATAGACTTTGAATCTTGGGTCTGGCTGTCCGAAGGTCTTCAGACTTTAAACAGCAGAGTCTGCAAACCTTCAGACTAGACTGATGGAAACGTTTTGTCAGCTTCAAAACATTTCAAGAAGATTTCTCCAACACTAATTTTAAAGGGTGAAACCACTTGGGCTTTGTTCTACTCGTCAATACGAACGTTTTGAGTAGTCACTTGCCTTGATTAGAGGTCGGATGGAGAAGTTATGGCACCCAAAAATTTCTATTAGAATTTTCCGTGAATTTCGGCGACGGAAATTTCTAGAGTTTCGACAACAAAGGCAGTTCATCTTAAGGTTTTTGGGCACTCCATATCTGTTTTTGGGGTTTGTTTTGGCAAATTCCATCTCTACAGAGCGATTTGATCAAGGTTAGGGGAGTTATTCGACTTTATTGCTCCAAAGATTCCTAGGTGCACTCTTTCTAACACTTTACTCTGATTAAAATGGCAAAGTGTAGTTCCTATGATATTATAAAGTTGCAATCATTTGATGTCATTGAATTTCATGGTTGAAAATTACATGTTCAATTTGGCATGAAAGAATGTGACATATTCTATACTGTGACATCCTGATTTTCAAATTTGGATTTCGATTGGATAAGTTGGGCTTTTTATCGACGCGACTATAATGCTTTTCTTTGAGATGGCCACTCACGAGATAACTAGCCTATCAGGTGAAGCCGTTAAGGGGTTTTAAACGCAATAGACTTGAGAATTTGACTAGGAATCGACTGTTCAACTGTACTAGTCTGCAAGGGTCATTACGATACAGTTAAAAATTGATTAGAAATCAGAGATAGGTCAGTTCGACTAAGATGTGTGGCTAAACGTGGGTGATTCCACTAGTTTGCAAAATTCTCGTCGATCGGCACTAGATTGATTTTTCGGTCGTTTTGGCGCCATGTGTCCGTATTTGAAAGCTTAAGCTTTTCATGACAACCAAGAGTCACCAATGTGTCGAAGAGGTACGTATGGCTTGAAGAAAATCGACCACGGGTCAATTGCACTAAAAATTCCTAAAAGCTACCTGGTAGGTTAGGTCACGCTAAAATCGTGTCAGATTGAAATTAATCACGAATTTGAACCTGATTTTAAAAATTAAAAGTTCTGTCATATCACGAGTTAGCTTAGGAACGTCAATTTATCTTTCGCAGAATTTTCGGCGAGTTCAGGATTTTTACTGAAAATCAATTTGGATGATTCGGAAAACGAACAAAAATTCAGATTGGCCAAATCGAAGGGATTTTTGGCCTTCTATGTGAACTACTTGGTGAAAGGAAGTTGTATGGGCTTTTTCTTCAACAAAATCGAATATCAATCGGAGAGATTTGTTGAGAAATCGGATTCTGGGGAAAAAGGAAATATAATTCAAAATTGAAGGAAATGGCCATTTTTGCTACCCAAGACTCGTTATTTAGGGAAATTATGGCGCAAGAAAGCAAGTAAGGATCAAGTATTTTAGCATGGGGATTTTTGGGGATCAAATTGGATTGAATGGAAGTTTGTGAGACCAAGAATGGATAAATATAGGACATTTTATTAAACTTTCCCCCTTCCTTCAGTTCCCCTCTCTCTCACGTCTCTCGCACGCCTCTCTCTCTCTCCCCCTTTCTTTATTTTGCATGTTTCCTCATCCCTTCCTCTCTGCCAATACTTCCCTTTTTCCTTTTTGACTTGGACCACTTTCTCTCTCTCTCTCTCTCTCTCTCTCTCTCTCTCTTTCTCGTGCGTTTCTCTCCACTTGACCGCCCCCCCTCTGCAGTAGACTTTTTTTTTTTTTTTTTTTCTGCTTTTGCTTCTTTGATCGTCGACCCTCTGCCCCTCCTTATATCTTCCATTTCGCCAGCTATTTCCCTCCCTTACAGTCTCTCTTTCTTTCTCTCTCTCTGGCCCACGTGACTTCGTCGACATCCTTTCCCCCCTGTCTTCTTCTGCTTCTCTTTTATTTTCGGTTTCCCTTGTTGGTTCTTTGCTCCCAAAAACTGACAGCCCCCACCTCCACGATTCAACTCCCACTCACGTCGTTTTTCTTTCCTTCGAAGCCTAACATCAACACAGTAGCTCCTTCTTGGTTCTTCGATTGACCACCAGCTTCGCCACCACCGCGCCATCCACGCGACACCATCCAACCTCTCTGTAGTAGCTCACCGAAGCAGCCCACGAATCAGTCCATCCCGCTCCACCATTCAGTCACGCCGAAGTCTACTTAGCCCAGCCCGTAACCGAGTTGAGACCAGCCTAAGCCGAGTTGACTAGCAGCTCCAGAACTGAGCCAGAACAGAACTAGTTTTCTAGTTCGTGGCCGAGACTTGCATGGCCGATTTCGGCCTAATCCGGGCTCCCGTTGGTGCCGCCGCTTTGGAATTTATCGGGCACCATCGCATTGCCGTCATCGTGGTCCAGTCGAATCATAAATCTGGTGAGTTTAACTCATTAATCCCTATTTAGTAAGTTAATGATGCTTAAGGATTGATTACTTTAAGTTAAGTATGGATTAAGTGGATAGTTACAATATATTAGTGAATTAACCTATCGTTATTATTTTCCGAAAATTAGATTGGGATAGCTGGTGACCAGAATTTTATGCTGATTACAATGATGTCATTTGTTTATTTAATTGAGTGTCAATTTGTGCAATTTGAGTGTGAATTTCAATTTTGGGGTATTTATCACAAAATTGATTAATTTTAGTATTTAATTAGAAAATCACTGGGCGTCGGTTTACAGCGCCAAAATATTTTTTAGCAATTATAAAATTAGCGGGATTTTATAAAGTAAATATATTATATTTTTTGCTAAGGCCAACCGTGTATCCACACACGATTATTTTTATCGGGTATTTTTAACATGAGGAAAATAGGCCAAGATATTATGTTAATTAAGGAATTTAAGGGTGGAATACCATGTCCTTGGTCATGGGTGAATAATAGTGTGATGGTTTATAGTCGTAGGAGATGACTATCGGAAGCTGGGATAATGCATGTTGTGCATGATGTTATGAGTTAGATCAAGAAAACCGCCAAAGTATGGCTGTGCCTATTAGGCCGTTATCAACCGCCGAAGTATGGTTGTTCCCATTGGGCCGTAATCAACCGCCGAAGTATGGTTGTGCCCATTGGGCTGTAATCAACTGCTGAAGTATGGTTGTGCCCATTGGGCCATAATTTACCACTAAACTTGGAACAGGCTATGCCCGTCGGGCCTTAATTCACCACCGAACATTTAGTAGTCTGTGCTCATTGGGCCGTAATTAATAATTGGGATGAGTAATTGAAATGACTGTGTGATAGTCCTGATGACATGGAATTGACTAGATCGATTGATCGATGATTCAATCTAATTTAATGATTTGATGTGATTTGATGAAGTACTAATTATATTGACTTGAAAGAAGGGACTGAGGCCAAGGTAAGTACTCTGACTTGTATTTGTGCTTAGGTAGCCCTTGGGGTGTATTTCCTTCCTAGTCAGGTCTTAAGGGGTGAACTTGTTGAGACGTCGTCTCACCCCATTGTGGGATAACATTTTCAAGTCCCTAGGGTGAAGAATCCCAGAGCTTGAAGCGGAAAGGTCAAAAGCATGGATGGCTCAGAAGTTCTTTTCGAATATAGACTTTCTGTACTTAGACCTTAGAGTTGACCTCTGTTTGTAAACCAGATTGTGGTTTTTAATAATGTGTTGATTTGAAAATTGTGGCCCTACTTTTCTATTTCATTTGATTCTTGTTTGGGGATTAATTATTTGCTTCTGCATGCGCATTAAAATGAATGAGTCAGCGAAGCGTCCTGGGACGTTGTAATTTAATCGACCAAGGAGGGATGGGCACATGTTCGGAGGATCGGGACATGACATATACTGTATTAAGTGATTTTGCATCTACCGCTAAATATATGAATAAATATCAATTAAACAAAGATGAAGATTTTTGTAAAGATTACTTGTTGAACTCTCTAAATCCTAATCTAGCTATGACTTATAGTGAGTATAAAATGGCGAAAGAGATATAGGATCACTTGAACGCTCAGTTCCAAAAACAAGAGGAGCTCTCTAAAACTCTCATAGCAAAGAAATTCTTTGACTTTAAATTCACTATAAATTCAAACATTACCTCTCAGTTAATTGAATTTGAGAACACGATGAACAAGTTGAAAGATGATAACTTTGATATATCTGATAATCTCTTTGTCGGTCTTGTATTGAGCAAGTTACCAACCGAATGGAGTTCTTTCAAGACTAAAATGCACAGATTGAAGGTACATATGTAACTGAATGAATTAAAGAGGTATATTCACATTAAAGACCAAAACATTACTAAAAGGAGTTTGGAACAAGTAAGACAACAAAAGTCAGTTGCCAACTTAGTTTCACACTCTAATAAATCTTAGAAAAAGTCTAAATCACCAAAAGGTGAATCCTCTTTACAATTAGAGGCAAAAAAAAAAAAATCTCCAAAAAGAAGAAGAATGACAAGTTCCATAACAATGGAAAGTGGGGTCACCGGGTAGCAAAGTGTAGGATACCAAAGAAGACAGAATGACACACCACAAAATAATGCCAATATGCTAATTAGTGAATATGAGCCTCGAGCCTTTGTTGGAATGATGAAGAATGGAAAGGTCAGCGTCTTTTCTGAGTGGTGGTTGGATAGTGGTGCTATTTGTCATACTACAAATGAAAATAACTTACTCACTAAGATCACAAAAGTGAAAGACACTATGTAAAATTGCAATCGTGGTGAGGTAGAGGCGACTCATGTTGGAACTGCAAATTTGATGCTTTCTTCGAGTAAATTACTAATTTTGAAACATTTTAGGCTAGTACCTTTACTTAAAAAGAATTTTCTATCTATGACTTTACTTGATAAAGTTGGTATGTCTTTTTCAACTATGAATGGTAAAGTAATTTTATATGTTAACTCATGTTATTTTGGTTGTATATTCATAGTTAATGGTATGTATAGGTTAAGTTTAAATACTAATAGCATAAACCATGTGAATTCTACTTTAATTGATCCAAAGTTGTTACATAATATACTTAGACATGTGAATTACAGGAAAATTCAACATCTAGCTAAAACTCACAACATTCCATTAGATACTTTTATTCGATTTGACAAATGTGAAATGTGTGCATACGCTAAGATCACTAGAAAACCCTTTAAGTTGGTTTCTAAAAGCACATAACTTCTTGAGCTATTATATTTTAACATTTGTGACTTTAGAAATTACATTACTAGAGGTAATTGGAAATATCTAATAACATTCATAGACAATTTTTCCAGATATTGTCATGTCTATTTGTTGAAATCGAAAGATGGGGCTTTTGAAAAATTTAAGATTTTCAAGTTTAGAATAGAAAATCAACTTAACTTGCAAATTAAGAAGTTTAGGAGTGATAGAGGAGGAGAATATACAATGACAAGGTTCAAAAAAATTTATGCTTCAGAAGGTATAACATTTGAAACCACTACTCCTTATTCACCCTAATCAAATTGTGTTGCCGAGCATAAGAATAGAATATTAACTGAAATGTTAAATTCTATATTACTTACAACTAGCATGCCTTCCTCATATTGGGAATAAATAGTTCTAACTACTAATCACATCTTGAATAGGTTGCTGCACTCTAAGTTGCCTATGACACTTTATGAGATATGGTATAAGCGCCCTTGTAGATATGATACTCTTAAGACTTAAGACTGTATTGCTTATATAAGCATACAAGATCCTAAGAGACCTAAGGTGGGACCTAGAATCATTACTTATGTATATCTAGGTAGTGTATAAGATAGTGCTACAAATAGGCTTTTAGATTTATCTACTAACATAGTGATAGAATCTAGAAATATAGTGTTCTTCGAAAACAAGTTTCTCCAAAATCAAGGCTTGAATGTTTCTTGATCTACAGATATGATTTCAGAATCTCTTGTAAAATCTGAAGTAGGCCCTTTTGACACTAATTTCACACAGCTGGTTGTTGAACTATTTTCAGTTAGACTATCTATAAGAGAGAGAGTTCCCAAAAGTTTTGGTGAGGACTTTGTTAGTTATCATCTTGAAGATGATCCACTCTCCTATTAGAAAGTAATGAGATCTAAGGAATCCCTACTATGGGCAGAAGCCATAGATGATGAATTGAGCTCTCTGCTACAGAACTACATTTGGTAGCTAGTAAATTTGCCAAAATGGGCTAAGGCTATAGGCTGTAAATGGGTATTGAAGAAGAAACTGAATAGTGATGGATCAATAGCCAAATACAAAGCACGTTTAGTAGCTAAAGCCTATAAACAACATAGACGAATAGACTATTTTGATGTCTATTCACATGTGTGTCATCTATCAACTATAATAATTTTTCTTGCTTTGGCATTTATTGAGCACTTTGTAGTGTATCAAATTGATGTAAAAAAAACTTTCTTAAGTGGGGAGTTAAATGAGGAAATTTACATGGAACAATCGGAAGGATATCTTATGAAAAGTCTTGAGAACAAAGTTTGTAAATTGAACAAATTCTTGTATTGTCTTAAATAAGCACCTATGATGTTGCATCTTAAATTTGACAAAGTGGTAAAGAGTTATGGCTTTCACTCTAGTTATTCAGATAAATGCATTTACCATCGTTCTATGTCAAATAAGATAGCCATCATTTACTTATATGTTGATGACATGTTAATTCTTGGTTCGATCATTTTGTAGTGAGTAACGTGAAAGTAACTTTAGCTAAAGAGTTTGACGTGAAAGATATTGGTATTGCTAATATCATTCTTGGTATGAAAGTAAGCTTTAAATGGCAAGTTATCTCTCTTAGCCAGACTTATTATATTGAGCAGCCACTTTCCATTTGGGGATATGAAAAATGTAAATCGAGTGAAACACCATGTGATTATAATAACAAACTGAGTCCTAATGAAGGGACCAACGTGGATCAGTTAAAATACTCGAAATTGCTCGGTAGTCTCATATATGCTATGAGTTGCACTAGACCTGACATAGCCTTTATAGTTGGCATGTTGAGTCGTTTCACTAGTAATCATAGTAAAGAGTATTGAGATGCCCTCAATAGGCTAATGAGATACCGTAAAGGTACTAAAGATTATGCTCTCTATTATTCTGGTTATCCTCCAACTATGAATGGATATTCTGATGCTTCATAATGCTTAGGTATTGGAAATAGTAAGTCCATTAGTGTATATGTATTCACTTTGGGTGGAGCTGCCATTACTTGGAAACTAAACGACAAACTTGTATTGCATTGTCATTTATGAAATCAGAACTTTTTTGTGGCACCCCTCGACGGCCCCCGATCCCATTAGAGTCGCCACAGCCTGCCTATCACTTTCATTCCAAATATGTCTGTTACTTTACCTTTTATAAAAAGGGGGTTTGAAGAAGGACCGAAGGTCCTTAGGCATTTTTTTTTTTTTTTGAAAACGGTTCCAGCGCAACTTATTAGCGGAAGCATAATTGAATCTCACAATCTCTCCCTTCAATAACCATAATGCAATACACACCAACTACGCACCATAAGAAAAGATAAGGCCGAACCACTTTTATTTATATATTTTCATAATGGATTTCTTGGGTCGGTACAACAAAAAGAAAGCCAAGACTTTTAACTACACTTGGCCATAACCCAAAAGGTATCTCGACCCCTATAACGATCACGTGTCATCCTCCATCTACCAGTGTCGGCTACTCTCAAAAAACCGTCAGCTCTCTACCCCTCATGTGGCCATCACACCCATCCTGGCGCGTCGGGCGGTGGTAGCGTCAACATCCCCCGAATCACTCCATCTCGGCGGATGTGGACCGACAAAAACTCCTGTATGACCGGGCCCCCAGCCATGCCCACATCGTACATGACCAGCACGTGAACTCACACATACGTCAACCCAGGGATGGTAATGCAATCTATCTCCGAACACTCTACCTCCACGTCAGATGGGAGGCCATAGAAGGTACCCCTCATGACTGGAGAGAGCGACATCTTCCTAATCTAAAATGTTGGTCCCCGAATGGTGAGTACAGCCACTCAGTAGGTAAAAGATCCAATAAACCACTTAATGCATCACACAATACAATCACACATCATAGCATAGTACATGTCATCTATGCATCCAAGCATAACTTACCTTGTAGCATGCATATGTTATCATACCATATGTACATACATCCTCATGTACTCATCACCATCATATCATACATATATCATGCCATAGGTGCACATACAACCATGCACTCATCATCATCATGTCATATATATACCATGCCATAGGTGCACATACAACCATGCACTCATCATCATCATATCATACAGCCATGCATATGTCACCATATCATATGTGCATGATTCAGTTTCCACTTTTATCTTTCAATTAGATCACCACATCTTTCTTTCCTGGGATCAGTAATTGCATCCCACATTATCACTTGTGCCCCAACCTGGCATCGTGAGAAAGCCTCCGGCACACACCACCGGGCATCTGGCACCCCCACATTCCGAGCATCTCGTATCCCAACTGGCATCACGAGGCATTCCTCCGGGCACAAACCTCCGAGGCTTCTGGCACCCAATCATTTCGGGCATATCGAAACTCCCGAGGACATCCGGGCATGTATCACAATACAACCGGGCATCCGGCACCCCTCATCCCGAGCATCCTGACACTCCCAGGGCATTATCGGCCCACCTCCAACAATTTCCTCATTCATCATAATTCATATTCACCAATTTATGTCTCACAATCAACATGGCACATGATGTAATGGCAACAAAGTCAAATTTAGCATTTGATTCTATATGCAATGCAAAATATCATCACATGCTCAGCAAGATTCAATCACCTCAATCAATATAATTAATAGGGCTCATCCAAAACAGAATAATCATAAATTTCAGCATTTGAAATTCGCACAATCCAGCTTGCACAGTTTTAGAAAATATTTCCATTAAATACCCAAATGGCATTTAAAAATTATGAAATTCGAACATGTGATAGTCAAGACATAATGTCAGATATTTCATACAGGACACTGCACCAAAAGGCCCTCATACAATCTGATATAGATCACGCACCACAGCATTTCTATTCTGTCAATACAGCTTGCACAGTTTTTGAAACATTTTTGGTTAAATAGGCAAATGAAGTTAAAAAATTATGAAATTTTAATATGTTACAGGGAAGACATACAGAAAGATACTTCATGAAGAACACTTTGCCGAAAGAGCTTCATTCAAAATGATATGACCCATGCATTGAAACTGGCTAAACCTAAACGCGTCAGATTACACGGCTTTCGAAATATTTCGGACTTAATACCCAAAATACCTTCAAAATTCATGAAATTCGATTATGTTATAGTCAAGATCCCAAGGTAGGTTTTTTATGAAGATTCATAGTCAAATTCGTTCTAGCTGATTTAATATAGACAGTTAAAACTTCTGTTTCAATACCGAAGTTTCCGGATTCAACACCCTCCGAAAAACCACGATTTCACCTACCTCTTCTTCTTGGTTTTCTCTAAATTTTTGATATATTAATCCTCAAGATGTCCTTTAAAACTTTTGTTAAGAGATCAAGGTGAGATTTTCACAAGAAGTTGACTTTACAGACCACGAAACCACTGAAGATCAGCACAACGAGTTCCAGATCTAGTCTCTCCAAAAAATGAAGATTTCACCTACTTATACTCATTTTTTTTTGTCTAAAATTTGAGTATGTTATATTTCAAGATGTCCCCTACAATTTTTATGAAGGGGTAGAAGTGAAATTCTCAGTAAAAAGTTACATGCAACACATAAAATCACTAAGAGGTCAACAAAACAGCTTCAGATTTAACATTTTCGTAGAGGGAGGGTTTCACCCCTCAAAACTCATCTATTTTTCCTCAAATTTTATTATGTTATGCTTTAAGATGTTATCTACAACTTTCATGAAGAAGTAGAAGCCAAAATCCAACTCAAACATATCATGCAAGCCACTACAACATTCTGGGTCAGACTGTTTACTCGAGAACAGTTTACTACTTCTAAAACAACACTCTTAAAACTTCGGTTTTTCACACCCTAGACATCCGAAATTCATAACCATTCAATAACACATTCTAGACACAACATGTAAGAGCAGATCAAAGGATCTAACTTGCCTCTAAATCGAGCTATGGCGAGCACGACGGCGACGGTCACAGCTCCTCCTCCTCCTTCTTCTCTTCTTCCTTTCCTTCCCTTTCCTTTCTCTCTTCCTCTCCTCTCTCTCTCTTAATGTCGACACACCTCCTCCCTAAACCGGCCACCTTTTCTTTTTTTTTCTTTTTTAATTTCTCTCCTACTCATCATTAGCAATGATTGATTCTTGCATGGATGACACTTGGTCATCAACTTGGGACAAATGGGGGAGGACATGCAAAACCGGTTTCCCCCCCCCCCTTCCTCACGGTCGACAGCCCCTCATGGCTCTAATGGGCCAGCCAATTGGCCCATCTTAGGCCCATCCCTCTTGGACCTAAGACCCAAGTATAATTATCCTAAGATTAGCCCTTTTAAAAACTAATTAAATCTCTATTTAATTAAAGCACTAAATTGCAAATTAAAATAACTATATACTTGAAGTTATAAATCCATAAGTTCCCATTTATCATACATATGGCCAAAGATAAAACTTCCTTTCCCAAAATTCATCCATTAAAGATTTGGCCATACATCTCATCGCAAATCATGGATTAGAAGGCCACAAATTATAATATCGATACCTCCATCGCCTATCCATGGTTCATGGCATATTTAGGGATTTTGTGAAATTCTAGGATGCCACATTTTTGCTTTAGCCTCAGCCGGCAAAGAGGCCGAGTGGATAAAGAATCTGATTATGAATATTCCTTTGACTCGACTAAATATTAATTCTTTAAGCCTATTTTGTGATAATCAAGCAGCTGTCCAAGTTGTCAAGAATGCTCTCTTTAATTCAAAGCGAAGATATGTGAGACTGAGACATGCGTTATTGAATTATCTAAGAGAACAATGGGTTACCACCTTGATCGATGCGAGATCGAAAGATAATATAGCTGATATTCTCACCAAATGTATGCCTAAAGATCGATCATTCAAAATAGTGGGGGAAATGTGGTTAAAGACTATATGGGAAAGTCTTAATTACCATATACTTACCTTCTAATTGTGTGTTTTGAATTATTGAATATTCCTCTATTGACCATAATGATAAGCACAATTGATATGTTTCATGGATGTTTACAGTTGCTGACTAATTTGAAAATGGTGGGTTATCTCATTCCAAATTTGGTGAAGATGACTTTAACCTAATTCAAATGTTCAATTAGGGAAGCTTGTGTCATTCCAAACTTGATGATACAATTCAACTAGGTTGGACTATCCTTTTGGTTAAATGATCTCATTCCAAACTTGATGCTAGATTATTTGACTTCAAGGAATCAGTAATTGTGATATTTCAAATTGAAACATAAAAACGGTTGTTTACATAAGAAGCCTAGTGGTCTTGTTCTTAATTGAAACTTGATATTATATGACTAGGTTATTGTAAGTGACTTGACTATTGGTCATGTTCTTTGAAACTAGACAATAGTTATTCTCTTACAAATAAACTTAAGTTGATGGCTCTTTGTAAATCACATTGTTTAGGTCTTGTTCATAATTTATGAAACTGACTTGATACTTATGAACATGATATTATGATACTTTATGACATCAATATATGTTCTTTTTTACCTGATGGAATGGTGCTAAGTTTTTATTCAAATAATTGAATTCATGATAATATGGAATTCATATTTGACATTTTACAGGGGATGTCAAAGATGGAGGAAAGCTTAATGAGTGGGATATTGACCAGGATGACCTACTTGATGAATGAAATATATTATTTAGTGTGTGAGTTGACTTGACAGTTCACTTGTTGTTGCTTATTTTGATGGAGTCCATTCACTTGAGACTTGCATTTTGCTATCTCTATTTTGTGAATATTATTATGCTTGTTTCTTATATTTGTAAGGCCTTGGACTATTTTGACTGACATACTTATACTTGACTAATATGCATATGTTGGTTGTGAACTGAGTATGAGATTTATTTTGGGTGTTGGGAGTTGGATGAGTTTAGACTGAATCTAAAACTCCTAATACTTATTTTGATTTGTTGATCTCAGAACAGATTCATGATAAGGATGATTCACTTATTTGGATTACAAATAATGATTGAGTTTAATACTTTATTGCTGAAAAAACTCTTTGACCGATTCGAGTTAATTGTCTTGGACTAAATGTGAATGATTCTTGTTTGTTTGAACATTACACTGACCACCGTATTGGATTGTGCTGTATGATGAACATAGGAGAAGATTATTGGATATATTGTTAATATAGTCCAGATAATATGTTCACATATAAGCCAAATAGGTGAAAACACAGTTATTTAGGTCCATATGGGCTGGAGTCCAATAACTTGCATACATATAAATTCTAGGATTCCCCTACGTTGGAAGTAACACTGTTGAGCGTTCTAAACTTAACGTCTCTTGGTGTAATACTTCAAGCAACCAAAAAGACTTTATTCTCTGTCAAACCTATAACCTCCAACAGAATCTTGAGTTGGAAAGCAAGATGGAAAAAAAAAAAAAAAAAAACTTGAATTGGTAGCCCACCCTCCTTTTTATCGCACTTCTTAGGAAGTCTTTTAGCGAAAACTTTAGTATTCCAGCATTATACCATCCGCACATACGATGGGACTGAAACTGAAGCTATGGTATAGGTTTTGTGCCATTAGGCCAGCTTCCACGGGTCTATATAAACACCTTATTGAGGCGTCACTGGCTATCATATGGCATTCCATTCAATCACGTTCTGGTCTTTTCCCTCTTGAACGCACCTTCATCTCTCGAAGTTATGGTGGCAAAGGCTGGTGGATTCTTCTTCCCAGGTCTTCTTCTTGTTGCTTTACTCCTTTGGAGTGAAGTCGATTCTGCCAAAGGAAGGATTTTATGGCCAAGGAAGTGGGAAAAGAAAGGAGACTATGTGAAGTCAAGCGATGGAACTGGTGGTTTCTCTCCTGGCATGGGTCATCGCCACATTTTGCTGAGTAAAACTGATTCCGAATCCACCAATCCGGGTCACAGTCCTGGTGTAGGACATATCGAAAGCGAAAGGAAGGATCAGTGGTCCACGGAACCGGGTCATAGCCCTGGTGCCGGTCATTCCACCGGCCCTGGAGGACAAGATCCAAATCCATAGACTAATTGATGATGTTATCGTATAGATTATCTTTGTAAGATGAAGATTCTCGACTGCGCAAGGTGCTCACCTTGGTTTGTCAACCTTATGGGTTGGAATACTGAATATGCACGTCCTTCCACTTAGATAATCTATGATTTGCGTCCGTGTATATGTTTAGGCGTGTAGATAAGCGTGTATGTCTATTCCATTGTATCTGTGTCTGGCCATTGTAGTGGTGTAGATGCTCTAATGACCTCGCAAAACCTACCAACATGATTGTGTAAAACGCATTAGCTGTATTGAAAGTTAATTATTATTGGCTTTTATATCTGGCTTTGTGTACTCGATTAGCTGGTGTACTCTCCTTCGTTGTCAACATTAGATGCTAGACATTATTGTGATAGTCAGAAAAAGGAGTATTTTAGAAAATATTTTTTAAAAGATGATTGTCTATATCATTTAGAAAAATAAATGAATGAAATTTTTTTTCATCATCTACGAAAAAGGTTAGGCATAAATTGTTATCAATAACAAAAATATTTTCCATTAACTAATTTTTCTATATGATATAAGTAATTATTTTTTTTAAAAAATACTTTTCAAATCACTCATTTTTAGGGGTGATCGGGTCCAGGGTGGGTAGGGTCCATACCTGGACCCTATACCCGACCCTGTTATAATCGGTTCCCATTTTTTGGACCCTGTTCCCGACCCTGTTTGCATTAGACCCTGTACCCGGACCACCCTGTTTTTCCGATCCAGTTCCAGGGTCAACCCTATTTTGTTATCGTCCAATATCCTATACGTCCTGCTCACTCTACACATACTTTTCCGGTCGAGCAAAAGGCAAAGAATCATCAGGGATGCGGTGAACAAAGGCGTAGCACGCTATTAATACAAACCTAAACATTAGTAAAAGAATGCACTTAATTTACCAACATAGAGAAACAGCATCAGAGAGGAACAACATAGAGAAACAGCATCAGAGAGGAAGCTCTTTCATCCGAATGTGAAAAATAATACATCATAGCAGATATCCATATGTGCAAATTCAAGAACAGCAATACACACATTCATAGGGACTTGCAACCATCTAATTCCCTTATATAAAAAGGACAACCGAGGATTTGATATTACAGCCGTAGCTTCATATCACAACTGATTCCAATTCCACTTATTCTCTCAACATCATTAAGCAAAATGACTAAAAAGAAAACTCGGCTCTGAGGATACTGCTAAGCTTTCGATGAAGAAAGCTATGTCGGATCCCTCGCGGATTTCCACCTCGCCGAGCCCAGTAATAAGCTGAACTCGAGTCTCGACCACCTGCAAATGCATCCCTTGCGGATCCCTCGCGACGACATCCGCAAAACTTCGAAGCTGCCGGTTCTTCGAACCCGGACAGTGATCAGCCGAACGAACAAGACGACAATCGATGGAATCGACGGCGGATTTCGGAGGTGGAGGGCTTACATCGGCGGATCTGATGGCTTTCGATGATGAAAGCTATGTCGCATCCCTCGCGGATTTCCACCTCACCGAGCCTAGTAATAAGCTGAACCCGAGTCTCGACCACCTGCAAACGCATCCCTCGTGGATCCCTCACGACGACACGCGCAAAACTTCGAAGCTGCTGGTTCTTCAAACCCGGACAACGATTGGCCTAGCGAACAAGACGACAATCGATGGAATCAACGGCAGATTTCGGAGGCGGAGGGCTTACTTCGGCGGATCTGTGGCTTCGACGGCGCAGAGCAGCCCAGCTTTCGGGTCGATCGGGATATTACGAGCTTGAAGAGAGATTGAGAGAGAAATACTGCTGCCATTGAGAGAGGGGGGCAGTAGAGAGGGGGGGTGCAATCGCACGAAAAGAGAGACTAAGAGAGGGGGCCAGAATGGTTAGGGTTTTATTTTTTTTAGTAATTTCTGAAAACCGGGTCCAAAACCGGTCCGGTTCCCGAGTGGGTCTTCACTCGGACCCGGGAACCGGACCGGTTCTACCAGGAACCAGTTCCCGGACTGGTTTTCCGGGTGGTCCGGTCCGGGTTCTGGGTAAATTCAGTCCGGTTGCTCACCCCTACTCATTTTCATACATGAAAGACCCGATATCTCTCGTTTTGCACAAGTAGTCACTGCCTTCGCTTGACTGGGTTGCCACGGGAGCCACCACCACCAGGCCACAACATTGTTCAACCTCTTTCCCTTCCCCACTCATTATCTAAGAAGTATTGACACTCTCCAGAAGTCTTTGTGTTGTATATAACACCCCGACACGTGTCCGACACTCTCCGATATGCTCCGGCACGTGATCAACTCTTTTCGACATGCTCTGACATGCGAGTTTGAAATTCCGACACACAATTCCGACACACACAGGGTCAATTTTTAAAATTTTTTAATACTTGATGGGCCAAAATATAAATATATGAAAAATAATGAAAATAACAAAAATAAAGGGGAAAGAAGAAAATTTTCACTCTCAAGTTTCTCACTTATAAGTTTTGACCTTCCTGTGAATGATGATGGAACACCTCTCTTCTTGCCAACGTCGCTCCGTTGCCCCCACAGAGTTAAAGTTGTGATTTTTTTTTACTTCTTTCCATCTCTAGCAGGCGTCGCTTGCAAGTTATCTCTTTTGGTCACATTTTCCATGGCGAATTTAGTTATTTCCTTTTCTTTTGGTCGTACTTTGAGAGTTCTTGTCCTGGATTTTCATTTTTCTTAAACCTTGTTTTGCAAAAGAGCTCAAAGCCAATCTATATCATGAACTTCGAACTTGGTTTGGGACTATAAGAAATCTCATTAATTTCCAACATTTGTAAGAAAATATGACATGTTCCTTCAAATTTGCTCTTTTGTTTTTGCAATTTTTGAATTTCTCATTCAATCTCTGTCAAATTAAAATAATAAATGATATTAACAAATGTTGGATTAATATTTTTAGTATAAATTAATTATATGCTCTTTTTATTATTATTTATTTATTTTTCATATATATAAATATATATTTAATATATAACGTGTTAGAACATGTCGGAATTCTATATTTTTTGAAAAATAACGTGTTAGAACATGCCGGAATTCTCTATTTTTTGAAAAATAACGTGTCAGCATATCGTGTTATGTCGTGTCGCGTGTTGATGCTACATAGCTCATTATCTCTCTCTCTTCAATTTCCTAACTTTCTCTTTCCTTTTTATTCTCTCTTACAAATAAAACAAGTTTTTAACCGTAATAATGGACACTGATTGACGATTCCCATTTGCAAATGGCCAGATATGTTTCCAATTTATTAATTCAAAGATAAGTTGCCTAACAAGGGAACAAATGCACTTTCAAAATCTAGAAAACCTTAAAACTGTAAGTTTAACTACTAAGAATTGAAACGAATCACCTAACAATCTAGCATTCATTCCTAAAATAATTAGAAAGGTAAGGAAATGAAGTCAATGATTATCGCTAAACAGATTTGGCCAGTTTTTTTTTTTTTTTCCCACTCTCAAAAGATCTACTACGATCGAGTTATTTTGACTGCTTCAATGGACAATCAAGTACTACTGTTTGGTTCGGCTTTTGGGGAATGCATTTGCCAAAATTAAAATACCTTTGGGTCAATGGGGTTTTCCGAAATGCAAATATCGTTTGATAAAATTTGCATTAAAATACAACTTTGGCCAAAATACCATTTGGTAAAATTTGCATTTGTAAATGATTTTTATTAAATTAATTTATTTTTTTTTAAGTCCGACCACTAGACCACCGGATCCGGCGGCTGGACCGCCGGATCTGGTCGCTTGGGTCGCGCAACCTCAGGCGACCGTCGCCGGGGTCGCGCGACCCGGCGGCGGTCCCTTTGGGGTCGCTTGACCTCGGCAATGGCCGGCGGGTCACGCGACCCCGGCGGCCGTCGCCCGGGTCGCGCGACCCCGGGCGACGGCCGCTGGGTCGCGCGACCTCAAGCGGCCGCCCGGGTCTCGCGATTTCAGGCGATAGCCGCTTAGGTCGCGCGACTCGGGCGTTACTGAGGTCCGGCGACGGTCGCGGGGTCGGGGGACCCTTGGCGGCGATCACACGGTGCATTGGGCGCGCGCGACCCCTTGGCCGGCGGTCGTCGGCCTCCGATCGGCTTCTCTCGGTGAAGATGAACAGTGGAAGTTGCATTCCGAAAATGCAACTTCCCAATGGACCTCTCCCCCTCCATTCCCCCAAAGCCCTTTCAACCCCCTTGGAGATGCAATTGCATCTTCCCAAAGTCCCCAAAAAAGTGAACCAAACACCACAGCATTTGGCCAAACCCCTTTAGAGCCCAAATGAGCATTCTCAATGCTGAACCAAACAGGGCCTATAGACTAATGTTTTGCACTTTTTCTTTTTTGCTTTTCTTTGTCAAGTGTATCGATATATTTTGTTTGTCAAACATGTGAAAAAGTACCGATAAGGTTTTTATGGTATATTTTGAAACATGGAACAAAAGAAACTCCTCACCTCTTTTGTCATTTGTAATTTCCAATAAAGAAACCAGGTTTCATCCTTCAATGGAAGATGGATTGGTCCCACAAAACTCAGTAGCTATGATTGCTAACTGTAGACCATGATTTAAGGGAGAGAGAGTATTTGTCAAGGCTTCATCTTTAGATGGGCATAAAAGTAAAACAATTGATTATTCGCGCATTCCGTCCAAATTTCAAAGTTAACACGAAAGGAAAATTAATTTGTTCTTCTTATTGGGACCAATAGAACGAAATGATCGATCGTCAGATGGACACCAACAAATTATCCATCGAGACAATGAAAGAAACATACGCATCTTTTCGGGCTCACACAGTGTCCCAAAGCTGGTTGCTCGTAGATATTCGAGCACGCGGTGTCGCAATCGGACTCATCACAAGGGGAGTCGGGGAAGATCAGACGGCACATGTTCCCCGCAGGCGGCTTTGCAGAAACCATCCGCTGATTACCAGGAACAAGTATCAGAGCGAAACCAAACAAGATCACTGCGGCGGCGATGGAGTTCCTCATGCTCAGGTGCCTTGAAGTTTTTTTCTTGACGAATGCCTAACAGTGTACAGGGATCTAAATTGCTAAGTCACTTGAATATAAATAGAGTCATCCCAGGGAATTCCATCGCATGGAAATGGGGATAGAATAATTTTAAGCAATCAGATCCAACGAATTATAGTCAAAAGAAACCGAATCACATTAAAGACGTTGCTGGTAAGTGAATCCGACTTTTTCTTTGGGACCCCCCACAGTAGAGCTTACAATTTTGTGCGAGATGTGTGATTTCCTGAAGGAACTTAAATGGTTGTAAGATATGAGAGATTCAATTTTCACATTGAAAAGTAAAGTATACATGTAAATATGGGGTTATTCCACAATTATCTAGGCAATTTAAAGTAGTATTTATCCATTTTGTCATAGCATGTTACTATAATACATCGTAATAAATGATACCGGCATTTCATTAGATTTACATCGTAGCAAATGATATTGACGTTTCATTTGATTTGAATGGTTGCATTAAAATTTAAATGTCGTATGGATTAAAATCGTAATTCTATGTTTCCTTCATGATTACTTAATGTCCTTAACCAATTTCTTACTGATGCTGGAGACACTCCATGATGACGATTTAAGCATTCTTAGCAAAGTTTCAGGTGCGAAGATCCAGACAGTAGATACTTCATCTTTCATCTTCTCTTGGATCATACAGTTCATGATTGAGAGTTTGTTAGAGAAAAATAATATTAAAATTGACAGCTTTTTACTATGAAAAATTGTCTAAAAAGTTCTAAACCTTTTATACTTTTGTCAATTCACTTTTAAATCTTTTAATTTTGCCAATCAAGTCCTAAACCTTTTTACTATTTGTCAATTGAGTCCATTCGACCAACTTTGATAAGAATTTGCTAATATGGATGTTGGTCTTCTTATGTGGCATGATTGGCACTAACGTTGACAAAATTTATGATTTTTTGAATTTTTAATTATTTTTTATGATTTTAATTTCTTTTTTTCTTCCTTTTTTTTTTCTATTATTTTCCCTTTTCTTCCTCTAGCTGGTCGCCACGATCGGCGGGTTGGCCTCGCTAACCTTAGCGGGGTCACCCTCGTTGGGATCTAGCAAGGGGCAACCTCACTAGCCTCATCATAATCTAGCAACGGACAACCTCGCTAGCTTTGGGTGAGGCTTGCCCTCCCCAACCTTTGGCAAGGTTGACTCTCATTGGCCTCTAGTGAGGTCGCCCCTCATTAGATCTCAGTGAGGTTGACCCTCGTCGGTTGTAGCCTATAGTGGGTCACCGGAGGCTAGGCCATTGGCCAGAGGAAGAAAAGGGGAAAAAAGAAGAAGAAAGAAAATGAGAAGAAAAGAAATAAAAAACATAAAAAAAATAATAAAAAATTGAAAAATATTCTAATAAATTTTTCCATGTTAACAGTTTTATGCTAGAATTGGCCGAATGGACTTAATAGTCAAAATATTGAAAGATTTATGATTCAATTGGCAAAATTGAAATGTTTATGACTCAATTGACAAATTTGCAATATGTTTAGGAATTTTTGGACAATTTCCCCTCTTTTACTAGTAATGACATACATGTAATTTTTATGTTAAAGCAGAGAAAATAACACTACTGCTCATGGAATTCATGTAAAATCTATCACAGTTATAATGTCCTAGACTCCTACTATATATTTGAGCAACATCTTTTGTAGTTGTAACATTGAAAGTTGATAGTGATGATGAAGAGATTGCCTAGTGTGTGGCACCATGACTTTTCGCTTGCTGATTAATATTTGTGTGTCAGCTTCTCTATTTTTACTTTTTAATAATTTATTTTCCTATCAACCGGTATCAAAAAATTTGGTTTGGCGAGATAGTGGGAGGATCAATTGGATGGTAAGGATTCTCGTTTTTGAAAGACGCCATTCGAAGATCTGCTGAATCTTAAGCACTTACATCATCAGCCTCTATCGTGAGAGAAAACAGATTTGATCAAGAAAGGTGTTGACACATAAGTTTTAACTATTTTTATTTGTTCGTTTGCATTAAGGTAACAATAATATTTAACTTATCTTTTAAAAAAAAAGTTGTTAAAAAAATATATATTTTGTTATGGAAGGAGATTTTGAAAGATTTTAGGGTTTGGATAATGAAGCCTTATCAAAAGATAATCTTCAATGGTTGAGTGAGTCAGCTTGGAAGATTTTAACAGATGATTTTAGATTTTGGAGCCACTTTTTGGTTGAGCACATCTCGTCTTTCCGAATGATAATCTTCAGTGATTGGGTTGTTATACAAATCTTGAGGGGGCAGAACAAACGGGGGTCTTTTTTTCTATAAATAATGAGTGCAAGCTTCGGAACTAGGCGGGGGCCTTCTCTTCATCTTTCGTCGAAAGAAAACAAGAAAAGAAAAAGTCAAGAGAAGTTTTGCTTCTGCAGAGAGAGAGAGTGTAGGGGAGGGTCGAAAGGAAAGAAGAGAAAAGTCAAAAAAGGGGAGAAAAGAGAAGGTACAGAGAGAAAGTGACGTGAGAGGAGACAGAGAGAGAAAGTGACGTGAGAGGAAACAGGAGGAGAGAGAAAGAAATAAAAAAAGGGAAGAACAACTGTTCTTCTTCCCCGGTGGGCTCGACTGCTGTCTGCCCGCGCTCGCTGCCCTCTGGACGCCGCCGCCTCGCCCCACCGACGCCGCCAGGAACCGAAGCCCACTGCGGCCACCGTCCATTGCCTGCTGCCGCAACAATGACGCCCTTGCTGCCTTGCTACCGTCGCTCCATCGCCCGTAAGCTCGTGTTGCAGCTGCTGTCCAGAGGCCGAGATTTGCCCACCGCCGTGCTCCGCTTGTTCCCGTTCGCCATCGCCGCCTCGATCTCACGTCGCCGCCATACCAGCGCTACTGTCACGCTAGATCCAGACGCCCGAGCGCCAGCGCCCCTCACTGCGCCTCTGTCGCTGCCAGAGCTGGACTCGAGCCGGACTGCTGCTCGTTCCGACCCGACACCCTTGCAGCACCCCTATTCACCACACCCATCAATGACGCCCGCGACATCGCCAGCCACCGTCTCTTGCAGCTCTGCCCGAACGACGACACTGGAGCCCCGCTGGTCCTGATCCGCGCAACCCGACGCCAGCAACCCACGAGTACTGCCCCGACGCCACCGAACCGTACGTTGCTCGAATCCTTTGTACCCGCACCCGTTTAGAGCCCGACTTGCTGCCGACCCACGACGCCAAGATCAGGTCCGAGCTCCCACACGCCCGAGTGACGACCAACCGCGCTCGCATCTCCGAGCCTGCTCCTCTGCCCAGCTCCGACTGTGACACCTCTACCCGTCAGTCTGCTTGCTGTCGATTCCCCTTGCCAGCCCTGAGCTCCGATTGCGACGCCCTTTGACGATCGAACCCGCTGCCGGAGATAAGCCGCACGAGCAAGCCGTGGGTGAAGAAAGCGGGGAAGGAAAACAAAAAAAAAAAAAGAAAAGAAAGGGAAATTAGGTAGTTTTATTTTCTTTTTCTATTTACTTTATTTCTTTTAAATTTAGTGTTATTGTGTAAATTTGGAGTGATCTTTATTTCATGGATTTTGTAGGCATTATCCACAGGGTCTTCCCTAAAATTATTGTAATTACTAATTTGATCCGTAAGATGTCGGATCATTTTTTTTAATTATATTAATTTTTGGGGTTTGTTGATAGTTTTTAAGTGCTGAATCAATATAATTATTAATTTGATCCGTAAGAATTCGTATAAGATTTTTAGTTATTTTGAACTCTTTGTTGTGATAATTAGGGTTAGGATAATCGTTAATTTGACCTGTGAGACAACAGGTTATTTTTTCGATTATTTTGATCCTTTATTTGATTGGATGCCTTGATTAGTTTAGATTTAATGTTTTGAAAAACCACTAAAAAATCCAAAAAATATTTGAATTAAGATTCAGTTTGTTTTAGAACATTTCTTGTTATCTTGCACATCTAGGATAGGGATTTCAGTTCGAAAAATATAAAAAAAAATGCATTAATTTAGGATTTTATTTGCATGTTTAATTACGTGGCAATTTTAAATTTTGAAAAAAAATAAAAAATAAAAAATAAAAAATAAAAAATATCATTCATATGTCATGTAGAATTAGGGCATGCTCCGCATGTCATTGCATATTAGATAGATTGCATGTTAGATTAAGATAATGTCTTAGTTTAAATTAGGATTTAATGTGACTTAATCCTTAGTTTAAATTAGACAGAATTTTAATCTAGCTAGATCATGTTTGCATTAAAAAAAAAAAGAAATATCAAATGCACGTCATTAGGCTAGGTTATTTAATAAATGTCGCGTGACGTATAACTCACATATTAAATTGCATGTTACATGTCACTTTAGTTGAAATAATTTTGTATGTCATTACATTATATGTGATTAGAATTAGGTCATTTAGATTGCATTACTTCATGTCATATAGTTTAGGTCATGTAGTTAAAATGCATGTTTTTATGAAAAATCCTAATTTCAAGAAAACCCTAAAAATTGTTTGCTTTGTATGATGCAATTTATCTATTGAATGCTTGACCATTCGTGTGGTCACTCATTGCATGATAGGAATTTAGGTTAAAATAAATTCAAGCTGCCTGCAAAAACACTTTTAAAAATTAAAAAAGAAATGGTACCGAAAGGGCATTAGAAAATTCTAGTGTAACCAAGTCCATGTACCCTTAGTCTCTGGTTCGTAGGAGTAAAGTAAATCTCCTGTTACTTTACTTGGGTTTCTAATCGACCCACAGAAAATAGATTAGTGGCGACTCCTGATTGAAAATCATTTGCATGTAAGAATTCAAACCTAAGTCGCGAATTGGTATGGGCTTGGGAGAGCCCGAGCTAAGCTTTAAAAACTTAGTAATCCATTAACCTAGTTTTAGGTGGTGAACCCGAAAAATTGGGTCGCGACAGTTTCGCGACTCCGCTAGGGACTTGTGTTAAAACACTTAGTGGACTTAGGCCAATTTTTCTTTTAAAAATGTTTTTGTTTGGCAGCAAGGATCCCAGGTACGTCCCTAATTTAGGTGTTAAATGTTCTTGCAGATGGGAGGTATAAGGGGAGTAGTCTTTGCTAACCCCTGTCTTGCAGGTTAGAGTTAGAGATGAATGTTTGAATTAAAACTATAGAAGTATTGTTTGCATTTAAACTATTGTGCATGCTTTATTGCTTTAGCACTACACTATTGCACACACAACCTGCGGTCGGACCTGGGCTGCGATAGGATTTCTAGGATGGTGTTGAGAATGATACTTTCTCCAAAGTGAGACTGCTATGTAGAGGTTGACCTTCTCTTCCCCGAAATTTCTTTCATGGTGTCGAATGTGTTTGTCCATATCCGCGAGATTGCGTGATTATTGGGTATTCCATTCAACTAAGCCGGAGTTAAGGGGACCTGACACGTTAATGCGAGACTGCAACAGTCAGGTTATCCTCTTAGCTCCACCTTGTTAAGCCATTTAGACAGAAATCGAGCCCCACTTTTCATGCGTATGTCTATGTGATTGTCATCCATTTCCATTGAAAGTAAGTAGTTTAAATTCTTCGCAATTTATTTACTTTATTGTAATTTTGTCGGTCCATGACAATTAGGTATCGTCGTCGATCTTATTTTATATGCAATGGGGAAAACCGACGTACAATTCATTTCCACTCCCAAAAAAGAGCTCAAGAGGTGGTTGGACCAATTAGATCAAGATGGTCAGAGATACGTGAAAGCCAGGATCGCCCGACTTCTCCTGTTGTTAGAAACCAACATCCATTATGGTGTTATACAAGCGTTGCCTCACTTCTGGTGTCCACAGACTTCCACCTTTGTGTTTGGTGAGTTCGAATTGACTCTAACACTCGAAGAATATAGTGTTGCCATTGGAATGCCTCTGGAAAATGAACTTGTTAGGCCGCCTATCGGTATAGATTCTACTTCTGAATTATCACAGTTTTTAGAAATCGAAGCCGAAGAAATAAGGAAGGTTGTTAAAGCCAATTGCTATGCATGCCCATTTTCATTTTTGGAAGGCTGTTTTTCAAACCGATCGATGATTTCAAAAGCTAGGATTTTCATCTTAGCATTTTTTGGACTAATCGTTTTTCCTTATCGAAAAAATGCCATTAATCCTTCAATTTCATGGGTGGTGAATCGTGTCTGCGACGGATTGAATTATGTCAATATGGTTTTAGCCAAAACATTTTTGTCATTAACCCATTTCAAACAAAATGAGGAAAAGATCATGCGTGCCCTTCCCGAACTTTTGCAAATATGGTTTTTCTCCCACATAAGAGGATTTGGGCACCTTATGAAGCAATTTAGGATTGATGATTTTAGGCATCCCGTACAAAAGTTTGTGGTCTTAGAACGTTTTTCCCCAAATAAACAAGTATGCCCGTTGGATTAATTTTTTGAAAAATCCTGATCCTAAAGCATTCCTATGGCATACTAAATGGTTCCGAGTTGAGGAAGCTCGTTTCTCACACAAGCATGATGAGCCAATTCCGTTGTTGGGCCTTTCTGGTGCGACTTCTTACTACCCGTATAGGGTGGCCCGTCAGTACAAAGCTCTTCAAGAAATTCCTCTGCCACTCAAGACAGAGTTATTCCAAGTTCGTTTTATTCGACCAAATTATGACTACTCCAAGGAGATCCAGATGATCATTGTTGCATGGAATGAATGCCACCCAGAGAAGATTTTGGTGCCCAAGAGACTAAAAGGCGAGGAGGAGATTCACCATGCGTCGACATTCTAAATCCAACAACACCAGATTACTGTCGCCCTGCGTCCAGTGGTCCCTGATGTGACTGAGAAGCCAACCCAACGAGCGCAAATTGAGCATTTTAAGCGGAAAGTGGAAATGATTGAAGCAGAAAATAAGAAGCTTCGCAAAGCGTTGAAATCCCGAAAGCATATAAAATAAGACGTCTTGAATTTTGATTCAATGTTTAGGGACTTTGATTTCTAGTTCAATGTTTTCAATTTTTAGATTCAATATTTAGGGATTTTGGATTTCAATTCTTAGTTCGTTGTTAGGAAACTTGGTTAAAATTTCAAATAAAATCAGGCGATTAGATCATTGTCATGGGCCATTTTTCCTATCTTGTCATTGGTTCTTACATTGCTTTTATCCAATTAGGTCATAACGGATCCACCGTGATCGCCTATTATTGTTGGAGAAATCTTTCCAGAATATTTTGAAGCTGACAAAACGTTTCTATCAGTCTAGTCTGGATATTTGCAGACCGATAGTTTAAAGTCTGAAGACTTTATGATCACCAGACTCAAGACTCAAGACTCAAGACTATTCACACCGCGGTCTTTCTAATCCGTGACGAAGGAAATCCAAAGCCGAAGTATATGGTTGAGGATTCGATCCTATCCTCCGGAGAAGATCCCTTGGTTGGATAAATATTTTGGATTCTTTTATTCTTATCTAGATCGATTGAAGATCCGATGGTCGACGAAATATTCTTGGAATGTTCTATTCTTGGAAACCAAGATCCTGATTGTATGGGCGAACAGGATTGATGGGCTATCGTCAGGTTCCTTAAATAGCTCGAATGATCTTCTTGATTGATTCCGTCCAACGGGTAAATTGGAGGAATTCCTTTAGTAAGTGCCAACGGTTATGATGGCATAAAGGAGTATAAAAGGAAGACGTTCTAGTTGTTTTTAGTAGTGTGATCGATAGAGAAATTCCAGAGTCTGAAGCACCTTGATTATTAGTCGATACAGTTTGAGTGAAATTGTATTCACAGAGAGTGTTTATACTTAGTGATACCTTGAGCGAGTGTGGTAGATCATCTACACCTAAAAGTCAAGGAAGATCAACGCTGTAACATCTCTTTGTTCATAGTGGAATCCAGCCAATAACATTAGTGCGAAAAGAGTGGACGTAGGCTTGAATCAAGCCGAACCACTATAAACCGCGTGTTCAATTCTCTCTTTCCTTTACTCGTCTTACGATTGATTATTAATTGCTGCAAATCCTTCAACCTGTCTAAGTATTGTGCAATCATCAAGAAAAATCCTTTATATACCTATTCACCCCCCTCTAGGTACTCATACTAGCTATATCAATTGGTATCAGAGCTCGTGTTCTTACTTTATTTGAAGTGTTTTACTTCAGAGTAAAAGATCCATGGCTAGTATGCTAGCACCAGGGCTGGTGGAAGGGCAAAACAATACCAGACCACCCTACTTTGATGGAAAAGATTACAACATCTGGAAGAACAAGATGAAAGCTTTCCTTCGGTCAAAGGATCCTCTGGAATGGGACGTTGTGGAAAGATGAATCACTCCTACCGCTTTTTGCATCGTATCCGAAAGAGGGAAAGAAACCGTTGAGACCGGCGGAATGTCTCAAGAAGAGATAAACAAGAGACAAGCACTCGATGCAAAAGCAATTTACTCTTTATATTGTGCTTTGTCACCAATCGAATATAACAGAATATCTTCTTGTGTTACAAAGAAAAGAAGTCGGGGACAGATTACATATCACCTATGAAGAGACAGACCGAGTGAAGGAGACCAGAATTAACATTCTCCTTGGTCAATATGAAGCCTTCAAAATGAAACTAGGAGAATCTATAACTGACATGTTTAGCCGTTTTACAGATATTGTCAATGGTCTTGAGAATCAAGGACATAAAATTTCTGATCCCATGAAGGTGAACAAGCTGCTGCGTGGACTCTCCAAGGATTGGAATCATATAAAGACTTCAATAAGAGAGACACAAAGAATTATGCCATTATCTGTAGACGAGCTGATTGGAACTCTTCAGTCTTACGAAGTGGAACAAATTAATGAAGACGAAGATCCAAGAGGTAAGAAATCCATTGCATTAAAATCTAATGATGATTCGATGATACTGATTCGAAGAAGATCCGGACGATGAGGAGCTTGCTCTTATGATAAGAAGATTCAGAAAGCTGAATAGAAAAGGAAGAAGGTTCAACTCAAAGAAACAAAGTTTTCAGAAATAGCAAACCAAGTTTGTTGATAATGAGGAACCAAACAAAGATGTAGTCTGCTTCGAATGTAAGAAAAAGGGACACATCGGACTCCAACCGTCCTCTCGAAGAAGAAGAGAGGAAAAGCTGAAAAGTCTCGAAAAGCTCTCAAAGCCGAAACCGGAGCGATACGAGTGTGAAGAAAGTGATGAGGAATATGCCAACCTCGTGTCGATGGCACAATCGGACTCGGACTCTAGATCGATTCGACAATGAATTTGAGGTAAGTGATTTTAAAATTCTGTCAAAGTCTCTAAATACATTGATGAACTATGTTTTAGTCTTAAGACTTTGCTCTCAAAAAAATTTCCGAACTTAAAAAGGAAAATTCAGCTCTAAAACAAAAGGAAAACATTTTAGAAGAAAGAGTGAAAAGTTTAGACTTGAATGTTTCTACTCTTAAAGAGAATGAAGATAATCTTTCAAAAGAAAATGCTTTCTTAAAAACCGACTTATCAAATATTTCAAAGAAATTTTCAATAGGGTCCGAAAAACTTGAGAAAGTTCTTTCGGTTCAAAGACCTTACTTCAATAAGTCGGTCTAGGTATGACAGCAGAAACAATCCCCTTGATTGATTTTCCGAAAGTAAAAGAAAGAATTAAGAAAAAACCGTCGAGAGAGGATTACAAAAATCATTTCACGAAAGTTTTTGTAAAGTCTGTAGGTCGAAATGCTCTAAGATGTTCAAAGTGTAACAGTCAGGATCACTTTCAAAAAGAATGTCCTATGGTTTGGAAGCCTGTTAAGAAAGTATGGCCTAATGATGCTTATCCTACTAACGCCAAAGGACCCAAGAAAATTTGGGTACCAAAGAAAGCTTGAGACTCTCTTTCGAATGCAGGTCTCTGTCAAAAAGAAGATAAAGTGGTATCTTGACGGCGGATGCTCAAGACACATGACGGGAGATTCAAATTGCTTCATAAAGTTTATTCAAGTAAATGGTGGAAAAGTTTCATTTGGTGGAAACAGCAAATGAAGCATTGTGGGATTTGGAACTGTGAAAATTGGAAATCTCACAATAAGCAATGTCTCTCTAGTGGAAGGACTCAACTACAATCTTCTCAAAGATTAGCCAATTGTGTGATAATCTTTGGTTTCAAGATCTCCTTTCAAGAAGGCATATGTTACGGAATTAGTAAAGACTCGACTCAGTCTTTTATGGGTCGAAGGCATGGAAATATCTACCTCCTTGATGTAAAACCAAATGAAACACAATGCCTAATCTCAATTCAAGATGAAGCGATCTTATGGCACAGAAAGCTTGGCCATGTCAACATGAAGCAATTAGCCAAAATCTCATCAAAGAAAATTGTTCGAGGTCTACCTAAATTGCCATACCAAAAGTCTGATTCATGCACACCATGTATTCTGGGAAAGCAGGTAAGAAATTCATTTAAGCCAATAAATCATGTCTCTACTAATCATGTACTACAGTTGTTGCATATGGATCTCTTCGGACCAACAAGAACCCAAAGCATTGGAGGTAAGAAATATTGTCTAGTCATTGTGGATGATTACTCTCGCTTTACCTGAGTATATTTTCTTGCAAGTAAGTCAGAAACCTTTTCATACTTTGAGAAGTTTGCAAAAAAGGTTCAAAATGAAAAAGGATGTGCTATCTCAAGTATAAGAACAGATCATGGAAGTGAATTTGAAAATCAAGATTTTACAAAATTTTGTGATAAATCTGGTTTTAATCATGTGTTTTCCTCTCCATATACTCCAGAGCAAAATGGAGTTGTGGAAAGAAAGAATAGATCTCTTCAAGAAATGGTTAGAACTCTTTTAATTGAAAGTAAAATTTCTTCACGATTTTGGGGAAGTTTGTTTCAACAAAGCATGCTATATCATCAATAGAGTCTTTCTAAGACCTATTCTAGAGAAAACTCCCTATGAATTGTTCAAAGGTAAGAAGCCTATTGTTTCATACTTCCATGTGTTCGGTTGCAAATGCTTTATTTTGAAAAATGCAAATGATCGAGTTGGTAAGTTTGAAGAAAGATCAGATGAAGGCATCTTCCTTGGATATTCTACATCAAGCAAGGCCTACGAGTCTATAACAAGAAAAGCCGGTCGGTGGAGGAATCAATGAATGTCAAATTCCAAGACTCAATGCAAGATGAATCCAGTCAGATTCAGTATGAAGAGTCTGAACCTACTCCAGACCTTCCAAAGCTTACAACTCAAGAAGCGTCTCAGACTCTGGAAGTCCAACATCAAGATGCTCATGGAGATTCAAATAAAGAAAGAGATCATCAACCAGGCAAATCAACCAGTAATTGGAAGCATAAGTCCAGTCATCCCAAAGATCTCATTATCGGCGAAATCAATGAAGGAATCCGCACCAGATCCAAAAGGCGTGAAGAATCTAATGCTGTGGCTCTCATTTCTGAAATTGAACCAAAAAGCATAGAAGAAGCTTTATCGATGAATTTGGATCGAAGCTATGCAAGAAGAACTTAGACAGTTCAACATCAATGATGTCTGGGAATTGACATCTAAACCAAAAGGTAAAACTGTTATCGGAGCCAAATGGGTATTCAAGAACAAGATAAATGAGGAAGGAAAAGTCGTACGAAATAAAGCAAGACTCGTGGCCAAAGGATATACGCAAGAAGAAGGAATAGACTATGACGAGACTTACGCACCGGTAGCAAGGTTAGAAGCTATTCGACTATTACTTGCGTTTGCTTGTCATAAAAATTTCAGGTTATTCCAAATGGACGTCAAAAGTGCGTTCCTAAATGGATTTATTCATGAGGAAGTTTATGTGGAACAACCACCTGGATTTGAAGACCCAAAGAAGCCAGACTCAGTCTTCAGACTGAAAAAGGCCTTGTATGGTTTAAAGCAAGCACCTCGAGCTTGGTACGACAGACTAAGTAAGTTCCTAATGCAGAATGGTTTTGACAAAGGTAAAATAGATACTACTTTATTTATCAAAAAAGAAAACAAAAGCTTTTTACTTGTTCAAATATATGTGGACGATATTATTTTTGGATCTCCTAATGAAAGTCTATGCAAGAAATTTTCTAAGTCTATGCAGGATGAGTTTGAAATGAGTATGATGGGAGAGTTAACATTCTTTCTTGGACTCCAAGTGAAACAAATGAAGGAAGGAACTTTCATTCATCAAGAAAAGTATGCAAATGATCTTGTCAAAAGGTTTGGACTGGAAAAATGCAAAAAGACCAACATACCAATGTCATGTTCTCTGAAGATAGACAAGGATGAAGAAGGGAAGAAAGTAGATCAAAAACTTTACAGGAGCATGATCGGTTCACTTCTTTATCTAACCGCTTCTAGACACGATATTTTGTTAAGTGTTTGCATCGTGCTAGGTTTCAATCGGATCCTAGAGAATTTCATCTCGGTGCCGTGAAACGTATTATCAAATACGTTGCCTCATCTTCAAGCATCGGTCTTTGGTATCCAAAGAAGGAGACTTTAATCTTCTAGGATACTCGACGCGAGATCGGCCGGTTGCGAGTCGATAGAAAGAGCACTTACGGAACTTGTCAACCGCTTGGAAATAGGACGGTGTCTTGGTTTTCAAGGAAGCAAAGCACCATGGCTCTCTCAACGACGAAGCGAGTATGTAGCTCTTGGAAGCCGCTTTTGTTCGCAAATTCTATGGATAAAACAACAGCTACAAGACTTTGGCATTGAAGACTCATGCACGAAATCGAGATGTGACAACACCGGCGCGATCAATCTCACCAAAAATCCAATCCTTCATTCAAGAGCAAAGCATATTGAGATTCGACATCACTTCATTAGAGATCATATTCAAAATGGAGAAATCTCGATTCAATTTGTTGATTCAAAGAGTCAACTAGCGGATATTTTCACAAAGCCTTTGGAGAAAAATCAATTCGACTTTATCCGTTCCGGACTCAACATTTTGAAGCTTGAAGAAGTTAAAGTCTAGAGACTCACCAACCCTCGAGACTCTAATCTCTCGGACTCTAAATCCTCAGACTCAGACATTCATGGCTATAGACTATAAGTTGCTATTCTATCCGAACTCGAAAAGGTACGATCTTTCGTTCGAGTCATAATTTGTGTGAAAATCGAAAACTTGTCTTTTCAAAAGGATTAATTTTGGCGATTATTGATTTTAAAAAGAAGTGTTCGTACACTTTCCTCGTGCCGATTGAACTTCCCTTTTCAAAACTGAGTTATATAAATACAGTTTTTTTTCCCCAATCTTCAAAACCCTAAAAGGCACTCTCCTCCCGATCTTGTTTCTACTTCTTGTTCATCTTCGAGAAAGTGGTCATCTTTTCTTGGGAAAGCAAGTGAAGGAATCTTTCAAACAACAAAGAAGGATGTCTTCTTCAAGGAAATCATCAAGAATCGCAAGCAGGGGACCACAAAGAATGGAGAAGGGACCGACACATTTCGATCTCACCGAGGAGGAAGACTTATCTAGTCGCCGACAAAGCCCGATTCACTCTCATCCACGTCATTCAACGCCTTCTACCCCACAAGGTGCAAGTCAACACGGAGGAAGAGATAATCGAGGACGCCGACCCCGTAAGAGTCCAAAACCCTCCTTTATCTATAAGCTTTATCGTGCGTTGAAAATCACCGGTACACCATTGAACTATATAGATGATTTCCTTAAGGACAAGAACTATGGGATTGAGTATCTTTTCGCGGAAAATGGAGGAATTGGGAATTGCCCCGAAAGGAAAGGCGAGAGGACGCACTTGCGAACATTCCAAGTGATCCTCGTGTACCAGGACAAAATCTGATTGAAGGGAACGATGATGACAGAACATTCCTTGAATTCCAACCTAGGATGGGTGTGGCAGCAAAGGTGAAAGGAAATAGGATGGATTTGTTCAAGTCAAAGGATCAGGAGAATGTGTATTTCAGACTGTTGAAAAGAGGGGTGATAAACCCTAGAAGTGTCGATTTTGACTTTCTGGACGCTATCAACATGAACTTAAGAGAGAAGTTGAACTTGCTTCAACTTGAGAAATTTAGCTCTGACACAACGGACGATTATGCACAACTGACCGCATATTTCTATTTGAATCTAAGCTTTTTGGATGCGAATAGAATTTCATTCAGTGTACGAGACCAAGTCTACATGGTAGATGTGGACATGTTGGCGGACATAGTTGGAGTTGAACGAGGACGTTATCATCCAATCAAAGTCCCACCTGCTCGTATTACCTTGGAACTTGTCAAAGATGGGGATACAGAGAAGAGAATCACCTACTCAAGGATGAATGCCATCAACATCGTGCTTCATAAAATTGTGATCAACTGTCTCAGACCGAAGTCTACCTCAAAGACTGCTGTGTCTAATTCTGAAGCAAAATTGATGTACGCGATCAACTCAGGATGGAAGTTCTCTCTCCCTCACACCATTCTCTTCCATATGTACAGAGCAATGTCGAAAGACAAGGGACAATTGCCTTATCCAAGTCTGGTGACCAAGATCTTCAGACACATGAATATTGAACCGCCACATACACTTTGTGTTCGACCGTGTGATAAGATGGTGGTAGGTTTGAAGATGTTAACGAAGATGCGTCTGCAAGAACTTTCCAAGGCAATGGAGAAATCAGAGTAAAGTCTCCAGTTCCATCTGCTTCAAAGAGAAAAGGAAAAGAGGCCATTGGAGCCCCATCGAAAAAGAAGAAAAGAACTCTCATCTTGGAGGATGAAGAAGAAGAGGATGAAGATCCCACTATCTGTGCATTGACAAGAACCGGACGTTCGTGCCTCAACCGACCGAACTTCGGAAGAAACGAGAGAGAAGAAGAGGAGCAAGCCAAGAACAGAGAAGAAGAAGAGCGAGAGAGAGAAGGAGAAAGAAGTCAAGAAGAAAGAGAATGAGAGAAAGAAAAATCTGCAGCTGAATCTGGAGAAAAGGGAAATCAAGATACGAGGAAGAGCATGATCATCACTCTTCCCCTTTTGATGTCCTAGAGACAGGGGGAGTTGACGAGCAAGAAAGGTTCACACCACATGCTGCCGATAGTGAAGGTCTAAGACAATCTCTAGCAGACCCAGAAGAAGTTCAGGTTTCTCAATTGCCTGAAGAAGGACACGATACGTCAACTCCAAATCTGCAAGATTATACAAAAGCTCCATCGTCTGCATTCACTCCATCTGAGAAAGCTCATGCAAGTACACGAGACGGACAACTCGGCAGATTTTCGTCGTATTCTTGATATCCTTACGGAAATGCGAGGACAAATATATGCTGGTGTGAGATTCAAACCATAAAGAATCTTTGGACAAGCATCTTGGTTACCCTGGAAGACAAAATGAAAGACCTCGCTCTACAACTTTAAGCCAATGCCAAAGGAGAGGAGGTAGCTCAACTAAGGGAAGACTTAAAGAGGCTAGAAGACATAGTCCAGTCTATGGGAGATTTCCAGATCATACGCATTCCCAAGCAGACCTGATTCCTTTCTCACCTTTTTAATGATGACAAAAAGGGGGAGAACCAATTTGAACCAACATCTTTTAAACTTTGACTTTAAATTTGTGGTTATGTTTATTTTTATTTTTTGAGTTTGACTTGAGTGAACTTGGGTGTGAAATTTGATTTGAATTGGTGTGGATTTAGATGCTTGATTTGGTTGCATTTATATCAAGTGTTGTTATATTGTATTACTCATGAAAGACTAACCAATTTTTGTGGATGCGAGTCCGGTTGCTTTATTAATCTATATGAGTTAGCCATATTGCTTGAGAAATGTTTTTTGCGGGTCAAAGTTGTTCAAATCTACAAGAAAGTTTTGTCACCATCAAAAAGGGGAGATTGTTGGAGAAATCTTTCGAGAATATTTTGAAGCCGACAAAACGTTTCTATCGATCTAATCTGGATATTTGCAGACCGATAGTTTAAAGTCTGAAGACTTTATGATCACCAGACTCAAGACTCAAGACTCAAGACTATTCACACTGACAGTCTTTCTAATCCAGTGACGAAGGAAATCCAAAGCCGAAGTATATGGTTGAGGATTCGATCCTATCCTCTGGAGAAGATCCCTTGGTTGGATAAATATTTCGGATTCTTTTATTCTTATCTAGATCGATTGAAGATCCGATGGTCGACGAAATATTCTTGGAATGTTCTATTCTTGGAAACCAAGATCCCGATTGTATGGGCGAACGGGATTGATGGGCTATCGTCAGGTTCCTTAAATAGCTCGAATGATCTTCTTGATTGATTCCGTCCAACGGATAGATTGGAGGAATTCTTTTGGTAAGTGCCAACGGCTATGATGGCATAAAGGAGTATAAAAGGAAGACGTTCTAGTTGCTTTTAGTAGTGTGATCGATAGAGAAATTCCAGAGTCTGAAGCACCTTGATTATTAGTCGATACAGTTTGAGCGAAAATTGTATTCACAAAGAGTGTTTATACTTAGTGATACCTTGAGCGAGTGTGGTAGATCATCTACACCTAAAAGTCAAGGAAGATCAACGCTGTAACATCTCTTTGTTCATAGTGGAATCTAGCCAATAGACATCGGTGCGAGAAAGAGTGGACGTAGGCTTGAATCAAGCCGAACCACTATAAACCGCGTGTTCAATTCTCTCTTTCATTTACTCAGTCTTACGATTGATTATTAATTGCTGCAAATCCTTCAACTGTCTAAGTATTGTGCAATCATCAAGAAAAATCCTTTATATACCTATTCACCTCCATCTAGGTACTCGTACTAGCTATATCAATTATTACATGATCAAGGGCTAAAATGGTTGACCAAAATGAAATGCGTGATCGTATGTCCGCTGTGGAGACTCAACTCCAACAAGTACTCGCCTCTATACAGCTTGTGATGGATCAACTCTAATTCCTCCAAGCAAATCCAACAACTGCACCCGCTCTTCCTGAAGTAGTTATCCCGAAGCAAGCAAACAAGATTGATGACGACATGCCTGGGCTGGAAGATGACCCAGTCATTGTTGGAAAGGCCAAGCTTGACGGCGTTCCCAAGACAAATCAGGATGAGCGTGTTGCGAAGCTGGAAGAGAAAATGAGACAGCTGCAGGAGTCACAAAACTCCCTCCCGTTCGACCTCTCGGTCTATGAGAAGGCCAAAATGCCAAGCAAGTTCAAAATGCCAGAGTTTGAGAAGTATGATGGCACATCTTGCCCAAAATCTCATCTGCAGATGTACCACGTGCGCATGACCCAGCACGTCAAAAATCAGACCCTCATGATCCAATTATTCCATGCCAGTTTGACTGGACCCGCACTAAACTGGTACGTGATGAAGAATGTGAACCTGCTCGACACCTGGAACGAAGTGGCTGACGCATTCCTCAAACAGTACAAGTTCAACATGGACATCGCACCTTCCCGAGAAGACCTGGAGGGAATGGAAAAGAAAAGGAGCGAATCATTTAAAGAATATGCTGTAAGATGGATAAACCTGGCAGTTCAAATCACTTCTAAGCCTACCAACAAGGAGCTGATGAAGTTGTTTGTGAAGACCCTCCCATCTGAGTTTCGTAACCGAATGGCCAGTACGTATGTTGAAAGCTTCAATCAGCTTATTCCTGTGGGAGAAAAAATCGAGATGGGGATAAGGGAAGGATGGTTTATTGAGCCATCTAGTAGAAGATTCACTGCCAAGAAGGAGAAGGAAACAGCAGTGGATGTGAATGTGGCTTATAGCCAAGAAAATGTCAAACGTGCCCCGGCCATCCAAATGAATCCAAGACAACCACAAACCATTAGCCGCCAATCATTTGCCCAAGCAAATAATAGAGGGCAATTTTCTCCTCCCCCTGGGTCTCCATCCCAAGTGCTGACGATCCTCCGAAAGAAATGTTTGCTTACTAATGAACCAAAGTGTCCCAATCGCGAAAATATTCGCGGTTATGACCTAACAAAGAAGTGTGACTACCATAACGGTGAATTGGGGCATTCAACTGACGAATGTTTCACCCTCAAGCACAAGATCCAAAATCTCTTGGACACAAAGGCCTTCTCATTTCAAACTACTTAGCCAAACGTTCAGAAGAATCCGCTACCGGAGCATGAGGGTACAGTGAATGCTATCCTAGAACCTGAAGTTAGACGGATCAAGAACTCGAAGGTGCATGTGGCAGATGCCTACAATGGACTGGTGAGAGCTGGATATTATCCAGATCAAGAAGATGTTCCCCTATCACTGATGAAGGAAAGAATTGCCAAAATGGTGGATGACGGCATCATCGTGTATGCTGACCGTAACTGCGTAGTTTCCACTATTTCCCACATCATCATCGATTGGGAGGAGGAGCAGGCTGCTCTCTATGATGGTAAGGAAGAAGTAGATCCGTCACTCGCAAATATGCCCCCACTAGAAGATGCATCTGATGAGGAGATTGTGATTGAGATGCCTCAACCATATGAGTATGTCAACAATAAGGTAGTACCTTGGTCCTATGATGTTGATCTTGTTATAAGGTCTGGTCGAACTTATGCTCAAGCTGATGCTCAACCTGCAAAGCCCATCACTAACGAAGAGACTAAGGAATTTTTGGCTGTAATTAAAGCGAGTATAATGTGGTCGATCAATTGCGAAAGATGCCTGCTCAGATCTCTTTGCTCGAGCTCCTCCTAACATCCCCTGTGCATCAAAAGTCACTAATGAAGGTGCTGAGTGAAATTCGTGTACCCGAAACAGTTGAGGCAGATAAGCTGGAGGATTTTGTGGGATCGGTCCTTCTCAAGGACATGATTACTTTTTCTGATGGGGAATTTCCTCTTGAGGGTAGGGGGCATAACAAAGCACTCTACATATTGGTCAAGCATAAGGCTTCTCATGTGTCCCGAGTACTCATTGATAATGGGTCTGCCCTAAACATATGTCCATTGGCCACTCTTCACCACCTCAAGGTAGACCTGTCAAAGATACATGCTGCAAAGACTTTGGTGAGAGCTTTTGATGGAACAAAAAAGGAGGTGATCGGGGAAATCCATCTTGACGTGCAAATAGGGTCGGTCGTCTTCAACATTCCCTTCCAAGTGCTGGATATCCCTACCGCATTCAATTTTCTGCTAGGTCGTCCATGGATACACACTGCTGGAGCAGTCCCATCAAGTCTACATCAAGCTGTGAAATTTGTGATCGAAAGGAAGCTGGTCACTGTGTATGGTGAGCAAGACCACCGGATTTATCACGAGACAGCTATCCCCTATGTAGAGCCAGATTATGACTTTGAATCAAGTTACCACTCATTTGAATTAGTATCTACCATACATGCTTCTCAAGGTTCATCGCCGCCCACCCCTAAAGTTTCAGATGCCTCCCTTATGGTAGGAAGAGTAATGGTTAGGAATGGTTTTGTCCCTGGCAATGGTCTGGGAAGAAATGGTCAAGTATTCGGAGCCCCATTGAAGCCCCTCAGAGGTCCCAATCTGCTGGGTTAGGGTACCGTGGAAGAGGTGGAGGAAGTTTTGGAAGGCAAAGACAGGGAAGGCATAACTCGCCACCTAAGCAAGGGCAAGGGAGGCAAAATTTACCACCTCCAAACATTCATGAGACGTTCCCTGGTCCTCCAATTATGATGCAAGATGAAGCTGAAGCGATGGATACTCTTGGACAGCCAAGTGGGAAGTTCGACTACATGGTGAAGTATTCGGCTCCTCCCAGCTTTTACTTTGATGCCCGCAATATAGTTCCAAGTGGATGGGATGGCATGGATGATCCGACGCCTTCAAAGACGGAAAACTCGACGACACCTGGAAGGAATTTCAAGTTTGTTCGATGACCTTTTCATTGGAGCCATTGATGGAGAACCTCGGAAGAAACGGGCCCCGGCCCACAAGAGTAACCCGTTTATCACTTTTGCACATTCCCCTGGCGGGAATTTTTATTGCTTTCTAGGAATTGTTTTCGATTTCTTCTTTTTCACTTTCTTCTTAGAACTTGAATTGCTTTTTCCATTCAATAAATTGTAATTGATTGATGAATTTCAATGAATTTACAAGTTTTATTTTGAGGGCATGATGAGGTACACCAAATCAGCCCGGTGATGATATCCAGCCGATAAAACAAAAGAAAAATCCAAGGAAAACTCTAAGGCCTGGGCTTCATCATGCTTCCTCATGTCAAAATGTTTCAAAAAATGCTTTTGCAAAAGAATTTCAAAAAAATTCAAAAAAAATATGATTTACCATGTTTGCCTTTTTGATCCTTCTATTTCCTGTTTCAGGGACAATCATATAACATGCAAAGATATGGAAATGGTCCAATCCAATGCAACAAGTGATGATAATGATGATCCTGAAGATTCAATCGAAGATTCCATTGAGGTGCAGCGAAGCTGGGAACAACATGAAAAAGCCAAGGTTCTCACATCCGAACAGACCGTCACTATTAATTTAAGTGACACTGAAGAAGCCAAGGAGGTGAAAATAGGGGCGAATCTCCCCAAAGACGAGGCGAGCGCCTAATTCGATTCTTGAAGGAATATCGGGACATCTTCGCATGGACCTACGCTGACATGCCTGGGTTAGACCCATCAATCGTGGAGCATTGTTTGCCTACTAACCCGGACGTGCCTCCTAAGAAGCAAAGGCTGCGGAGAACTAAGCCTGAGCTCTCGAAGAAGATAGAGGAAGAGGTGATGAAGCTTCTAAAAGTCGGATTCATTGAAGTCTCGCAATATCCTGAATGGGTAGCAAACATCGTGCCGGTAATGAAGAAGGATGGTCGGGTTCGAGTTTGTGTCGATTATCGAGATTTGAACAAGGCTAGCCCGAAGGATGATTTCCCGTTGCCACATATAGATGTCCTTGTAGATAGTACCGCCGGATTTGAACTATTCTCCTTCATGGATGGTTTTTCCGGGTATAATCAAATAAGGATGAAGGAGGAAGACAAAGAGAAAACTACATTTATCACTCCGTGGGGAACCTTTCATTATAAGGTCATGCCCTTTGGACTCAAGAATGCAGGGGCAACTTACCAGCGAGCTATGGTAGCACTATTTAATGACATGATGCATCAAGTGATCGAGGTCTATGTTGATGATATGATCGCCAAGACTCAACCAGGGAAAAGCCACGTCGAAACCTTGAAGAAATTGTTTGATCGACTCCGTGAGTTCAAGCTTCGTCTAAACCTCACTAAATGCGTGTTTGGAGCAACATCTGGTAAATTACTTGGATTCATTGTGAACGATGTAAAGGGATTGAGATCGACCCGGCTAAAGCTAAAGCCATATGTGAGCTGCAACCTCCATCAACAGTGAAAGAAGTCCGAAGTTTTTTGGGCAGATTGAATTATATTGCTCGATTCATTTCCCAACTTTTTGAAACTGCCAAGCCATTCTTCAAGCTCTTGAAAAAGAATGCACGAGTCAACTGGGATGATGAGTGTCGAAAAACATTCGACAAGTTGAAATAAAGATGCCTTGATGAATCCACCGGTTCTTGTCCCGCCATCGCCAAGGCATCCCTCGATTCTCTATCTCACCATTCATAGTGAGTCTTTGGGTGCGATGTTGGCACAAGAAAGTCCCGTCGACAAAAAAGAACGAGCCATTTATTACCTGAGTAAAAAATTCACCGTGTCAGAGCTGAAATATTTTGATATGGAAAAGACTTGTGCTGCACTAGTGTGGGTGTTACATAGATTGAGACAGTACACATTGCATTATCAGACATTCCTTGTAACTGTGAACGATCCTATCAAGTACCTACTTGATCAGCCAGCTTTGGTGGGTAAGTTGGCTAAGTGGCAAATTTTGATCTCAGAATTTGATGTGCAATATATGCCACAGAAGTCGATTAAGGGTCGAGTAATTGCCGATTTATTGGCTGAGAATCCAGAAGTCTCAAATAATGATGATCGTTCCCTGGATGACCGTATCTTGAGTGTAAACGATGATTCATGGACAATGTTCTTTGATGGAGCTGTGAACTTGTTTGGTTAAGCTTTGGGGGTTTTGTTATCCCTGCATGACAAAGCATCACCAGTAGCTGCAAAACTGATATTCCCATGCACTAACAATACAGCTGAGTATGAAGCTTGCATCCTTGGGCTTCAAGCTGCGATCAAGATGGGTGTAGCCAAATTAAAAGTGTTCAGGGATTCCGCGTTGATCATACTGCAGACCATAGGTGAATGAAAGACTAAGGATGCTAAATTGCTCCCATATCACAAGTACCTAGAAGATTTGATCAAGGAATTCGATAAAGTTTCATTCGAATACTTATCGAGGTCTCACAATCAATTTGCAGATGCACTCACAACTTTATCATCTATGTTGCAAGTCACTAACGGATTAGAAGTTGAGCCATTGAAGATAGAGGTTCTGCCAAGACCGGCTTATTGTATGGTGGTGACAGAAGAGTCTGACGGAAAACCATGGTATTACGATATCATGAACTATATCCAAAAACAGGAATTCCCCGACGGAAGCACTCCAGCTGATAGGAAGTACATAATGAAGATGGCCTCAAAGTTCTTTGTCAATGGTGAAAATTTATACAAGAGATCTTATGATTCAGTCTTATTGCGGTGTGTGGGTGCAGCTGAAGCCACTCAAATTATGCAGGAGGTTCACGAAGGAGTGTGTGGCCCCCATATGAATGGACACATGATGGCTAAGAAGATCATGAGATTAGGCTATTATTGGCTCACGCTAGAAGGTGACTTGTATTCGGCATGTTCGAAGTTGTCATCGTTGCCGGAGTCCATGGTGATAAGATAAATGTTCCTCCAACTGTGCTGCACCAGTTTTCCGAGCCATGGCCCTTCTCAATGTGGGGCATTGATGTGATAGGCCCAATAAACCCAAAGGCTTCCAATGGGCATAGATTCATTTTAGTGGCCATAGACTATTTTTCAAAATGGATCGAAGCTACATCCTTTGCAAGTGTCACTGCTCGCAATGTTGTGAAGTTCATCAAACGTGACATAATTGCTCGCTATGGTGTCCCTGAAACAATTATCACTGACAACGGGACAAATTTGAACAACAAGCTTGTTGATGAGTTGTTCAGCGAGTTCAAGATCAAGCATCTGAATTCGTCCCCTTATCGCCCTCAAATGAATGGGCTGTTGAAGCGGCCAATAAAAATATTAAGAAGATCTTGGCTAAGATAGCCGGGAATTATCGAGATTGGCATGACAGATTACCCTTCATACTGATGGCGTATCGGATATCGATTCGTACTTCTACCGGGGCAACTCCTTTTGCGTTGGTATACGGCATGGAGGCAGTTTTGCCTGTGGAAGTGGAGATCCCTTCCCTGAGAGTATTATCCCAAGTGGAATTATCGAGGCGAATTGTCGCAACAAAGACTTGAGCAGTTAAACTTGATCGATGAGAAAAGACTGAAGGCTCTCTGCCATGGCCAAACATATCAACAGAGAGTAGCCAGATCCTTCAATCGGAAGGTACGACCGAGACAGTTTGAGGTAAATGATCTTGTTCTAAGGAAGTTGTTACCAATTTTTCCGAATCCTGGGGGCAAGTTTGCTCCAAACTACAGCGGCCCATATGTGGTGAAGAAGGTACTTCCTAGAGGCACCTTGATTTTGGCTGAAATGGATGGTCGTGAGTTTTCCACACCAGTTAATTCAGATGCTGTCAAGAAGTATTACCTATAATAGAATTTGCAATGTCATGTTTTGAATTGCAAATATTTTATGATGAATAAATTGCCTCATTGAGTTACAAATTCAATTGTCCACATTAGTTGCAAATATTGCATGTTTTCATTGATGAATCGTGTAAGATAAATTGAATGTGTGAAAATGGGATACTTTGGAATGATGAAAGGCAAACCTTATTCCATACACTAACCCCCAGTGACTTGTGTGGAAAAATTCCATGCCTGTGAGGAAAGGGGTGATCTCGCAAAGGGTACGTCAACCGAGGTGATGAGAGGTAGTTTCTTCTACTACCCGAAACACTACAGGTATATCCATTGTTCCGCCCTTTGAGCCCACACACATAAAGAGCTTTTTAATTATCCCTGTCAAGAATCGTCCCATATTGGGACAAGATTTGAAATGAATAATAGGAATTTTCTTACTCGCACTTGCATCAATCTTCGAGTATTGCTTTTGCAGTGTAACTTGTACGATAATTTGAAGTGCTTTAGGACGACGAAGAGCAGTTCTTTCTCTATCCATACACTTCATCCATTGCATAGCCCCTTTGAGCCTATGAATTCATTTCACATTAAACCCAGTTGGTGATCATCCCCCACACTAGGGCAAGGCAAGAAAAATCGAACCACTCAAGTAGCATAATTTACAATGCTAATAAAAATGGAGACTTTGTCAAAAAAAAAAGTGCAAAAAAATGGGGCATGAAAAAGCAGTATGCCTGGTAAAAGCAAGGCCAATACCCAAAGAAAAAATCAAATACTTGATGAAATGAGTCGTATCTCCAACAAGGTGGTACCCCAAAAAAAAAACTCAAATGTTGTGATGTTGCAATCAGTGGAGTTATGATGTGAAGAAAATCTTCGACGATGGAGAGGAAAAGTGGTGGAAATGTCAAGATGATTACCAACTTTGACCATCTAAACATTTTTTGAGCCTAATGATCCTTTCATTTCACAACTCATGAACCAAGCCTAAGTTACATCCCTTGCAAAGTCTCTTCAGATTAGGGCATTTGAATTAACGTAAGAGTTCATATGCTTAAAAGTATCGCTTGAAGAAGTACGAGTAAGATAATTACTGCCTCGTTTCATATGTTTCTTGACTTGAAAATCCCAAGACAGTTATGAAATGTCATTTTTCAACTAGCCTCGACTCAAAGAGTCCCTTTTGTTAAGCCATTGACCAAGCCCACATTACGGTCCCTCTTAAAGACCTCTCAGATTGGTGAGATCGTATCACTTGTGAGATTTCTTAGACCCTTGTTTTGCATGACGATGGTGAGATAAAGTGATTGACAAAATCTTGCATCAAAGGTCAGGATGAAATGGCCATTTTAATGAGGATGAGAGAAAAGTCCTTTCAGACCAAAGGATCCCTCATTTGACCCATTCATGACACTCATGTGTTCATAATGGAAATTAGGTGATGCAAGATTAATGGAAATCATCACGAACCTCCATTAAATTGATGCATGTTTATGATTACCAATGCATGTTGCCTCTCCTACGACCATGTTTTGTAGGAGACGCATCCACGAAGATCGGAGATGTTACCAGGTAAGTATATCTCTATCCATACCTTGAATATTTGTCATTGCACAGATATTCCCTTTTAAGCATACCGACACTCAATTGAGTTGTCCCCCAAAGATTTATCCCCAGATTCAATCTGATTAAGGCGACCGAAGAATGGTTCGGGTCCTAGCCAAGCAAAACCTTAGTCTAGGCGACCATAGAATGGTACAGGTCCTAGACAACATTTATTGCTCTAACAGGCGACCGTAGAATGGTACGGGTCCTGGAAAAGCAATTTCCTCATTCAGGCGACCGTAGAATGGTACAGGTCCTCGACAACACCTATTCCCTATTTTAGGCGACCGTAGAATGGTACGGGTCCTAAAAAGTGAATCCCTGTTTAGGCGACCGTAGAATGGTACGGGTCCTAGACAAAACCTATTTCCCTATTCAAGCGACCGTAGAATGGTATGGGTCCTGGAAGGTAAATCCCCATTTAGGCGACCGTAGAATGGTACGGGTCCTAGACACAATCAAACACTGTCATACTGGGCGACCGTAGAATGGTACGAGTCCTGGGAAAGCAGTCTCTTTACAAAGCCATGTTACTATTCTAGGCGACCATAAAATGGTACGGATCCTGGACATGTAACACCAACTATCTTGACTCACTCTACCCTCTTTGAAGGTAAGTTATTCCAGGTAAGTTCCTTTATCGTTTGCATTAGCATTTCCATGCATCATATAAGTTGCATAAAAAAAATGGAATTCATTTTCCAACAAAAATCATCCATTGCATATGCATAACCAAAATTTAGGTCTCAATTTGCCTTTGAAGGCAACCTCTACGAGCTCACCTTCAAAGAGGGGCAGCTGTTGACACATAAATTTTAACTATTTTTATTTGTTCGTTTGCATTAAGGTAACGATAATATTTAACTTATCTTTTAAAAAAAAGTTGTTAAAAAAAATATATTTTGTTATGGAAGGAGATTTTGAAAGATTTTAGGGTTTGGATAATGAAGCCTTATCAAAAGATAATCTTCAATGGTCGAGTGAGTCAGCTTGGAAGATTTTAACAGATGATTTTAGATTTTGGAGCCACTTTTTGGTTGAGCACATCTCGTCTTTCCGAAGGATAATCTTCAGCGATTGGGTTGTTATACAAATCTTGAGGGGGCAGAACAAACGGAGGCCTTTTTTTCTATAAATAATGAGTGCAGGCTTCGGAACTAGGCGGGGGCCTTCTCTTTGTCTTTCTTCGAAAGAAAACAAGAAAAGAAAAAGTCAAGAGAAGTTTTGCTTCTGCAGAGAGAGAGAGAGTGCAGGGGAGGGTCGAAAGGAAAGAGGAGAAAAGTCAAAAAAGGGGAGAAAAGATAAGGTACAGAGAGAAAGTGACGTGAGAGGAGACAGAGAGAAAGTGACGTTAGAGGAAATAGGAGGAGAGAGAAAGAAATAAAAAAAGGGAAGAAGAACTGTTCTTCTTCCCGATGGGCTAGACTGCTGTCTGCCCGCGCCCGCTGCCCTCCGGACATCGCCACCTCGCCCCACCGACGTCGCGCAGAACCGAAGCCCACTGCGGCCGCCGTCCATTGCCCGCTGCCGTAGCAATGACGTCCTTGCTGCCTTGCTACCGTCGCTCCATCGCCCGTAAGCTCGTGCTGCAGCTGCTATCCAGAGGCCGAGATTTGCCCACCGCCGTGCTCCGCTTGTTCCCTTTCGCCATCGCCGCCCTGATCTCACGTCGCCGCCATACCAGCGCTGCTATCACGCCAGATCCAGACGCCCGAGCACCAGCACCCCTCGCCGCGCCTCTATCGCTGCCAGAGCCGGACTCGAGCCGGACCGCTGCTCGTTCCAACCCGACACCCTTGCAGCACCCCTATTCACCGCACCCACCGCTGACGCCTGCGACATCGCCAGCCACCGTCTCCTGCAGCTCTGCCCCAACGACGACACCGGAGCCCCGCTGCTCCCGATCTGCGCAACCCGACGTCGGCAACCCGTGAGTACTGCCCCGACACCACTGAACCGCACGTTGCTCGAATCCTCTATACCCGCACCTGTTTAGAGCCCGACTTGCTGCCGACCCACGACGCCAAGATCAGGTCTGAGCTCCCACACGCCCGAGTGATGACCAACCGCGCTCGCATCTCCGGGCCTGCTCCTCTACCCAGCTCCGGCTGTGACGCCTCTACCCGCCAGTCTACTTGCTGCCGATTCCCCTCCCCAGCCCGGAGCTCCGATTGCGACGCCCTCCGACGATCAGAACCCGCTACCCGGAGATAAGCCGCACGAGCAAGCCGTGGGTGAAGAAAGCAGGAAAAGAAAAACAAAAAAAGAAAAGAAAGGGAAATTAGGTAGTTTTATTTTCTTTTTCTATTTACTTTATTTCTTTTAAATTTAGTGTTAATTACATGGATTTTGTAGGCATTATCCCGGGGTCTTCCCTAAAATTATTGTAATTACTGATTTGATCCATAAGATGTTGGATCATTTTTTAATTATATTAATTTTTGGGGTTTGTTGATAGTTTTTAAGTCTTTGAATCAATATAATTATTAATTTGATCCGTAAGAATTCGGATCAGATTTTTAGTTATTTTGAACTCTTTGTCGTGATAATTAGGGTTAGGATAATCGTTAATTTGACTGTGAGACAACGAGGTTATTTTTTCGATTATTTTGATCCTTTATTTGATTGGATGCCTTGATTAGTTTAGATTTAATATTTTGAAAAACCACTAAAAAATCCAAAAAATATTTGAATTAAGATTCAGTTTGTTTTAGAACATTTCTTGTTATCTTGCATATCTAGGATAGGGATTTCAGTTCGAAAAATATAAAAAAAATGCATTAATTTAGGATTTTAGTTGCATGTTTAATTACATGGCAATTTTAAATTTTGAAAAAAAATAAAAAATAAAAAATATCATGCATATGTCATGTAGAATTAGGGCATGCTCCGCACGTCATTGCATATTAGATAGATTGCATGTTAGATTAAGATAATGTCTTAGTTTAAATTAGGATTTAATGTGACTTAATCCTTAGTTTAAATTAGAGAGAATTTTAATCTAGCTAGATCATTTTTGCATTTTAAAAAAAAAGAAATATCAAATGCACGTCAGGCTAGGTCATTTAATAAATGTCGCGTGACGTATAACTCACATATTAAATTGCATGTTACATGTCACTTTAGTTGAAATAATTTTGTATGTCATTGCATTGTATGTCATTAGAATTAGGTCATTTATATTGCATTACTTCATGTCATATAGTTTAGGTCATGTAGTTAAAATGCATGTTTTTATGAAAAATTCTAATTTCATGTAGTTAAAATGCATGTTTGCTTTGTATGATGCAATTTATCTATTGAATGCTTGAACATTCGTGTGGTCACTCATTGCATGATAGTAATTTAGGTTAAAATAAATTCAAGCTGCCTGCAAAAACACTTTTAAAAATTAAAAAAGAAATGGTACCGAAAGGGCATTAGAAAATTCTAGTGTAATCAAGTCCCCGTACCCTTAGTCTCTGGTTCGTAGAAGTAAAGTAAATCTCCCGTTACTTTACTTGGGTTTCTAATCGACCCACCAAAAATAGATTAGTGGCGACTCCTGATTGAAAATCATTTGCATGTAAGAATTCAAACCTAAGTCCCGAATTGGTATGGGCTTGGGAGAGCTCGAGCTAAGCTTTAAAAACTTAGTAATCCATTAACCTAGTTTTAGGTGGTGAACCCGAAAAATTGGGTCGCGACAAAAGGAGACTGGGAATTTTTAGGTCAGCAATCTTGCATGTGATTCGTCTCGCCTTTGTCGTAAACATGACTTATATAATAAATCCATATATTATCGATGCATGGCTCGAGAAATTTCCCCAGCTTCCCCACCACTTATCCTTTGACATGTCATTGTGTGATCCTTCTGATTAGAGATCTTGATGGAGTATGAATTCAAGAATATCGAACACATCATTTAAAAAAAAAAAAATTGCTGAAGTTTGCCTCTTGCAGGATAAATCTTTGACACTTAAAGGATTTGTTCGTTTCGTAGAAAATATCACATTTTCAGGAAATATTTTCTAGAAAGTCACTTTCTTGGAAAATGACTATACTCCTCGAATTTTGAGTGGAAAATATTTTCCACCGTTCGTTAACTAATTTAATTATTTAGGAAAAATTATCAAAAAATTGAATTTTAATATTTTTAATTGACCAAAAAATTAGTTTTATTTTTTTATATTTTTAAAAATGAATTTTAAATTATTTCTATTTTTAAAAAATCCAAATTTTTATTATTTTATTTTTTTTATTTTTTTTTTTTTCTTTTTTCCTATTTCTTTTCCTTCCTCCTTCCTCCTCCTTCTTCCTCCTCCTTCCTCCACTGTCGCATGCCTGATGATGGCCGGTTGCCTGGCGGCCGACCAAGACACGGTCACCAAATCCGGCAAGCTCAAGGCTCGGCCAATCCAAGTGAGCCGCAAGCCTGCTAGATCTGGCGGTGAAGCTTAGGCTCCCGATCTAGGCAACCCGAGCTCCGCAGCTAGATCCAGCGAGTTGGCAACTTGCCTGAGCCCAGCGAGCCTCTGGCGAGCTCGATCGGGGCTCCGCCTCGCCAGCTTGGGACAAGGCTCGAGCTAACTCATGGCCGGCAACTGGCCAAGGCCAAGGAAGAAGATGAAAATGAAAGAAAGAAGAGAAAAAAAAAAAGAAAAGGAAAAAATATTAAAAACTCGATTTTAAAAAATTGAAAAATGAAAATGAAAGCATAAAAATAAAACGAAAATGTGTTTGGTGAAAAGAAGCAACATGGAAGAAGTTACGGAAAATGTCTTCCACTTTTGAAAAGTGGAAGACATTTTCCTCACTTTTAAATATTGTTTTTTCTAATAATGGAAAACATTTTCCTTGACTAGTTCATTTTCCGCGAAACGAACGCTGGAAAATCCGGAAAACATTTTTTTGAAAATCATTTTCCTTGCCTAAGTTGATTGAGATCGAGTCAAGCCACCTCTTAAGTATGTATCGACAGCAAGCTACAACTGAGATGGACCATGAAATTGAAAAGAAGTTGTTGATACGAAATGCATTCACGGTGATGCGGCAGAGGACATAAATAAAGTATGGCTTTATTTTAAAAATGCGCTGCTGCAATTTGCTCACTGCATATTCATGCTGTTGTGCTTCTTTGGCACTTGGACATAGGCAGCCTTCTGGCTTTGTTCTCTAATCTCTTTGGCACTTCTGTGGGTTTTTCTCATGTGTTGTTTTTCGTGTAATTATGCGTCTTGCGCATTCACTCTGCTGCAATTACAGAGGTCTCAAGTACCTATAGTTTCCTTACATGCTCAATTCATTCTCAGTGTCTTTGCCATCGAACTTCTTTGCACAAGTGACTTTCAAAAAGTATCGAGAGCATTGTTAGAATTTAATTAGTGCCCCTATCTCACGGTTTTCGTGTATTTCTAAACCAAGGATGTTGAAGTTCCACATGGCCGTTGGGAAGCAAAGTGTTGAACTACCGCAACTCTTATGATCCTAACAGTACAACATTCCCAACTTGAATGTTTCATGTGGTTCATGACAAAGGCAACAATTTCTGTGCTATTTTTGCAAGTTATGGTTTGGGAGGATGTTTTGTTTGGTACAGTTGATGGGAGATATCGATTTTCTCGGAAATTGATGTGTCTACCAATGAAAATGTTCTAATGCTGACACAATTGATAATGACATGTGACACCATGTCATATGCTTGTCTTTTCAGCTATCTAGGATCGTATGTCTGAAATAATGTCAAGGGATCCTAAAGGACATTCTTAGAGCTTTATTTATATTTGAAATTGCATTATCACCCCGCTTAACATAGACAGTTCTTACATATACAATCAAGTGGAAAACTATTGAAGCTTATTCGTGTTGAAGTGAGCGTCAAATCAACATAGATCATAGCTTCGATAGAGTGTAAGATTGTTTCCCAAGAGGTAGCGATCATTTAGGGAAAGCTAAAATCTTAGTCGATGCTCGCAAAGGTTGGTAGCCGAGAACTGTGTCTGCACTTCTTTATTTTTTTACGACACTCCTCTATATACAACCACAGGTACTCCAACCTGCCAAATTATGAACTGCAACAAAATTCTCGTGCATCATCAATTGAAACAGCGGGGTCGAGTCTTTTACGTTTCTAAGCTCAATTTTAGAATACCACAGACACTAAACTACTTTCACCGGAAGGTCTAAAGTATTTATGGACAATCTCCACGATGCCCTGGAACTTGTTTATCATTGTTGTTGCTGTGGTTATGCAATTATAAATGATGTCTCACAGTAGTATAAGAAAGGCCGGGAAAAGTATCAAAAAAAATTTATACTTATTGTATTTATACTAATTTCATCATAAACCTTATATTGATGTCAATTTAGTCCTAAACTTTTTGACATAGTGTCAATTCAGTTCTTCTAACTAATTTTGGCCAAATTATGCTAATGAGACACTGATCAGCTTATGTGGCACAATCGGCATTGACTGGACAACTTTTAATAATATTTATTAACCTCGCTAGATTCCTCGAGGGCGGTCTCACATTTGGCTAGCAAGGGTCAAGCCTTGCCAAGCCATTACCAATGCTTGAGCCCTCACAAGAGGCCATCGAGTCGAAGATTGGCCTTTGATGAGGGCTCAAGCCTCATCATCGCTAGGCAAGGCTCAACCTCATCGGATCGAGCAAGGTTGGGACTGGCCCATGGCGAGTGAATCTAGTGAGTCTCCACCCTTTCTAGATCTGACGAGGGCAAGTCTCACTAGCCAAGTGTGAGGTCACCCTAGTGACCCCTAGTGAGCTTAGTAGAGATTGGGTCAGCCTTGCTAGTGGCAAGTGAGGATTGCCAGAAGGCAACAAGGTCCCTCACCTGTAGCTGGTCACTAAGAGGAAGAAGGAAGGGAAGAAAAAAAGGGAGAAAAAAAGAAGGAAAAAAGGAAATAAATAATTAAGATAATATTAAAATATTATAAAAATTTATTCACATCAAGGCCAATTGTGCCACATAGGCCGACCGGTGTCCATGTTTGCAATATTTGACCAAAATTAGCCAAAAAAACTAAATTGCATTAGATCGAAAAATTTAGGACTAATGGTATTATGTTAAAATATTTACGACTAAATTGGCATAATTAAGATTGCGTTTGGTCATCTGAACATTTTTGTTGAATAAGATAATGTTGGATAAGAAAAGGATAGGATATGATTTTAAATCACTCTAATGTTTGTTGATCTAGATGAATATTTGATTTGCAAGATTAAAATTTATGAATCAATCATGAAAGTTCTAAAAATTATTCATCCTTCCTCAATCTGCCATCCATGTCAGACACCTTCTCTTCCCAATGGATTTTGCCATGCTCTACTACTGACTTCACCGCTTCAAGTGATGCGGTTGAGGAGCTCTGTCGTGCCAGCTACTGCCTCCATGGATCATCTTCTTTGTGAAGGAGGCCCCGAGCTTTCATCAAGATCACGAAACTCCCCGCCAGGATGGAGTTGAGCGACAATAGGAGGCAATGAAGAGTGTGGCCATGGAACTTGAGGACGCACCAGCGAGAAAGGCGCAGCCAGCAGGACCAAAAGGCACAGATACAATGAAAATTGACCTAGATGGTTGAGGCTTTCCAGAACGAATTCTTCAACAACATTGGAGAGACAATTGACTAGCAAGAATGGTCTTGCTAGGGAATTCAACGGGAAAACCTGTAAGGAGTAAATAAAGTAGTGGGCTCCTTAGGAAGTGCTTGATTTGCTGAGATTGTTGGAGTTGCTATAGTTATCGTCAACAATTGCTGGCTGGTCACTGGGAGATTGTGAGGACGCTTTGTTGGTGCATATGGAGAGAGGAGCCAACAAGCTCCGGCACCACTTTCCCGAGTGGCCGAAGGTGGGGCCAGGTCATTGCCAGTGGGATGAGCAGTGGCAATTGAAGTTTGATGATCATGGTGCTTGACAAAAAAGAGGAAGGGCGATCACCGAGCGCAAAAATGGGAAAAGAAGACGTGATTGTTTATCAATTTTTGAAATTTCACATATGTTATCTAGGTCTCTCCCACCCTCAAGGTGGGATTTTTTTATCCAGACTACATCTGGGCTATATCCATATTGTGTGTCACTCCCAATACCGGATATGATGAAAGTTATCCCATCTGATGTTGTATCCAGCCCACCAAATACTACCTAAAAGGATTAGGACTAAATTGGCACCAATAGAATGAGTTTAGATTTTTTTTCTTTTTGACACTTCTCTCAAGAAAAATTGGCATTCATATAGAAATGCAACTAAGTAAACACATATTGTCCCTTTGATAGATTTTCAGATGTTTCCCTAGGAGATAAGACGCTGTCCTTGAAGGCAAGCCGAAATCAAGGTCAGTGCTTGCTTTAGTTCTTTGGTTGGAACAGTGTGACCAGCTATGACTGTAGATAATGTCACCCCTTTCTATCCAACTACATATCCTCTCACCTGCCAAATGATGCAAAGTGACTAAGAAAAATATGTATCCTCAATTGTGTCACGCCTTGATCCTCGATTGCGTGCCCATCCCTCACCTAGTCAATTAATAGTGACATCCCAGGACGCGTCGCTGACCCATTTACATTTTAATACGTATGTGGAAGCAGACAATAATCCACAGACAATAAAATATTGGATAGAAGAGTAGGCCATAATTTTCACAACATGAAAACACATAATCGCACTTTTATATAAGGCAAACTATAGCATCATATAATACTATTCACAAGTCTAATCAACTATACGTCCGATCAAAACCCAAAGTTTGCAAAATAGGATGGGATCTCAGTCCTCATCCGGGTTGTACTCAGGATGCTCCTCGAGGTCATCCTCCTCCGACTCCTCTTCACCTAAGCTTGTTTTCTTCCAACTCCTCTTCTTCTTCTAGCTCGTCATCAGGGGCATCCAATAAGTAGTTCTCCTCCGGTTCGTCTTCGAGTTCTTCTCCTTCAAAATTTTCCTCAGGCTCGTTCTCAGCTTCCTCAATTATAGGCTCCACCTCTGGCCATCCCCAATCCTGATCCTCCTCCTGTCACTCCTCTTGTCTGACTATCTCTTCCTCTTCTGGCATGCTCCAATTGGACCCTCCTACTGAGTATACAGGTGACTCAGTATTGCTCTCGAGCTTCGAGTCTTTTGCATCCACTACCGACCCATCTTTGTGATCGGCTGTCCCTTTCCCGAATGCCTCCTCCAGGACAAACATAGGCACATCTGTTTTCGGCATGGGACCCTCCCTTCGCCCATCATAGTACTCATGATACCATGATCGATATTTGTGGGGCCTCAGGACATCTATTCCCACGTCAACCCAGACGGTCAACTTAACTAGGACATACTCCAGTCCTTCAGGACGAGGATGAATCGGGAAGTGAGTCTCCATCTCTGTGACTTCCACTAGAACACCAAAATGCCTAGGAGGACGAGGAGGTGGAGGTGCTGCCATCTAGGGGCCTAAAATGGTTATACAATAACCACTGAGACCACGTCTCAGCAAGTTTTACCCCATAAGACTCGATTAGTAAACCAATACGCTAATGGGGTTGCCATGCATGCACGGGTCAGAGGACTTACCATAGCCTCAGATTCCACTTACATATGAGCACAATTCAATAGGCACCCAAACAATCACATCACAGATTGATATCTCGATCAATCGATCTAGTCGATTACATGTCAGTCAGACCATCTCTAGGTTAGTTCACTTCTCACTATATAACCTCCAGTAGTACACTTGATCACAGAGTTACATTAATGTTCTCGGGCGTCGTTTTTGCCAAGGTGACGTACAATAAACACTTTATGTGTATGCTCTCGGGCGTCGTTTTTGCTGGGGTGATAAATTTGATCACAGAGCCACCATAAACAATTTACTATGCTCTCGGGCGTCGTTTTCACCAGGGTGATATATTTGATCACAGAGCCACGTGCTACATAATTCATTCTCAACTTGATAATACCCGATATTATCGTACCTGATTGGTCTTAGCCAATAGTATATTTAATTCATTCTCACGACTTTTTCCACCTTATAGCTCATCAAAGCATTATTGACGCTATATACTCGTACTCGGCCATCTACCACTCAATCACTCAATTTCCATTCAATTTAGAATAAATTCTTGAGATATCACAAACAATTTAATTTAGCACAACATAGAGCTCAAATAAATAAACGAACTGCACCGCGACAATTAGCACAAAATTCCGATCGTCGGCTATCCTAACATTATTTCCGAAAAATAAATAATTAATTAAATTAATTTCGAAAATTAATAATTAAATACTAAAAATCTAATTTAGGCCCGTAACACCTAATTGAAGCCCGAGATGGGTTGGGAAAAATCCTGAGATGAATTCAATAAATAATATAGGCTATCATCTAACTAATTACACTAGTCAAATGCCTAACATGCATCATAATTAATTAATAATCACTAATCTACTTTAATCTAACCATCTAATCCTACTTAATTAACACTAATCAATCCTGAAGCATAATTAGCAAACTAAGCAAGGATTAGTGAGCTAAACTCACCCGTTTAACAATCCACTCGAATTGAAACGTCAGGAACGCCATGGGGGACGTTTAACTCCAAAGCAGGCCTCGGATTCGGGACCCGAAACACCTCAAAAGCGGGCTTGCAAGATGGCTAGAAACCCACTTGCTGAGCTGCTGATCTTGCTGCAAAACAGAGGGGAAAGAGGTTGGTTGGGGTGGCAAAGGGTTTGGGAAGGACAACGGGGTGGTTCGAGTCCAAACCGGTGGCTCACAACGGCTGAACGGGCTACAACACGAGCCAAAGGAGCTGCTAGGTGCATGGCAGGGGTGGTTGGACGTCGAGGCAAGCTACTGGATGAAGAGGGGCAAACGGTGATGGCGGCGTGGATGGTGGCGATGGCTTGGCGTGCGACGGTTGCTACTCTCTCTTCCTTGCTAGCTGGTGGTCGCACAAACTGAGGGAGAGAGGAGAGAATGGAGGTGGACGGTGGAGTAGAGATAGGACAAGGGGGACAGAGAGGTGGAGGGCCCCCTTGGCTTGATTTTTTTCCAAACTTGGTCTTCAAGTTTCATTCTAGGCCAAACATATCTTCTTGGCTCACATTGAACCACCAACACACAACCCACAACCTCTCTTTTGGTCCATTTGGCTAGGGGGAAGGGGGAAGCTACGAATTTTGTACCAATTGGCTTCAATTGAACTCCTCAAGTCACTTGATTCAACCTCAATTGACTGCAATAAATTCAAATGGGTCATCCATCGATTACCCTGGCATTTTTCATCACCCATGTATCCATCATGCATCCAAATTTTGCTAACAAAAGTGATCTCCGACTTTTCCTGCTCAAAAACGATTGGCGACAACTTTTTTCCCAAAAAGTGTCAGGTGTCAGAAAAATCTTCTGAAATTGAGTCGTGGGTTTTAGAATTTATTATGACATAACAGAATCTTCAATTTCTAAATTCAGACTTGAATTGGCAGTTAATTTCCATTCGGCGCGTTTTTAGCGTGGCCTAGACTACCAGGTAGTTTTCAAAACTTTTTTAAGGCAAATGACCCGTGGTCAATTTTCTTCGAGCCACTATGAACCCACTTGACTCAATGTCGACTCTCGATTGTCGTGAAAATCTCGATGATTCAATTATGGACACAGGGTACTAAAACGACAGCAAAATTAGATTAGTGTCGGTTGACGAGAATTTTCCAATTTAGTGGAGTCATCCACGATCGGCCACACATCTCAATCAAACAGGCCTATCTCTAATCTCAAATCAATTTTTAATTGTGCCGTAATGGCCTCTAAAGATAAGCATGGTCGAGAAGCCGATTTCTAGTCGAATTTTCAAGTATATTTGCTTTAAAGTCTTTAATAGATTTCCTAGATAGTCTAGTTATCTCGATAGTGATCAGCTTTGAGAATAGCCCTATAGACACGTCAATGAAATACCCGATTAATTAAGTAGAAAACAAGGATGAAATACTGGGATGTCACAAATTGAGATAGCAAATTGTCTCTCATATGTGTCTTACCTCGCTGTTGGAATGCCATGGACGCCACGGTGTTTCAACCGGAACGTCTAAGGCATTTATGGAAAATCATCGAAACTCGCCCATCAATGCCTCCACTATGCTTATGGCTATGCAATTAGAAAATGATGCTTCATACTTGGTTAGGAAAGACTGGTAATATCTATCTTTAAGTCAATGAATTTGATGTGGCTGGAGGCATGCAAAAGGGAAAAAAAAATACACATTGAAGATATTGACTTGGGAAACCATATGTGTCAACGCAATTTTATATTTCAATCTCAATTTTCTTCAGCTTTATAGTGATGGTATCATCCACACTTTATGTTGTTATGATGTTATGAATTTAGAGTTCGCAATTTATTTTGGGGCTTACGTGCAAGAGAACCATTGTCTAGGTTTGCATGTAAAGCTACTTGGAATAGAAAAAGTGAATGGCATAAGTGAGCGGATGACTAGTTCTCTAATATTTTCCAAAAGATTAAATTTATTACTAGCTATTTCAATTGGCTTTTACCTTATATTTTTCACGTACATCTATGAAATGATGATAGGAGAGAGAACTTATCATTAGTTTTCAATCTTGAACAATACGGTTCGCGCAAGATTTATAACACAAACATCTATATTTTTCGGTGTAAATTAGGCCATTCTCAACTTGATTTCAGATATTCTAATCGTTTCAATTCGTCCAATCTAATGTAAATTTCTCCCGCGTAATATTCTTTTTATCTTGGCTTACATCCATTGAAAGGTTGGAATTGATCACTTACAAAACCAAATGAGTTGGATTTAGGTCCTAATTAGGGCTGTTAAAATGTGCGAGTCGAGTTAGGTTTGTATTGGGTCGAAAATGGTTCAATATCGACTCATTTAATCTGTTTTGACCCATTTATATGTAATACGAATCCAGTAACTCATATTTGACCCAACTCATACCCCCTCATTAGTAAAATGCATAGACATTTAAAAAGAAGTACTTTTATGCTATGCATGTAATGTGTATGAAAAAAAATTATTGATAGTTATATAAGGTTTTGAATGATTTTCAACTTATTTGCGACTTTTTTATTACAACTTTTTCAAGCTTCACAATGAATTATCCAACATCTCTTAAAACAATAAGTCAATAAATATTTTTACGATTTTTTAAAGCTTGAAAGATCATAAATCTTTTATTATGCTTTAATTTTGAGAAAAAAAAAGTAGAAAATCATTAGTAAATGATAAAACTGGAAAATCGGTTCAACTGAGATATGTGGCCGATCGTGGGTGACTCCACTAAATTGGAAAATTCTCATCGACTGGCACTAATTTGATTTTATTGTCGTTTTGATACCCTATGTCCGTAATTGAATCCTTGAGATTTTCACGACAATCAAGAGTCGCCAATGTGTCGAGTGGGTTCAATGTGGCTTGAAGAAAATCGATCACGGGTCATTTGCCCTAAAAAGTTCTGAAAACTACCCAGTAGCCTAGGTCCGATTTTAGAAATTGAAGATTTTGCCATGTCACAATAAATTCTAGGACCCACGACTTAGTCTCAGAAGATTTTTCTCCCAATCGAGACTTTTTGGGAAAAAGTCATTTTAAGACCCTTTTTGGTCAGAAATGGCCGGGGATTGTTTTTTATTTCAAATTTGGGAAGCAAGGTGGATCCATGGGCGAGGAAAAATGTCAATTGAAGCATTGAGGTATCAAATTAAATTATGAGGGCCAAATGAGGATGAATTGAACAAGATTAAGCAACCATTTGAAATCAATTGCTTACAAATTCGTGTGCCCCCTTCCCCTAGCCATTTTGGACCAATTCACATGTCTAAGAGGAGGCCTTGGTAGCCTAAAGATAGCCAAGGGATGTTGGCTTGTTGGACAAGCCTAGAGGGGGCACATTTTGGTGGAAAATTTGGCCAAAGGACCCCACCAAGGCAAGACTTGCCCCACACTCCCATCCTCCCTCATTGCCGTCCACCCCATCTCTCTCTCCCTCCTTGCTTGTGCAAAACCAGCAACCACCAGAGGAGAAGTCGGAGCCGCTAGTCATGCTAGCCAGCCACCGTCGCACGTCCACGCCATTATCACCCTTCACACCCCCGCTTGCGCGCACCACCAGCCGCACGCCGGCCGCCCCTGATTGCCTCCTGCTTCGCCGTCCAGCTCGCTGTTTCACAGTTGTGAGGGGCTGTGGAAGCTCGCCAGAGCCCGTTCAACCACCGTAGACTGCCAACCTAGCTTGTTTTCTTCTATTTTCCAGCTAAGAACAACAAGGGTTTTTGTGGGTTTCCCGCTGCCTTGCGAGACCGTTTTGAGGTGTTTCCGGGCCTCGGACCCTAGGCCCGCTTTAGAGAAAAACGTCTCCTGCGACGTTTCCAACTTTTCGATCTAAACGGATTGTTAAACGGGTGAGTTTAGCTCACTAATTCCTCATTAGTATGCTAATGATGCTTAAGGGTTGATTAATGTTAATTAAGCATGATTAGGTGGTTAGATTAGTTTAGAACAATTAAATTAGTGACTTAATGATGCATATTAGGCAGTTAGACTTAGTCATTAGTAAGTAGAGAGGTCCTAGTATTTATTGAATGAGTCTTGATAATTTTCCGAGCTCGTCTTGGCCTCCAATCAGGCATTACGGGCCTAAATTGGATTTATTGTAATTATTTAATAATTTTCAAAATTAATGAATTAATTATTTATTTATTTTCCGGAAATTAGGCAAGGATAGCTAACAATCGGAATTTTATACTGATCATTGTGGTGCAATCTATTTATTTATTTGAGTATTGGTTTGTGCTGAATTGAATTAATTGTGAATTTTAGGATTTTATTCTTAAGTTGTTCAATTTCAATAATTGATTGGAAATGACAGAGCGTGAGTCTACAGCGCCATTGATATTTTAATAGACTATATAAAGTGGTGTGAAAGAAAGTTGTATGACGTGGCTCGGTGACCAGATAGGTCGCCTTGGCATATCGGTCGCCTTAGAGAATGCACGTGAATCGTTGAGTATATACATCACCTGGATAGCATGTGGTTCGGTGATTAAGTACATCGCCTTGGCGTATAAGTCGCCTTAGAGAATGCACAGGACTTGGTGATTAGATATGTCGCTTTTGAGAATACACGTGGCTCGGTGATTAAATATATTGCCTTTGCGTATAAGTCGCCTTAGAGAATGCACGTGGCTCGGCGACTAGGTATACTATCTTATAAAATGAATAGTATGAATTAAAATGACCGGGAAATGGTCTAATTAACATGTAATTGATTAGGTTGATTGATCGATGATGTGATCTGATTTGGTGATGTGATGTGGTTCCTGTATATTTGATATATACTAACTTGCAGGAATGGAACTGAGGCCAAGGTAAGTCCTTTGACTCATGTCGTGCTTAGGCAGCCCTAGAGTGTATTGGCGTCTTAATTGGGTCTTAGGGGGGGTAGAACTAGCTGAGACGTAGTCTCATCTTGATTGTGGAACAATATTTTTGGTCCCTAGATGGCCGCACCTCTACCTCCTCGTCCTCCTATGTATTTCGGTATACCCGAGGAAGTCATCGAGATAGAAACTCACTTTCTGATTCACCCTCACCCTAAAGGACTAGAGTACGTTTTGGTTTAGTCGACCGTCTGGGTTAATGTGGGTAAGGACGCCCTGAGGCCCCACGAGTGCCTGTCGTGGTATCGTGAGTATCATGATGGGCGAAGGGAGGGTCCCATGCTAGAAAGTGATGTGCCTATGTTCGTCCTTGAGGAAGCATTCGGGAAGGGGACGATTGATCATAAGGATGGGTTAGTGGTGGATGCACAAGACCCTAAACTCATGAGTGATCACGACTCTCCAGAACCATCAGTAGTGGACTCCAGCTGGAGCATGCCGAAAGAAGAAGTCGACTAAGAGGAGGCATACCCCAAAAAGAACTGGGAGGAGGAACTTGAAGAGGAGGAACCGGAGGAGGATTACCTATTGGATGACCCTGATGAGGAGCCAGATGAAGAAGGTTCGGAAGAAGAGGATGATCCAGAGGAGGATCCTGAGTATGACCCAGATGAGGACTAAGATCCCTCCTGTTTGCAAACCTAGGTCGAGAACTGATATGTGATAGTTCTGCCTTTATCGAATAATATTGTAATATATAATATGTGGTTTGCCTTGTATAAAAGTGTGGTTATGGTTTTCAGATGTGAAAAATATGGCCCTACTTTTCTATCCCAATTGTTTTATTGTCTATGGATTTATTTATATGCTTCCGCATGCGTATTAAAATAAAAGGGTCGGCGATGCATCCTAGGACGTCGCTATTAATCAACCAAGAGAGTGATGGGCACGCGTTCGAGGATCGGGGCGTGACAAAAAAACTCTCGGAAACAAAATTTCTACTCTTCGTTACTACCGCTCATCTTAATAAATTTGTCAGGTTAGTTTAATTTAGAATGATTAACATGAAATCATATCCGACATGGAGAAATAAGCAGTCAACATTTATATACTTCTGTGCACGAGTGGAGCATGTGTATGCCTTGTAAGTGGCTAGTGTGTGAATGTGTGCACACGACGTGTGCACGTGCACGAAAATCTATTCGTTACAAGACATTTAAATGGGGAAAAACTAATAAATTCATAATTACCTTAAAAGTTAGAATTTAACTTGATGTGATTTGAAAATTGCATTTTCGCTAGCAAATTAAATTTACTAATATCAAATAGTGGGTCAGGCACAAATTATCTATTTGTGACTTTCGCAGTTTTGTGACTAGGAAGAATGTCTTAGGGATGCAGTCATTGTCGAGAATGACTCGTGAGAATATCTCAGACATTGGTCTTCTCAATTATGTAGTAATTTAAATCTCAAAAGGCTATGTTATTTTTCTTTTAAAAAAAATTGTATTCATTACTCAAATAGACATATAAGAAGTGCATAGTTTTTGTGATACAACAAATTAAAACAGAGCAAGAATAATGAAAAGTAAAGCCAAATCTAGAAAATAAGAAGGATCAACTGAGAACCGACAAAGTTAAACATACTCTTATTCCACAAAAATAGATCTATCGAGCAAAATAATTGACGGCTAATCACGAGATCTCGTTTTTGTTAGCAATAAACGCAAGTCGGAAATTCTTTCTCTAATTATTACAATGTTATCAATTGGTGGTGCGCATCTAAATTTGGCTTCCCCTGCACCGTCGCCCGTATGGAATGTCTCCCTCTCTCTTCTCCGTCTATGTTAACATTACATAGGTCAACTTTTTCTACGTTGAAATAATTGCACCCGTTGCAATTGGGACCCAATTGGATTTCGGAAAATGCTCCTGTGGGGCTTTAAAAGTTAAAGACCTTTCTTTTCGTAAGTGGCGAGCACTGAATCTAGATTCTGTCCACTATATTGAGCATATCAAAAATAGCATTGTTTGCTATGTGCTCCGTTAAACCTTTCTTTTTTTTCTTTTTCCTTTTTTTAATGCTAACCATGGGCATGATGTCACCCATTTTGTCTAAGAAACAAAGATGGACCAACCATTCCTTTGGCGCTGGTGATTACCAAATCGAGCATAGACAATTCGTCATTTTGGAGGTCCTCCCAGATCAAACCACCAAAGATAATTAATCCATGTACAACTAGCAATCTCATTGAATTAATGTTAACATAATATTCCACACCCTCATCAAATATGAGATTACTTATGAAAAGCCTAACGTCCTAAATAAGTGTGAACTTTGCATTTGTGGGACTTTGTGAAATTGTTCTAAAAATTTAAACTATTATTTTATTCCAACAGCATCTTCTAGGTTAAATAGCTTGAACTTTAATATTTAGATATCAAATCTCACGTTTTTGTACCAAAAGTACCCTTGCATGGCTGGGCAATCCCACAGGAGGGGCAGCCGACCCTTGCTTGTTCGTGTCATTATCATGAAAATTTTCTTTAAATTTTATTGTAACACAATATGAAACTAAGAAATGGTTAAGGAAAAGGGGAAAAATTACTGATGTGGAGCAAACTGTTTAAACATGACTTGAGATATGTTAAAAAAAAAAAACATGACTTGAGATAGAACACACTACTTTGTACTGTGGGCTGATTATATAAAACCAACCATGTAAACGTGTCATTATCAAGATTAAACGGGTCTTTAGAGTTCGGTGCATGCTCTATTGCTCCCTCTAAATTTACCTCTAGATTAAACAGGCAATATCATCCATGTCTGTCGCACACTACCTATTTCGTGGGGAGATGCCTGCACTGGGAAACACGGGCACGTGGGATTCCACAGCCATTGGAGAGCAACTTGCGATCAAGATTGTAACCTGTAAGGACCAACCTCTGAGCCTGTGGGATTCGTACCGGAAACGTCTCATCTATCTATCAAAGCCAAAACGATAAAGAAAACTTAACTGGTGTGGGATTGCTCTGAGACAGACGTCCATGTCATGCCGACTCCCTTGAACGTGGGAGTTGCTGTTGCTTCAGCCACAATGAGAAATGTCAAGTTGCATGGGACATGCAAATTTTTCTACAACAAGCTCTCATGCCGACTATGGCAAGCAGAGAATATACTCTCTTCCACCTACATTCCCCTCCAACGTCCACCCAAGAGAGAATTTTTGGGAACATAATCATGGCACTTCGCTGGATATTCGCGTATCATAGTGAGCTTGTAGTGCTAGGTATCAATGGTGGACCGAGAATCTTGAGTTGGAGAGCAAGATGAAAAAATTTAATTTGGAAATAAGGAAAAGAAGAAGAAGGTAATTTCCAATAAAATTATTGTACCATTGGCAAAACTTGAATTGGTAGCCCGCTCTCCTTTTTATGGCAACCCTTAGTAAATCTTTTAGCAAAAACTTTGGTATTCTGGCATCATGCCATCCGCACGCATGATGGGACTGAAACTCAAGCTACAGTGTAGCTTTTGTTCCATTTTAAGTTTTACTATCAAATTGCTAAATTGAATAATACTTGATAGTTGACTAATATACCGGTTTGGGATTTTATTTTCCATTTGTCATAGTTACACAATGTTTGTGGTTTTTTGTGGTATTAATCTAATTTAACAGAATGTATATTTATCATAAATATATCGGTTTAGGGTTTTTGGCAGTCGAACAAATTAGTGTGGGATAAATTTGTTATAAGTGTACTAGTTTGGGTTTTTTGTGGTTGTTTGGAGTAAATTTATCACACATGTATCGGTTTTGGATTTTTCAGGTTATTAACCATCTTTCTAATTTACCAAGTTCTCTTACCTCTAATAAAATATTCTCCTTTTTTTTTATGAACTTTTATTCTAATTTCTTTACCACTTCTAGAATTTAGAAAGAATCGATCAGAGACGAACTGATGATTTGTGGTACCAGGTCACAAGCTTGAGGCAATGAGAACTTTTATTCACTTGATCATGCTGTACAAGCTCAGACAAATTAAAAACATACAAAAAAATCATCTGAAAGTATAATATTGAAAAAAGTTACATCCAATGATGCCGCAAACTTCCCTTCGGAATTTAATGGAGAAGAATGGAAAGAATAAAAGAAGTCCATAGAATGCCTATACACAAAAACAATCAAAGAATGGATGACGTGTCCCCTAAGAATCTTCAAGACTGTAGAAATATTCCACGACTAGCATCGTTTCAAGTTCGTGGAATTATGTCCATGTGGCGACCTCGCATGACGAAGTTGTCTCTCATTTGAAAGGAGCTTGGCGAACCTGAAACCAAATTGGATAATCGCACTTAAGTAACTCGACCGGACAACTAATAAACCCTAAACCTTTAAATACATGAAAGGATTTGATTTCATTGTTCTAATAGTTCAATACCTTCTAAGGGCCTCTTCATTAGTCTCCAATTTACATGCATTGTATTGACCTGTCTCCGAATCCACCTTCGAAACCGGCTTCTTCAATAGTGCTTCACCAGTTTTGACTAACTCGTTTAGATTTTTCTTTGTAGCGATATCGACAGATGCCGCTGAACCACTTAATGTGTCGTCCTGTAAGTTTCATTTACAAGAATAAATATACAATGTGTCGGCTACAGCTAGGAAATCCTCGATGAGGACATCAAGGTCAATGTTTTGCAAGTGAAATTCGAGAATCTTAATTCTATTATACCTGGATTCGGAGGTAGTTGGCTTCAAGGTGTAATGCCTGGAAGACCGCAGAGAGGTGGAAATCGACCATATCGGCGCTCGCTTGCATGAACACATCGACCAACGGGCTCCCACCATTGCTACTTAACCAGCCCAGCACTCCCCATTTGGCAGCTTCCCTTGCGTCGTACTTCCCTTCGACTTTTTGCGATCCTGTCCCGAGTGATATGACCAGAAACCTTCTGTAATCCATCGGCTTTATGGGGAAGAAATCCGAGCTTCCTCCCGTGATCTCCTTCGTCACTTCCCCCATCGCAACCAAGGTCTATTTTGAGCAACGTCAAATTAATGATTTAATACTATGTATCGTCAAGTCACGATCCACATTAAACAACAATAGGGAAAATTAGCTTTGCATACCGGGTTGTTTGCAGCTACGCCGCCATCTATGAGGTTGAATTCTCTGATTTTTCCCGTGGAGTCCTGGGTCTCAAAGTAATGAGCTGGGAGATAAGTTGGTGCTGCTGAGGTTGAGATGCATATGTCCGAGAGAAAGGCGTTTATGCTTGGCTTTCTCTTTACCTGCTTATTTATCCAGAATTAAAAAAGCATATTGTCGCGACCCAATTTTTCGGGTTCACCGCCTAAAACTAGGTTAATGGATTATTAAGTCTTTAAGCTTAGCTCGGGCTCTCCCAAGCCCATACCAATTCGCAACTTAGGTTTGAATTCTTAACATGTAAATGATTTTCAATCAGGAGTCGCCACTAATCTATTTTTGGTGGGTCGATTAGAAACCCAAGTGAAGTAACGGGAGATTTACTTCACTCCTACGAACCAGAGATTTATGAGTTCGGGGACTTGGTTACACTAGACTATCATAGTGCCCTTTCGGTACCTTTTATTTCATTTTCAAAAAAATGTTTGGCAATTCAATTGATTTTAATTTAACTTTCTAACATGTGAGGTGTTCATGCAGGTACGCAAGCCACCAATTTAACACCCAAGAAAGCAATTAAATAATGCGGGACTTACCTCCAAAGCTACGAAAGATGCGATGTTAAATTAAAATTCACATCAGCAACCCTAGATATGATTTCTAATTAACACGCAATTTCAATTTTTGTTTTCACTTTATTTAATGAAAATCATGCGATGCATGCTAATAATCTAATATGACATGGCGGCATGACCTAAACTATATGACATGAAGAAATGCAATAATTAAATGCAATCTAAATGACATAATTCTAATGACATGCAATGCAATGCAATAATATACAAAATTATCACATGCAGCATACAATTTAGTATGTGAGTTATATGTCATGCGACATTTATTAAATGACTTAGTCTAATGACGAGGAAGTTTTAATTAAATGAACTTAATAAAAACTAAATGACGTGCGTTTGATATTTCTATTTAAAAATGCAAAAATGATCTAACTAGATTAAAATTCTATCTAATTTAAACTAAGGATTAAGTCATATTAAATCCTAATTTAAACTAAGATATTATCTTAATCTACCGTGCAATTTATCTAATATGCGATGACGTGCAAAGAACGCCTTAATTCAACATGATATATGCATGATGATTTTTTGTGTTTTTTTTTTATTAATTTCGAAATTAAAATTTTCACATGCAATTCAAATAATGATGAAACTAACATCCTAAATGAATGCGCTTTCTTTTTTTGGATTTTTTATTTAAAAATTTGTAATAAGATTGCAATCCTAAATATGCAAGATGACAACAAACCTAATCCTAAGTGAGATTTTTTATTTTTTATTTTACAAAAATAAGATTTGACTCAACCAACTTGACGATAGCAAATCAAACAAAAGATAAGATTGATATCCAAAAATTGACGAACCATATCTCGCGCATGAGATCGGGTTAGCCAATTTTAAATTAAATCGCGAATCGAATCTCGGGCTTGAGATTGGATTGTCAATTTTTGTAAGGGATTGCGAGTCGGATTTCGGGCGCGAAAATCGGACTGTCAATCTCTAGCTTGAGGGACTATTTCATGTTGGAATATCAATAATATACCAAGGAACAATTCCACTAAAACAGAATATTAAAGAAATAATGAAAAATAATAAAAGAAAACTACCTAATCTGATTTTCCTTTTTTTTTCTTTTGTTGTTTTTCCTTCCTTTCCACGCACGGCTGTGGATCTCCAAGGGGAGCCGGCTGATCAGTCCGGCGAAGGGGATCCGGCGAGGGCGGCTGCAGGCGACGCGGGGACGTGAAGCGCGACTACTGGGCGACACGAACGAGGCACCTAGTCGTCGAGTCACCGATCTGCTGCTCGTAAAGATTCGAGCAGCAGGGGGAGCGGAGCAATGGCGAGATCGGGTACGTCTGGGGGCTCCGGGTGCGGGAGTCGCGGATCGAGCAGGACCAGCGTTGGGCGGATCGGCGTCGGCAGAAGCTCCGGGCAGCAGGGCACAGGGATTCGGCGGTAGCGTCGAATCGCGAGGTTGAAGCCGAGGTTGGGCGAGGCGTGGCGTCGGGTCGTCGCCGCGAAGGCGCGTTGGAGGCTAGCGTCGCGGTGCCGGTGCAACGCACGGTCGGCGCGTCGGGGTCTTCGCGAGTTGCAGCGGCGGCGGGTGAGGAGTGGCTCCGGCGTCACGAACCAGCGCGGATTGGAGATGAGGCGGAGCACGCGGATTGGCGAGGCAGCGGCAGAAACCTGGCTAAAAGCGCCGGTGACAGGGCCGGCGTGGGTGCTCGCGGATGGACACTCCAAAAGGAGGGTGAGCGGCGATGGCTCCGGTGTCGTCGGATCTTGGCTGAAAACAAAATTGCAGAAGTGGGGAAGTGGATTTGGGGAAGATGATGAACAGTAAAGGTCAAATCAACCTTTACTGTTTCGGCCGCTTCCCCCTCAAACTCACTTCTCTCTTTTACTTTTTCCTTGTGTACTTTCTGCAGGAAAATTTTCTTTCTCTTTCTCTTTTCTTTTCTGAATTTTTTTCTCTAGAGAAAACCCCCCACGGATGGCTTCTCTCTTCTCTTTCACTTTTTACTTCTTTCTCTTCTTTTCCTTTGAACCGAGAGAAAAAACCCCCTTTCACTTTTTCTGAATTTTTTTTCAAAAGAAGCTCTCCCCTCATCTCCACATACCCGATTGCTTTTTATAGGTGAAAATAGGTAATCTTCGTAGAATATTTTATCTTGTTTTTTCAATATACACGAAGATAATCTATAACCTCCCGATCACCCAAAATCTTCTTATTTTCCTTATCTCTTGAATATCTCTAATGATTTTATTGCCTATTGATAAAGATGAGATTGCAATGCGGTTTTCTCAATCTTAAAAAAAAATCATCAGAATATTGCATCAAATTTCAATTTTTCACAAGATAATTGATTTAAAAAACAATGGGCTTGGGCTAATTTGCTCATTTCATGGGCTTAGTCCGACCTGCCAATTTAAAACCCGAAAACACCAATTCGACCCATTCGCCACCGGTCCAAGTAAATAAAATGCAAAATATGCAAACTAAATGTAGCTATGCAATTAATATTTTTTTTCAGGGATAAAATTAACCCCTAATTTTTTATGCAATAAATGACTAAATGGATCGCCAAAATTTAGGTGTCAACACATATCTATTTAATTACTTTTCTACATGTAACACGCAAGAAACAATATTTAAAAAAAAGCGAGTTATATTTCAGGGACAAGAAAGATGAACCTCGTAGCTAGAAAAGATGGTTGGCTGAAGACTCTTGATGTCGAATGTTGGGATCACAACATTTGTTAATGTTTGGTGCAATCTTCTGTTTCCGAGTTTCTCTTTGACAAGCTTATGAAGGTATTCTCCATCATATTTTGGTCCCGTCACAGCTTTGATCATCTTCGTAGCAGGAGCAAACGGGCAACTGTGTAGTTTCGAAAAAGATAGAAGTTATGTAAGAAGAGTTATTACCATAGACAAACAATCATTCATAAATGCAACACCTAATATGGCCTTGATAATTTTGAATCCGCCAGCTGAGCTAACCTGTCTTGAGGGAAGATTTTTGGGCAGTTATCGAGGTAGAAATCCTTAATATCTTTTGCGGCGAATAAGGTGCGGTTGTTCTCGTCAGGGCTAGTTAACATGGCAGTGACTAAACCTCCGGTGCTTGTTCCAGCAATAACATCAAAATAATCTGCGATCCTTGCATCTTCACCATCTAGTTTCTGCACAGTCCACAATATGTTCTCTAATTAGGAATCACAGGTTGCATGGGGCACGCTTGTGTCAAAAAAGTGAGCTTTGTTCAAGTACAAACCTGAAGCTCAGATTCTAAGAAAGCGAGAATGGTTCCCGGAATCAGCCCTCTTATCCCTCCACCATCGATACTAAGAATAGTTATGAGATTTCCGTAAGTCGGAGGTTGAAGTAGCAAACTCATTGCCCTTTCCATGGATGTCTTTGCTAACTAAACGGACACCTTATTCTGCAATAAGTAGAGAAGAAATGGATACCAGCGGACCAAAATTCAGACAAAGTATGTGCTTTTCTTATTTCCTAGAGTGAGAAATAGAGAGAGGGGCTTTGAGGAAACTATTGAATTGCAAATGTGCTTGTATTGTGGAGAAGTTGGAAATGAGATAGTTCCGTGATGGCCTTAGTCTGTATAAGAGGCACGTATTTATAGGCTATGTTTCGTCTAAATTGACCGAAATGGAACGTACGATCTTGCTTGGAATCGTCATAGGTTGGACCGATTCCAAGAAAATCATTGAAAAGTACAATTTCAAAGCTGATGCAAAACATTAATTGCTTGAGGCTGAGTGGCCTTTCTAGTCACCATGCGGAGTGAAGAATAGTTGTTGAGATTTTCAACATTCGGAAGACTTTTAGGTTTGAAAATTCAAAGAAAGGCTTGATGGGGCCGCAGTTAGGGAGCAAGAATCTTTATTCGTGATGAAGATATAGTATACATGTAAGAATTTAGATCCAGATACGTCACTTTTGAATGGTTTTTGCAAATTCTTATATATATAATGGCTTCTTTCCAATTCATGTCTTCTGCAATAAATTAAGTCAACCATCTTTGCTTGATATACACGATGATGAACCTTATTTGAAAAGATAACACGTTGGCAGTGGCTCAAGAATTTCAAATTGGAAATATCTTTCTAGTAATTTGGAATTGCTCTTGACGAAACTAGCAATGTAAACAATGTTATGCCCAGCAGATGGAGATATATTACGGTAAATTGAGAGATGTATAGGCGAGGAAAGGAGCACACTAGGATTTAAAATGGCCATTAGAATGATGACGTAACTAAGGTGATTATTTTCTTTCATCTCTCACATACATTGGGTTTTATCTAAATCTAAATTGATTAAAATAGAAAAAGAGATAGCATGGTTATTTCTTTGGACAAACCCATCTAATTATTCTGTCAGAATGAGTGGCGAATGTTTAAGTTTTGACTAAAAAAGAACGGCTAGGTTCTGAGTGGTAACTACTCCAAGGCAAATCGGTTGACTAGTTCCAATTTAGGGTTTCACACGTGAAGGAAATAGTAATTAATGCAAGTGTAATTTGTAGGCTCCTTCCTCTTGGGGTTATAATCGATGAACACATCGAAACCCTGGCTTTAAATCAAGCAGTTTTTGCTCTTCTGCTTTTGACCGGTGAAGCGAACCTCGTTTCTCACCCGCGTGTCTTCGCATGCTTTCAAAGTTAATAATTAATACGAGATTTGAATCACGTGTGAAGCTGTGCTTCTGGGTCGTTTTTCCCCCTGACTTCATGGGAGAATTGTTAGGCAGAACCGATATAGATGCGAGATGACAGGTCATCCTGTCAGAGAATAACTTATTCATCTCCAATCAAGCGACAAGAGGGTTGATGGTGGAGGCTTTTGGTTATTCAAAGATGGCCGAAAGTTCAATGGTAATTAAATGTTATGGATAAAAAAGCAATGAAAGCGACGAATGTCCTTTGATGAGACTCCCTTCCCGTTAGCTATAGGTAACATGAAAATTAAAAAAGAAAAAAAAAAGATATATGAGTTTGATTTTAAATTTTGAAAACCAAGTTGTATTCCATCTTCAATAAGTATGCATAGGCTAACAATCAAATTTCAAACCACTGCCCGTAGCGGCGCAGCTGGCTCGAGCTCTCTCCCCCTTACGAAAGGGAGAAGTTTGAATCCCAAAGGGTGTGTTTGACATTGTTCCTACTAAAAAGACACAAGTTCCCATTCAATTTTTCTGCCAAGATCGGTTCATCGCACCACATTCCTCATATATTATCTCTGCAACTTTTATTCATCTTCATTGTACCTAATATAGGTTTCCCTTGGAATTCCACATTGCTCAACGCACACATTTATAGAATTGTGAATGATCTAACCTAACACTGTAGTATGTTAATCATTGATAGTTGTGATGAAAAATGAGTAATCTTGACAAATCTAAACGAATGATACATTATATCAAAATGAGTAATCTATCTAAAAAATTTTAGATAATACTTTTTATGAATAGAAAAATTTACATAAATAATATATAGATTGCCTTATGAGTTGAATAAATAATGTCAATGAAAAAAATCACAATTTATTACAAAAAAAAATGAATAAATAAATAACATAATTTAATTCATCTTTAAGGCATACAAGGTAAGATCTAACATCATAATATTAAACGAATGTTTATAGTAATAAATGACAAATGAAATAACTAAAAATATTAATTTTAAATATATTTAATATGGAAAATAATTGTTCTAGATGTAACTATTTTGTAATCCACTTAAAATTTAAAGAAAGATCACACTTTTTAAAAAAGAATTAAACAAAATGTTTGCATCTATTTCAAAGAAGAAAATCCAAAGGTTTTGATTTTTACAATTTATGGATGAGAAAGCATCTTTTTGATTCAAGACATTTCATTCTTATCTAATCAATTTACATTTTTGCCCATTGAATACGATATCAAATTGCAATGCTTGGTCGACTAAGAATTTGGAGTATAATATAATAATTTTAACTTTGCACGTTCTTAGTAATATTGACAAATAACCTCACATGTTTGTCCATTTTAAATCACGTCCTATTTGGCTACACGGCGCTTATATACTGGCTTCATTCTAATTTTCCTATTTTAGTTCCCTTTAGAATGGGTAATTAGCAACTTTATCATCCAACGTTCGGAAAGAAACCGAATTAGATCTCTAAACTTTTTAGGTCTGGCATTTGGACTTATAGTTGCATAGCCCAACACTTTATGTGTTTTGATATTCAAAGTAGACCTTACCTTGTTCAATTGATTTCTAGCATCATCCTATGCACTTTGCAAATTCTAAACTTTTTTAGCTGGTGATGCGTACATTAAATAGAATTTGAATTAATTGATTCACTCTCTTGCGATGCTTGTAATTAGCAGATTGATCTCTTTTTACTGAAGGAACATTTTACAAACTATGTGTAATGACTTTTCATAAAATACGATATCTTCATGGGAAAGTAAAATTCAAAAACTGTGTTTATAGGGAGGGTTTATGAGTAGACTTTCAACTTGGGTTAGAGATTTCTTGCCGATCTCATATTGTATATTATTAAAATATTTTTCGAGTTTAAGTCTGTGAACGGATCTAAAATGTACAGAAAACTCAAAAGGAAAGTGCAAATTGTTGCCAATTTCGATAGGTCAACTTCCTGTTGGGGGTCAACTCTTCTGAGTTTAACAAGAAAGAGGTTTCCTCAGTTGGATCAAAGAAGGGACTCGCATACTTTATATTTATTGAGTTTGTGGGGGTCTTTTGGTTTGGGTCAAGAGAACTTTTCTTGTGGCTTTGGGCGCAAAAAATGGGTGGGACATTGTTCCGAGATGCTGCACGTTTTTTTCGTTAATTGAATCCATCAAATTTAATTGTTAGATACTGAAGACAAATCTTGTTATAAGATTTTCAAACTTCATTATAAGATTGAGACATTAATTCATGAAAAATTATGGAGGGCTAAACACTATATGACTCACTGTGTGATTATAATTTAGAAGATATTGAGTGTTTGAGTGACTTGAATGTGATTGTAATCTTCATTATATATGTAAGGGCTAGTATGAATACCTAAATGGGGTGAATAGGTGTGAAGACAATTTTTCGCCAGTAACAATGGAAATATTTTGCTTTTAAAACTAAGTCTGAAGAACAACGAACTTTGAATGAGTTTATACTTTAGTAGTTAAGTAGAACTACAAACAAAATAAAGAAGTTTAGGGAAGAGAACATGAACACATAATTTATAGTGGTTCGACTTAGATCAAGTTTACGTCCACTCTCCACGCTAATAGCTTTCTGGTTGGATTCCACTAAGAATCAAAAGAGATTTTACAACCTTGTGATCTCAACTTCACAGTGAATAGTCTCTACTACTCTTTCACGAACTCACACTAAAAGAATCTCTCTTTTGGGTACAACTTTGAGCTCAGTATTTGGAGTAACAAGGAGATGGAAAGCTTCAGATTTTGAAATTTCTCTTTCACGCACTATATCGAACAACTAGAGAGTCCACCCTAAATACTCCTTCATGCCTTCTCGACCGTTGGCACTTTCTAAAGGAATTCTCTCAATTTACCTATTTGACAGTATCAATCAAAGAAATCTTGAGATGTTTGAAGATTGTGATGAAAGCCTATCAATCTTGTTCGCCCATACAATTAGGAGATTGGTTTCCATAAATAGATTTTTTCCATATTTACTTGCAATCCAAAAAGATTTGATATATCTAAATTGATTTCAATAAAGATAATCAATCTTGTAGGTGATATAACCAACCAAAAAGCCATCCATAAACCATACAAACCGAACTCCTGAAGAGATAAACAAAATCTCACATCTAGATAAGTCTTTATTCTTTAGTAGTGTTCATTCTGGAATTTGTCAGTGTGGGCAGACTTTTGATGTTGAACAAACTTTGACACTAAAGTTTAGTCGTCTTCAGACTTTGACACTAGAGTCTGGTCATCTTTAAACTTTAACACTAGAGTCTGGTCGCCTTCAGACTTTAACGCTAGAGTCTAGTCGCCTTCAGACTTTGACACTAGAGTCTAGTCGCCTTCAGACTTTAACACTAAAGTCTGGGAATTTTCATAATAGACTTTGGATAAGTTTTGTCAACTTCAAAACATCAAATGAGTTTTCTCCAACAATCTCTTCCTTTTTGATTGTGACAAACCTTCCCTCTAGATTTAAGAATTTATGACCTGCAAAACAATACTTTAGCAATACATGATATCTTACAAAAACAATTTGTTTAGGATCTGGATAGCATCAATTCTACAACCACAGAAAACATGTTAATCTTGAAAAGTAGTCAAACATCAAGATTTAAGCATTCATCCATATCCATAATCATGACCACAAAAGTGCCACAAAAGTTAAGTTCTACAAAATATAAGTATTTGAAATAGTCAAACAGAATCAAATCTGCAATAAACAAATGTTAACAGAATCAAATCAAGATTTAAATCTGCACGTTCTCCCCCTTTTTGTCAACAGCAAAAAAGTGGAGAAAGTCAAAATAGAAAAGAGATAGGATGAAATCAAGTTTGTCTTGGAATTCGAACGAGCTAGAAATCCCCCATTGATTAAACTGTCTCCTCCAGCTTTTGCACTGTCTCCTTCAGCTTCTCAACATCTTCGATCTTAGCAGTTTGTGAAACTTGCTGATGTAAAGCTTGAACTTGAAAGTTTAAAGACTGTACCTTCTCATTGAGAGAATCTGAAGTAGATTGCAAACTAGAGTGAAGCTTCTGGATCTCAAATTCCATATCATATTGCTATGCTTTTATATCAAGAAGGAGCTCGAGCAGCCTTTGAAAGCCTGCATTAGGTTTTGTTTGCGCACTAGCCTCAGTGCGCTGACTTCATGGAGTGTTGAGAGATGAGGGAACATCAACTTGTCTACCTCCAAGACTTGGAGTAGATTCTTCAATGTCAGCTTCAGGAAAATGAGAAGCATAGACTTCTTCTGGGTCGGCAGGAGATCAACTGATTTCATCACTCGCAAAAATAGGAGAAGAAGTCCCTGTTTTCTCAACAACTCCCCCTGTTTTGGTGCCTATAGGTGGAGAAAGGATTTCTTTTTCTTGAGTCTTCTCATGTGCAGAACAAGAGTGATATTCTTGCTTTGTACATACTCCTATTGGACCACCCCGAGTTGCTTCAGAATCCTCAGATAAGGAAATTGCAACTATTATTTCATAGGAGTCATCCTGACCCTCTTATTTTGCAGCTTCTCTTCCTGCTTCTTCTCTTGCGGCTTCTTCCTTCTCTAGTTCTTCTTCTTCTTCTTCCATCTCTGCTTCTTCTCTGTCTTCTCTTCCTTCTACTCTTTGCTCTGTTTCTGTTATCTCACCTTCTTCTATCTCCTTTGGTTTCTCAAAATCAACAAAACTTTGAAGATTCTTCAAGACACGGGCAGAAATTGTGAGATCATCTTCATCCTCTTCGTCCTGTAAGATAAGAGATCTCCTCTTCTTGACAAGTGCTTGCATAATTTCCTTGCCTTTCCTCTTTTCTTCCAACAGACGATTCCTTGGTTTTGCTAGGAGATTCCTTCTTCAAGCGCTCTATAGCCTTGTTCAGATCTTTCAACCTCATCTTCGAAACCATTTTCAGCCCTATGGCCATAGGAGCAACAGTTCTAGTGCAAAGAGAGGCAGGAAACTCGATTTGAAAAAATGTCTAAATAATTTTGTAACCAGTGCTGAATAAGCCAGCTATCAGCCAGCTATCCCTTATCCTTCATAGCAGTCCTATACATGTGCATTAAGACAGTATGAGAGAGTGAAAACTTCATACCATTTAAGATAACAAACATAAGTCTGGCTTCAAATTTGGAAACATATGTTTTTGAAGCAGCCTTTGGTCTGATGCAATTTATGACAATTTTGTGCAGCAAGACACTTGAGGCTGTCAACCTAGAATAAGTGACGCCTCCTTTGAGTAGTCTGTTTCTAACAAGAAATCTTGTTGCGTGACCAACCGAGACATTTATTGGCTAGAAACCACTCATTTCCACCCCAATAATGTTAGCCAGTGTGTCAACGTCCATCAAATAGTCTTTATCAGTCATAGTGAATTTGAAACGATTATGGTCAAGAAAAGACAGGTTTGAATAGAAAAAGGCAGTCAACTCCAAATACGCAACAGTTGTCTCAAAGCATAAGTTTTCAAGTTGAAGGAAAGCCAAATTTTCCCTCAAATTCACCTTGATTGAGTCTAAAAAATCAAAGTCGATCGATCGAGGGTTCATCACCCCTCTTTTCAACATTTGGGTGTAAACCTTTTTTTGATCCTTAGAACAAAAAAGCTTTGTTCCATCACCAGGTATTATTAGTAGCAATGCCCATCCTTGGTTGAAAATTTGAAAACATTCTCTCATCATTGTCTTTGTTTTTAGGCTAATTAAAAGAGCTAAATCTAGGATTGACAAGAAAGTTAAGGAAAGCCTCATCTGCTACTTCTTTCTTTGCTATTCCTAAATGTTCCATTGTTCTCATAAACAACGTTTCATTCTTGTAACCGTGTTCTCTTAGAAAATCAGTAATAAAGGACATTGGCGAACCACCATTTTTCAGACGATCATAAAGCTTGTACAGAACCTGGGGAGTCAAGGTACGGAGAGGAACATCTTGTTCAACTTCCTCTTCCAATGGTTCACGAGGAGGATTCTGCGAAGTGTCCTTCGGGTTGTGCTGTGGAGATGTTTGAGGAGAGTCTTCTTTTGTAAGATCGAAATGTGTCTGCCCTTCTGGCACATTCCTAGGCCATTTGCTTGCAATCCGAGATGATTTCCTTTGGTAAGACATGCTTGCAGGCTAGGAGGATTTCTCAGACAAGTTTGGGTGAAAAAGATGGAAACTTGCGGAACAAACTTGAGAGTAGAGACAAGAGAGTAGAGAGTCTGTATTTTAGGGTTTGGAATGAAGTGCACGAAAGAAATATAAGAAAGTATTTAAAGAAAATGAGAGGTCTCAAAAAAAAAATGAACTGTCATAAAGAAAAGAGAAAACTACCTTTTTGAAATAAACTAAAAATAAAAACTGCCAAAAATTCAAAAATTCAAAAAATATAACTTCTAAAAATAAAATAGGCAAGCAATGATTCGGTTAAACATACATTTTCATTCCAAAAATAAAATACCTGGATTAAAGACATTCTCTTACTAAAGTAGCATTTGGAAATTATTAGTCTGACTAGCTCCAGACTTTACTCCAGATGATAAATAATAGCCAAATTTGGTGCGAATAGAGTCAAATAGATTTTTCTCTAGAGGCTTTACAAAGATGTCTGCCAGCTGATTCTTCGAATCAATTGAACTGAATCATAATCTCCCCATTTTGGACATGATCTCTTATAAAGTGATGTCGAATTTCCATACGCTTTGCCCTTGAATGAAGAATTGGGTTCTTGGTAAGATTAATAGCACTAGTGTTGTCGCATCTGATTTCAATGCACGATTCTTCTATTCCAAAATCTCTTAGCTGTTGTCTTATTCATAGAATTTGAGAATCACAGCTCCCAAGAGCCACATATTTTGCTTATGCTATTGATAGAGCTACAGTACTCCGCTTTCTTGGGAACCAAGATACCAGCTTATTTCCCAGCAATTGACAGGCTCTAAAAGTACTCTTTCTATCAACTTTACAACCTACTAAATCAGCGTCTGAATATCCAAGAAGAGTAAAGTTTCTTTCTTTTAGATACTACAGACCCAGCTTTGGAGAAGTCGCCACATACTTAATAATTCGTTTTGCAACACTTAAATGAGATTCTCTAGGATTAGACTGAAATCTAGCATATATACAAACACTAAACAAAATGTCAGGTCTAAATGCAGTAAGATAAAGAAGAGAATTGATCATGCTTCTGTAAAGCTTCTGATCTACTCTCTTCCATTTTTCATCCTTGTCCAGCTTTGAGGAACTTGACATAGGTGTCTTTGTCTTTTTACAATTATCTAACCCAAATTTCTTGATTAGATCTTTGCCATATTTCTCCTGGTAAATGAATATACCTTTCTTCGACTGTTTAACTTGCAATCCCAAAAAGAAACTTAACTCACCTATCATGCTCATCTTGAATTCATCCTACATAGACTTTGAGAATTTCTTGCATAGATTTTCATTAGGAGAACCAAAGATAATATCATCTACATAAATTTGTATTAGTAAAAAATATTTTTCCTTCTCTTTTTATGAACAAAGTAGTATCTACTATCATTTTTTTCAAAACCATTTTGAATTAGAAACTTACTCAACCTTTCATTCCAAGCTTGAGGTGCTTGCTTCAATCCATATAAGGCCTTTTTTTTAGTCTGTAGACTAAGCCTGGTTTTCTTGGATCTTCAAATCTAGGTGGTTGTTCTATATAGACTTCTTCTTGAATGAATCCATTAAGAAATGCACTTTTGACGTCCATCTGGAATAACCTGAAATTTTTATAGCAAGTAAAAGCAAGTAATAATCTAATTGATTCTAACCTCACTACTGATGCATAGGTCTCGTCATAGTCTATCCATTCTTCTTGTGTATATCCCTTTGGCCACGAGTTTTGCTTTGTTCCTGACAACTTTTCCTTTCTCGTTCATCCTGTTCCTCAAGACCCATTTTGTCCTGATTATAGATTTACCTTTAGATTTTGGAATCAACTCCCAAATATCATTGATGCTGAACTGTCTGAGCTCTTCTTACATAGCTTCTATCCAACTTTCATCAGACAAGGCTTCATCTACACTTTTTGGTTCAATTTCAGAAACAAGTGCTAGAGCACTCGACTCTTCTCACCTTTTGGATTTGGTTTGAATTCCTTCATCAATGTTGTCAATGATAAGTTCTTTGGGATGACTTGACTTGTGCTTCCAGTTGCTGCTTGGTTTGAAAGTCTGTTGATTCTCTGCTTCGGTTGAAACTTCTCGATCTATTTGTTACTGTTCTTTAGAAGTCTGAACCTCTTCGGGGAAAGTAGTCTTTGTAAAGTTTGGAACAAGTTCAGACTCTTTAAGTTGAGTTTGGTCTGGTTGAGTCTATACATAATCCTGAAACTTGACGTTCATAGATTCTTCAACGGATTGAGTCTTCTTATTAAAGACCCTGTAGGCTTTGCTTGAAGTAGAATATCTAAGGAAGATTCCTTCATTTGATTTTTCTTCAAACTTCCCAGTTCAATCATTTGCATTCTTCAAAACAAAACATTTACAGCCAAAGACATGGAAGTAGGAAACATTTGGTTTCTTTCCTTTATACACTTCATAAGGAGTTTTCTCTAGGATATGCCTCAAGAACACTCTGTTGATGATATAGCAAGTTGTGGAAACTACTTCTGCCCAAAATTAAGAGGATATGTTGCTCTCAATTAAAATGGTTCTGGCCATCTCTTGTAAAGATCTATTTTTCCTTTCCACAACCCCATTTTGTTATGGAGTGTATGGAGAAGAGAAAATATGCTGAAAACCAAATTCAATACAGAACTTTGCAAAATCCTGATTCTTAAACTCACATCCATGGTTAGTTCATAGAATTGAAATAGCATAACATTTTTTCATTATGAACCTTCTTCGCAAATTTGAGAAGTAAGAAAAGGCTCCAGACTTACTTGCTAGAAAATAGATCCAAATAAAATGAAAGTAATCATCCACGATTACTAGGGAATATTTCTTTCCACCAATACTCTAAGTTCTGGTTGGACGAAAGAGATCCATATGCAGAAACTGTAAAGCTTGATTGGTAAAACCTTGATTTACAGGTTTAAAAGTACTTCTAACCTATTTTCCCAAAACACATGGAGTGCATAATTCAAAATTTTGAAAAGCCAGGTTGGGAGACCACGAGCAAGCTTTTTAGAAGAAATCTTTGCAATTTGCTTCATGTTAACATGACCAAGCTTTCGATGTTGGAGACTTGCTTCATCTTGATTAAATATAAGGCACTGAGAACTTTCTGGGTTTACATCCAGAAGATAAATATTCCTATGCCTTCGCCCAGTGAAAGATCAGGAGAAGTCTTGACTCGTTCTAGAACAAATGCCTTCTTGGAAGTTTATTTTGAAACCAGTGTTACAAAGTTGACTTATGCTGAGTAGATTGTAGTTCAAACCTTCTACCAAGAAAACATTGTTGATAGTCAGGCTTCCAATCTTCATAGTTCCACAACCTACTATTCTTCATTTGCTATTTCTTCCAAAAGAAACTTTTCCTCCACTCATCTAACAAGCTTTATAAAGCAGCTTGAGTCTCCTATCATATGCCTCGAACAGCCACTATCCAAATACCATTTAATATTCCTCTTGATAGTGACCTGCAATCATAAGAAGAACTCAAGTTTTCTTTGGCACCCAGATTTTCTTGGGTCCAGGAGAGACGATCTTTGTCTAGTCATTCTTAACTGGTCTCCAAACCTTGGGACATTCTTTCTTGAAATGTTCTGAGTTGTTACACTTTGAACATTTCATAACACTTCGGCCAACATGTTTTACAAAGACTTTTTGAAAGTGATTCTTATAAAATACCTTTGCAAGTCTTTGTTTGAGTTTCTCTTTTACTTTGGGAAAATCAAGGAAAATCAATCAATGGAATGGGTTCTGAAGTCATACCTAAACCAGATTTGTTAAAATAGGGTCTTTGTACTGAAAGAATTTTCTCCAACTTTTCGGATCCTTTTGAAAATCTTTTTGAAATATTTGAAATGTCTTCTTTTAGAATAGCATTTTCCTTAGCAAGAGAATCAGAATTTTCTTTCAAATTAACAAAACATTTATTCAGACTTTCAAACCTTTATTTCCAAGAAATTTCCTGTTGCCTGAGCTTAGAATTCTCCTTTTTTAGTTCGATACTTCGAGACTGAGGCAAAGTTGTGGCATCCGAAATTTTGTGACGACCCTTAAATATACAACGGTCCATGACTAAGTGACGGAAGCATCGCCGGTACTATATTCAACCCCATTGACCCGTGCACACTTGTTCCGATAATACTATACAACAACACCACCTAGGTATGTATGAAATAAGAGGGGGATTTGGACTTTAATGTACTGATTATTTAGTGAACCAAAGGAAGGGATCATCCACGTCCCAAGCTACCCCAATCTCTCTCCATTTTAGTCGACACATGGAGTCAACAAATCATGGGATTGTTGACCGAGAGAAGCCCAACAACAGCCACGTTGCTTCTCCTTCAGTGGCCAACACATGGAGAGGAACCGAGCAAGGGAGAGCCATGCCTCCACCAACTGTCTTCAGCCTCGGTTGCCACCAAAAATTCTCATGCAATTGACTCTCAAAGTCAACAAACCAAAGAACAAAAGGGTTCGGAATTGAGAGGAGGAGAGAGAAGAACCGAACAGAATTTTGAGTGAGTGAGAGAGAGAATTGGAGTGAGCAGGACCGTGAACAGAGAGAGAGTTCGAGCGAGAGAAGCGGGCACGCGAGTGTGAGCCATGAGGAAGGAAGAGAAGGACCGCCTTCCGTCTGTGCTCGAGCTACCGCCGTCGACACCGCTTGTCTTCGCCGCCGTCGAGCCACACCGCCGAACTGAACCCCTAGCCGTTGAACCATAGGATTTGAGGCAAGTGAAAGTCCATTAACCTATATCATGTTGTGCTATTGTTGTCTAGTGCAGTGCAATAGACTTGGAGATGTTTGGGTTGTGGATGTTGGATGCTAGATTTTGGATAAGTAGAGTAGAAATGGATTGTGGAATTGAGAAATCTCTAGTATGATTCTAGTCTTGATTTCTTCATGAAAGCTGTAGAGAATTGTCTAAACTATAACATGTATTTTAGTTAGATTTTTTGAAATCCATATATAGTTGCTTTAAGTCCATTTCAATGTTCGGCACTATACTATTGAAGCGTAAAATCTGGAATAAATTCTGGGCTGAGTTATGTGACCTGTTGTGATTCATACATAACTATTTTGACTTAGTGTTCTTCATGAAACATTTTCCTTTAGGTCTTATTAATAACATATCTAAATTTCAGAATTTTTTAAGTTCATTTAGGGGTTATTCCGAAATTGTTACTAAAACTGTGCATTGTGACGTTTGAGCTGTTTTGTTTCGAATTTGCTCAATTTGTCCCAAAGGTGAATGCATCTTGAGTTGTTATTTGACATGATGATATTGACATTCAGCATATCATGCAATATTGATATTTGATGAAGACTCATGGGACATCTTGTCATTGAATTGAAAAGTGTTTTTGATATTAAGATGTTAATTGTTACAGTTGAACCATCGGATCAACGATGCCCCGGGAGTCAGGGGCCCAAAGGATTGAATGAGTCGATGCCTTGTGGATGCCTGGGGTCCGTAGTGCCCTAAAGGTTTTCCCCGGGAGCATCGGGATGCCCGGTAGTAGGTCGGTATGTAAATCCGGAGGTTAGGGGTAACCATGTCTATGGTGCCCTAGTGATTCCTTGTGATGCCAGGTGGGGTGTGAGATGCTCAGAGGTAGTGCAACACGCTCTGGATGCCCGGTGGCCTTGTGGCCAGATGCCGAAGGCTTTCACAATGCTAGGTTGGGTGTGAAATCCCAGAAGGACGCAAACATTAGTCCTTTGGGGGGATAAAACCCTTTTGAATGTTAAAACTGATGATTATACTAAGTGTAAGTGTGGTCTGGTTATGGGACTAAATTATATGGCATGGAATGGGACGTGTCATAACAGTTTGGCCCTATGATCGGGACTTGTGTGACTGGGCATGATGCATCTTATTTGTTGGAACTGCACTGGTCATTACATTAAAGAGTTATAGGGTTTAGATGCACACTCATTCCTTGATGACCTGTCTTATCTATCTTGCATAAAACTGGATCGTGATGGCTTGCATAGTATAGTTTAATGGATCTTTTGCTATTGAGTGGTTATACTCACACTGTTTGGGGACTGACATTTCAGACTAGAAGATATGCCTCTGCTACCAATCACCCTCGGCACATTCTATGGTATACCAGTCGACCTTGAGTGTGAGTGTACAGAGCACCTTCATCCTAAGATACGAGGGTTGGTTTTTGTTCGGGTGTGAGTATTGATCATGTATGACATCGGTTCTCTCGCCGGCCTAGTGATCCAAGAGTTTTTGACTATGTTCGTCTGCCGTGATGAGAGTACGCTGGGGTTGTTGCCACCGCTGCCAGCTAATGGAACAAACTGGGTGTGACCGAGAGTGATGGTCAGCAAATGAAGCATTTTTGGACTGCCGACACTGACTAATGGACCTATGTACACGGTTGTTATAGAGTCGAGTACTTTTTGAGAATAGCCGAGTTTAGAAAGATCTTAGCATTTTGATGTACCGACCCGTGATGTCCATCGAGTTATGTAAATAAAAGTGTTCAGCTTTAACTTATAAAATATTTAGTTGGTGTGCATTGTTTCTGAATATGGAATAGGGAGATGTTGGATATGCTTCCGCTTTATAAACTGTGCAGGGACCTATAGAAAGAATATAAACCCCCAGGATTCATGGATTTGTTAATTTTCTATGGTATCAGAGTAATGGATTGTCAGGTTAAGAGAAAGCAAAGGCAAGATGTATCTGTGGCGACCCCAACGAATCGAGGGCTGTTCAGGGGGTGCCACAAAAGTTCTTCTATGTACTTCGAGATTTTAATAGGAATTTTTAAGTTACTTACCTTAACTTCTTGATCTGAATCTGAATCAGAGTCTGTTTCTAATTGGCATATTCCTCTTCACTTTCCTCGCACTCAGTGTCATTCCAAGTTTCAGCTTTGAGAGCATTTTTATATTTCTCAATTCTTCCTTTCTTTTTCTTCAACAAAGGACAGTTAGGTTTGATACCCCCATTTTTCTTGCATTCGAAGCATATTACATCTTTACTGGTTTCATTGTCCTCAATCGGTCTCTTCTGGAAATTTGTGTGCTCTGCTTCTTCTAGTTGAATCTTCTTCCCTTCTATTCAACTTTATGAACTTCTTAATCATAAGTGCTAGCTCCTCATCGTCCATGTCATCATCTAAATCTGCATCATCAGAATTATCGTTAGATTTTAAAGCAATTGATTTCTTACCTCTTGGATCTTCTTCCTCATTGATCTGCTCCACTTCATATGATTGAAGCTTGCCTACTAGTTCGTCTATGGATAGAGGCATGATTCTCTGTGAAGCGACTGAACATACCAGTAATGGATTCTCTAGGCTTCATCTTGAAGGCTTCATATTGTCTGAGTAAAATATTGATTTTCGTTTCTTTTACTCGATCAGTTCCTTTGTAGGTAACATGCAATTTGTCCTAAACTTCTTTCGCTATTTCACAAGAAAAAATTTGGTTATACTCAGTAGGAGATAAGGCACAATATACAGAGTAGATAGCTTTAGCATCAATAGCTTGTCTCTTGGTTATTTCTGCTCATGTTGTTTTGCCAACATCTACAACTTCTTTTCCTCTTTCTAAGGTTGATGTAGCTTTGGGATTGATCCCTTTTTCTACCACATCCCACTCCAAGGGATCTTTCGATTTCAGAAATGCTTTCATTTTGTTTTTCCACACATTGTACTCCTTCCCATCAAAGTAAGGAGGTCTAGTGTTGCTTTGACCTTCAATCAATCCTAGAGCCAAAATACTAGCCGTAAATCTTTAGCTTAGAAGTAAAAACACTTCAATGAAATAACCACACGGGCTCTAATACCAATTGTAAGGGCTAGTATGAACACCTAGAGAGGAGTGAATAGGTGTGAAGACAATTTTTCACAAGTAACAGTGGAAATATTTTGCTTTTAAAAATGAGTTTGAAGAATAATAGATTTTGAGCGAGTTCAAATTTTAGCAGTTAAATAGAACTGCGAACAAAATAAAGGAGTTCAAGGAAGAGAACAATACCACATAATTTATAATGGTTTAGCTTAGATCAAGCCTACGTCAATTCTCCACACTGACAGCCTTCTAGTTGGATTCCATTAAGAATCAAAAGAGATTTTACAGCCTTGTGATCTCAACTTCACAGTGAAGAATCTCTACTACTCTTTCACAAAGTCACACTATAAGAATCTCTCTTTTGTGTACAACTTTGAGCTTAGTATTTGGAGTAACAAGGAAATGGAAAGCTTCAAACTTTGAAATTTCTCTTTCACACACTCTATCGAACAACTAAGAGTCCACCTTAAATATTCTTTAATGCCTTCTCGACCGTTGGCACTTTCCAAAGAAATTCTTCCAATCTACCTATTGGACAGTATCAATCAAGGAGATCTCGAGCTGTTTGAAGATTGTGATTAAAGCCCATCAATCATGTTCGCCCATACAATCAGGATCTTAGTTTCCATAAGTAGATTATTTCCATATTTACTTACAATCCGAAAATATTTGATATATCTAAATTGATTTCAATAAAGATAATCAATCACGTAGGTGATATATCCAACTAGAAAGACATCCATAAACTATACAAACCAAACTCCTGAAGAGATAAACAAAATCTCACATCTGGATAAATCTTCATTCTTCAGTAGCGTTCAGTCTGGAATTTGTCAGTGTGGGCAGACTTTTGATGTCGAACAGACTTGGACACTAAAGTCTGGTCGTCTTCAGACTTTGACATTAGAGTAGGGTCGTCTTTAGACTTTGACACTAGAGTATGGTCGTCTTCAGACTTTGACACTAAAGTCTGGAAATCTTCATAATAGACTTTGGATAAGTTTTGTCAACTTCAAAACCTCAAAGGAGTTTTCTCCAATAGTATTTTCCAATCTATGGTAGAAACCCATGTTACTCTCTCTGGGAGTAGGTCACATCACCTAGCCAATTTATGATGTTCAATTTAAATTTCTGTTTTAATTATTGCTCATTCACTTGTTGTCGCAACCTCTTTTTTCGGCGCCCGATCGGGGCGGGCACCTTGTGGAGGCTAATGGTTTGGCTAGATCTATTTTAGGCCGGACTCTCCCAAGTCTACTAATTCACGACTTAATGGTCCAAGTTTTTTAACCTATAAATTAATTTTAAAACGGAGTCACCACTAATCGGTTTGTGGTGGGTCAATTAAAAACCCAAGCGAAATATCGAGAGAAATACCCGCTCTTGCGCAATCAGAGAAATTAGTATCGGGGACTTGATTACACTAATTAATTACCAATGCCCTTTTGGTACCTAATCTTGTTTAAACCCTAAGGCTTTTTGGATGTTTGATGGATTTTCCATACATTTTGTGGAGGAAAAACATTTTTTGGGGATTTTTCTCATTTTTTTTTACATAAAAAGCATTTTTTTGGAATTTTGGTATTTTTAGAAAATATAATTTTTTTGGCTTTTTCTGATTTTTTGGCTTTTTTTGGAAAATAAGAAATAATTTTTATTTTTTGATTTTCTGGAAAATAAATTATTATTTTTTGATTTTATTTATTAAAATATTATTATATTAATATAATATAATATATTTAATGACCCGGGTCGGATCCGGGGTTGAGTTCGACCTGGGGAATTGGGCCTATTTTTAATTAAAAAGGGGATGCTCAACTTAAGCTCCAAAACCGACCCTGCGAAACCCTAAGGCGCCGGGTCATACGCCCGACCCGACGACCCGACTTCCGGCCGCCCCTAATTCGCGAAACCCTACCCGGAAACAGGCAAACCGAGTTGGACGGACCCCCAAATCAACCCAGTTCCCAGCCTCCTCTCTCCTTCGCTCACTCACGGCGCTGGTGAGGGGGGTAACTGAGGCGTCACCGGACAGATGGCGACAACGGCGGCGACGGTGGCGACGATGGTGGCGACGACGGGCTAGACGACGATGGCGGTGACAGCGGCTACAAACCGCTTACGAGGATGGCGAGGATGAGCAACCATGGGGCTGTGTTGGTGTGGTTCGTGGCGGCATGGTTCAAGAGGGGGAATGCAACGACGGCAGCGACTACTGTTACCTGTCTGTGACGAGGTGGCAAACGATGGTGGTGACAGTGTCATGGCGAGATCTGGCACAGCGGTGGTGTCGGGGCACGGGACCTCCTCGATTCTGGCCTTCTCTCTCCTGCAACCCTCCTCGGCTTACAGATCTCGAACCTCCTCTACTCAGAACTCCCCTCCTCCGGTCAGATCTCTTCCCTCTCCCTTAGATCTAGGCTTGAGAGCGCTCGGGCCTCCCCTGAAGTCTCTTGGGGGAAGCTTGCGACGCTCGCCCGCTTTCAATCGCTCTTTGCTCGTGCTCTCTCCCCCTCGGGCTCGCTCGCCGCCGACCTCCCCCGAAGTCTCTCGGAGGGAGGTAGTTTGAGCTCGCAACCCGATTTCTGCCTTGCTCGCTCTTTGAGCTCCCTGAAGTCTCTCAGGGACCCCTCTGAGCTTGCTGGCTTTTTGTCTCCTTCAACAATGGAGGTGCTCCACTATTTATAAGCGAGGAGGTCCAATCGATGGAGGGGCTCGACCGCCGATCTTTGGCTTGCCGACCGGACACCCGTAGCTGAACCGGCGTCTCATCTCAGCATTAAAGGCGCATGCGCATCGTCCTCTCCTTCAGCGACCTACCTCCGCTCCTCTTTGCCGTAGGTTGCCCTTGAGCACGTCGCCAGCCATTGCGCAAAGGCGAATGAGGAAGAAGAAGACGGGAGGAAGAAGAAAAGGGGGGGCCGGGCTGAGTCGCGTGGGCCGGGTTGTGGGGGGCCTGCGCGAGAAAAGAAGAAGAAGAGGGGGTTGGGTGCAAAGGCCCAAAGACCGATGGGCTGCTTCTTTTTTGTTTTTCTTGTTGTTTTTATTTATTTATTTTGTTTATTTATTTATTTTTTATTATCTAAAAAAAGGAAAAATAAAAGAAATTAAGGCCTAATTAATAACCTAATCAAAATTTAGGTGTCAACACTTGTTTCTCGTAGCATATCCAACCACAAGGTAAGGTAATTGAAATTGTTATTGACAATTCAATCGTGTTTTACAAGCTCAGACTAGCAATATGATACAAAACAATAATTAGGAAGAATTAGACTAAAGGTTACATCCAACGCAGCAATTCGGCGCTTGGAATTTATTCAGGAAGAATGGAAAATATGAAAATAATCAAAGAATGAATGACTTGTCCCCTAGGAATCAATCTTCACGAACTTCAGTATGTTCTTTGTACAAATTGTAGCATTCGGTGAGTACGACTGTTTCCAACTTGTGTAATTATGTCCATGAGTCGACCTCGCAAGACGAAGGCGTCTCTCATTTGAGAGTAGTTTCTCAAACCTGAGCGAAAAGAAGCAATTGCATTTAGTAACCTGAACTATGTACGCGACCGTCAAACTTCTTAACTACATCAGAAATTACAGTTCCATACCTTTTAAGAGCCTCTTCATTAGTCTCTGGATTATGGGCTTCTTATCCATCAGTCTCCAAGTTCACTCTTGAAATTGGCTTCTTCAACAACGCTTCACCGGTTCTGACTAAGTCGTTCAAATTTTTCTTTGTTGCGATATACACTGAAGCTACTGCACCACTTAACGTGTCATCCTGCAAATTTTGTTTAAAGGCTGAGATTAGCTTGCCGAATTAAGCTAGCGAGCAAATTAGTTAATGATCATTTCAAGGCTTGTTTTGACATGAATAAGGCTGATATTGTATATATGCCTACCTGAATCCGGAGGTAGTTGGCCTCAAGATGTAGGGCTTGGAAGACCGCAGAGAGGTGGAAGTCGACCATATCTGCGCTCGCTTGCATGAACACATCGACCGATGGGCTCCCGCCGTTGCCGCACAACCAGCGCAGGACTCCCCATTTGGCCGCTCCACTTGCATTATACTTCCCTTCAACTTTTGCTGAACTGGTCCGGAGCGATATCACAAGAAACCTTCTATAGTCCATTGGCTTTATAGGGAAGAAATCTGAGCTTCCTCCCATGATCGCCTTCGTCACTTCTCCCATTGCAACCAATGTCTGTACCATGAACGATGTAGAGTTAGAAATAATAGAATTACCCTTTGTCAGGTCAGGTCTGTTACGAAACAGTTTTCTTCATACTGGATTGTTGGCGGCCCCGCCACCATCTATGAGGTTGAATTTTCTCACTTTTCCTGTGAAGTCCTGGGTTTCAAAATAATGAGCTGGGAGATAAGTTGTTGTTGCAGAGGTTGAGTGTTGTACTTTAGCTAGTTAGCTAGTACGTCCATGATGGGGTGCGATTGGACCGCACCAATTGGCTTTGATATGCTACGATGGAAAGGCACAAATGGAGGGGTACGAAGGGAGACGTATATAAACCTCCCGAACACAACCATTGAGATGGTTGGCTATTTATTCGCACCAAATTTCATCTCCATTTCCATTGAAAGTGATCGAAGGCGTTCCATTTCAACTTTGCAAGAACAATCGGCATTTACGCTGTGGAAATTGGGTGTTTTCCTCGTGATTGCATCCAGACTAACGTGAGGAAGTACTGTTCGTGATAAATTCGCAATTCAACGTTCATTCCAGGGCCATTTGCTATTTGCGCATCGGAATCAGGTAAGTCGTCTTCCGCCGACTTGAAATCCAACATTAGTATCAGAGCCCGATCGTGATTTCTGCCTTGTTTTTCATCGAGTTTTCTTGATTACCATTTGATATTGAGATCATGAGAATGTATTCTACACCGTTTGGATCTCTAATAGTCGGTATTGCCCCATGAAAACTCGAAATTGAACCGGAGCGAAGAACAGGTTCGGGGTCGCGTGATCCGTGAGGTTTTCACCGTTTTTCGTAATAATTTTTTTGTCAAAATTAATTTCTGAATATACAGGGTGAAAGAGCTCGTCGAGACGAGTCCGGGGATGGGTCGAGCGCCGCCGAGAGACGCCGGACGCGCCCACACGCGCGGCCAGAAGCCGCTGCGCGTGGGCGCCACGCGCCTAAAGTGTCGGGCAAGCTGGGCGCGTGCGCCACACGCGCCGGTCGGCGAACCGGCGCGTTCGCGCGCGCGCGCGCCGCCGGCGAACCGGCGCGTGTGACGTCACGGTGACATCACCCAACGGTCGGTAACCGCCGGGATGACGTCATCGATGACGTCACCGCCGGAGACAGCTTGGCCGGCCCGGTCACGGCCGGCGACCCGACCCGACCCGAGATCCGACCCGACCCGAGATCCGGCCCGACTCGTTGACCCGACCCGACCCGTTGACCGGTCAACGGTCGGACGGGTCAACCGGTCCGACGGTCAAACCGGTCGGACCGGCCACGGCCCGAACGGTCGGACCGGTCCGACGGTCAAACCGGTCGGACCGGCCACCAGCCGAACCGGTCGGACCGGTCTGACCAGTTGGACCGGTCCGACCGGTCACCGGTGGGACCGGTTTGACCAGTCGGACCGGCCAGGAGCCGTTTGGCTCGCTGGCGCGTGCGCCACACGCGCCGCACACTCAGGCGGCGCGTGGGGGCGCTTGCGAGCTCGGATTGGAGCGTGGTTGGTCTCGTTTGGTTCGTATGAGTGTCCTCTACACAGTGGTTTAATTATTTTATACTTTTGAATTTTATAAATGTATGAAAATGCTTTGGGAACCCTATGTACGCGTATCTTTTGGGGTTTTAATGCAGTTTATTCATTTGTAGCTTGTATTTTCTTATGATTAGGGAAATACAGTAGCTAGCTTGTGTGCAAATGATGTTATATATGCTGTGTAAAGCTTGGTTCAATGACGTGATGTGTATATTTTAATATACTTGCATTTTTCTAGTTGCTAGAAAATAAGAACAATAGTAGGAAATCCATTATATGTTGAATTGCAATTTTGATTATAATTGAAGCATGATTGTTGTTTATACACGTTGGTTATTGCCATGCCATGTTCTTGTGTTAAGGAAAATGTAGAAATTACATAAGTTTATGTAATTATTTTTCCTAGTGGGAGTTCGTAGGTTGGTAGAAATGAAAGGAGTTCTCACCTAGAACTTAAAAATTTGCGCAAATTAAACTAAGTAATGATAATAGAACAATTGTACGTAGAAGTTGATTGGGAACATAGTGAACTTTTGCTTTTGTGTCTTTTGTTGAATTATCATTAATTTAGTTTGTCTTTGCTGCAAATTAAATATGTGTGTTATTCTCAGTAAAGTGTGCTAGTATTGATTCTGCGTTTATTATGTCAATGTGTTATAGCAATTGATTATGGCTTCGGCATCCAAGACCATTGTGGCTGACCTCAATAAGGGTGAGAAGCTGAACGGTGACAATTATGATATTTGGCACCGAAAGGTTCAAGACATCCTTGAGGAGCAAGAGGTTTTGGAAACCCTCAACCATACCATGGATGAACCCGAGCGTGGAACTTCAGCTCAACACAGAGAGATCCGGGAAGCTTATCAAGCTTGGAAAAAGAAAAATAGCATTGCTCGCATCACGTTGCTGAGCTGTATGTAAGATGATCTCATGTGTGAGTTTGAGAGTTATGACGAAGCTCAAGCTATGTGGGTTGCCTTGACAGATAAGTTTGGGGGTACATCTGCCACTAAGCTGAGGAGACTCACCATCAAGTTTGACACATTCCGAAAGCGCCCAAATGTAATGATGAGGCAGCATCTTCGGGAGATGTCAAACATGATCCGTGAGCTGAAGTCGGCTGGTCACTCCCTTACTGATGAACAGCAAGTTCAGGCTGTTATAAGGTCTCTTCCTGATAATTGGGAGCATATGAAGATCAATATGACACATAATGAGAACATCGTCACTTTTGATGATATAACGCGTCATTTAGAATTAGAGGATGAGCGCCTAGAGGCTGCCAGATCCTCTACCCATGCTTATGTTGCTGAATCGAGTTCGCGCAAGGCTTCGGGCTTCAAGCGCAAGAGGAATCTTCAGTTCAACAACAAAGGGAAGATGACTCGATCGGGGACCCAAGAGAGCTAAGACCTTCCGACGCAAGAAGCGTGGTGGGAAGAAGGACAAGGCCAAGATGGAGTGCCACAATTGTGGCAAGTTGGGTCACTTTGCTCGTGAATGCACCGAGCCGAAAAAGGTACCCTATTACTCCATTACTTTGAGTAATGCTTTTGTTTCTAGTACTGTAATGCTTGCTGAATCTTATCCAATGTGGACTGTAGACTCAGGAGCAACGAACCATGTAGCTAGAGACCGAGAAGCATTTGTGGAGTATCGTCGGATACCGCCTGGAAGAAGATGGATATATGTTGGGAATAACTCAAGAGTTGAAGTGAAGGGTATCGGCACGTGTAAATTAATCTTACATGGTGGTCGAAACCTGTTCCTGCATGATGTCCTTTATGCTCCAGATATTCGACGAAACTTGGTCTCTGTAGTTGTTCTTCTTAGCTTAGGTTATGTATTGAATTTCCATGGTGATTGTGTTGACATTTTGTATGGAACGGTTTATTATGGTTCAGTCATGTATTGAATGGTTTTATGGTGTTAGACATTGACTATGATCAGTACAATGTTAATGTTGATGGTTGTTTTTCTTTAATTGCGTCTTCAAATAACGTTGAGATTGATGCAAATACTTGGCATGCTAGATTAGGTCACATTGGATTGCAAAGAATGCAAAGATTAGCTAGAGAAGGCCTTTTGGGGTCACTCACTAATGTTAGTCTATCCATATGTGAACATTGTCGGCGGGAAAAACAACTAGAAAATCATTCGGTAAAGGGACTAGAGCTGAATTTCCATTGCATCTCATACATTCTGACATTTGTGGTCCTTTGAATGTGAGGGCGAGGCATGGAGCCTCATATTTCATCACTTTCATAGATGACTTCACACGTTTCGGTTATGTCTTTCGATCTCCCATAAGTCAGAAGCATTAGACTGCTTTAGACGATATATAGCGATGGTAGAGAATCAGTTAAACAAGACAATAAAGGCATTGAGAATCGATCGTGGACGTGAGTATCTATCGGAGCAATTCAAGGCTCTTTGTGATGAAAAGGGAATTGTACGACAATTGACTATTCCTGGTACTCCACAACAAAATGGGGTAGCTGAGAGAAGGAATAGAACCCTATTGGAAATGGTTAGGTCTATGATGGCGCAAGCAAATTTACCTGTCTCCTATTGGGGAGATGCATTATTGACTGCTGCCTATATACTTAACCGTGTGCCCTCAAAATCGGTTACTTCCACTCCTTATGAATTATGGACTGGTAGGAAACCAGACTTGAGTAGTCTGCGTCCATGGAGATGTGCAACTTATGTTCATGATTCTTCCCATAAACATGGCAAATTAGGTCCTAGAGGGAAGAAATGTATCTTTATAAGATATTCCGAACACTCCAAAGGGTACGTGTTCGTAGGTGAACAAGCGATGGGAGTGTGACCGAAATGGAGTCAAGAGATGTCACGTTCTTGGAGAACGATTTTCCTAATAGAGGTGAGATTGATAAGGACTTCCAATTATATGAGATGGAAGATCTAGATAACACACCCACTGATGTAGTAGAGGGAAATGAAGATTTACCTCAACACACAAGACCTAGTGGGAGTGTTGCATTGCCTAATGAATTGGATTCAAGAGAAATTCAATTGCGTAAAAGTAATCGTAAAAGTATTCCCCGTCGTCGTTTTGAGATTGAAGGGGAAGCATTTATGATTGCTCAGAATGACGATGCCAAGCCTAAGACTGTTCAACAGGCTCTCTCATCCTCTCGACAAGGAAGAATGGAGAAAAGCTTTGGAAGATGAGATGGAGTCAATGAGGGCAAACCATGTTTGGGACTTGATTGATCTACCACCCAATCGTAAGGCCATTGGAAATAAATGGGTCTTTAAGATTAAGCGAAGGGCGGATGGATCCATTGAAAAGTATAAGGCTCGCCTTGTGGCGAAAGGTTATACTCAACAAGAGGGTATAGACTATGAGGAAACTTTTCGCCGGTTGTAAGGTTTGCCTCAATACGCCTTATTTTAGCCATCGTTGCACATTTGGACCTTGAATTACATCAAATGGATGTAAAGACGGCATTTCTCAATGGAGAATTAGATGAGGAAATCTATATGAAACAACCAATAGGTTTCATAGCTAAAGGTCAAGAGCATAAAGTTTGCAAGCTTCATCGCTCAATATATGGCCTTAAGCAATCATCTAGACAGTGGTATCTTCGTTTTCATTGAGCAATAATAACATTTGGTTTCACGATGATCGAAGAAGATCACTGTGTATATGTCAAGCGGTCTAAAGATAAGTTTGTGATTTTATCACTTTATGTGGACGATATTCGTTGTTTGGAAATGACAAGGTTTTGGTAATCACCATAAAAGAATGGTTGTCCTCCAATTTTGAGATGAAGGACATGGGAGAAGCTGCTTATATATTAGGAGTTAAGATCGAAAGAGATCGATCAAGGAAACTCCTTACTTTATCACAAGAGTCTTACATTATGAAGATTCTTGAGCATTTCAATATGCAGCATTGTAATCCCATTGATACCCCCGTCATGCAAGGTGAAGGCCTAAGTACCGAGATGTGTCCTAAGACTCCGTAAGAAATCAAAGTGATGGAAACTGTTTCCTTACGCTAGTGCAGTCGGAAGTTTAATGTATGCTATGATGTGTACTCGACCCGACATATGCTATGCCGTGGGATTGGTGAGCCGATATCAATCAAATCCTGGTCAAGCACACTAGAAAGCAGTGAAGAGGATCCTGAGATACTTGAAGGGCACCGTAGACTATCGACTTTGTTACCAAGGGAATGATTTACGCCTATTAGGTTATTCAGATGCCGATTGGGGTGGAGACCTGGATGAGCGTAAATCAACTTCCTCGGATATGCTTTCTTGCTCAATGGAGGTGCAATTTCTTGGAATAGCAAGAAACAGACATGCACGGCCTTGTCTACGATGGAAGCAGAATTTATTGCATGTTCTCGCCGCAATGCAAGAAGCAAAGTATGGCTAAAACGTTTCTTTGAAAATTTAGCCACCGTCACTGAAGTTCCAAGAGCGGTGACAGTTTATTGTGATAGTCAAGCAGCCATTGCCTATGTGAAAGATCCCAAGTATCATGGAAGGACAAAGCACGTCGACATAAAGAATAACTTCATCAGAGAAATTATAACGCAGAAAGAAGTGACCCTGCAATACATTTCAACCAATAGAATGGTTGATGATCCATTTACCAAGGCTATTCCTAGAGACATATTCTTGACCCATAGGATGTCACTAGGATTACGTAGAATGTGATATATGTTATTGTAGAGGATCATTAGTTTATGTATTTGTGGACAAATGTATTGTACTTGTTTGTTTATTAATGATTTGATGTTTTATCAATAAGTACAAATCTACTATGAGACTAGCACAAACACACATATATTATTGAAAAGTATGTCAGCAGGCAATGATTGGCTCACTCACACGAGCAATCGCCTCAAGTGCTGTAGTTAGCACGTTGAGATGAGACGTTATGTACAAATAAATGCTGAAGAGCAAGTTTGGTACATAAAATATGTCGCCTTGATTGGAGTCAAGATGAGGTCGTGATTGAATCATAACAAGACCGAACATGATAGTCCCACAATCATGTATGCCCTGAAAGATGCCGGATGCGAGTACTTAATTAGGTGCTATAGAAAGCAAGCTGATATAGCACTCGGGCTAAACATGAGTACGTAAGAAGCGCGTGACTATGTTTAGGCTAAGATCCGTATAGTGGATATGGTTAATAAATGACATACGCTCTTATAGAAAGAGAAATCCACTATAGCATGTAATTCGTACTACATGTGCATTGTACGACCAATGAGGGAAGATGAGTAAAATTATCCCTATTTACTCATCGTGTGAGCCCTTGAGGTAATTTGTATTTTACCTCAATTTTGTGCCCTATGTTACTTCTAACTATGTTCTCGAAGTGAAATATCAATGTTGCTACTTTAGCATGTTACGGGTGGTCATGAATAGATATGGCTTATGGGACATGTCTAGGAAAGCAGTTGTTCTGAAATTGAGAGAGACATGAGTGCGAAGGAAGACTATTGTTGTTTTACATCTACCGCGTGTATTTACTGGTCGACCAATTATATCGCCCTATGTGGTCGCGGATGTAATTGTAAATACATGATGTTTTAAGAATAGTCGAGTATAGCCTTTAAGGGATAAGTATACTTGGACCGATGTAACAAAATATGTCTCGGGGCACTTTGTGAGACATCGATTGTTTATTTTTTTTTCAGGGTTGTAGCCATTATGTTATCCCTAACAGGTGCATAATTTGAGCTCCCAAGTGCAGGTGTACTCACTGGTCGCACGGCTTATTTGTCAATATGAATTGTTTTGTAAAATTGATAAATGTTGAATGCCTTATATTCTTAATAGAATGCTATCAAGCCCATCATGTCCGAGTGGGAGATGTTGTACTTTAGCTAGTTAGCTAGACGTCCATGATGGGGTGCGATTGGACCGCACCAATTGGCTTTGATATGCTACGATGGAAAGGCACAAATGGAGGGGTACGAAGGGAGACGTATATAAACCTCCCGAACACAACCATTGAGATGGTTGGCTATTCATTCGCACCAAATTTCCTCTCCATTTCCATTGAAAGTGATCGAAGGCGTTCCATTTCAATTTTGCAAGAACAATCGGCATTTACGCTGTGAAAATCGGGTGTTTTCCTCGTGATTGCATCCAGACTAACGTGAGGAAGTACTGTTCGTGATAAATTCGCAATTCAACGTTCGTTCCAGGGCCATTTGCTGTTTGCGCATCGCAATCAGGTAAGTCGTCTTCCGCCGACTTGAATTCCAACATTGAGATGCATATGTCTGAGAGCAAGGCATTGATCTTGGCTTTTTCTTCACCTGGTCACGATCAATTACCCCACAAAAGCAACATGTTCAGTGATTTATTGTTATTCGGACAATATCAAAAGAAAGAATGGATTATATTCCAATTACTGAAAAAAGGACGAACCTCGTAGCTAGAAAAGATGGTTGGCTGAAGACACCTGATGTCGAATGTTGGGATCACCACATTCGTCAATGTTTGGCGCAATCTTGCGTTTCCAAGTTTCTCTTTGACGAGCTTATGAAGGTGTTTTCCATCATATTTCGGTCCAGTCACCGCCTTAACCATGTTCGTAGCAGGAGCAAATGGGCAACTGTGGTTTTCAATTATAAAAGAGATATCATGTTAGTATACAGCCCATTGAGGAACTGCCGATATGGCCTAGAGAAATGATGAGTTAAATTGGCTAACCTGTCTTGAGGGAAGATTTTAGGGCAGTTATTAAGGTAGAAATTCTTAATATCTTTGGCAGCAAATAGGGGACGATTGTTTTCGTCGGGGCTAGTTAACATGGCAGTGACGAGACCACCTGTGCTTGTTCCGGCAATGACATCGAAATAATCTGCGAGTCTTGCGTCTTCACCATCTAGTTTCTGCACAAGTCCACAAAGTCATCAGAAATTGGAACGCGCATGCATGGATAAAACCTGGTACTTCATTGAAACTTGTTCTTCATGCATTAAAAAGATAGCGAACTGATTAATAACAACATGAAGCTCAGACTCTAAAAAGGCGAGAATTGTTCCTGGTATAAGCCCTCTTATCCCTCCACCGTCGATACTGAGAATGGTAATGAGGTTTCCATAAGTTGGGGGCTGGAGCGGCAAACTCTTGGACCTTTCCATAGATACGGCGGACTTTCCCTTTTTTTTTTTGCTAAGAAATAAATATAATGTACTTAATAATTCAAACAAAATAGAAGCGTGTCGTGTGTTTGAGAGAGAGAGAGAGAGAGGGAGGGAGGGAGGGAGGGAGGGAGGGAGGGCGCTTGAGGGGAGAGATCGAACTTCATATGTGTTGAGGGAGAGCTATTTGGCCTTAGTCTTGGACAGGAAGCGAGTATTCATAGGTTGGTTTCGTTCAAACGGATGAGTTTTTTAGTTGATGGGCCAAGTTAAGCCCATTTGCCCATGTTGGGCCAAAACCCGGCCCGTAAGTAAAGGGTCCATAAAAGGAAATGTTATTTTCTAAGTGAAAATATCTGCAATATATACAAAAAAAAAAATTAAAAATGGGATAGTGTTACTTGTAGCATTTCAGATAAAATACGCTTATCCTTTTTTTCCCCTTGAAATAGTATATACCCTCTTGATGAATGGAACTCCAAGGTTTCAAAAGATTCCTCTGAAACTGCGATGGTACTTAATCTGTGGCAAGCAAGATATGTCAATCTCTATGATATGCCTTTGATTGGTATTACATGTTTCCTAGGTTCGTTTCCGCATTCGTTTTTCGGTATTTGATCGTTTGAGTATCAATTCAATTTTTAGAAATTTGTTTCCTACACAAACTTTGGCCAAAATCCCACGATCGATCTTGCTCGGATTTGGTTTAAGTTGACCAGAAATTCTTCAATCCGAGAAACTGATTGAATCTCGGCATTGGTTTAAGTTGACCGGTTCTTCAATCCGAGAAACTGCTTGTAAAGTCCAAATTTTAAAGGGGAGCTGAATCATAGTGGCTAGCTGATGATGAGTGGCCCTTCAAGTGAAGACTTCTTGGTCAGACTTTCAACGCCTCGAGAGAGACTTGTAGGTTTGAATATTAATCAAATGGCATGGGGGCCATTTCGGGAGTACGAAACCCTAATTTCTCACGCACGCGCCTTAGATCTACTCTTTTCTATTTGTAGCTTCTTTAATGCGATTATTACATTCATAGCATTACTCAAGGCGATAAATCTAAAGGCAAAAAGATCAAAGGACGCGTTGGCGTGTAGCTCAAGTATTTAGAATGGGAATGATATAGGTAGACTATCAGTTACTTTCTACGAAAGTAGCAATATTGACAATGTTATGCGATGCATATAGAGTAATGTTATGATAAAACTTCATCTCAAAAAGTGGGTGGAAAGAGAGAGAGAGAGTAATGCTTCTAAAGTGTAAATTAATACACAAAAAGAGGGTCAATGTGTATATACATTTCTTAAAAAAAAAAGAAGCAAAAATGACCCATCGATATACCATAATTCAATGATGCGGGAAACCCTTTCAATATTACAAGTTTACTGTGAAAATAAAGCACTTCAAAAGAAAATATGATGCTTCTATCAATCTTCCTTACTAGATTTATCCGAGAGGGTAGTTAATATAAATTGTTGAAATACAACAAAGATATCTGAAAACTATTATTATTTGTGCTTTTGTTGTTCTTCAGATAAATATGATAATTCTCGAATTTTCAGCCGCAAATAAGTTCAATTCACGATTTTAAGCTTAAAGGGAATAAGAAAAGAAAAAGACGATGACTGTACAATTTTTTTTTTTTCCACTTTTCATTCTTTTAAATGTATGCGTCATTTAATCAACTTTTCACCCAAATGTCATGTGTCTGGAAGTGTCCAAAACAGCTTTTCTATTTGATGGTAGAGCATTATCCATTTTGGAATAGTACTTCTTTCTTTAACTTTAGCTTCTATCGTGTTGTCTAATCGCCATTCTAAAATCTTTGCGTTAGTCTTGTCTTGAGTTGTTGGGATCCTTCTCTCCTTTCTTTAAGGGGATAAGATCCAAGGCAAAGTTTTTATTATAAATATGAACATTATTTTTTGGGATGTGAAATTGTGCCTTTTTAGGCATAAAAAGTTGCTTAACGACAATTTTCTCTTTTAATTTTGTTTTCTTTGATTTATTGTCCTCACTAATTCCGCTTTATATTTTCCATATAAACTCACGCCTAGAAACTTTCAAATATCTTGTTTTCCTTCTGCTCTTGGAATTTTCAAAAACAATCATTTTGATATCTCATTTAAAATTCCATATAAATTTATTATACCGATATTAATTTAGTCCTAAATTTTATAAATTTTTTAATGTATACTTTTTGGATAATTTTCATTAAGATTACTAATATGGCAGCGTGCCACATAAGATGACTAGAGATAACTAAACTACTTTTTTTTTTTCTCAAAATTCCTCGAAAACACTTATTCATGTCGCAAATCTTCCCCTCAATACTACTTATCCATCAAACGCGGAGAAACAGTGACTGTTTTTTAGTAAAAGACAATGTGCTATATACATATCCTCGCTCTGGTCAACGTCCTATCACTCCTATGATGCTACGATGAAGCGCACATAAGCCTAACTTAAAACGCCGTTCTTGTTCTATCGTTTTTGACCAGTTAAGGCTCATCTCATCCCCGTGCAGCATGCCTTTTAGGGTTTATAATAACAAAAGTGTATTGCCCGATTCGCAACTCTATATCTCTGTTCCTTTTCCCCGCATATAATGTTAGGCAAAAGGAGAAGTGAGATGCCAAAGAAAGCAGTCACAGGAGATTGAAGTGACGGGTTAGATCCTATCACTCGGAATTCAAGATCGATCTTCTAGAAACGAGAGGGTCAATTGAAGGGTGTTGTGTAAAATATTTATTATCATATGTTTGCCATATCCACAAGTCGTCTGAGTTCATCACCGACTTGACCGTGCATTATTGCGCGTGGTCATCACAGGTGGAGGCTTGGTGGGGAAAACTCTCAGAGTTTGCCTCTAAGGCAATTCAAAGATGGCTGGACGTTGAATGGTAAAAGGGCAATCATATGTTATTGTTAACTAAGTGCAATGAACGTGCCAAGGTTCTTTTTTAAAATTTACGGACCACTTTAAATTTAAAGCTCATCTCATCCCCGTGCTGCATGCCTTTTAGGGCTCATAAAATAACAAAAGTGTATTGCCCGATTCGCAACTCTATATCTCTGTTTTCCTTTTCCCACATATAATGTTAGGCAAAAGGAGAAATGAGATGCCAAAAAAAGCAGCCATAGGAAATTGAAGTGACGGGTCAGATCATATCGCTCCAAAAAAGTTCAGGATCGATCTTCCAAAAACAAGAAGGTTAACTAAAGGGTGTTGTGTAAAATATTCATTATCATATCTTTGCTATATCCATCAGTCGTCCGAGTTTATCACCAGCTTGACAATGCATTATTGTGCGTGGTAATCACGGGTGGAGGCTTGGTGGGTAAAACTCTCTAAGTTTACCTCTAAGGCAATTCAAAGATGGCTGGACGTTGAACGGTAAAAGGGCAATCATATGTTAATGATAAATTAAGTGCAATGAACGTGCCAAGGTTCTTTTTTCCAAATTTGGGGACCACTGGTCCGCTTGCAGTGGGGAATGTATCTCTTGCTTTGGAGAAGTTAATATGCGGGTCACGAGGAAGGGACATAGCACTTCTTACAATTGGGTCTAGGTTGTTTATGCATGGCTTAACATGTGAGGCATCACGTGGTTCGAACGATGATGTGCTTCCGATGGCTAGAGGCCAAATGGAAAAATACTACTTTCTTCGTTTTTGTGGCTCACATCGAGATTACATGTGAGGTTAATGCAGTTGGTAACCCCGATTCCGCAATTCAAAAAGACGCCTAGAATTGTGACGCTTGCGCGCTTTCTTTATAAGACCACGTTCCAACCATCACGTGCCTTTCGGTATGTGTTTAAGCAAAATGTTGAGATGTTGCGGTGAAAGAATTAGTGAGATATATAATGAAGCTTAAAAAAATATGACAAATACTCCGGTTGGTTTCTTCACTTCAATTATCTTTATTCAGGACGTTAGCCAGTATGTTAGTTCATATAATTTTTGTCAGGGTTGCAAAAATCTTAGCTGCTTGCCTTTGTTTGTTTGTCTTATTTAGCTGTGTATGCTTCATTTGGATGGCTTTGTTCTAGTTTTCCTAATTTAGTTCCACAGCCAATGGGTAATATTTAACTTCATTATCCTAATTTTCTACCATGAAAAAAGAATTTTAAGTAGAGTTTATACATATACATATATATATATATATATATATATACATATGTATGTATGTATATAATAGATTAGCATTTCTCAATTGTTTGGTCATAGTTTTGAACTTATGTTAAAAGGCCAATATATCTAAAGGCACTGATTTATCAGTCAAGGAAGAAAAATTGGAGATATTGATCAATATTACAAGCCGATTCTTAAAGATACTAGAATAAGGAAATCGACAACTATTTTAATATAATGATCTACTCATTTATTATTTTTCATTGTTATATTGTTTCATTATGAAGTGCAACATTTATAATAACTTTATATAATGGAAATCATCTCAACAATTGTACAGTGAGATCAAGAATCAAACATCTTTATTCTTTAACACCATAGTCGCATATTGGCTGGAAAGCGTGTAAAATCATGAAAGTACATCTTTTCATGTCAATTAAGCTATAGCTGATGTGCCATTTTCTAAACGGGCATTGGTTGATAATGCCAAAAATGTTTAGTGGACTATAGAAAATAGTGGGAATTATGGAAAGGAAAATATCATATTTTGACTATGGCCAACCGTGTGCCCATGCACAATATTTTATCGGGTAAGATAAAAGTAAGAAGAAATGCTGTGTGACCAGATAGGTCGCTTTGGCAAATAGGTCGCCTTAGAGAATGCATGTGAATAGTGGAGTATATATATCACCTGGAAAAGCACTGGTTCGGTGTTTAGTACGTTACCTTGGCGAATAAGTCACCTTAGAGAATGCACGTGGCTCGGTAATTAGTACATTGCCTTGGTGAATAAGTCGCCTTAGAGAATGCACGGGGCTCGGTGATTAGTGTGTCGCCTTGGCGTATAAGACGCCTTAGAGAATACACGTGGCTCGGTGACTAAGTATGTCGCCTTGACGAATCGGTCGCTTTAGAGAATGCACGTAGCTCAGTAACTAGGTATATTATATTGAAAATTGTATAGTATGAATGGAAATGACCGAGGGATGGTCATGATGACATGTAATTGATTAGGTCAATTGATTGATGTATCGATCTGTGATATTATGATTGGGTGCCTATTTGAATTGTGTTGATTTGCAGGTGGAATCTGAGGCTAAGTATGCCCTCTAACCCATGTGTGCACAAGTAGCCCGGTAGACATATTGGTTTACTAATCGAGTCTTAGGGGGTAGAACTCGCCGAGACGTTATCTCAATGGTTATTGTATAACCATTTCAGGTCCATAGATGGCCGCATCTCCACCTCCTCATCCTCCCATGCATTTTGGCGTCCCTGGAGAGATTATTGAGGTAGCATACCACTTCCACATACGCCCTCACCAGGAAGGACTAGAGTACGTGCTGGTAAAGTCCACTATCTAGGTTGATGTTGGTTGAGACGCCCTAAGACCCCATGAGTATCGATCGTGGTACTATCATTACTTCGATGGGTGAAGAGAGGGCCCCATACATGAGGGTGATGTGCCGATGTACATTTTAGAGGAAGCGTTCAAAGAAGGGACGGCTAATTATAAGGACAGGTCGGTAGTGGATGCAAAAGACCCTAAGCTCGAGATTGACCACGACTCCCCCCAGTCATCCGCAGTAGACTCCAACTAGAGCATGCCAGAAGAAGGGGAGATAACCGAGCAAGAGGAGGGACCGGAAGAGTATCAAGAGTGGGAATGGCCAGAGGTAGAAGAGCCTAAGGAGGACAGACCAGAGGAGGATTACCTATTGGAAAACCCTAAAGAGAAGGAACCAAAAGGACGAGTAGCTGGAAGAAAATGAGCTTAGTGAAGATAAATCTAAGGAGGATCGGGATGATGATCCTGAGTACGACCCAGATCCTGAGTACGACCCAAATGAGGACTGAGATCTCATCCCGTTTTGTGAACCTTGGGTACTTGTGGATAGGTGTTAGATTAGACCTATGTTAATAGTATTGTAAAATATACTATGGGGTGTATTTGTATAAAAGTGCAGTTAGGGTTTTCAAATGTGAAAAATATAGCCCTATTTTTCTATCACAAATGTTTTATTTTCTGGGGATTATTATATGCTTCTGCATGCGTATTAAAATAAAAAGAGTCGGCGATGTGTCCTGGGATGTCGCTATTAATTGACCAGGTGAGGGATAGACGCGTGTTCGAGGATCGAGGCGTGACACTCGCTCTCTCTCTCTCTCTAATTTCTATAATTACGGAGTATTATCCTTGGTCATCGAATTTGCTGAGAAGTTTACTTTACTCCACAAGTTGGAGGCTGGAGCGGCAAACTTTTCGAGAAGGAGAGAGAGAGAGAGAGAGAGAACTTCAAATGGGTCGGGTGAGAGCTTTTTGGCCTTAGTCTTGGATACGAAGCCAGCATTTGTAGGTCGCATTTCACACAAATTTTGACCAAAATCCCACGTACGATCTTGCCCGGAATTGTTTTAAGTTGACCGGAGATTCTTCAATCCCAGGAACTGATTGAAAAGTCAAAATTTTAAAGGGGAGCTGAACCATAATGGCCAGCTGATGATGAGAGGTCTTTTAAGGGGAGAATTGTTGGTGAGACTTTCAACGCCACAAGAAAAGACTTGTAGGTTTGAACAATAAACTAAAGGCACGGGGCCATTTTGGGAGCAGTAAAACCCTAATTTCCTATGCACGTACAGTATACTATTTTCTATTTATATCTTCTGCAATTCAATCACTACATAAACAGCATTACCCTGGATGATAAACCTAAAGGCAAAAAGATCAAAGCGCACGTTCGCGGGCAACTCAAGTATTTAGAATGGGAATGATAGAGATAGACTAGAAGTCACTTTCTACGAAAGTAGCAATATTGACAATGTTGTATGCCACAAGTAGAGAAATGTTATGATAAAACTTCGTCTTGGGAAATAGGGGGAGGGAGAGGGGGAGAGAGAGAGAGATTACATGAATTTGAAAGAACTGCTCCTAAAATATAAATCATTGTGTGGAGAAAAACTAAATGTACCTAAGACATCGAAATTATTCCTTAAAAAAAAAAAAAAAAAAAGCAAAATTGACCCATTGAAATATGAAAATTCAATGATGCGGAAACCCTTTCAATATTACATGTTAATTGTGAAAATAAAGCAATTTAAAAGAAAATATGATGCTTCTATAAATCTTCCTTTCGAGTATTATCCCACAGAGTAGCCAACACAAAGTACTGAAAGAAAGCAAAGATATCCAGAAACCGTTGGCATTTGTGCACAGCGAGAGAAAAAGATAAAAAATAATAAAAGAAAAGGAAGGGGGATGAGTGTACGGTCCTGTTTTTTCATCCTTTCATATGTATGTGTCATCCAATCAACTATTAACCCAAATATCATGCGCCTGAAAGCGTCCGAAACAGCTTATCTATTGATTGGTGGAGCATCATCCATTTGTGAATAGCACTACTAAGTTACATTAACTTTAGCTTCTGTCATGTCGTGTCTAATCGCCATTCTTAATCTTGGCCTTACCTTTGTCGTGTCATGCGTTGGTGAGATCTTTCTGTCCTTTCTTTAAGGGGATGAAATCCAAGGCAAGGCTTTTATTGTGAATATGAAAGTTACTTTTTTGGGCATAAAAAGTTTTCTAAGGCTTTCACCCAAAAAAAATTAAAAAGTTTTCTAAGGACAATTTTCTCTTTTTAGAAAAAATTCTTTGATCAGTAGCCTCACCAACTCTCCTTTAGATTTTTCGAATAAATTAATGCCCTGATATTTTCCAATATCTTGTGCTGCTTCTGCTCCTGAAATTTTCGAAAGCAAAATTTTGATATATGATGTGAGATTTATCTCATTCTTTTCACACATTACCGAAAATACTTGTTCATGTCGCACATAAAATTTACCTTCCCATCAATACTACTTATCTTCCACAAGCAAAAGAAAACAGTGACTGGGAAAATAAAGACAGTGTGCGATATACATATCATCGCTTTGATCACTTTCGTATCATTCCCATGTGCGCTACCATGAAGCACTAGCTCAAAACGCAGTTCTTTCTCTTCCCTTTTTGACCGCGAAAGCTCAGCTCACCACTGTGCTGCAAGTTTTTCTTCGTTTATTAAACACTCAAGTTGAATCCCACGTTTGACAACTCTATATCTCTATTTTCTTTTCCCTGCATATAATGTTAGGCAGCGAGAAATCAGATGCAAAAAAAGCAGCCACGGGAGATTGAAGTGGCAAGTCAGATTCTATCACTTCGAAAAAGTCCAGGATCGATCTTCATGAAATGAGAGGGTCAATTTAAGGGGCTTGAACGTGCATACTTGCACATGGTGATCCCATGTGGAGGCTTGATAGGCAAAGCTCTCTGACCGAACCTCTAAAGCAATTCAAAGATGGCTGGACGTTGAAAGCTAAAAGACTGTGCTTTTGATAACTAAGTGCAATGAAAGTGCGAACTTTCTTATATTAAATTTACGAAAATTTTGGTCCTCTTGCAATGGGGGATGTATCTCTTGCTTTGTAGAAACCTTTCTAGAGGTGAACCGTCAAGAGAAAACTAATGAATCATTAAGTAAATACTTAGTGCGTACTCTTCTAAAGTGCGAACTTTCTTATATTAAATTTACGAAAATTTTGGTCCTCTTGCAATGGGGAATGTATCTCTTGCTCTGTAGAAACCTTTCTAGAGGTGAACCATCAAGAGAAAACTAATGAATCATTAAGTAAATGCTTAGTGCAGACTCTTCTAAAGTGCGAACTTTCTTATATTAAATTTACAAAAATTTTGGTTCTTGCAATGGGGAATGTACCTCTTGCTTTGTAGAAAACTTTCTAGAGGTGAACCGTCAAGAGAAAACTAATGAATAATTAAGTAAATGCTTAGTGCGGACACTTCTAAAGTGCAAACTTTCTTATATTAAATTTACGAAAATTTTGGTCCTCTTGCAATGGGGAATGTATCTCTTGCTTTGTAGAAACCTTTCTAGAGGTGAACCATCAAGAGAAAACTAATGAATAATTAAGTAAATGCTTAGTGCAGACTCTTCTATACTCATACCAATCCTAACTTTGGGGTTTCAATTAAATTATTTATAATGCGATAATCAATTCAATTTGGAGTTGCCATTAATCTATTAGGGGTCTATTAGAAACCCAAGTAAAAACTAAAATTTGGGAGAACATCTTACTTTGAGAACTAGAGATTTTTGGGATCTGGGAATTTGATTACACTAGATAAATCTAACGCATTTTTTATATCTTTTCTCTTTATTTTAAAATTGCAATCAATTTGAGTCAATTTCAAGCCTAAACCACTAATATGCAATAGGTGATTATGGAAGTGCCTAAGCAAGAATTTAATAGTCAATTATCAAAGTGAAAAATAAATGCTTGAGGAGATAGAAAACCTTGATGCACTAAGGAAATCAAAAACTAAGTTCCATTTTGTCCAATGCATAAAGGCTCTGCCAGATGTTAACTAAAAGTAAAGAATGATACAATGCTTACGTAGCTGTATATGCTTTAGATGGCTTGCTTCTAGTCCTTTTTTCAGTTCCCCAGCCAATGGGTAATTATCAAATTATTTATCCTAATATCCTAACACGAAAAAAAAAGTTAACTTGATTCATTGGTTTTAGAATAGATTAGCATTTTTAAGTTGTTAGCTCATACTTTTGGACTCATGTTTAGAAGAACAATAATGGCCAGAAAACGAGTAAAAAAAAAAAAATCTTTCCACTTCAATTAAGTTATAGTCAACCTATGGAATAGTTTCTTTTAGTTACATCACTATCTACGGGGCATATTCGCGGTGAAGTGAAATATAGTCATCTTGTTTATACAACAAGATAGAATATGTGACTTAATGCACGTGTCTATGACTCTGACCACAACAAAACAATTATAATACGAAGCCGTGACAGTAATGAGAATTCATTCCATAGAAATTAGCTTACAATCATTCGTGTCCAGTGATGATGAACAGTAGGGAAAGAAATTGCAGAAAATCTTAGGCCTAGCCTCCCAAGGGATTATTCAAAAGTAGAAAAGTCACTCTTAGCCGGAGGACCAAAGGAATTATTCAATAATAAAAGAATCATGAGGAGAAAAAATTAATAAAATGATAACTAGTTTGTCCCCATCTCGAAATTACAAAACCAGCAAAACTATGCAAGAAGATCGCTGGCCCTCGATTATAATCACTTCTGTGTATTGGCATGTCCATGAGGCGACCTTGCAAGGCGAAGCTGTCTCTCTTGGGAGAGTAATTTAGCAAACCTGCAGTATATATCAAAGGGAAGCTACATTAGTCAAACCAGCCCAAAAATGCAAAAACTAGTAAAATCGTCATGTCTTTCTTATCCTGAAATTGACTGTTCGTGATTTCTAATGCATATACCTTCTCAAAGCCTCTTCGTTTGTCTCTTGGTTGGGCGTGGGCTCACACGCTCCGGTCTCCAGGTTAACCCTAGAGACCGGCTTCTTCAACAATGCCTCACCGGTTTTCACTAGGTCGTTCAGATTCTTTTTCGTGGCCACATCCACAGATGATAAATCACCCGTTAATGTATCATCCTGAAAAATCAAGCCATGAAGATGCAATGATCAGCATAAAACAGACCCATGTGTTACAATATTTTGTGGGAATACTCTTCGTCGGGGAATCTTTGAAGAGAATATCTGTGGATACTAGATATACCTGGATCCTGAGATAATTGTCGTGGAGGTGTAGGGCTTGAAACACGGCGGAGATGTGGAAGTCGACCATGTCCGCGCTGGCTTGACTGAAGACGTCGATCAGTGGGGAGCCACCGCTGGTCAACCAACCCAGCACTCCCCACTTGGCTGCTTCATGTGCCGTATATTTCCCCTCAGCCTTCCTGGTACCGGTCCCGAGTGAAATCACCAAGAACCTCCGGTAATCCATTGGCTTTATAGGGAAGAAGTCTGAATTCCCTCCTATGATTGCCTTGGTCACCTCTCCCATCGCAACCAATGTCTACACAATGGGAATATCATAGATAATTAGTTTATGTCAAACGTTAATTGAGAACGAACTCTCCACATTTAAGTACTTTTGTGCAAAGATGATAAAGGATAAACTGAATCAATCAAGTTATGTGTCGAACAATTATTGACTGTATTTATTGAAATTGATTTCTTTTAAGAATTATTCAGGAGGAATTTCATGTTTGAGATTTCATATACAAGGAGGCCAATTTGATTATTTTACCGGATTATTTGCGGCTACGCCACCATCGATGAGGTTGAATTCCCTCACTTGGTCTGTGGGGTCCTTCGTTTCAAACTTATGGGCCGGGAGATAAGTTGGCGCGGCTGAGGTCGAAATGCATATGTCCGAGAGCAAGGCATCCATGCTTGGATCTTTCTTCAGCTGGCGACAATTTGATGAGAATAATGTTGGTTATCCTTGTAAGAGTTCATTGTCTACATATCCTCAAAACCATAGAGAAATTTCAAGAAGAATATGAAGAGATGAATGACCTGGTAGCTAGAGAAAATAGTTGGCTGAAGGCTCTTGATATCAAACGTCGGTATCACGACGTTTGTCAATGTTTGGTGCAATCTTTTGTCTCCAAGTTCGTCCCTCACGACACTGTGAAGGTATTTTCCATCGTATTTGGGTCCCGCCATGGCTTTGATCATCTTCGTAACCGGTTTGAAAGAGCAACTGCATAGTTTTAGGGACATTTATTAATTTCTATCAGTTAAGAGATAATTAAACCATGAAGAGAGATTAGCAACTCCTTCATGTTTTTCCTTTACCTGTCTTGGGGGAAGATTTTGGGGCAGTGATTGAGGTAGAAGTCTTTGATGTCTTTTGCGGCGAATACAGGGCGGTTGTTTTCATTGGGAGTGGTTAGCATGGCAGTGACAAGGCCGCCAGTGCTTGTTCCAGAAATAACGTCGAAGTAATCTGCAAGTCTTGCATCTTCGCCATCTAGTTTCTACAAAATTCGTCAAACATTTTTAGCTCAAGAGCGATGTATCAGATATGGGTTACATAATTATTGGTTGCATGTACTTTATATATATTGAAAATAGTCCTGTCCTTTGAAAGTTTGCTTAGGACAAACATGCATAAAACCTTTTACATGCATGCATTCATGCATTACGAGAAATACACGCAAATCGTCTAAGTGCATATAAATCTAATGAATATAGTTTTGCTCACTAAAATTGAGATACACACACACACACACACACACACACACACACACACACACACACACACACACACATATATATATATATATATTATTCATGTTGACAAAATTACTTTGCAAAAATCTGTAAAGATTGTGGAAGCCTACTAATATGCTAATAGGATCGGCGAAATATATTGATAATAGATACAACAGAAGTCGTATATAGTGTGCTCACCTGAAGTTCTGACTCTAGGAAATGAAGAATGGTTCCAGGGATAAGGCCTCTTATCCCACCACCATCGATGCTCAAAATGGTGATCGAATTTCCATAAGTTGGAGGCTGAAGAGGGAAACTCTTTGCTCTTTCCATTTGTAAATGGAGTCAAACGAAACGAACCGAAGTACTTGCAAGTATGTACTCTTGGTGCCTTTGAGAGCTGTCAAAGAGAGGGAGAAAGAGGAAATGTTTTGAGCTAGTGTATCAAGTTGGGAGAAAGAGCTAGTTTGCGTGATGGCTTTCCAATGCATGAGCCATGCGTATTTATAGGCTCTCATTCCCTCTTATTTTCACTGGGTTTTACTAAACGCTACGATTCAAATTTGACCGGAATCGATGGAAGTTGCTGGGAACTGGTTAGGTTGGACCCTAGACTCTTCATCTGCGGAGACCATATTGAAAAGTCCAAATTCAAAAGGGCTTCGTCAACATTGTGATCAGCCTTCAGTCACCGATGCATATGCGAAGAATTTCTGGTGAGACTTTTAGGAGACCCGTAGGTTTGAACACAGCTTAGAGCCGCATATTGGAGTGAACTCGTACTTGGCCATGATAGTGACTAGCGAGCGACCGGCTTTGTGTGATATACCAAGGGTTCATTCTAGATTTTTTTTTTTTTTTTTTTGCGCTAACTAAACAACTTGTTCCTGGAAAAAAAAAAAACTTGTTCTCGGGGTTAGCTTTGTCTTCTTCACAAGATTAAATGGACGGTACATGAACAATGATTGGTGCATTGCTCAAACGGACTACATGGTAAGACGACTCGTACTACGGTTTTGATTTAATCAAAGTTTCGCAAAAGGAGACGAATCTGCAGTTGTTTCAACGAAGGCCCGGGGCCATTAATGAGTGCAATTCGCCCGTCTGAATTGGAAAACCACCGGAGATTGATTGATGAAGGCGGCTTTGAAATGGTTTGTCATGGAAATTTCAAGAGATGAGAAATGGTCAGACCCAATCAAATTGCGAACCAAGTTCTCAATTTTTCGTAAACATTAAAGATGAGAGGAAAATCAAGAGAAGGGGCATCGATTTTTTTTTTTTTTTTGATTAGTTTGTGTCCATTTCAGGATAAATATACTTTCGCATATTGTAGTAGTGACCCTTAATTATAGGATTGCAGCTTATCGGCAAAAATATGTCAAAGTTATAAAGATGGAACTATTCAAAGCGATATGTCGGTATTCTTCTTTCTAGAAAATCTGCAAAACTCTTCTTACAAGTGCTTAAGGACGATTACCTGTAATTAATATTGACAGTTCGTATAACCATGTAAACATAATAGACTTTTTTTAAGATAGATAAAACTAATTTGCAGTGTGCAATAGCTAATAGCTAGTTTTTTTTTGTATCTTTTGTTATATGGACCTAAGATTAGGCGGATCAATGAACATCAGGTACATGAATTATCTCACTATACTGATGGACACAGTATGATGCGAGACGGAGCCCGATGTCTGACTTAAAACATTAATGAATACCCTTTCTGATCCTCTCTCGTTATGACTTGAAAGGCCTTTACCAAAGGAAAAGAGGAAAAACTTAGAAATACTAATTCCTCTTCAAATTTATCATTTCTTAACTCCGAAACTCATGGAATTAATCTTATTTAGAACGGTAGTCTTGATTGTTGAATATATATGTGTGTGTATTAAAAAGTGCCTTTTGCTACTTGTTAAACAATCAAACAAGAAATCTGACCAAAAAAAAAAAACAATCAAACAAGAAAATATAACAATATCTAATGTCACTGACTGTACCTGTATTGTGTATAAGTAATGCTTTACAAATAATATATAACCCATTGGTTTAATGATTTCACTGACAGGAGAAGTAATGACAATTTAATTGATTTGGCTAGATAAGTGTCCCATTTAATTACTTCGATGACTTCTTCGATTCGACATGTATAATATTTCTATCATTTCATTGGGACGGTGGACTTTTCTCGATCTGGAACCGGAGAAAAGGCAAGTCGATCTCTGGGAAAACTAAGAGATTGACCCATTGGTTTTAGGGTTTGGAAGATCTTCCCTCGCACTTTGGATAAGCCGACCCGCCAGAACGATCTTCCACGGCTAAAGGCAAGGCTTTGAACGATAAACTTTTCTTCCTGTCTCCATGAATTTCTTCAACCTGATAAGTCTCGCTTCAACAACATAGAATTTTCTCACAATGCTTTCTGTCAATGTAAGTTCTGCTTCCATTTTGTTAAAGTACAGTAAACAATCTTTTTCTTTTGATAGAATGACACAAATGATCCCTAAACTTTAGCCAAAGGTACAATCTGGTTCTTATTTTTTTAGTTGTTCAATGTAATTCTTGAGTTTTAATCCAATGTACCTAAACTATATGAAAATGTTCAACATTATGTATGAACTTAAATTAATGGACAGACAATAATGAATATTTTAATATAGTCCGATAACTAGTTTGAACATATATCAAAAGTTTAGGGATCACATTAAATAAATTAAAAGTTCATGAGCCATATTGCATACTGGACCAAAGTTCATAGATCATTTGTGTCATTTTCCCTTTTTCTTTTCTTAAGAGTAAAGTTACCGGTGAAAATTGTAAGATGGCCAAGATTGCAAGACTTTATTCTAGCACGTAAATTCACAAGAATAGCCCGTAAAAACTTAATGGGCTTTCGGTGTCGGGACGTGGCTTGTGCTTATGGCAAGAGATATTGAATTGGCAAAGATAATTCGTTATATATGAGCTCTAATACATCATCCATTTGAATCCCACTATGTGGTTATTTTTCTTTTTCTTTTCCCCTGTTGGGTTGGATATTTTAATATGATGAATTTTTCCTCTTTAAACAATAGAGATCGAAGGATAATCTTAGGAAAAATTATGAAAATAATCATCAACCTATTGTACATATGCCAAAAATATTACCCCATGTTTTGTTTTGTTTTTCAAACTGACAAATGTTATTTTTTGTCACAAATAAACTAAATCTCTAACTATCTGCTTTCTTTTTATTTTGTGCGCTTTAATATTACTTTGATATTACTGTGTGAGTTATTTGATGTAGTGAGAGTGTTTTATTAACTCAAGTGTGATTGTAATCTCTAGTGTATTGCTTGATATATAATGAAATCCTATGTTACCCACTTCACGGAGTAAGTCACATCGCCTAACCCACAGTGTTTGATTTATTTCTTTGATCTATTTATCATTGCTTGACGCCATCTTTTTTGCAACATAGCCGACCATAGGATAAGTAAATGAAATTGTAATTCATAACTTGATTGTATTTTGCAAGCTCATACTGGCAATATAATATATGCAAAACAATGCTCAGGAAGAATTAGATTAAAAGGTTACATCAAATGCAGCAATTTGGCATTTGTAATTTATACAGGAATAATGGAAAGAATAAAATAATCAAAGAATGAATGACTTGTCACCTAATAATTCAATCTTCATAATTTTCAGTATGTTGTTTGTACAAATTGTAGCATTCGATGACTACGACTGTTTCCAATTTGTGGAACTATGTCCATGAGGTGACCTCGCAAGACCAAGTTGTCTCTCAATTGAGCAATTGAGAGTAGCTTCATAAATTTGAGAGAAAACAAGCAATTGCATTTAGTAACCCGAACTATGGACGTAACCCTTGAACTTCTTAACTACATCATAGCTTGTCTCGCCCCGATCCTTGAGCATGCGCCCATCCCTCACCTTGGCTGATTAATAGCGACGTCCCAGGACGCATCACCGATCCTTTCTTTTTAATACGCATGCAGAAGCATATAATACAAACCCTAGACAATAAAAACAATGGGATAGAAAGTATGACTAAATTTTGAACTTTAAAAAACAACCACACCTATATACATTGCAAACCAGTGCACATATATATATGGTAGACTACTACGCCAGATTCAACTTAAATAAGTTCAGAATAAAGGTCTACAAGCAGGGTTGGGGGTTTCACAAACTACGAGTCATCGTCCTCCTCTTCATCATCCTCCACACTCTAATTGGAGCCTTCAGCAGACTGCATCGGACTTTCGAGATCTTCAAAATCCAGGTCTGCTGCATTTAGGGACTTGAAATATTGTCCCACAACCAGGATGAGACTATGTTTCAGCAAGTTCTACCCCCTAAGACCCGATTAATAAGAAAATATGCCTTAGGGGTTGCCTAAACACAATCACACAATTTGAACAGACAACTGTCAATTCGCACACATCCTTACCTAGTATGCCATACCTTGCACGTTATAATTCAGCATGATACACGCACTGCACATGGCCATTAGATGATGCATTTCATCAATCACATATGAGTCGCGTCACAAGTGATCTTACCTAGCCATCGCCACACCTTGCACGTCATCGATTCATGCATGCATGCCATAAACGATGTGCTTAACTCATGCTTTTCAATTAATTTCGGCCACACGGGCACGATACCCGACACACACAGAAATACAGCCAAACAGGCTCGGTATTATGCCACACAAGCAAGTTCTACACTATACAAGCCTGATATTACGCCACACAGGCACGATCGATTTTCGCCATACAGGCACGTTCTACGCCACACAAGCATGATATTATGCCACACAGGCACAATTGATTATCGCCACACAAGCACGAGCTTTCCACTTAGGAGTATAGCCCACACGATTATCAAGTATAAGTTCTAGGCATGTCACAAACCAATGATACATAATCAATTTTGCACAAACCAGCAATCATTACACCAACAACGCCACAACCATGACGTAACCATTCGCGTCTCATCACACATAGTCCTCAAGGCATAACACAGAGTAACTACATCACCAAATATACCTTTTCTAGCAAGTAAAGCATCAAGAACCATCATAACTCATAATCGACTCTAACCGGTAGAGTAGGCCCACTCGCACACCTCCAAGTTTAAATCCAGAAATCTAATAAAATGAGTTCAGAAAAATCCCAAATTTGAATATGTTGTATAGACACATAAACGAACATTTTTCATGAGAACACCTAAACCCAGATCCTTGTAGATTCGGCTTAGTAAATCACTCAAACCAGTACAAAGCTGTGTCCGTTTTCCAGAAAGTTTGTTTTCTGAAATCAGCTTAGTTTGAGATCTAAACCATGTCCATTTGATCTAAAATTTGATTATGTTAAACTAAAAGATATGAAAAACAACTTTTTTGAAGAAACCATTTTGAAATTCGAACCCTAAGGGTTGATAAAAGCCCCTAGAATCCTCAAAGGTCACCCAGTTACAGTACAGTTTGAGATTCTGTTTGCAAATGACGGAGATGAAATCTCCATCTTTTAAGTATCCAAAAATCTTGAGAAAAATATATGCTATAAATGAGGATGTCTACAACATTTCTTAAGAAGACAACAACCTTAAAATCGTAACCCATTTCGATCCACAAAAAGGGCAAACAGAGAGGGTATAGAAATCTGAACTGCAGGAATTATGTTGGATTCGACTAATCCATCATCAATTGCACAAATCTCACTAATTAAGTTACACTAATCCACTCTAAGGTTAATCTAACCATCCTAGCTTATCACTAATCCATACTTAAGTTAATCTAAATAACCATTAAGCATCCTTAACCGACTAATATGGGATTAGTGAGCAAAACTTACCCATTTACCAATCCGTTCGGATCGAAACGTCGGGAACGTCGCAAGGGACGTTTTACTCCAAAGTAGGCCTAGGGACTGAGGCCTACAAACATATCAAAACGAGCCTACAAGTGACTGTGAGACCCACTTTTTTGCTTGCTGGTCGCTACTAGAAATGGAGAGAAAACAGCTCGGTTTAGCGCGGTGAGGCTCGGGAAAGATAAAATAGGCCAAACTAGGCCTAGAGGTAGACTTACAGGGGTCAAACAAGCTCAGGACAGCCTCGGGTGAGCTGCAACAGACCCGAAGTAGCTGCTGGAAGGTGAGAGGGAGACGGTTAAGGGGTGACGGCACGTAGGTAGGCGTGAGTGGTGGCAAAGTGATGGCGTGGCAGCGTGAGGCGGTAATAGGCGGCTCCGGTTTCTTCTCCAGTTGCTGGTGGCGTCGCACGACTTGGAGGGAGAGAGAGAGTCTTGGAAGGTGGAAATAAGAGAGGGAGGGGGAGAGGATAGAGATGAGGGAGAGATGGAGGTGTGTGGAGCAAGCTTGGCCTTGGTGTGATCCTTTGGCCAACTTTTCCACCAAGTTGTTCCCCCTCTTTGCTTGTCCATGAAGCCAACAACCCATGGCTATAAATGAATCACAGATACATGCCCAACAACTCATGAGATGGTCCAAAATGCTAGGGGGAAGGGGAGCTACGAATTTTGCAAGAGATGGCTTCAATTGGTCTCTCATTCCTTCTCAAATCAATCCCATTTAGCCTTCATAAAATCAATTGACCTCACAATGCTTCAATTGATAATTTTCCTTACCAAATAAACCGTCTTGCATCTCAATTTTGTAATCAAAATTAATCCCTAGCCTTTTTTGTACAAAAACGGCCATAAGCTGTCTTTTTCCCAAAAAATCTTGATTGTTAGAAAAATCTTCTGAGACTGAGTCGACGTTCTTAGAATTTATCGTGATATGACGGAATCTTCAATTCATGAAATCGACTCAAATTGACGGTTAATTTACATTCGACGCTTTTAGCGTAACCTAGGCTACCGAATAGTTTTCAGAACTTTTTAGGGCAAATGACTCGTGGTTAATTTTCTTCGAGCCACAATGAACCTACTTGACACATTGGCAACTCTTAGTTATTGTGAAAATCTCAAAAATTTAAATATGGACACATGGTACCAAAACAATAGAAAAATCAAACTAGGGCTGGTCGACGAGAATTTTCTAATTTAGTGAAGTCACTCACGATCGACCACACATCTTAGTCGAACCGACCTATCTCTGATCTCTAATCAATTTACGTCTGTGCCGTAATGATCTCAACAGATGAACACAGTCAAGTAGCCAATTCCTAGTCGAATCCTCAAGTCTATTTGCCTTAAAATCCTTAATGGCTTCCCCAGATAGTCTAGTTATCTCAAGAGTGATCAGTTCTTAGAACAGCCTTATAGACGCGTAAATGAAATGCCCAATTTATTCAATGGTGCACTTCTTTTAATCTGTCCCATCGACGGTGACAGCAGTAACTGTTGCTGAGGTTCCATCGGCCTGCGCAAACAATCCATAAACCAACATCCGTGCTGGCAACACCTGCCACAAATTCTTGTCCTCAAAAGACATGAGACTAATCTATATCATCTTCCATGGGAACAACATGTTCCCTTCTGACTCGGTGTTGACCTGACTATCTCACCCTTCCTATTGAGCGAAATAGAATACTTTTCCCTCAACGTTGGTCTCTTCCTTGACCAATTTCCATCTCTGCTTGAACTGAATCTTAACTTAGATACTGAAGTTTGCTCCCTAATCACAATTCCAGGTTAGATCTCAACAAGGTGGCAACAACAATAGTTACCTTACTGGTGGCAGTAGTGACAGTGGCAACAGCGGCGGCTCGGTCCTGAGCTTGCTGGCTCAACCAATTCTAAGAAACACTAGCGCTTGAACGATCCCATCGAACCTAGGATTGCTTGGTGTTGCTACACTCTCAGTACTAACCTATGGTGGTACTCTTACACTCGTGCTGACCTAAGCCGGCGCTTTGCCACAACAACCTCGGGCACTGATCCTTGACGACGTTCTACCTTAAGTCACAGAGGCTACTACTCTCTTACAAGGAGTCCTCAGCTCCTGATCATTCATAATACAGGCTCTTAAAGACACCTATTTTCCAGTCCTAATACCATATTAGAATTCGAGTGATCCTCACCAAACAAACAATTCTACCAATCAACTATCAATCACATGCACCAACACAAAATGAAGGTCATTCCTACTAACTATCCCATGATTTATCGCACCTTATCATTCCAAACACAGACCTGCTCTAATACCATTAAGTGGGGATGTCATGCCTCGATCCTCTGAGTGCATGCTCATCCCTCTGTGGTCGATTAAATAGTAACGTCCAAGGACGCATCGCCGACCCTTTCTCTTTAATACGCATGCGGAAGCAGATAAACAATCCCCAGACAATAACACAATGTGATAGGAAAGTGGGGCCTCAATTTTTCAAACCAAAACAAACCACTTATAAACAAACAGGTTTATTTACAACATCAAGCTATTTACAAAACATTGGCTCAACAAAAAGGGAACTGTCCTATGACTCACTAGTCAAACACATTCGCCAATTCTTCAATCTCCACCTTCCTAGACTCTAGGGCTTCCGATCATTCACCAACACTGTCTAAGGACTTGAAAATGGTTATACAATAACCAGTGAGACAATGTCTTAGCAAGTTCAACCCCTTAAGACCTGACTAGGAAGCAAATACGCCCTAAGGTTGCCTAAGCACAACACGGGTTAGAGGACTTACCTTGGCCTCAGTTCCATCCTGCAAATTAATATCATTTACAAATGCCTCAAATCACATCAACCAATCAATTCATACAATCATTGAATCACGTCATCACATCAATTCAAAACTCAGATTGAATCATCGATCAATCAACTAAGTCAATTACATGTCATCGGACCATCCCATGGTTAATTCAATCAATACTATCTATAAAGTCCAACCATATTAGGACTGCTCATTCTAAGCTAATAAATAGATGGTATAGCTCACATTAAGCTGATAAAGTTCAGGTATACTGCTCTCACTAAGTTGACATATCGCCCGCAGGCTGATATAATTTACCGATATATTGCTCCCGCTAAGCTGACATACTGCCCGCAGGCTGATATAGTATACCCCTGATACTCACTCTAAGCTGATAAAGTGTACTGCTCGCACTAAGCTGACATATTACTCGCAGGTTGATATAGTACACCAGTATACTGTTTTCGATAAGCTGACATATTATAACCCCATGATGATATAGTATATTATCTTGACCAATCAATAATTTCACCAATTTTTATCATCTTCGATAAAAATGGTCGTGTGTGGGTATATGGTCAGCCTTAACCAAAATATAATAATTTCACTTCCATAAATCCCACTATTTTATATAGTCCACCAAAATATTTTTGGCGTTGTAAGCCGACGCTTGGTTATTTTCCAATCAATTACTGAAATTAATTAATTTATGAATAAAATCCTAAAATCACAATTAATTTAATTCAGCATAAATTAGAGCTCAAATAAATAAACCGATTGCACCACAATAACCAGCATAAAATTCCAATCATCGACTATCCCAGCCTAATTTCAAGAAAATAATTAAATAATTAAATAATTACATTAAATAATTAAATAATTAAATAATTACAAAAAATATTAAATAAATGCCAATAATTCAACTTAAGCCCATAATGCCTAATCGGATGCTAAAACAGACTTGGAAAAATTCCAAGGTTCATTCAATAAATGATAAAGCGTATCTACCCACTAAATGTACTAAGCATTTGCCTAACATACATTGATAAGACACTAATTTAAATGCTCTATTCTAATCTATCCACCTAATCACACTTAATTAAATCTAAACAACCTCTAAGTGTCATTAGTCTACTAAGCGGGGTTTAGTGAGTAAAACTCACTTGTTTGGCAATCCAATTGATGCAAATCAACGGGGACGCGACGGGGAACAATCTTCTCCAAAGCGGGCCTAGCTCTCGGGGCCAGAAACGGGCCAAAATGGGCTACAATGCTCACAAACCCTTGTTTTTTTGGCCACAACTCAAGGCTGAATGAGCTGCAACGGCAGTTATTTGGGCATGGCTTGGGATGAGTTTGGCCACCTTGAGTAGTGGTGCGGACTTGGCTCGATGGGCTGAGCTAGGAGGCTCGCTGCTTTGGTGGGCCGGAGATGGACAAGCTGTGAAGACACAGATGGAGGAGAGAAGTTCGACGGTTGATGGGCCCTTCGAAGGGTGGGTCACGATCATGAGCTGAGGGAGTCAACACTTGAGGAGCAGCGTTGGTTGGACAAGTGGGGATGCGCTGCTGAAAGGAGAATCAATCGAGTTTGGTGGGGCGTCTGTGGGGCTACTACCGTTTTTTTTTTCAACAACACCAAAAAGGAGAGAAAAGGGGACTACAGAGGAATAAACAGACAAGCGGTAGCTTTGGTGGATTGCTGCCGTGGAAATGTGACGAAAGAGAGAGATAGTGTGGGGCAGCTAGCAGGCGAGAATGAAGCAGATAGAGAGAGAGGCGTGGAGGGCTTGGATCTACAGAAATCAGGGGAAAAAGAATGTCGGCTGAGGGGGAAAGACGTGCAGAATTAGAGAGAGAGCTAATGGGACGAGCACGCAAGGATAAGAAGAAAATGGGGCCCATCGGTCAACATTCAACACCTTTGAAAGACCAAAGCAAAGGGCTGTCGACTGAGGAAGATAGAGATCGAAAAGAAAGGGAAAACGTGCGGTTACTAAGAGAGAGAAAGAAAGAGACCGAAGGGGGGGTGTGCGTGAAGGGTGTGGGGTTAAAGAGAAGAAGAAGAAAAGAAAATCAAAATTATAATTTTACTCAACTTCAACACAAGAATAATTGGTCATCTAATGCCAATTTCAACCTCAATTTGCACAATTGAAGTCCAAAGTAAGACAATTGCCTCGACCCACAAATTTCCCTCAAATCCGAATTCTATTTCATTTTTTCTCGGAGTTCGATTTTTCGAACAAACTTCTTTGATTGGGGTCTGTTTTGTTGCGGAAAAAGCCCACGAAATTCCCTGTCACTAATTCACTCACACCAGATGCCAAAAATCCCTTCAAATTGGCCAATTCGAATTTCCGTTTGTTTTCCGAATCGTCCGATTCAGTTTTCCATAAGAATCCTGAACTCGCCGAAAATTCCTCAAAAGGTGAGTTCACGTTCCTAGAATGACTGATGATACGACAAAACTTTCAATTTCTGAAATCGAATTCAAATTCGCGGTTAATTCCAATCAGACGCGGTTTTAGTCACCAATTCCTCAAGAGGTATGTGGTAACTTTTAGAAATTTTTGGTGCAATTGACTTGTGGTCAATTTTCTTCGAGCCACACATACCTCTTCGACACATTGGTGACTTTCGGTGGTAGTGAAAATCTTGAGATTTCAAATACGGACACAGGGTACCCAAAATGAAATAAAACCGATCTAGTGCCAATCAACGAAAATTTTGCGATCAGGTGAAATCACCCACACTTTGGTCACACATCTCAGTAGAATCGACCTATTTCTAATCTCCAATCGACTTTTAATTGTGCCATATTGACCCTTGCAGATTGGCATGGTCGAGCAGTCGATTTCTAGTTGAATTCTCAAGTCTATTGCATTTAAAATCCCTTAATGGCTTCACCTTATGTTGACGCCTTAATTTTATTTAGGTTTATTTTACTAATTAAATTTTTATTTTATCATTTCGGATTAATAAGATAATTAATAAACAAATAACAAAAACAACAACAAAATAGTAAAAAAAAAAGAAAAACAAAAGAAAGCAAAAGCAGCCCCTTTCCTCTTTTTCTCTCTCGCGAGCCCCCCCTCTCTTCTTCCTCCAGTCTTCTTCTTCCTCAGATGCCTCTGCATCTCATGCACGGTGGCCGGCGACGCGCTCAAGGGCAGCCTACGAGAGGACGACGCGCATACGCCTTCAATGCGCGCCTTTATTGCTGAGATGAGACATCGGTTCGGCCGTGGGAGTCCGGTTGGCAAGCCAAAGATCGGCAGTCGAGTCCCTCCACTGACCGAACCTCCTCGCCTATAAATAGGAGGGCACAACTTCCGTCGAGGGACATCGCGAGCTCCGAGATCTTCCCACTGAGAGACTTCGGGGGAGGAATCGAAGAGCAAGCGAGAGAGAAATCGGGTCGCGAGCTCGGCCGACCTCCCATTGAGAGACTTCGGGGGAGGCCGCCGGCGAGCAAGTCCGAGGAGGTCAGATCTGGCCGGTGGAGGCTTAGATTTGACCGGAGTGAGGGAGATTGGCCGGAGAGAGAGGGTCGATCAAGGTCCAGATTTGGGTTCTTGCTGCTGCTGCTGCTGCTGCTGACACCCCGATGCTGCGTCGAGCCGTGCCGCCGTCCCCACACCGTCGCCTCGATCGAGTCCTGACGTAGTCGCCTCGAAGGCTTGTTGCCGTCCCCCTGCTGAGCCGTGACCGATCCGCCAACGCCAAGCCAGATCTGGGAACTGAGGGGGCTGCCGTCGCTACCTTCTGTCACTGCCACGTCACCTCGTCATTCCGTTGCTGCAGTCAGTTATCTATCGCCGCTCGCCACCACTCGCCGCTTTTCCATTCGAGATCTGGTCGCCGCCTCCGTCTGTCACCGTACGCCATCGTCACCCCCGTCGCCATCGAACGGAAGCTCCCCCTCCCTCTGAGAACCCTAATCGTCGTTTCGCCTTGCGTCTCAACCCGTGCGGTCGCCTCCATCGCCGCCGTTCGGAGGCTTGCCCCCCTTTTGTCGAGACCTTAGCCTCCGTCGCCGCCGAACGCCGGACCGCCGCCATTCGATCTCCTAGCCCCTCCATTGGCGCCGCGGATAGACGAGGAGGGAAGAAGCATTGCTTGGGACCCGGCCGGGTCGATCCGGCCTTTGTTCGGGTAGGGTTTCGGGAATTGGGAGGCGGATGAAAGTCGGGTCGTCGGGTCGGGTAGGGTTTCGGGAGGCGAGTCGTCGGGTCGGGCGGGTCATTTAGAAGCGATGGGTCGCTAGGCCGTGATTTAAAAGAAAAAAAGGAAAAATCTGAGTCGGGCCGCGGGTGGGACCCAACCCGTGGATCCGGTCGGTTTTTATATTATTTTAATATAAAATAATATTTTAAATAAATAAATAATTTATTTTCAAAAAAATCAAAAAATGTTTTATTTTCGAAAAATATTTAAAAAGGGTAAAAATATTTTATTTTCCAAAAAATCAAAAAATATTTTATTTTCCAAAAAATGTCTATTTCCCGAAAAAAATCAAAAAAATCAAAAAAATTTCATATTTTCCAAAAAAAGCCAAAAATCCAAAAAAGCCAAAATCCATGAAAAAACCAAAAAAATTCAGAAAAAGCCAAAAAGACTTGTATTTTTCCAAAAAAACCAAAAAGGGTAAAAAAAATCCATTTTATATCCAAAAATTTAGAAAAATACTCAAAAATGTTTTTCCTCCCAAAAATGCATGGAAAATCCCTCAAAAATCCAAAAAGCCTTAGGGTTTAAACAAGATTAGGTACTGAAAGGGCATTAGTGATTAACTAGTGTAATCAAGTCCCCGATCCTAATTTCTCTGGTTGCGCAGGAGTGAGTATTTCTGCCGATACTTTACTTGGGTTTCTAATCAACCCACCCCAAATCGATTAGTGGCGACTCCATTTTTAAAAATTTATTTACAGGTTAAAAACTCAGATTATTAAAGTCGTGAATTGGTGGACTTGGGAGAGTCCGGGCTTTAATAAATTCAGCAGCCTCCTTAGGCGCTCGTACCCGATTGCGGGCGCCAAAAAAAAGAGGTCGCGACACCTTATAGGTCATTTATCTCATAAGTGGCCATCTTAGAGAAAAGCACACTAGGCACGTCGACGAAAAACCCAACTTCTCCAATCGAAATCAGAACCTGAAAGTCAAGATGTCACATCATATCCACTGGTCTCTAAGTTCACCCTTGAAACTGGCTTCTTTAACAACGCTTCACCAATTTTGACTAAGTCGTTCAAATTTTTCTTCGTTGCAATATCCACTGAAGCTACTGCACCTTTTAACATATCATCCTGCAAATTCCATTTGCAGGCTAAAGTTAGCATGCCAACTTAAGCTAGATAGAAAATTATTCAATGATCACTTCAAGGCTAATGTTTTGAAATGATATACGATGGCAACAAATTAGACAATTGGAAATGATGATATATATACCTAAATCCTAAGATAGTTGGCCTCAATATGTAAGGCTTAAAAGACTACAGAGAAGTGGAAGTTGATCATATCTGCGCTTGCTTGCATGAACACTTCAATCAATGTGCTTCTGCCATTGCTGCTTAACTAGCTTAACACTCCCCATTTGGGCGCTTCACTTGCATTGTACTTCCCCTCAACTTTTGTAGAACTGGTCCCAATCGATATCACTAGAAACCTTTGTTAAAATATGTTTCAAGTTTGAGTCCAATGTGAAATTCCAAATATTCCGAATTGGATATATTGCGGACATTCGAAATCGAGCAAAGAAGATCCAAAGATCAACTTCCCAAAATTCGAATCTACGTTGGAGAATTTGGCTGCTAAAATAGGAAAGTCTAACTTTCACTTGGATTTGGATTTTGTTTAAATCATACAGAGATATGTTTTGGATAAAATCGTTTAAGATTGGAAACAGAATCCTATGAGAAGTTGGCAAAAGAATAAGGGTCTCACTTATATATACTTGTGGCCGTGGGTGGTAGAGGTTGATCATGAGAAATTGATCTTGAAGGGCCATCTCGTCGTCGAGTGCTTGGGAGGGATTTTTCTTTGTCGTTCTTGTACGTGAATTACATTCAAGAAATATTCGTGTTTGTAGAAAGATTAGTATTTATAGCCGATTTAAATCTTGTGGTAAAATTTGCATGTAATTCCTTTGTGAGATTAAGAGATTATTTATTAAGGAATTTCAGGGCTAAACGCTGTGTGCATGGTTGGGTGTTATTGGGGTTTGGAAAACACTAAGAGTGTTTGAGTGACTCGAGTATGTAATCTCCTTCTATTGCTTGATCTATAGTGAAATCCGTCGCTACTCTCCCCGAGGACATAGGTCTTTACCACCAAACCACATAAATCCGGTGTCCGATTTTTATTTTTTTTCCGTTTATATTATTATTCGATCGCTCACCCTCAACGCAACAAGCTTTATAGGGAAGAAATCTGAGGTTCCTCCAATGATCTCCTTCGTCACTTCTCCCATTGTGACCAATGTTTGTATGATGAACGATAAAGAGTTAGAAAATATAGAATTCCGTCTTATCAGGTCAAGTCTGTTAGAAATAAAAAAGATGTCATACTGGATTGTTTGTAGCCATGCCGCCATCTATGAGGTTGAATTTTCTCACTTTTCCTTTGGAGTCCCGGGTTTCAAAATAATGAGCTGGTAGATAAGTTGGTGCAGCAGAGGTTGAGATGCATACATCTGAGAAGAAGGCATTAATGCTTGGCTTTTTCTTCACTTGGTCATGATCAATTACCCCACAAAAGCAATGTGTTCAGCGATTTTTTGTATATCATTATTTAGGCAATATCAAAATACAGAAGGAGTTATTCCAAGGACTTAGAAAAGGATGAACCTCATAGCTAGAAAAGATGGTTGGCTGAAGTCGCTTGAGGTCAAAAGTTGGGATCACAACATTGGTAAATGTTTGATTCAATCTTGTGCTGCCAAGTTTCTCTTTGATGAGCTTATGAAGGTAATTTCCATCATATTTTGGACCAGTCACCGCCTTGATCATGTTCATAGCAGGAGCAAATGAGCAACTGTACTTTCAAGAAAAGAGAGATACTATGTTAGTACACAGCCATTTGAGAAACAATAATGCACCAATATGGCTTTGAGAAATAATGAGTGAGCTTGCTAACCTGTCTTGAGGGAAGATCTTGGGGCAATTATTGAGGTAGAAATCCTTAATATCTTTTGCAGCGAATAAGGGACGGTTGTTTTCATCGAGGCTAGTTAACATGACGGTGACAAGATCACCTGTGCTTGTTCCAGCAATAACATTGAAATAATCTGCGAGTCTTGCATCTTCACCATCCAGTTTCTGCAATAGTCCACAAAATACGTTCTTGGTTAAGCCATCAGAAGTTGCAAGGGGCATGCATGGATAAAACTCGTACTTCATGATAACTTGTTATTCATGCATTATAATTGTCATGCCCTGATCCTCAAGCGCGCGCCCATCCCTTACTGGTCGATATAATAGCGATGTCTCAGGACGCATCGCCGACCCATTCATTTTAATATACGCATGCGGAAGCAGATATAAATCCTCAGACAATAAAACAATGGAATGAGAAAGCAGGGCCATTAATATGAAACCACACCAACACACTTATATATATATATATATATATATATATATATATATATATATATATATATATATAATACAAGTGGTCTAGGTATATAAAAATATATACACTACAGTAGGTTCTCAAACAGGGGGTGGGGGTCACAACCACAACTATTCATCATCGCTAAATTCTTCCTACTCCACCTCCTCGTCCTCATCGATCTCCCTTTCTTCCTTGCTCCAGTTGGCCTCCTCGTCCTCATTGATCTCCCTTTCTTCCTTGCTCCAGTTGGCGGCCTCGTACACCAGAGAATTAGAATCGCCTTAAAGATTTGGATCCTTGGCATCCACTATTGATCCACCTTTAGGATTTGTTGTGCCCTTCCTAAGCACAACCTCCAAAACATACCGAGGTACGTCAAACTCCGGCACAGGACCCTCCCTTCGCCCGTCATGATAGTAATGAAACCATGACCGGTACCTATGAGGCATCTTTTTAGGTTCACCCACGTTAACCTAGATGGTGGACTTTATCAACACATACTCGAGTCCCTTGGGGTGGGGGTGTATCGAGATATGATAACCTACTTCTGTGACTTCCTCCAATATATCAAAATGCACGGGAGGAGGGAGAGGTGCTACAATTTAGGGACCTAAAATATTGTCCCACAATGGGGTGAGACTACGTCTCAGCAAGTTCTACCCCCTAAGACCCGATTAGGAAACCATTATGTTCTAAAGGCTATCTAAGCACAAACAAGCATCAGAGAACTTACCTTGGCCTCAATTTCTTCCTACAAGTCAGTTCAATTCATAAGTGTTGACAAGTACATCATTCACTCAATTCATTCAAATTGACTCATCGATCAATCGATTTATTCGATTACATGTCATCGAGACCATCACATGGTCACCTTGATTAATCATTATCAATTCTTAGCCACGGCCTAACAGGCACAACCTAGATTAAGTGGTAATCATGGCCCCACTGGCAACTTTTCTATATTTGGTGGTCATCACGGCCCCACTTGGCAATTTTCTAGGTTTAGTGGTAATCACGGCCCCACTGAGCAATTTTCTAGATTTAGTGGCATCACGGCCCCACTGGGCACTTTTCTTAGATTTAGTGGCATCACGACCCCACTCGACAATTTTCAATATTTAGTAGCATCATGGCCCCACTCGGCAATTTTTTTAGATTTATACCCACATTATCTAATTTTTGGGATAAATCCCCATAATCTCCAATTTCGCTCAATTACCACAATCCAGTACTCAATTAAATAAACAAAGAGCAGCACAATAATCAACATGAAATTCCGGTCGTCGACTATCCCAAACTATTTTCTGAAAAATAAATAAATAATTAAATAATTATAGAAAATTATAAATAAATGCAATAAATCCAACTTAGGCCTGTTATAGCCTAATTGGAAGCCAAAACGAACCTAGAATAATTCCAAGGTTCGTTCAATAAATAATAACATGAGTCTAATCGCTAATGTCACTAACTAACCCTACTCACTAATATCACTAACTAACCACCTAACATGCATCAGCAAGGCACTAAATTAATTGCTCTACTCTAATCTATCCATCTAATCACACTTAATTAAATCTAATCAATTCCTAATTGTAATTAACCGACTAAGCGGGGATTAGTGAGTTCAACTCACTTGTTCAATGAGCGGTTCAGATCAAATCGACGGAAACATTGTGAGGGTCAATTCTCTCCAAACCGGGCCTAGGTTTCGAGGTCGGGAACCACCTCAAAATGGGCCCGAAACAATGCTGGAAACCCACATTCCCGCTAGTTGTTCACTGCTGGTTGAGGGCAGATTCGGGGTCGGTTGAGGCATGTAAGGGTCGGCAACGGCTAGGCAAAGCTCTGGTGGCTAAGGCGGGGGTGCATGGCGGTCCACGGTGGCTCCGACAATGGTACACAGCGTCGGGATAGCAACTAGGATGCACGCTAGATGCAGGGACAGGCGAGAGGGAGGCGGGGTCATGTGTGCACGGCGGCAAGGTGACGCGGGATGAGGACGGCGTGCAGCAGTTCGGCGCGACGGCGAGGCTGCTCAGCTGGTCTTCAGTGGCTCCTCCTTGGCTACTGGCTCCGTAAATTGCACAATGAAGAAGGAAGATGGAGCTGCCAACGGCTAAGGGGGAGAGAGACAAGAGAGGGGGCCACCTTGGCCAAAATTTCCACCAATTTGTCCCATTGAACTTGTCCACCAAGCTTGGCTAGCTTGCATAAAAATTTTCCAGCACAAAATCCTTCTAGAAGTCTTTTTAGATGGTCCATAAGTCATGCTCATGGGGGGCATACGAAATTGCTTGGTTTTTCCTTCCAATTTGACACTTAATCTCCCTTGATTCAACCTAATTCGGCCTCAATAAATTCAATCAACCTCTCAATAATCAAATTGGTATTTTTCCTCACTAATTGGTCCCACTTGCTTCACAATTCCGCGATCAAAATGGTTCCCGGCATTTTCTGAACAAAAATGGCTCTAGGATGACTTTTTTCCAAAATGTCTTGGGTTGCAGAAAAATCTTCTAAGACTGAGTCAACGTTCCTAGGATTTATTGTGACATGATAGAACCTTCAATTTCTGAAATCGGATTCAAATTCGCAATTAATTTCACTTAGGTGCGTTTTTAGCGTGATCTAGGCTATCAGGTAGTTTTCAAAAAAAAAATTAGTGCAAATGAACCCACTCGACACATTGGCGACTCTCGATTGTCATGAAATCTCAAAGATTCAAATATAGACACAGGATACCAAAACGATAGAAAAATCAGTCTAGTACTGGCCGATGAGAATTTTCTAATTTAGTGGGGTCACCCACGTTAGTCACACATCTTAGTTGAATCGACCTATTTATGACATCATAAAAATTCAACTATAATTTCGATTAGATAAGTCGAGCCTTTCATCGACACAATTATAGTGCTTTTCTCTGAGATGGCCACTCACAAGATAACCTATCAAGTGAAGTCGTTAAGGGATTTTAACGCAATAGACTTGAGAATTCGATCAGGAATTGACTGCTCAGCCATGCTAGTTTGCAACGGTTATTACGACACAATCAAAAATTGATTAAAGATCAGAGATAAGTCGGTTTGACTGAGATATGTAGCTAAACATGGGTGATTCAACTGATTTGCAAAATTCTCGTCGATCAGCACTAAACTGATTTTTCTGTTATTTTGGCACCTCTTGTCCGTATTTGAAACCTTGAGATGTTTATGATAACTGAGAGTCATTAATGTGTCGAAGAGGTACGTTTGGCTCAAAGAAAATCGACCATAGGTCAATTGTACCAAAAATTCCTAAAAGCTACTTGATAGATTAGTTCATGCTAAAATCACGTCAGATTGAAATTTACCGTGAATTTGAATCCGATTTCAAAAATTTAAAGTTTTGTCATGTTACAACCTATTTTAGAAACATCGACTTATCCTCGAAGAAATTTTGGAGATTTCGAGATTTTTACGGAAAATCAATTCGAACATTGTAGGAAAATAGCGGAAATTCATATGGTCCAAATTAAAGGAAATTTGAACTCCCAAGCCGAGCCTTTGAGTGTCAGGGATTTACAGAAAATTGTTTGGGATTTTTCTTTAGCGAAATCGGACCTCAATTTGGATAATTGGAGAGGAAATTGAAGCGTTTATGGTGAAATTCGTATGCCATCTTGGAGGTTGCAATTTTGGCCTCAATTTGAATTATTGGTGGATTAAAAGGCTTGAATGATTTTGACTCTCCAATGTACTCAGTTGAGGGCGCTAACTAGAGTGATGAAGGAGGAGAGATCGTTGAACATGATGAGGAATGGGAGGAAGAGCCTGGAGGGGAACCAGAAGAGGAGCCGGAAGAAGAGCCTGAGGAAGAATCTGAAAAGGAGTCGGAGGAGGACCCCAAGGATGATCCAAAGTATGATCCTGATGAGGATTGAGACCCCACTCCTGTTGGATAACTTGATTTTGTTGAATATGTCTAAGTAGAAACCAACTTTCTAATATGGCTTGTATATGTATATATATGATTGAGTTGTTATATATGTATATAAGTGTCTTGGTTTTCAAGTTTGAGTTTTTAGTCCTACTTTTCTATCTCATTGTTCTATTGTTTGGGGATTTTATATCTGCTTCCACATGCGTATTAAAATGAAAAGGTCGGCTATTAATCGACTAGGTGAGAGATGGGTGTGTGCTCGAGGATCGGGGTGTGACATCTCCGTTTAAGTGGTATCGGAGCAATGGTTAGGGATTGGAGTGATAAAGTACATTGGACCATAGGATAGTTGTAGGAAAGACCTTTAAATACATGTTTGGTGCATGTTGATGGTAGATGATTGGTATAATTGTTTGGCATGTGTGTATCGCTCATCTTCTAATCCAGTGTGGATTTGGAAGACAGGTATCAGTAGAAAAGACTAAACCATGAGCGAGCCGGAGCAGATAACTTTGAGTAAAGAACTGTTAGGCCTACGTGTCACGCCTCGATCCTCCGAGCACGTACCCATCCCTCTTTGGTCGATTAAATAGTGATGCTTCAAGATGCATTGCCGACTCATTTATTTTAATATACATGTAGAAATAATTAATAAATCTCAAAGACAACAACAAGATGGGATGGAAAAGTAGGGTCTCAAATTTTCAAATTAAAACAAATCTTTTATAAACAACCAGGTTTATTTACAAGACCAAACTATTTACAAAAAGGTTGGCTCATTCCAAAAGGAACTGTCCTATGACCTACTAGTCAGATTCATTCGCCGATTTTGGTCTATCCACCTTTCCAAACTTCGAGGCATCCGATTCTCCACCAACATCATCTAAGGACCTGAAAATGTTTATACAATAACCAGTGAGAAAATGTCTTAGCGAGTTATACCCCATAAGGCTTGATTAGGAGGAAAATTACACCATAAAGGCTACCTTAGCACAAACAGGTGTCAGAGAACTTACCTTGGCCTTAGTTCCTTCCTGCAAGTCAATTCAATTCATAAATACCGATAGGTACATCATCCACTAAATTCAATCAGATCAAAACATCAATCAATCAACTCAGTCGATTACATGTCATCAAGACCATTCTTCGGTCATCATAAGTATTCCATCTCAAATCTTACTCCCGGCTCAACAAGCAGGATCTATTCAATCCTCATGTATAATTCACGGTCCAAAGGACACAACCTATATTTTGGTGGTAATCATGGCCCAGTGGGCGCAACCTTTAGTAGGTGGCAGATCACGGCCATATTAGGCATGACTTCTATCAGGTGGTGAATCACGGCCCGATGGGCACAACCTTTAATATGTGGCAAATCATAGCCTGATTGGGCATGACTGACTCCAAATTCGATGGCGAATCTCGACCCAACTAGCACAATCATACTTCGGCGGTTTTCTAGATCCACTCACAACTTTTCATGATCAATTTCCAATTGAATATCGACACTAATGAATTTTGGGATAAATCCCTATAATCACCAATTTCACTCAATTTTCACAAACCAGTGCTTAATTAAATAAATAGATAGCACCACTTTTGCAATCGGCATGAAATTTTGGTTAGCCATCCCAGTTAAATTTTCGGAAAATAAATAAATAATTAAATAATTACAAAAATTAATAAATAAATATCAATAAATCCAATTTGGGCTTGTAATGCCTAATTGGACATTGAAATAGACCCAGAAAAATTTCAAAGTTCATTAAATAAATAATAGAACGTGTTGACTCGCTAATGGCACTAACTAACCACCTAACATGCATCGGTAGATAATTAAATTAACTAATCTAATCTAATCTATCCATCTAAACATGCTTAATTTAATCTAATCAACCCATAAACATAATTAACCTACTAAGCGAGGATTAGTGAGTGAAACTCACTTGTTTAATGCGAAGACCTAAACATCGTGACGACGACGCAATGGCGACCGAATTCCGAATTTTCAGCAGCGTCAACGAACACTTGGATTAGGCCCAAAAGCCTTGCAAGCCCACATAAACTTCTGGGCTTAGACTTGGGCTTGGGCCTGCTTCTTGGGCTTCAAGTGAGTTGGGAATGGGCTGAGTATGGGCTGAAGCTTGCTGAAGACTTAGGCCAATCGAATAAGCAGCAAAGGCCGTTGTTGGGCCACGAAAATTTGCGTGGACTGCTGCTGCTCGCGTGGGCTGAAGACGTTGGATAGAGCTGCTAGGCCGTTGATGCGGGCTGGATGGACTTCGGTGGACGCTGGCCGAACAGCGAAGTGTGCAGGAGCTAGGGACGAAGGGAGAGAGAGATCATCGTGGCGACTGGATGATGGAGCGGAACGTCGAGGTAGCTGGCGCATGGAGAAGCTGCAAGGGTCAACACTGGAGGAGTTCGCTGGTTTGTTGACTTGATAGCCGATAGTTTGTGGTGCTGGTGGGGTTGTTTCAATGGAGCAGCAACGTGGAGCTTCAGTGGGAGGGAAAAAATAGACAACTAAGGGTGGAGATGCGAGCAGTCTGTGCTGGCGTGAGGCGGTGACCGAAGTTGCAGCAGGGGAGAGAGATTTGATGGAGGTTGCTTCGGATGTGTGGCGAGAGTGCTTCGCTCGGTGGAGAAGTGCGAAACACAAAGGAAGCAAGGCAGGGGTTGGCGGTGAGAGGCGACTTGCGAAGAAAATGAAAACGAAATAGAAGCCGTGGAGGAGAAAAGGAGCGGCTTGGGGTGCACGAAGGGGAAGCAGCTGGTAGCTTTGACGTGCTGGAGAAGATTGGATAAAGGAAGGGAAGAAAATGTGTGAGAAGAGGGAGATAAGGTTGAACCAAAGTCAAATAAATAAAGCAAAGAAAGACCAAATTTGCTGGGGAAAACTCAACTGGTGATGGGGCTTTCATACGTGAGTCTTCGAGAGAGAATAGAAAGACTTGCGTGAGAAAGAGAGAGAGAGAGAGAGAGACGAGTGAGAGAGAGAGACTGGTGGAAGATGAGAAAAGGAACTCAAAATGCAATTATCTTTAGCATAACTTCCACAACAATATCAATTGGTCATCCAAGACCAATTTCCATACCAACTTGTCCCAATTGAAGTCCAAATAAAGATCGAAATGCGACAGCCCCTCAAACCTGCGAATTTTCCTCAATTCCAATGTCTATTTCCTTTTTCCCGGAATCTGATTTCTGGACAAATCTCTCCGATTGGCATCCAAATTTGTCATAGAAAAATCCCGCACAATTCTCTTTCATCAAGTTGTTCACACCAGAGGCCGAAAATCCCTTCAAATTGGCCAATCTGAATTTCCATTCGTTTTCCGAATCGTCTGATTCGATTTTCCATAAAAATCTCGAACTCATCGAAAATTCCTCGACAGACGAGTCAACATTCCTAAAATGACTCATGACACGACAAAATTTTCAATTTCTGAAATCAAATTCAAATTCGCGGTTAATTTCAATTATACACAATTTTAGTGTGACCTAGCATACCGGGTAGCTTATAAGCATTTTTAGTGCAATTGACCCGTGGTCGATTTTTTTCGAGCCACACGTACATCTTTGATACATTGACGACTCTCGGTTGTTGTGAAAATCTCAAGATTTCAAATACGGACAAAAGGTACCCAAAATGACAGAAAATCGGTCTAGTGTCGATCGACGAGAATTTTTAAGTTTATTGGAATCATCCACGTTTAACTACACATTTCAGTTGAATCGACATTTCTTTGGTCTTTAATCGATTTCAAATTGTGCCATAATGACCCTTGTAGACTAGCACGGTCGAGTAGTCGATTCCTGGTTAAATTCTTAAGTTTATTACATTAAAATCCCTTAATAGCTTCACCTGATAGGTTAGTTATCTTGTGAGTGACCATCTCAAGAAAAACACTATAGTCGCATTGATGAAAGGCTCGACATATCCAATTGAAATTAGAACTGAATTTTCAGGATGTCACACTACGGCTCGGGTTAGGTCATCGACCAAGGTTGGTATCCGAGGGGGCAGAGCTAGGGCACCGGCACAGGCCAGTGCCAATGGTGTAGCACCACTTCTAGTTGATGCTAGGGTAGTAGCTCTAAGTGATTAGGGAACCATCAAGGTTGACTAGGCCCTGGATGCCATGCGAGAGTTGATGGGGCAACAGGCCCGGGATCAAGCTACCACATTTACTGCTGCTGTTGCAACTGCCGCTCAAGCTGCCGCTACTGCTGCTGTTGCCGCCGCCGCTGAGGCCATAGCCATTGCCGCACCTGCTGCCACACCTGCCGATGTTCCAGCTGAGAACATAGAGGTGCAGAGAGAAGGACTAATCCACAAGCTGGTGAAGCAGTTTTTAAAGCTGAGCTCGCCAAGATTTTTGGGTACTAGAAACCCTGAGGCCGCTTCACTGTGGGTCCAGGATTTGGAAAAAGCCTTTGCACTTCTGATGTGCATTAAGGCAAAGAAGATAACCCTAGCAGTATATCAATTGTAGGGCAATGCCAACACCTGGTGGAGAGCCGCCAGAGAAACAGTGTTTCCTAAATGAGTGGTCCTGCTATGGGATGCATTCCTCAGAGCGTTCAATGAGCAATACTTTTCGAGGAACGCAAGACGACAGAAGATTGAAGACCAATATGGGGTCAAATTTGCGGAGCTATCTCAATATGCTCCAAGGCTGATTGAAGACCCTAAGGAGAAAGGTCGAAGGTTCAAGAATGGCCTTCAACAAGAGTTTAAGCAGCCGCTGGTGCCGTTCGACTTAATTGATTATCGAGAAGTTCACCATCGAGCATAACCACTCGCCTAACTAAGCAAGTCACCTCATCTAGATTGAGGTTTATGTCTCATCGAGAAGGGATTCACCATGGGAAGAGGCCCATGACTAGAGGTAGATTCCAGGTTCTGCCTAGCATGAAGGGTGGAGTTGGAAAGTCTGTGCCAAGTTAGAATGGCCCATGTCGCTTCTGTGGAAGGCGACATGGTTCAGCTTCGTGTCCCCGAAGGCCAGTTGTTTGTTTTAGATGTGGCCAACAATGCCACATGATCAGAGATTGTCCTAACAGACCAAGAGGACAACTGCAGTTGCCGCCATCACCACCTATGGGACAGATTAGACGGTATGCGCCTCACAATGTGCCATAGGGAGGTTAGCTGAGACCACCAGTTCAGGGCATGATGTATGCCATCACACAAGGTCAGGCAGAAGCTACGCCTGACGTGATCACATATATGGTTTCGCTGAATGACCATCCTGGTTATGCTTTATTCGACTTAAGAGTAACTCATTCCTTTATCACCAAGTAGCATGTTAAGTTGTTAGGATTAAGTCCTATATTACTGGAGTCAGTAGTTTACATATCTACACTATTGAAGGATAAAGTTATTGCTGCTTTGGGTTGTTCTAGTTGCAAGTTAGCGATTTGTGAGCGGGTGGGGAAAATAGACTTGTTAGTCCTGGCCATGTATGACTTTGATTTGATAATTGGCATGGAATGACTCACCAAGCAACAAGCTATAATGGACTGTTGTCGCAAGGCGATTCAGTTTGACCCATTAGAGGGTAAGAGCTTCGAGTTTGTCGGAAATCAATGAGGACCCTCGATTGTCTTGATCTCGCCGCCAGAGGCAACTTGTCTGTTAGATGAGGGTTGTCAAGGTTACTTGGCAATTGTCGTTGATATGACAATTGTGGAGTTGAAGGTGGAAGACATTGCTATGGTACAAGAATTTCTGGATGTCTTTCCAAAGGAGTTGCTAGGACTGCTATTAGAGAGATGGCGTTATCTAAGTTGAAGGAACTGAGTGTGCAAATGTAAGAGTTATTGGATAAGGGATTCATTCGTCCCAGTGCATCACCTTAAAGAGCACCAGTTTTGTTTGTGAAGAAGAAAGATGGATCGTTGCGCCCATGCATCGACTAGTGACAACTCAATCAGGTAATGATCAAGAACAAGTATCCATTGCTGAGGATTGATGACTTGTTCGATCATTTACAAGGAGCGTCGATATTTTCGAAGATCGACTTGAGGACAGGATATCATCAGCTAAGGATCAAGAAGAAAGATGTTCCTAAGTCAGCATTTCGTACTCGATATGGTCACTATGGGTTCACAATGATGCCATTTGTATTAATGAATGCTCTTGCTGCCTTCATGGATTTGATGAACCGAATATTCAAGGAATACCTAGATCAGTTTGTGATCGTGTTCATTGATGATATTCTGGTATATTCAAGAAGTGACGAAGAGCACGAGAGTCATCTGAGACTAGTGCTGCAAACACTGATAGTTCATCAATTGTACACCACGTTTAGCAAGCGCGAGTTTTAGTTAACTCGTGTTGCTTTCTTAGGTCACGTGATTTCAAACGAAGGAATCTCTATGGACCCAAGTAAGATTGAAGCCATGATCAACTGGCCAAGAACGATGACAGTGATAGAAATAAAAAGTTTTCTGGGTTTGGTAGGTTATTACAGACGGTTTGTGGAAGGGTTCTCATCTTTAGCGTCGCCACTGATAAAGCTCTTAAAGAAAGAAGAGAAATTTGTGTGGATGGACAAGTGCGAGAGTAGTTTCCAAGAGCTTAAGGAAAAGCTGACTAACGCACCTATGCTAACAATTCCATTTAGTCCTGGAGGATTTGAGATCTATAGTGATGCGTCATTCAGAGGATTGGGTTGTGTGCTAATGCAACATGGCAGGGTTGTTGCATATGCCTCCCGTCAGTTAAGACCTCATGAGTAGAACTATCCGACAATGACTTAGAACTCACGGCGTTTATCATTGCCCTGAAGATTTGGAGACATTATTTATGCGGAGAAAAATTCCAGATCTTCATAGATCATCAAAGTCTCAAGTACTTGTTCTCTCAAAAGGAGTTGAACATGAGACAATGCCGATGGATGGAATTGCTGAAGGACTACGACTGTAATATTCTATATCACCCGGGAAAGGCGAACAAGGTCGATGATGCTTTGAGTCGAAAGTCTTCAGTTGCTCATATATTAATGAAGTTGTGGAAGTTAATCGAGAGAGCTCGAGATTTGGTATTCAAGTTTGAGGTAGGCCACCTTTCAAGCCTTATGGCCACCCTCGGAATTGAACTGGATATCCAGATCATAATCAAGTTACTCCAACCGACAGAGCCAGATGTGCAAAAGATCCTGCAAGAGGACACTAAGAAAAGAAAGGCCGACTTTCAGATTTTTGATGAAGAAACACTAAGGTTCTGAGGATGATTGGTTGTGCGTGACGATATAGAGCTTAGAGAAGATATTCTATCAGAAGCACATCGTAGCAGTTACAACATTCATCATGGTAGTACCAAGATGTATCGGAATCTGCATCAATACTATTAGTGGTTAGGTATGAAGGCGGACATTACCAAGCATGTCGCCAAGTGTTTGACGTGTCGACAGGTTAAAGCTCAGCATTTTAAGCTGGGAGGACTTCTGCAACATCTCGAGATCCCAGAGTGAAAATGGGAGCATATCACGATGGATTTCGTGACTAGACTACCGATGAGTCAAAGAGGAAATGATTCAATTTGGGTAGTAATCGACAGACTGACGAAATTGGCTCACTTCATTGCAGTTTGAAAGGACCTTAGTGTGACGGCCTAGGCAACGGTGCGTAGGGAGGAGGGATGGCGGTGCATTCGCACCTCGGTCTCCAGACGTGCGTAGGGAAGGGGTGCGTCTCCTGCCCCACATCACTTAGGGGGGAGTCCTGGGCTAATTTATAATGCTTGGATCCCTCTAATCTGTATAACGCGTTTTAAAGCCGTGAGGATTCAGTCTCCAAAGCGGACAATATTACACAATGAGACTCGGGTCGTTACAAATTGTATCAGAGCCGACTCCTGACCGCATGTGGGGCCACAGCGAGGACGCTGTGCTCCCAAGGGAGGGAGGGTGTGACGGCCCAGGCAGCAGTGTGTGGGGAGGAGGGATGGTGGTGCATCCGCGCCTTAGTCCCCGGACGTGTGTAGGGAGGGGGTGCATCTCCTATCCCACATCGCTTAGGGAGAGTCCTGAGTTAATTTATAAGACTTGGGTCCCTCTAATCTGTGTAACACGTTTTAAAGCCGTGAGGACTCAGTGTCCAAAGCGAACAATATTATATAGTGGGGCCTGAGTCATTACACTCAGTTTGGATAGACACATAGACCTGTACATGCATTAGGTGGTGCGTATGCATGGAGTGCCGGCTACGATAACTTTAAATAGAGACCCAAGATTTACTGCCACTTTTTAGAAGAGCTTACAGAATGTTTTAGGTACCAAGCTTCAATACAATATGACATATCATCCTCAAATGGATGGCCAGTCTGAGAGAACCATTCAGACCCTCGAGGACATGCTGAGAGCTTGTGTACTAGACTTCAAAGGAAGTTGGGAAGATTAGTTACACCTAGTGGAATTCGCCTACAACAATAGTTATCAGCAGAGCATCAAGATAGCTCCTTTTGAAGCGTTGTATGACAGAATGTGCAAAATATCAGTGTGTTGGGATGAAGTTGGGGAAATAAAGATTATATGTCCAGAGTTGGTCTAGCAGTCAGTAGAAACCATGGCGGTGATTAGAGGCAGATTAAAGATCGCTCAAAGCAGAAAAAAAAAACCTACGCATACAAGCTTTGAAGGATTTCGGAATTCCAAGTTGGTGATCACGTTTTTCTAAAAGTATTACCAATGAGGGGAACTTCGCACTTTGGTAAGAAAGGAAAACTGAATCCGAAGTACGTAGGTCCATTTGAGATTTTTGAGAGGATCGAGACCTTAGTGTATTGTCTTGCGTTGCCGCTGAGATTGACGCAAGTGCACGGCATCTTTCACGTGTCGATGTTAAGGAAGTATGAGCCTAACCCAGCCCACATGCTCAATTTTGAGGAATTGGACGTGGATGACCATGTGTCATGCGTTGAAAGCCCGGTTCAGATTGTGGATAAAAAATAACAAGTTCTACGTACAAAGACCATTCCATTGGTCAAAGTGGTCTGGCAACACTACGGTACTGAAAGGAGCAACATGGGAGACTGATGAGTCGATGAGACAGTTGTACCCCTACCTTTTCGACAAAACTTTGTAATGGTTTAAATTTCAAGGAAGAAATTTATATAAGAGAGGAAGAGTTGTGATATCCCAGATTTTCAGTCTTGTTTTCTATTGAATAAATCGGGTATTTCATTGATGCGCCTATAGGACTGTTCTTAGAGCTAATCACTCTCGAGATAACTAGACTATCCAGGAAAGTCATTAAGGAATTTTAATGTGATAGACCTAAGAATTCAACCAGGAATCGACTTGTCGACCGTGCTTATCTTTAGAGATCATTACGGCACAGTATAAAATTGATTTGAAATCAGAGATAGATCGGTGCTACTGAGATGTGTGGCTAATCGTGGGTGATACCACTAAATTGGAAAGTTCTCGTCGATCGACACTAGATTGATTTATCTATCGTTTTGGTACCCTGTGTTCGTATTTGAATCCTCGAGATTTTCAATGTGTCGAGTGAGTTCATTGTGGCTAAAAAAAATCGACCACAATTCATTTGCACCTAAAAGTTTCTGAAACGTACCCAGTATCCTAGATCATACTAAAAATGCGTCTAAGTGAAATTAATCGTGAATTTGAATCCGATTTCAGAAGATTTTTTTAGGAATGTCGACTTAGTCTCAGAAGATTTTCTGCAACCCGAGACTTTTTGTGAAAAAGTCGTCCTAGGGCCATTTTTGTTCAGAAAATGCCGGGATCATTTTTTATCATAAATTTGGGAATCAAATGGATTGTATGGGCGAGGAAAAATATTGATTTGATCGAGGACTCGACAACGAGATTTGTTGAGGTCGAATTAGATTGAATTAAGTACGAACGGGTGTCCAATAGAGGAAAATCCTAAGCAAATTCGTGTGTCCCCCCTAGGCCATTGGTTTTGGACCATTTCAAGGCTGTAGGATGGGCATGTGTGGCTAAATGAGAGCCAAGGAAGGTGTCAGTGGTGTAGGTTGGTCAAGGGAGACAAGCTTGTGAAAAAATTGGCCAAGGTGGCCCCTCCATCTCTCTCTCTTCCTCTCCAAGCCAACCGGCCATCACCATTCCCCTTCCCCTTTGTTTTTCACACACCAGCGGGCCAAGAGACTGCCAAAGTAGCTCTCCACATCATCGTAGCCACCGCTGAAGTCGCCCACCGCCGTCCGCCGCTTCGCTTATGCGCGCGCTGCCCGCACTTGTCTAGCTGCTCCTCCACCTTCCTCTTGTCCTCACACCATCCCAATTGAGGCCTCGTGACCTATGGAGCCAAGCCGAAGCTTGTCCGGCCACCATAGATAGCCATTCTCCCACTGTTCAGCCCTGCCGGAGTCTCGCCTAGCTGTTGCCGATCTTGCTTCGCCATAACCAACTTGTTTCCCCCTGTTTTGCAACTCAAATAGAGGCTGAGTTTGTGGGTTTTACAGTGGTTTCAAGGCCCATTTTGAGGTAGTTTTGAGCCTCAAAACCTAGGCCTACTTTGGAGAGAATCGACCCTCATGATGTTCCCATCGGTTTGATCCGAACCGCTCATCAAACAAATGAGTTTTACTCACTAATCATTTTTAATAGGCTAATGATGCTTAGGGGTTGATTAGATTTAATTAAGTATAATTAGGTGGATAAATTAGAATAGAGCAATTAAATTAGTGCCTTATCAATGCATGTTAAGCAAATGGTTAGTGACATTAACAAGTAGACTGGTGTTATTATTTATTAATAAAACCTCGGAAATTTTCCGAGTCTATTTCTGCGTCCAATTAGGCATTACGGGCCTAAATTGGATTTATTGCATTTATTTAATATTTGACATAATTATTTAATTAATTATTTATGTTCTGGAAACTAGGCTGGGATAGCTGATAACCAAAATTTTATGCCGATTATTGTGGTGCAGTCTATTTATTTATTTGAGCCATAATTTGCACTGAATTGACTTAATTGTGATTTTAGGATTTTATTCCTAAACTTATTATTTCAGTTTTTGATTGGAAATTAACCAAGTGTCGGTTTACAACGCTAAAAATATTTTGGTGGACCATATAAATAGTAGAATTTTCAAGGGTGAAAATACTGTATTTTGGCTAAAGTCGACCGTGTGCTCATACACGGCTATTTTTATCGAGTTATGATAAAAATGATAAATTGGTTGTACAGTCGGGTGTATACTATGTTGGTTATGGGGCCCTATTTATTAACTTTGGGTGAGCAATAATTATAAGTTTTGGGTGAGCATATATAGTATACCATATTATCAACTTTGGGTAAGTATATATTATCAGCTTTGGGCGAGCATATATAGTATACTATGATGGCCTGGGGGCCCTAATCTTTTAGCTTTGGGGGAGCATGCATACAATATACTATATTATCAACTTTGGGCGAGTTATACTACCTATTATCAGCTTTTGGTAAGCAATCCTGCATTAATAGATAGTATTGAATGTACCAACCAAGGAAATGTTATTGTGACATGTAATCGACTGAGTCGATTAATCGATAATTCGATCTGATTAGGTGATGTGATGTGATTGTTTATTTTTAATATATATACTAAATTGTAAGATGGAACTGAGGCCAAGGTAAGTTCCCTAACTCGTGTTCTGCTTAGGCAGCCTTTAGGACATATTGGCTTCCTAATCAAGTCTTAAGGGGTAGAACTTATTGAGACGTAGTCTCACCTCGTTGTGGGACAACATTTTAGGTCCCTAGATGGTAGCACCTCCACCTCCTCATCCTCCCATATGTTTTGGTATACACGAAGAGATCACCAAGATAGGATACCACTTCCCAATACACCCCCACATCAAAGGACTAGAATATGTGCTAGTGAAGTCAATTGTCTGAGTTGACGTGAATGAACCCGATAAGTTGCCCTATAGGTACTAGTCATGGTATCGCCACTACCATGACGGGCGAAGAGAAGGTCCTGTGCCGGAATTTGATGTACCCTGGTTCGTTCTGGAAGTTGCTTTTGGAAAGGATAGAGCAAACCATAAAGATGGATCAGTGGTGAATGCAAATGATCCTAATCTTGAGAATGATTCTGACTCTCCTATGTACTCAGTTGAGGGCGCTAACTAGAGTGATGAAGAAGGAGAGATCGTTGAACAGGATGAGGAATGGGAGGAAGAGCATGGAGGGGAATCGGAAGAGGAATCGGAAGAAGAGCCTGGGGAAGAATCTGAAGAGGAGTCGAAGGAGGACCCTGAGGATGATCCGAAGTATGATCTTGATGAGGATTGAGACCCCACTCCTTATGGATAACTTGTTTTTGTTGAATCTATTTGAGTAGAAACCGACTTTCTAGTGTGGCTTTTATATGTATATATATAACTGAGTTGTTATATATGTATATAAATGTGTTGGTTTTCATGTTCGAGTTTTTAGTCCTACTTTTCAATCCCATTATTTTATTGTCTATAGATTTTATATCTGCTTCCGCATGAGTATTAAAATCAAAAGGTCGGCGGTGCGTCCTGGACGTCGCTATTAATTGACCAGGTGAGGGATGGGTGCGTGCCCAAGGATTGGGGCGTGACATTGACAGTTGACTTAAATGTTCCTCAAATGTAGTTGGCAACTTCCTCAATTTCTGAGGATGACTCGGATAAAGAAGCCACTGATGCTGGCTCTAAAGTCGAAGAAGATGGTTTGCCTGTTGCTTCTACTGTGCCATGGGATCTAGTTCTCCCACCTATTCAAGAGCAACAAGCTATCCCGCCCAGCAACCTGACGTTGGGCAGCCTATGTGCTTAGGTGGAAGTTCCCCTAGAAGCCCCAAACCAAAGGCTACCTTGAAGAATAAGAAGCGAGGTAAAAAGTAAGTACCTCTATCGCATTGTAAATATGTACATAGCTATATAGAATATTAGAGGACTGGTCGGTCCTATTAGATAGGCTGAGATTAGGAATCTCATTAGAGTTAATAGCCTGAGTTACTTGGGCATTTTGGAAACGAAAGCCTCTCCTACCTTATTTCCTTCTTTATCTAATAGCCTTGTACTTGGTTGGACCTAGATTGCTAATTATGAGCACTTTGACAAAGGGAGAATTTGGATTGGTTGGAATCCCAAGTTAGTTGAGTTTACCTCCCACTTCTCTTCCTCCCAAGTTATCCATGGACACTTGAGGTGTCTTTTCACGAGCAAATCCTTTGATCTCACTGTTATATACGCTAAACACACCTTTGTGCTTAGGTGAGCCCTATGGCAAGATATTGTTCAGGCTAGCTCTATACGTGCTACTAGTCCTTGGCTGGTTGTGGGCGACTTCAATGCCATTAGGTATCCCTCCGATAGGCTTGGTAGCCTATCCACTTGGCTGCCATCGTATGACTAGTTTGGAACCTACCTTCAACAAGCGGAGCTTAAGGATCTACGATACACCGGGTGCAAATATACATGGACTACTTCCTTTGGGGAAAGTCGCAAACAAAGGAAAATTGATAGAGTCCTCAACAATTCTTGTTGGAGTGATGTCTTCTCCTTCTCTGAGGCATCTTTCCTCCTGGCTAGTATCTTGGACCACTCCCTTATGGTTATCAAGATTCTCCCAACTCCAAAGACAAACAAGCCATTCAAGTTCTTTAACTTTTGGATGCAACACCCGTCCTTCAACCAGATTGTTCAACAAGCATGGGACACTTCGGTGATGGGTTCGGCCATGTACATCCTCTATGTTAAGCTAAAAAATTTTAAAGGCCAAGCTCAAGAGTCTCAATAAAGACTCATATTCTGACATCTCTGCTAGAACCGCCTTAGCTCGGAATGCTTTAACTTCTTTTTAGGAAGCTTTCCATGCGGATCCTTTTAACTTGGAACTCGCTGTCAGAGAGCAAGATTGTATTTAGACTTTCTCAAATCTTCGCCTTCGGGAAGAGAGTTTCTACAAGCAAAAATCTAGAATCAAATGGCCGAAAGAGGGGGACCTCAATACTAAATTTTTCTACCTCTCGGTGAACAAGAGGCATCTCCTCAACATAATTTTATCGCTCTGGGATGATGAAGGAAATACGATTCAAGACCCTCCTGAAATCCAACATTTGGTTGTCTCTCACTTCTAAGAACTCCTGGCATCGTCTAATCTCTCCACCCTGCCTTCTCTCCAGGAAGTCAGTTCAGTCCTCCCCCATACGCTTGATGATAGCCAAGTTCTTCTTCTCTCAAGACCTATATAGGATGAAGAAATTCAAGATTCTATCTTCTCCTTAGCTACTGGAAAAGCCCCTGGCCTTGATGGTTTTGGTGTGGAATTCTTTAGACACTAATGGGACATAGTAGGCCCGTCGATCACCATTGTGGTTAGGGATTTCTTCAACACCGAGAAACTCCTAAAGGAGATCAACAACACAATCTCACCCTTGTGCTGAAATGCCCTAATGCATCTACAATTAATGACTTCAGACCAATTGCTTGTTGCAATACGGTGCACAAATGCATTACAAAGATCATTGCCAATCGGATGGCTGCTGTCATGCCCATTGTCATCAGCCCCTCTCAGAACGCCTTTGTCAAGGGGAGGCACATTAGTGACAATATTTTACTTGCCCAGGAAATTTTTGTTGGGTTTCACCTTATACCATATAAGCCTAAATGCATCATCAAGGTTGACTTCCGTAAGGCTTATGACACTCTCAACTGGGACTTTCTTGAGGTAACGCTTTGAGCTTTTCGATTTCCCCTGCATTTCATTAACCTTATTACGAGTTGTGTCCACTCGCTGAAATTCTCTGTGTCCCTGAATGGTGAGCTTCATGGGTTTTTTTCCAAGTGGAAGAGGAATTAGACAAGGAGATCCCATGTCACCCTACCTCTTTACTTTTGTTATGGAGGTATTCACAGGCATTCTTAACCTGCAAATCAACCAGCCTTCCTTCCAGTTTTTCTGGAGATGCAAGCCAACTAGACTTTTTCACTTGTTCATTGCTAAAGATGTTCTGCTCTTTGCGGAAGCGTCTATGCCTGCTTTTACTCTCCTCAAGGCTGGCATCAACAGATTCTCTCGATGGTCTGGCCTTCAACCAAATCTGCTCAAAAGTGAAATTTATTTCTCAGGGGTTTCCTCTTATTCCCGCAGCGCCTTCAAGTCACTCTTTGGTTTTCAGGAAGGATCCTTGCCTTTCTGGTATCTGGGTGTACCCATTATTTCCTCCAGCCTTCAGAAAGCTGATTGCACTACCCTAGTTAATATTATCACTTCGAGGGTGTAGACGTGGACGCAGTGCTTTCTCTCTTTTGTAGGGCGTCTGCAACTCATTAGGTCAATGCTCCACTCTGTCTAAGTTGATTGGGCAAATGTTTTCATTTGCCGATGTCGATTCTGGATAAAATTCAGCAGATCTTGAGGCAATTCCTTTGGAAAGGCCCAAACCTTGGCACGAGTGGTGCGAAGGTCGCTTGGATTGATGTTTACCTTCCAAAGACTGAAGGAGGCTTAGGAATTAGAAGGCTTCAGGAAAGCAACTTTGTAGCCATGCTAAAGCACATATGGTTCTTATTTACAGACAAGGAATCTCTGTGATACAGATGGATCCATTATGTTTTCTTGAAAAATGTCAATTTTCGGTTGGCATCCAAACCTACCGTATGCTCTTGGTCCTGGAAGAAAATTCTGAACCTTTGAGGCGACTTCCACAAGTCCTTTTGCTGGCGGGTGGGAATGGATGTTCTGTTTCCTTTTGGTTTAACAACTGGCATCCCAGAGGGCCACTCAACTTGTTATTCTCAAATGCAGACATCTCCCAGTCTCGCCTATCCAGAAGAACTTCTGTTGCTAATTTTATATCCTTCTTTGGCCGTACCCCTGGTGTTTTGGAGGAAATTGCCTCTTGGGATGATCCCCTACTCGAGCTCAACTCTAACCCTGATCGCTTCTCCTGGATGGGTCACCCATCTGGAACCTTTTCTACTACGTCCGCTTGGGATGCTTTGCGGCCTAGAGGCCAGTCCATACGGTGGGCTCCTTTTATTTGAAATAGAACACTAGTCCCTCGATACCAATTCTTGTCGTGGCTGATCACTAGGAACAGATTACCCACTCAGGTAATGCTTCTCACCTATGGCAAAATCTTTGGTGTGAATTGTGCATTTTTCTCTAGCCGTCCAGACTCTGTCGACCATATATTTTTTGGGCGTTCCATTATTGCCGCCTTTACTACTTTTTAGGCTTCTAGATTTAATTTCACGTGGCAAAATAGTTCTTGGTTGGATAACCTACATTGGGCTATCAAATATTTATATGGAACTTCTTTCCACTCTACTCTTGCCCAGTTTGCATTTGGTGCCTTATGCAACATCATTTAGAAGGAGCAGAACAACATACTCTTCCGGGAGAGGACTCCCTCCCTTTCGGCCATGAAAAAGTGCCTTGAAAAGGTTATTAGGGACAAAGCTTTGTCCTTTCACCAGGTCCCTCCCACCTTTACAAATCGAAGATTGCTACTGTTGGAATTCAAGTCGGCGGAAGACGACTTACCTGATTCCGATGCACAAACAGCAAATGGCCCTGGAACGAACGTTGAATTGCGAATTTATCACGAACAGTACTTCCTCACGTTAGTCCGGATGCAATCACGAGGAAAACACCCGATTTCCACAGCGTAAATGCCGATTGTTCTTGCAAAATTGAAATGGAACGCCTTTGATCTTCTTCAATGGAAATGGAGAGGAAATTTGGTGCGAATGAATAGCCAACCATCTCAATGGTTGTGTTCGGGAGGTTTATATACGTCTCCCTTCGTACCCCTCCATTTGTGCCTTTCCATCGTAGCATATCAAAGCCAATTGGTGCGGTCCAATCGCACCCCACCATGGACGTACTAGCTAACTAGCTAAAGTACAACATCTCCCACTCGGACATGATGGGCTTGATTGCATTCTATTAAGAATATAAGGCATTCAACATTCATCAATTTTACAAAACAATTCATACTGACAAATAAGCCGTGCGACCAGTGAGTACACCTGCACTTGGGAGCTCAAATTATGCACCTGTTAGGGATAACATAATGGCTACAACCCTGAAAAGAAATAAACAATCGATGTCTCACAGTGCCCCAAACATATTTTGTTACATCAGTCCAAGTATACCTATCCCTTAAAGGCTATACTCGACTATTCTTAAAACATCATATATTTACAATTACATCCGCGACCACATAGGGCGATATAATTGGTCGACCAGTAAATACACGCGGTAGATGTAAAACAACAATAGTCTTCCTTCGCACTCATGTCTCTCTCAATTTCGAACAACTGCTTTCCTAGACATGTCCCATAAGCCATATCTATTCATGACCGCCCGTAACATGCTAAAGTAGCAACATTGATATTTCACTTCGAGAACATAGTCAGAAGTAACATAGGGCACAAAATTGAGGTAAAATACAAATTACCTCAAGGGCTCACACGATGAGTAAATAGGGATAATTTTACTCATCTTCCCTCATTGGTCGTACAATGCACATGTAGTACGAATTACATGCTATAGTGGATTTCTCTTTCTATAAGAGCGTATGTCATTTATTAACCATATCCACTATACGGATCTTAGCCTAAACATAGTCACGCGCTTCTTACGTACTCATGTTTAGCCCGAGTGCTATATCAGCTTGCTTTCTATAGCACCTAATTAAGTACTCGCATCCGGCATCTTTCGGGCATACATGATTGTGGGACTATCATGTTCGGTCTTGTTATGATTCAATCACAGACCTCATCTTGACTCCAATCAAGGCGACATATTTTATGTACCAAACTTGCTCTTCAGCATTTATTTGTACATAACGTCTCATCTCAACGTGCTAACTACAGCACTTGAGGCGATTGGTCGTGTGAGTGAGCCAATCATTGCTTGCTGACATACTTTTCAATAATATATGTGTGTTTGTGCTAGTCTCATAGTAGATTTGTACTTATTGATAAAACATCAAATCATTAATAAACAAACAAGTACAATACATTTGTCCACAAATACATAAACTAATGATCCTCTACAATAACATATATCACATTCTACGTAATCCTAGTGACATCCTATGGGTCAAGAATATGTCTCTAGGAATAGCCTTGGTAAATGGATCGGCAACCATTCTATTGGTTGAAATGTATTGCGGGTCACTTCTTTGCGTTATAATTTCTCGATGAAGTTATTCTTTATGTCGATGTGCTTTGTCCTTCCATGATACTTGGGATCTTTCACATAGGCAATGGCTGCTTGACTATCACAATAAACTGTCACCGCTCTTGGAACTTCGGTGACGGTGGCTAAATTTTCAAAGAAACGTTTTAGCCATACCGCTTCTTTGCACCGCGGCGAACATGCAATAAATTCTGCTTCCATCGTAGACAAGGCCGTGCATGTCTGTTTCTTGCTATTCCAAGAAATTGCACCTCCATTGAGCAAGAAAGCATATCCATAAGTTGATTTACGCTCATCCAGGTCTCCACCCCAATCGGCATCTGAATAACCTAATAGGCATAAATCATTCCCTTGGTAACAAAGTCGATAGTCTACGGTGCCCTTCAAGTATCTCAGGATCCTCTTCACTACTTTCCAGTGTGCTTGACCAGGATTTGATTGATATCGGCTCACCAATCCCACGGCATAGCATATGTCGGGTCGAGTACACATCATAGCATACATTAAACTTCCGACCGCACTAGCGTAAGGAGCAGTTTCCATCACTTTGATTTCTTCGGAGTCTTAGGACACATCTCGGTACTTAGGCCTTCACCTTGCATGACAGGGGTATCAATGGGATTACAATGCTGCATATTGAAACGCTCAAGAATCTTCATAATGTAAGACTCTTGTGATAAAGTAAGGAGTTTTCTTGATCGATCTCTTTCGATCTTAACTCCTAATATATAAGCAGCTTCTCCCATGTCCTTCATCTCAAAATTGGAGGACAACCATTCTTTTATGGTGATTACCAAAACCTTGTCATTTCCAGCCAACAGAATATCGTCCACATAAAGTGATAAAATCACAAACTTATCTTTGGACCGCTTGACATATACACAGTGATCTTCTTCGATCATCGTGAAACCAAATGTTATTATTGCTCGATGAAAACGAAGATACCACTGTCTAGATGATTGCTTAAGGCCATATATTGAGCGATGAAGCTTGCAAACTTTATGCTCTTGACCTTTAGCTATGAAACCTATTGGTTGTTTCATATAGATTTCCTCATCTAATTCTCCATTGAGAAATGCTGTTTTTACATCCATTTGATGTAATTCAAGGTCCAAATGTGCAACGATGGCTAAAATAAGGCGTATTGAGGCAAACCTTACAACTGGCGAAAAAGTTTCCTCATAGTCTATTCCCTCTTGTTGAGTATAACCTTTCGCCACAAGGCGAGCCTTATACTTTTCAATGGATCCATCCGCCCTTCGCTTAATCTTAAAGACCCATTTATTTCCAATAGCCTTACGATTGGGTGGTAGATCAATCAAGTCCCAAACATGGTTTGCCCTCATTGACTCCATCTCATCTTCCAAAGCTTTTCTCCATTCTTCCTTGTCAGAGGATGAGAGAGCCTCTTGAACAGTCTTAGGCTCGGCATCGTCATTCTGAGCAATCATAAATACTTCCCCTTCAATCTCAAAACGACGACGGGGAATACTTTTACGATTACTTTTACGCAATTGAATTTCTCTTGAATTCAATTCATTAGGCGATGCAACACTCCCACTAGGTTTTGTGTGTTGAGGTAAATCTTCATTTCCCTCTACTACATCAGTGGGTGTGTTATCTAGATCTTCCATCTCATATAATTGGAAGTCCTTATCAATCTCACCTCTATTAGGAAAATCGTTCTCCAAGAACGTGACATCTCTTGACTCCATTTCGGTCACACTCCCATCAGTTTGTTCACCTACGAACACGTACTCTTTGGAGTGTTCGGAATATCTTATAAAGATACATTTCTTCCCTCTAGGACCTAATTTGCCATGTTTATGGGAAGAATCATGAACATAAGCTGCACATCCCCATGGACGCAGACTACTCAAGTCCGGTTTCCTACCGATCCATAATTCATAAGGGGTGGAAGTAACCGATTTTGAGGGCACACGGTTAAGTATATAGGCGGCGAGTCAATAATGCATCTCCCCAATAGGAGACAGTAAATTTGCTTGCGCCATCATAGACCTAACCATTTCCAATAGGGTTCTATTCCTTCTCTCGGCTACCCCATTTTGTTGTGGAGTACCGGGAATAGTCAATTGTCGTACAATTCCCTTTTCATCACAAAGAGCCTTAAATTGCTCCGATAGATACTCACGTCCACGATCGGTTCTCAATGCCTTTATTGTCTTGTTTAAGCGATTCTCTACCATCGCTATATATCGTCTAAAGCAGTCTAATGCTTCGACTTATGGGAGATCGAAAGACATAACCGAAACGTGTGAAGTCATCTATGAAAGTGATGAAATATGAGGCTCCATGCCTCGCCCTCACATTCAAAAGACCACAAATGTCAGAATGTATGAGATGCAATGGAAATTCAGCTTTAGTCCCTTTACCGAATGGTTTTCTAGTTGTTTTTCCCGCCAGACAATGTTCACATATGGATAGACTAACATTAGTGAGTGACCCCAAAAGGCCTTCTCTAGCTAATCTTTGCATTCTTTGCAATCCAATGTGACCTAATCTAGCATGCCAAGTATTTGCATCAATCTCAACGTTATTTGAAGACGCAATTAAAGAAAAACAACCATCAACATTAACATTGTACTGATCATAGTCAATGTCTAACACCATAAAACCATTCAATACATGGCCTGAACCATAATAAACCGTTCCATACAAAATGTCAACACAATCACCATGAAAATTCAATACATAACCTAAGCTAAGAAGAACAACTACAGAGACCAAGTTTCGTCGAATATCTGGAGCATAAAAGACATCATGCAGGAACAGGTTTCGACCACCATGTAAGATTAATTTACATGTGCCGATACCCTTCACTTCAACTCTTGAGTTATTCCCAACATATATCCATCTTCTTCCAGGCGGTATCCGACGATACTCCACAAATGCTTCTCGGTCTCTAGCTACATGGTTCGTTGCTCCTGAGTCTATAGTCCACATTGGATAAGATTCAGCAAGCATTACAGTACTAGAAACAAAAGCATTACTCAAAGTAATGGAGTAATAGGGTACCTTTTTTGGCTCAGTGCATTCATTAGCAAAGTGACCCAACTTGCCACAATTGTGGCACTCCATCTTGGCTTTGTCCTTCTTCCCACCACGCTTCTTGCGTCGGAAGGTCTTAGCTCTCTTGGGTCCCTGATCAGTCATCTTCCCTTTGTTGTTGAACTGAAGATTCCTCTTGCGCTTGAAGCCCGAAGCCTTGCGCGAACTCGATTCAGCAACATAAGCATGGGTAGAGGATCGGCAGCCTCTAGGCGCTCATCCTCTAATTCCAAATGACGCGCTATATCATCAAAAGTGACGATGTTCTCATTATGCGTCATATTGATCTTCATATGCTCCCAATTATCAGGAAGAGACCTTATAACGGCCTGAACTTGCTGTTCATCAGTAAGGGAGTAACCAGCCGACTTCAGCTCACAGATCATGTTTGACATCTCCCGAAGATGCTGCCTCATCATTACATTTGGGCGCTTTCGGAAGGTGTCAAACTTGATGGTGAGTCTCCTCAGCTTAGTGGCGGATGTACCCCCAAACTTATCTTTCAAGGCAACCCACATAGCTTGAGCTTTGTCATAACTCTCAAACTCACACATGAGATCATCTTGCATACAGCTCAAAGCAACGTGATGCGAGCAATGCTATTTTTCTTTTCCAAGCTTGATAAGCTTCCGGATCTCTCGTGTTGAGCTGAAGTTCCACGCTCAGGTTCATCCATGGTATGGTTGAGGGTTTCCAAAACCTCTTGCTCCTCAAGGATATATTGAACCTTTCGGTGCCAAATATCATAATTGTCACCGTTCAGCTTCTCACCCTTATTGAGGTCAGCCACAATGGTCTTGGATGCCGAAGCCATAATCAATTGCTATAACACATTGACATAATAAACGCAGAATCAATACTAGCACACTTTACAGAATAACACACATATTTAATTTGCAGCAAAGACAAACTAAATTAATGATAATTCAACAAAAGACACAAAAGCAAAAGTTCACTATGTTCCCAATCAACTTCTACGTACAATTATTCTATTATCATTACTTAGTTTAATTTGCGCAAATTTTTAAGTACTAGGTGAGAACTCCTTTCATTTCTACCAACCTACGAACTCCCACTAGGAAAAATAATTACATAAACTTATGTAATTTCTACATTTTCCTTGACACAAGAACATAGCATGGCAATAACCAACGTGTATAAACAACAATCATGCTTCAATTATAATCAAAATTGCAATTCAACATATAATGGATTTCCTACCATTGTTCTTATTTTCTAGCAACTAGAAAAATGCAAGTATATTAAAATATACACATCACGTCATTGAACCAAGCTTTACACAGCTTATATAACATCATTTGCACACAAGCTAGCTCTTTGTATTTCCCTAATCATAAGAAAATACAAGCTACAAATGAATAAACTGCATTAAAACCCCAAAAATACGCGTACATAGGGTTCCCAAAGCATTTTCATACATTTATAAAATTCAAAAGTATAAAATAATTAAACCATTGTGTAGAGGACACTCATACGAACCAAACGAGACCAACCACGCTCCAATCCGAGCTCGCATGCGCCCCCACGCGCCGCCCGAGTGTGCGGCGTGTGTGGCGCACACGCCCCCGAGCCAAACGGCTCTGGCGGTCCGCCCGTCGGCCGGCCCAACCGGTGACCGGTCGGGACCGGCCCAACCGGTGACCGGTCCGCCGGTTTGACCGTCGGACCGGTTGGCCGGTCCGACCGTTGACCGGTCAACGGGTCGGGTCGGGTCGGATCTCGGGTCGGGTCGGGTCGCCGGCCGGCCAATCGTCTCCGGCGGTGACGTCGTCGATGACGTCATCCCGGCGGTTATCGGCCGTTGGGTGACGTCACCGTGACGTCACACGCGCCGGTTCGCCGACCGTCGCGTGCCGGTTCGCCGGGGCGCGCGCGCGCGCGCACGCGTCGGTTCGCCCGACCGGCGCATGTGGCGCACGCGCCGGCTTGGCGGCGCGGGCGCGTGGCGCCCACACGCAGCGGCTTCGGCCGCGCGTGTGGGCGCGTCCGGCGTCTCTCGGCGGCGCTCGACCCATCCCCGGACTCGTCTCGACGAGCTCTTTTCACCCTGTATATTCAGAAATTAATTTTGACAAAAAAATTATTACGAAAAACGGTGAAAACCTCACGGATCACGCGACCCCGAACTGTTCTTCGCTCCGGTTCAATTTCGAGTTTTCATGGGGCAATTCCGACTATTAGAGATCCAAACAAAGTGTAGAATACATTCTCATGATCTCAATATCAAATGGTAATCAAGAAAACTCGATGAAAAATAAGGCAGAAATCACGATCGGGCTCTGATACCAATGTTGGAATTCAAGTCGGCGGAAGACGACTTACCTGATTCCGATGCGCAAACAGCAAATGGCCCTGGAACGAACGTTGAATTGCGAATTTATCACGAACAGTACTTCCTCACGTTAGTCCGGATGCAATCACGAGGAAAACACCCGATTTCCACAGCGTAAATGCCGATTGTTCTTGCAAAATTGAAATGGAACGCCTTTGATCTTCTTCAATGGAAATGGAGAGGAAATTTGGTGCGAATGAATAGCCAACCATCTCAATGGTTGTGTTCGGGAGGTTTATATACGTCTCCCTTCGTACCCCTCCATTTGTGCCTTTCCATCGTAGCATATCAAAGCCAATTGGTGCGGTCCAATCGCACCCCACCATGGACGTACTAGCTAACTAGCTAAAGTACAACAGCTACGGTGCTGGTCTCTCAACCCATATATTTTGGCAGACTGACCTCTCTCGCATGCTCTACCTTTTTCAGCGAAAGACTTAGTCGAGTAGGGGGGTTATTCCTAAGCCTCTACTATCCGGAGGGTCTTGCTGGTGTCGCGGAAATTGAAGACGGGGCTGCACCTAGTTTCTTCGGAAGCTACTTCAGCGGTGAGATCGTTCTTATCTACCAAGTTTTGAGTTGGGATCCTCTACCCTTCTCCCCGTTCACCGGCATCCTTTTTCACGCTTGCCTTGTTCCTTGTTTTGTTGTAAGGGTTTCCTTGTTCTCCCTTTCCTTGTATCCACTATGTTGGTTGCTTTTAGCCGTTGTTTGGCTTGTTTATGCTCTTGTGCAGTTTGTGGCTTCCCCCGCTTTTCCTTGGTACCCTTCCACTTGCTCGACTTGTTTGTCTTCATGAGTGCAAGTTTTTGGTGTCGAGTTTTTGCTTTGTATATTTGTATGGCTCTTTGGTTTAAAGTCAATATATCTCTTACCTTTTGCCCAAAAAAAAAAAAAAAAAACTTTCTTGCTATGCAAAAATCTCTGAAGATTGTGAAGCATGCGAATTTGCTAACAGAATTGGTGAAATATACTGACAACGGATATGACAGAAGTCATGACGAGCGTACTCACCTAAAGCTCGGACTCCAGAAAATTAAAAACAGTTCCGGGTATAAGCCCTCTTATCCCACCACCATCAATGCTGAGAACAGTGATCAGATTTCCGTAAGTTGGAGGCTGACGGGGTATGCTCATTGTTCGTTCCATTTGCAAACCGAGGTGAACGAAATGAAACAAAAGGAAGAACTAACAAGTATGTACTCTTGGTGCCTTTGAGAGTTGTTAGAGAGAGGGAAAAGAGGAAATCTTTTGAACAAGCGTATCAAGTTCGGAGAAAAAGCTACTTTGTGGGATGGCTTTACGATGCACGAGTCGTGCGTATTTATAGTCTCTCATTCCCTCCCATTTTCCACTGTGTTTCATGAAACGCTACGACTCAAATTTGACCGGAATCGGGCGAAGTTGCTTGGAATTGTTTAGTTGGACCCTAGACTCTTCAAGTTTGCGGGATCATGTTGAAATGTCTAGATTTAAAAAGACTTCGTCGATATGGTAATGTAGTGGCTTTCAACGAGGATCAGATTTAGGTCTTTCTTCTGATCAGTCGTCAGTCACCAATGCACGCGGCGAAGTTTTGGTGAGACTTTTAAGAGACTTGTAGGTTACACACCTTGCGAGCCATAATAGAGTGCAACTTGTACTTGGCCATGATAGTGACTTACGATGGACCACTAACGTATCCCATACTAAGGGCTCAATTTAGGTTAATTTGTTCACGCTTGCTAAACAATCTGCTCTTGGAGTTAGCTTGTCTTCTTTGTTAGGATTAGACACTTAGACACAACGAAATAGAAAGTAAAAAGGAGAAAGAGAAATCAAGATACAGGGTTTATCCTAATTCCTATAATTAACATATCGCATGTTAAAGCGCACTGCCTCTCTCTCCATTTTTCTAGATTTTTCTAGGACTAGCATCTATAATAAATAGTTTTTGCTTGTGGTGTTCAAATTCTCCTTTAGAGTTAGACAAGATGAGTGGATGAAAATAAGTTGAAAGTCGCTGAAGCTTGTAATTGTAGAATAGACCACGTCGGACTCTTGTAGTACACTACTTTTGCACTTGGTGGGGAACTCTATAAATAGGAAGCCTACCTTCTTGACTTGAATGTATAGAGAAGAAAAGAAAGAGTGGAGTGTGTGTGGTGTCAAGTGAGTTTGTGTGTGTGCAGCAATTATGCAATGAATGCCGTGAGAGAGTGGTGTGTGTGGTAAGTGTTGTGTTGAAGAAAGAAGTGAAGCAGTGTGTTTGCATGAGCGTGTTAAATGTCTATCACTTGTAATAACAAAGAGTGCTATTGCGAGTTAGTTTTCACTCGATCCTCAACATTGCACTTCTTTGTTTCAACCTTCAATTATAAGAGAAAAATATTATAAAAGTTCTCTAGCCTTCTTATTGATGGGGAGTATGAATCACACCTAACATTCTTCACAAGATTAAATGCATGAAGTTATAACAATGATAATGCATTGCTCAGATGGACCACGTGCGAAAGACCATACTAACTCTAGTTTTCATTTAACTGAAGGTCCACAAAGGCGGCGAATACTCGGTCGTCCTGTGTAAGGCCTGGGAAAATCAACGAATGCAATTCATCCATCGGTATTAGGCATTTGAGATCGATTGATGAAGACAGTTTTGAGATGCTCTATCGTGGAAATTTTATGAAAGGACAAATGGTCTGACCCAATCAAGATGCAAACCGAGTTCTCGATTCTCAGAACTTCAAAGATAAGAGGAGAGCTTTGTTTTCTGGGAGGGAGAAAATGAACGCGAATGGGATTGGGTCAAGACATACGGGTCCTTCTCATGCCTTTGAATTCTCAGAAACGAGACGTTGGGTTTTACTGTCCATTGGTTTGTTTCCATTTCCAGGAAAATATCTACTTTGGCGTATTGTAATAATGACTTTAGGAGTCGCAGCTAATTACGTTACAGTATATAGGTGGAATAATTCGAAGAATGTGCCGGTATTCTACTTATAGAAAATCCGCTAAATGCTTCTTTCTAGTACTTAAGGAGGATTATCCGAGAATTCGTATGATCTTGAAAACATAACAGATTTTTCAAAACGGACGAAAATTTGCAATATGCAATGCTTATGGCTAGTTTTCTCTTATAATATGGTCCTTAAGATTGGGTGGATGAATGACCATTGAGTAATCGAAGTATGTCATTTTGCTCATAGCACGACACGTGACGAATCCTGGTGCATCGCTTAAACATCAATGAAACCCCTATTATTTCCTGACTCCATAGCACGCGGAATTTGTCTTATCTAGAGTAGTAGTTTGGATGGTGTATCAGAGAGTGCTCGAGGACATGGTTTTTGTCAAAAAGTGACCTTCGATTACTCATTAACCAAATGAGAATATTGCAATTTCTAGTGTCACCGACTACATTTATAATATGCATAATCAATGCTTGCAAATTTAACATATTGTTATTAAGTACATAAAATTTACAGAACAAAGTACTCGTTAATAAGATCCATACATGTATGGACTCATGAAGTACCTAATAGTTTTCCTTCAATCAATCTTTTCACCTACCGACAAAAAAAAAAAAAAAAATCAATTTTTACACCTTGCCACCAGCCACTATATCCACAAAAAATCATTATTTTGTCAAACAGTAATGTTACTGTTGTGTTAAAGGAAGATTTATTGTTATGAACAATTATTTTGAACAGTTGTGATAAATAATGTATGATTTGATTTTATTTACAAACAACCAATTAACACAACTTGTATAACTAAGTATCTTGTCACCACTTTCCGTGATAAACTATTACTTCTTTTGATATGAATAATCACTTTTCACATATTTTTATATTCAACAATCACTTATTTTCATGATAACAAATTATTTCAATGCATTTTTCTAAATCAGTTAAGTTATAGTTTCAAACTATCCAATTGTTTTTCTTTTTCGTTTCATCACTATTCGAGGGGCATATTTTTCCAGATGTAAGTGTATTGCCATTTTTCTTTACGACAAGATGGAAGATGTGACTCTTACCACAATAAAATAAGTACAATCCGAAGTGATGATGGTAACGGTAATTTTATTCCATAGAAAATTATCTTTCAAGGACTGCAAAATACAAATGTTAGCCCTAGCCTCCCAAAGATTTTATTGAAAAAACAAAAAGTCTACCTTAGCACTAGGCCGAAAGGGTTTATTCAAGAATAAAATAATCATAAGGAAAATCAAAGACGAAAGGACAAAGGCCAACGCTTCCAATCTTCAAATCACAAATCCAGCAAACATATGCGAGAAAATCGCTAGCCCTCGACTATAATCACTTCGGTGTATTGGCAAGTCCATGAGGCGACTTCGCATGGCCAAGCTGTCTTTCTTGGGAGAGTAGTTTAGCAAACCTGCAATATATGTTGTAATTATGGTTATAATTATGGTTAATGGATCAACGAAAGCCAATAAATTAATATACATCCTTTTTGTTCACGTATCTCTTTTGGATTCATAAATTTCCTATAGTTTTATGTTCACGTATCTATTGAATTCATGAATTTCCTAGATTCATATATCTTTTAGTTCATGTATTTATTGAGTTCCTGAATCTCTTGGATTCACGTATCTCTTTATTCATGAATCTCATGGATACACGCGTCTATTTAATTCATGTATCTTTTTAGTACATGAACTAAAAATCTCTATATATAGATAGGAACATAGAGCTTCATGGAAGGTTTTTGGTTTTTGGTTTTTCTAACTCGATTCCAAAAGAGTTTTGATATACGTTTCAACTCTTCTGTTTTTTCTGGGTGTGCTGGTTCAATTGAACGGTTCGACTGAGTCCTGTTTGCATAGTGCTAATCCAAACAGGTTCGAGGTGTTGCATCTTGGGAGGCATAGTTCGTGAATCTGCGGAGCACCATTGGCAGGAACTAATCACCTTAAGGAGATTTGGTTATCCGTACCTCACCTCCAATTTTACATTATATTTTATTTTCTTCTTCTCCAAGAGTTGTAAGTGTACATAAAAAGAAGAATATTATATAGCTGTTATCATCTTCTTTATATTGATGTTCTGATTACAACAAACAGTGTGTATTCTCTGGATTTAATTTCCAACAATATATATCAAACGAAGCTACATTGGTAAAACCAACCTAAAACTGCCAAAAGTGATCAATCGTAAAATCATGGCATGGAAATTAAACATTTGTGCTTGCTAATGCATATACCTTGTCAAAGCCTCTTCGTTGGTCTCTTGATCGGGCGTGGGCTCGCACACTCCGGTCTCCAAATTAACCCTAGAGGCCGGCTTCTTCAACAACGACTCACCAGTTTTGATCAAATCGGTCAGGTTCTTATTTGTGGCCACATCCACGGATGACAAAACACCACTCAATGTATCATCCTGAAAAATCAAGCCGCAAAAATGCAACGATCAACGTAAAAACAGCCATGCGCGCGACATTATGTGGAATCTTTCACTTGAATATTTGAAAATATTAGTTGTACCTGGATCCTAAGATAATTGTGATATAGCTAGTACGATTACCTAGAGGAGGTTGAATAGGTATAAAAGATTTTTCTTTTGATGATTACACACTGCTTAGATAGATAAACGATTTGCAGCAATTAAAAAATAATCGTAAGACTGAGTAAGGGAAAGAGAGAATTAGACACGCGGTTTATAGTGGTTCGGCTTGTTTCAAGCCTACGTCCACTCTTTTCTTCGCACCGACCAATTGGCTGGATTCCACTATGAACAAAGAGATGTTACAGTGATGATCTTCCTTGACTTCTTGGTGTAGACGATCTTCCACACTCTCAAGGTGTCACTAGAAAATGAACACTCTCTGTGTATACAATTTCGCTCAAATAGTATCGACTAATAATCAAGGATCTTCAGACTCTGGAATTTTTCTATCGATCACACTCTTTAAAACAACTTGAATGTCTTCATTTTATACTCCTTTATGCCATCATAGCCGTTGGCACTTACCAAAGGAATTCCTCCAATCTTCCCGTTGGACGAAATCAATCACGAAGATCATTCGAGCTATTTAAGGAACTTGGCGATAGCCCATCAATCTGTTCGCCCATACAATCGGGATCTTGGTTTCCAAGAATAGAACATTCCAAGAATACTTCGACAACCATCGGATCTTCAATCGATCTAGATAAGACCAAACAAAGAATCCGAGATGTTTATCCAACCAAGGGATCTTTTCCGGAGGATAGGATCGAATCCTCAACCATAAGCTTCGGCTCTGGATTTCCTTTACTACTTTGGATTAGAAGAGGCGTCGTGAGAATAATCTTGAGTCTTGAGTCTTGAGTCTTGAAATAATAAAGTCTTGAGACTTTAATCTTCGGTCTCCGAATATCCAAACTTTAGACTGATAGAAACGTTTTGTCAGCTTCAAAAGACTCTGGAAAGATTTCTCCAACAAATTGTCGTGGAGTTGTAGGGCTTGAAACACGGCGGAGAGATGGTAGTCGACCATGTCCGCGCTGGCTTGAGTGAAGACGTCGATCAGTGGCGTACCACCGCTGGTCAACCAACCCAGCACTCCCCACTTAGCTGCTTCATGTGCCGTGTATTTCCCCTCAACCTTGCCAGTACCGGTCCCAAGGGAGATCACCAAGAACCTCCGGTAATCCATTGGCTTTATAGCGAAGAAGTCTGAACTTCCTCCCATGATTGTCTTGGTCACCTCCCCCATCGCAACCAATGTCTACACAATCGGAATAACCCGCATTTTTATTATAAAGAAAAGTCTCGATACTCAAGTACTATTTGCTGAGATGATAGACTGATCCAATCAAGTTATCTGCTGAGTAATTATTTACTTAATTTAGTGAAATTAATTCGCTTAAAAATGATGTCAATATGATTATATTACCGGATTATTTGCCGCTACGCCACCATCGATGAGGTTGAATTCTCTCACTTTGCCTGTGGGGTCCTTGGTTTCAAACTTATGAGCCGGGAGATAAGTTGGTGCGGCTGAGGTGGAAATGCATATGTCCGAGAGCAAGGCATCCACGCTCGGATCTTTCTTCACCTGGCGACAATTTGACGAGAAAAATGTTCATTATCCTTGTAAGAGTTCATCGTCTACATATCCTCAAAATCCTAAAGAATTTTCAAGAAGATGATGAACCGATGAATGACCTGGTAGCTAGAGAAAATAGTTGGCTGAAGGCTTTTGATGTCAAACGTCGGTATCACAACATTTGTCAATGTTTGGTGCAATCTTTTGTCTCCAAGCTCCTCCCTCACGACATTGTGAAGGTATTTTCCATCGTATTTGGGTCCCGCCACGGCTTTGATCATCTTCGTAACCGGTTTGAAAGGGCAACTGCATAGTTTTAGGGAGATTTATTAATTTCGGACAGTTAAGAGATAATGAAAACATGAATAGAGACTAGCAACTCCTTTATGTTTTTTTTTCTTTACCTGTCTTGGGGGAAGATTTTTGGGCAGTGCGTGAGGTAGAAGTCTTTGATGTCTTTTGCAGCGAATACAGGGCGGTTTTTTTCATTGGGAGTGGCTAGCATGGCCGTAACGAGGCCGCCAGTGCTTGTTCCAGAAATAACATCAAAGTAGTCCGCAATTCTTGCATCTTCGCCATCTAGTTTCTGCAAAATTCAAAAACATTTATAGCTCTTGATTGGTATATTAAATAAACAATTGACATAAAAATCATATAAAGATTGGTTGCATGTAGTAAAATTTTGTGGAACTACTATCAATTATTCTAAAAACTTAAGATGTTAGATGAATGTTTAGTTAAATATTTAACTATTCTAACACTCTCCCTCATGCGGAGATTAGACTATGGTCTTAGCCTAAAGCATGGAAATATGTAATTAGTAAGGCAAATAGAAATTTAGAAAGATTTGAATTCGGGACATCCTGCTCTGGTACCATATGAGATTTTGAAAGATCATTACCAATTGTTTTAAAAATTTAAACTACTAAATGCATACGTGGTTGATATTTAGATATTAAAACATCAATTATACCAAAAATAGTCTTCTTATTAAGTTTGCTTATTACATGCATGCATAAAACCTTTTTACATGCATGTATGCATTATGAGAACTACATGCAAATGGTCCACGTGCATATGAATCCAATGAATATTATTTTGTTCACTATAATTGATAAGAATTTTCTTGTTAACAAAATCACTATGTATAGATCAATAAAGATTGTGAAGCATGCTAATTTGTTGACAAGATCAGTGAAATATATTGACAACGGAGATGACAAAAATCATAATGAGCATGCTCACCTGAAGCTCAGACTCCAGAAAATTAAGAATGGTTCCGGGGATAAGCCCTCTTATCCCACCACCGTCGATGCTTAAAATGGTGATCAAATTTCCATAAGTCGGAGGCTGAAGGGGCACATTTGTTGTTCTTTCCATTTGCAAGTTGAGTTAAACGAAACGAAGCGAATGCACTAACAACTATGAACTCTTGGTGCCTTTAAGAGTTGTCGGGAAGAGGGAAAAGAGGAAGCTATTTGAACTAGTGTATCAAGTTTGGAGAAAGAGCTAGCTTGTGCGATGGCTTTATATAATGCATGAGCCACGCGTATTTTTAGTCTCTCATTTCCTCGCATGTTCACCGTGTTTCACGAAACGCTACGATTCAATTTTGACTGGAATCATGAAAAGTTGCTTGGAATCGTTTAAGTTAAACACTAGAATTTTCATGTACGGATCATATTGAAGGGTTCAAATTGGAAAAGGCTCCGTCACTATTGTAACTTAATGGCTTTGGGTGAGGGTCTGAACTAGGTCTTTCTTCCATGAGTATGCAGTCTTCAACGCATGCGGAGAAATTCTGGTCTGAACACAGTTTGATAGCCATAATAGAGTGAATTTGTACTTGACTGTGATAGTGACTTTCGACCGACCAGGTACGTATCACATGGTAAAGGCTCGATTTAGGTTAAATTTTTTTACACCATCTAAACAATTTGCTCTCGGGTTTAGCTTGTCTTCAGCGCAAGATCAAATGTATGTTGTATCAAAAATATTTGGCGCATCGCTGAGATGGACCACATGGGAAGATGGACCACATAGGAAAATCGGTCTAGCTCTAGTTTTCACTTAACTAAAGTCCACAGAAGGTGGCAAATACTCGGTCATCTTGCGAAAGCCCCAGGACAATTTACGAATGCAATTCATCCATCTGAATAAACAAGCCATCTGAGATCGATTGATGAAGACGGTTTGGAGATGCTCTGTCATGGAAATTTCAAGAGGTGAGACCTGGTCAGACCCAATCAAATTGCAAACTGAGTTCTTGATTCGCAGAAAACGTTAAAGAGGAGACTTCTGGTGTATGGAAGGAAGAAATGAACGCAAATAGGATTGACTCAAGGCATACGGGTCCTTCTCATGCGCTTGAATGCTCGCAAACTAGACGTTGATTTTTACTTTCGATTAGATAGGGTCCAGTTCCTAAAAAATATCTACCTGCTGCTTTGGCGTATTGGAATAATGTCCACTAATTATAGGAGTCGCCGCTTACTATTTCAAAGTGAAAAGGTGGAATGGTTCAAAAGAATAGACCGGCATTCAGATTATAGAAAAATCCACAAAACGTTGCTTTCTAGTAGTCAAGGTTGACTATCCGTAATTAATATCGACAATACGTATAATCTTGAGAACATGATTGATTTTTCAAAACGGACGAAATCAATTTGTAGTATGTGATGCTAATAGCTGTTTTCCCTTTTATAATAGGGACCTTAAGATTAGATGGAAGAATGACCATAGAGTAGATGAAGTGTCTTGTTATGCTCATGGACATAGCACAACTCAAGATGAATCCTGGTGTGTCGCTTAAACATAAGTGAAATCCCTATTATTTTCCAACTCCGCAGCACGCGGAATTGTCAAGATATGTGTTCAAGGATACGTATATCATGTATGGTTTTGTCAAAAAGTGGCTTCCGGTTACTCATTAAAGAATATTGCAACTTTTAGTTTGAATTTGCAATATCATTAATCAATACTTTGCAAATAGAATATTTTGTGATTAAATATGCTTAATTAGTACATTGAAGCACTTATTAATAAGATCCATATATGTTTGGACTGGTGAAGTACCTAATAGATTTCCGGACAAAAAAAAAATGTTACTAATAATTTTGGTTCAATCACTTTTCTTTTCTTTTTTTTTTCATCTTGCCACCGGCCATTATATCCAAGAAAGACGTTATTTTCACGTATAAATTTAATCAAAGTCAAATAGAACACCTACTCTTTCTGTAAAACGTGGGATTTATTGTACCATTATTGATATGCCTCCTTTGACTTGAGCAAATCTTTAAAAGGCAAGGAAAAAAGAAACAGATAAGAGATCTACTTGGGATGAGAGATCTCGCAATGTCACCTTCTCATTTTCCTTAGAATTGGGGAAGAAAAATATCCACTTTTACTTGGGGGATGGAGGTCAATGGGGGCCGACTTTAAATAAGGAATTATTTCACCATTCAATTTAATCAAAGTCAAAAGGAACTCCTACTCTTTCTGCAAAACATGGGATTTATAGTAACATTATTGATACGCCCCTTAATGGTGTGTGGCAAATGCAATTTTCAAAAAAAAAAAAGAAATAGGAATTCATCTTTTTAGTGATTGAAGATGTACTGACAATATAATTGATTTTGGCTAGATCAGTATCTTATTTAATTAATTGGGTGGATAACTTCTTCGATTCTTCATTTATAATATTCATCTAATTAAGTTTCTCTGTTCCTCTTTCGATCAGGAGGGAACTTTTCTCGATCTAGCACTTGAGAACGGGCAATTCGATCCCCTAGATTAGAACTAAAACATTAAAAGTCCAGAACGATCTTCCTCAATTAAGAAATTGCTTTGAAGAATAAGCTTTCTTCATTTCTCCATGAATCTCTTCAACCTGAAATGTATTACTTGAACAGCATATAAGTTTCTCACAGTGCTTTCTCACATTTTAAGTTCTGCCTTTGTTTTTACAGAGTACGATAGACAATTTCCTTTTCTTTTCTTTAGAGTAACGTTATTGGTAATGACAAGAAACGAAGAGAATTGGAGGAAATTGTAATTGTATTTCCATGTGTATTTCGAACATGTACATGCCCATATTTATACTATAAAAAAGAAATCAAATAATATTACAATTCCTATTATATCTTCTAAATATTTTGAAGATATTTTGTGACCAAACCAATTATCGCACAATCTTCATGATCGGAATCGGAACTAAGAATCAAATCATCTTCCAACACTCCTCCTCAAGCTAGCGGCTTATATATGTCGAAGACGCCCAACTTGCTGAATAGATACTTGTGTTGTTTTTGGGATAAAGGTTTACTAAAGATGTCTACAAGCTATTCAACAGTTCTTAATCCTCGAGTTGTAATGACTCCTAGAATTTTTTTCTCGAGTGAAATAACATTCAACTTCTATATATTTTGTCTTCTCATGAAATACAGAGTTTGCTGCCAATGTGAGTGCGGCATCACTATCACCAAAAAGCTCGCTTGCCTTGTCCAAAATCCAAAAGTAGACCTTGAATCCAGACTATTTTGCAAACCGTTTTCGCCGTAGCTTGATATTCTAATTCAGCCAATGATAGAAATACAGTCGATTGCTTCTTAGTTTTTCATGAAATCAAGGATCTTCATAATTTTAAGTTCTGCCTTTGTTTTTACAGAGTACGATAGACAATTTCCTTTTCTTTTCTTTAGAGTAACGTTATTGGTAATGACAAGAAACGAAGAGAATTGGAGGAAATTGTAATTGTATTTCCATGTGTATTTCGAACATGTACATGCCCATATTTATACTATAAAAAAGAAATCAAATAATATTACAATTCCTATTATATCTTCTAAATATTTTGAAGATATTTTGTGACCAAACCAATTATCGCACAATCTTCGTGATCGGAATTGGAACTAAGAATCAAATCATCTTCCAACACTCCTCCTCAAGCTAGCGGCTTATATATGTCGAAGACGCCCAACTTGCTGAATAGATACTTGTGTTGTTTTTGGGATAAAGGTTTTCTTGAAGATGTCTACAAGCTATTCAACAGTTCTTAATCCTCGAGTTGTAATGACTCCTAGAATTTTTTTCTCGAGTGAAATAACATTCAACTTCTATATATTTCGTCTTCTCATGAAATACAGAGTTTGCTGCCAATGTGAGTGCAGCATCACTATCACCAAAAAGCTCGCTTGCCCTGTCCAAAATCCAAAAGTAGACCTTGAATCCAGACTATTTTGCAAACCGTTTTCGCCATAGCTTGATATTCTAATTCAGCCAATGATAGAAATACAGTTGATTGCTTCTTAGTTTTTCATGAAATCAAGGATCTTCCTAATTTTATGGGTCATAGGATAAGTAGCATGGTTAGTATTACAATAGGCTGTCATATTCAACTTACAATTCCGAGAAAATAAGATTCCAAGTCTTGAACATCCCTTCAAATATTTCACAACTTTTAGTTCTACATTCATGTGAGATTGCTTTGGATTATGCAAGAATTGACTGAGAATTAGTATTGCATAACATATATCAAGTCTAGTCATAGTGTCATAACCCGAAACCCCGAGCACACGAACAACCCGCCATGGTCATGCAAATGCGACATTCCCAGGTAATGTCGCCAACCCCATTAATTTATTATTGCGCAAGCGGAACGTATTATAAAACTCCTGACAAAAACTCACGAGATAGGAAAAGCAGGAAACCAACTCATTCATAAACAAACGTGCTTTCATAGATATTCACTCCAAAGATTACATATATATACCAAAAAGGGTCAGTCTACAAAAAGGGATTAGTCCACCAAAAAGAAGGAACAGTCCTATGACCACTAGTCGGACTCATTCTTCAATCCCACTTTTGACTGATCAGCCTCCGGGGGTTTCGCTATCTACAGTCCTGAAATTTTGGCCCACAACAGGGTGAGACATTGTCTCAGCAAGTTCAACTCCTTAAACCCCTATTAGAAAGAAAATACACCCAAGGGTGGCCTAGCCACACCACATAGAGGACTTACCTCGCCTCAACTCCTTTCTATAGGTTAGCACAATTCAAATCACTCAATCATGTTCATATCACTCAATCACAGATAGTAATAAGAACTTAAATAACTGGAATGCCAACAACATCATTTCAAACGACCATAGGAGTTCGGATTATAAAACCAAACCGTTATGACACGTCTCATACCATGCCACACGATTCCGTCCCATAATCCGACACGTCAAAAACACTCAGCATGCGTTCCAATTATTATTTATTGCCACACAAGGGCATAGCCTACTCGCAGTTCGGCTATCTACTGACATTAATGCCAGGCATCGCCTCCCCACCTTGTAGCGTGGCTTCGTCACTACGTCGACGGCGCTCCCGAAAGAGCATGGGCCCAGAATCAACTGCAACCCGCATCCGTTGTATGGGGCATCCCATATAGGGGCAAATCCAGCTCAATAGCTTAGGACAATTCCTCTTAATTATCACACAACAATTCATACTCAACTCAAGGCACTTTGCATTTCACTCAAGGCTTTCATTAAAATAATAATCCCTATTTTTCACAATCAATATTCAATTCACAATATCCAACCATCAAATTAATAATCTGGAAGCACAGCAGCGATCAGCACAAAATTTTGAGAATTTAAGGTCCCAAAATAATTTTCAGAATTTATTAAATAATTATTTTTATTCCGAATTTAATTAAATAATAATATTTTAATAATTTCGACCAGTAATATATCATTAAATTAATAAAAAATTTCGAAATATTTAATTAAATCAAAAGTAAAACGTTTATGTCTAATCACGGGTTATTCTAATATAAACCATCATTTAACCCTAATTAAACATACTTTAATTAAATCACACCCCCTAATATAATCCACATTTAATTAAATTTATCTACCAACCTAATCTCAATCAACCTAAGCTAAACACACTTAAGGTATCATTAACCCTATAATCAAGATTTAGTGAGTTAAACTCACCGGAATCGCTTTCCGACGAGTCTCTGGTGAAGAGAACGGTGAGGCTGTCGACAAATCTACACGGAGCAGCACCAAATGAGGACCGGAGGGCATCCAAAATAAGCCTTGAAGAACTGGATCTTGCTAGAACTTCCAACTACTGACCTCGGCTGGAAGGGGGCTGCACGATGGCTGGTTGAATGAAGGAGGACCAACGGGAGCTCAGGCGGCTTGCACGAACCTTTGGCGAGCAGGACGGCGGCTCGTGGCGACTCGGCGACGGCGAGCGGGTTGCTGGGCAACGGACGACATCTTGGACGGGTTGACGAGGGCGGAGAAGCGACACGAGGTAACTGGTCGCGCGGGCAGAGGAGGAACGGCATTGGCAGCGGCGGACGGCTCCGGCAATGTGCATGCAATCGACGATGAGCAGGCGGACGAAGGGCGGCCGGTTGGCGTCGAGCTGCTGGAACCGGTTCTCTCTCTCTCCTCCCAATTCAAAAGCCAAAACTAAGGTTGACGATGATGGGGATTGGTGGAAGTGACACCCCACCTTTTGAAGAACAAATCATCACCCTCCACTTGTCATGATCTTAGACACTCTAGCCCTACCATGACATCACTTGATGATGTCACACTCTACTATCTCCAATCTCCCACAACTTATTCCAATGGTTACAATTTCATTTTCCGTCATGGCATGAAATCTTGTACCAATTTCATTCAATTCTCTTCTAATTAAACCAAATTGAAATCCTTAAAATTAATCCAATGTCACCACACTTCAATTCACATCTTCACTTGTCCATAGAACCAACTTAAGTTCCAAAAGCACGACCAAAAGCGGGCCTACTAATTTCTCGAGCCAAATTAGCCATACTTTGATTAACTTGCTAAAAAAATCTGATTGCATGAAAAATCTTCCAAAAATGAGTCAATGATCCTAAAATGGTTTGTCATACACCAGGGCTTCCAATTTCTGAATTTGCTTTCAATTTCACGGTTAATTTTACTTTGGCATGATATTAGTGCATCCTGATCTATCAAGTAGTTTTTAGAAATTTTCATGCATTTAACCTGTGGTTGATCAATTCAAGCTATAATGTACATCTTTGACACATTGGCGACTCTCGGTTGTCGGGGTAATCTCAAGGTTTCAAATACAGACACGAGGTACCCAATCGACAAAAAAGCTGGTCTAGTGTCGATCGATAAGGATTGTGCGACCTGATGGAATCACCCACCCTTGATCACATGCCTCTATCGAGTCGACCTATCTCCGGTCTCTAATCGATTTTTAATTGTGTCGTAATGACCCTTGCAGATTATCTCGGTCGAAAGGTCGCTTCCTGGACAAATTCTCGAGTCCGATGCATTAGAATCTCTTAACAGCCTCGATAGACTAGTTTTCACATGAGTAGCCGACTCAAGGAAAAGAACTATATGCGTGCCAACAAAATGCCCGTTTTCAATTTATTGAAAATAGAATTGGAAAATTGAGATGTCACACGTAGTGAGGTAGATCAATTTCCCAACAAGTCTTTGATAACCTAATGGATCACGTAACAATGGGTCTTCATTAGGTGATGATGAACCTTTATCAAAATCAAATGTTGTAAGTTTGACATTATGTTCAATGGGGATAATCGCCGGTTTGCATCCTGACAATCCTGCTTTAGATATAAGCTCCAAGATGAATTTTCATTGGCTAGGACATATCCCCTTGTTGGATGTAGCTATCTCAATCCCAATGAAGTATTTGGGAGGTCCCAAATCATTGATATGGAAGTTAAAATGCAAATACTCTTTAAACTTCTTAATGGCAAGGTCATCGTTTCCCATGATGAGAATATCTTCAACATAAATCAACAGATGAATTGACGAAATATCTTCCATCCATGTCAATAATGCATAGTCGTGCTTGTAGTGTTGGAAGCCCACACCTGTGAGAGCAGTAGTAAATTTTGTGTACCATTATCGAAAAGCTTGTTTGAGCCTATATGAGGACTTACATAGACAACGTACCCAAGACTCCCCCTATCTACATAAACCCTATGGCAATTCCATGTAGATTACTTCATCGAGATCTCCATGAGAAAGGCATTGTTAACGTCCATATGATGTAGTTCCCAATTGCAAAAGGCAGTAATAGATAGGAAGGTGTGAACCATCACTTCCTCGATAACTGGGGAGAAAGTCTCATGATAATCAATCCCTTCCCATTGTGTGAATCCTTTAGCAACTAGCCGAGCCTTGTATTGTTTAACAAAACCATTTGCCTTGTATTTAATTTTATATACACATTTGTAGCCAATCAGTTTTCTATCCGGAGGCAATGAAACTATATTCCAAGTATGATTATGCATAAGAGCACCCAATTCTACCTCCATTGCCTCTTGCCAATGTTGGTCACGTGCCACTTCCTCATAAGTGGAAAGTTTGTATTTCTCATAAATACAACTAATACAACACGTGTTCTAGCGATAGTTGATTAAATGAAACGTAAGATGATACATGATAATGTGTACTTGAAGAATCCACAGTGGAACATATGTAGCCCTTTGTCCAAGTGGGTGGGTAAACATGGTGACCAGAACGTCGAGGTGGCTCGAGAACTTGTTGTGGAGATGGTGCTTGAGAGGATTCACTTACAATTGCTCTAGAGACGAAACTGGTGAATCATCCCTTTCATTGACTAGTGCAGGTGACTCAATTGCTTGATCGAGTATTTTGGGATTGTGTGCTTCAATGGCACCAAAAAATATTGTGAAGCTGTAGATAAATCCTCTTCTAAGTGTTTCAAATGAATTTGTCAATTCCTGGAATGAAAAAATATTTTCATGAAAGACAACATCTCGGCTAATGAACAATTGACCTTTGGATATTTCCATAACCTTGTAACACTTCTGTAGAGGGGGGTATCCCATGAACACACATCAAATAGCATGAGGATCCATTTTACCTTGAGGACCCACAATCGTTGCATAGCACATGGCAAGGGTTGTTCTCACAAATCTTAGAAACTGATACAAGATTGAATTCAAATTCAGGAATGTATAGGACATTTTTAAGGGTATATGTTGACTAAGATGGACAATACCAACTTTGGTAACATAAGTGATAGTATCGTCAGAAAGACAGACAGACATAGCATCATGAGATTTTTTTTTTCTGGCTATTAGAAAATAATCGCTCATTATAGATTATGTGGTCACTAATGCCAGAGTTGATTATTCATGCATCAACTAAAAAATTGTTGTTCTTGGAAATAGATGTACCTGAGAATCCCGCAATCTTGTTTGTAACCCTTAATATTTTTTTCAGTATTTGATTCAAGCTCCTCATGATATTTCAGTATTGATCATGAGTGATTGTTTGATTTGCCCTTTAAGTCCCTTGGGTCATAACCTGATTAAAAGAAAAATCTCTCTCCTTTCTCTTTATCAATTGGTTTCCTATGCAGTTTCTAGCAAGTATCAATCATATGATGCAGGCATTTACAATATTCACATTATTTACTTCTATTTTTAAAATTCTGCCCATTTCCTTTTGATGACGTGGTGCAGGACTATTGGATGGCCTGAATATCTAGGTTGACGTGGCCTATTGAGAGCCACCCGATTAAGCTCCATGGATGCATCCTATTTCAGCTTTAGATCTGGGCCGTTCATCCATGAAGCACTAGGGTTAGAATCTTCATCTTCTTCCCAACGAGGGGACTTGGCCACTTGGTAAGACTCAACTAGGTTTTCTGTGCTCGACGGACGGTGGCTTGAAGGCGCCAACTGCTCGCTGCTATGACCCCGCCTAAGCGACGAGCACGACTCCTTCCATTCCTTTTATGTAACTCGTCATGACTAGTCTTTGATTTCCTCTAGCATGGCCAATTGATATAGTTGGCCAAGAGGAGGGATGGGATCCATGGCGAGGATCTATGATCAGAACACCGAGAAGCTTTCATTCAAAATTAACAGAAATTGAGTAACCTTCTCCCTCTCTCTAATTTGTGTATACTATTTGAGTGTCTCTTCCAGTCCTTTGAGCTCTTCCTCAGCTGCCTCGAGCTCATTCTAGAGAGTTGAGAATCAATTGAAGCAAGTGGTAATTGAAAATGTTCCCTTGCTTCAATAGAGCTTGAGTGAGCGAAAAATAGCTTCACTCTATCCAACTTTCCGTACATTTCTCTGATGTTGTCTTACATTTGTTTCGAATCTTTGGTTGACGGCAATATCGACGGCCACACAGTTCCTAATCTAGGAATGGACAAGCTAATTACACCTTCGCCGACATCATCGCCTTCAATCATTGTCAAGAACGGCCACAGTTCCATCAAGGAACCATCTTTGTCTTTGGTCATGAGAGCTTGCCGGAAATCTCAAGCCCACACATTGTAGTTGTTTGGACAGGTAAGTTGTAGGTTGATGATTAAGAGCTCTGGTCCATCAGCTGGTGAGGTGTAGAGAGCGTCCCAAGGTTCTGGACTGGCGTCAAGGACAAGGTATGTGTAGAACCCAGGTTGCAATCCCGAGTAGGGATTCATCCCATGACCCGCTAAACTCGATTCGGATCTGTGACCTGGATGTGGCAAACCTGATCCATCAATTTGAGGCCCATGGTTTATACCTTCTCCGGATGAGTCGTGAATAGCCCATTGTTGTTGATTGGGTCAACGGCGCATGGGCCTTGGACTGGAATCCACTGCATTGGTGGCCATTGAATTGGTGCAGAGGGTTGAATAGCTGGGGGCAACAAGCTGAAGGTTGTTGCTGCAAATTCTGGGTTTGATCAATCTTATCTGAACCTAGCCTCTCAGGAGAGTTGTTGGTGTCCAACGATTCCTCCACAGTTGGGATCATCTCTTGATCGTTGTTGCTGCTACTTGATTTGTTGTTTTGATTTTTGGCCATGGTGTTTAAATGTATGAATTCCTACTCAGTGTGTCAATTTGTTTTGCAGGAAGAAATTTGTGACAACAATTGAAAAGACTACCGAAGGCAATTTAGGGTATTTATAGAAGTTAGGTCAGAACGCTACGTTCTGATACCATGACAAGAAACAAAGAGAATTGGAGGAAATTGTAATCGTATTCCTCAGTAATTTTCGTATATTTACATGCCCATATGTATAATACAAAAAGAAATCATATAATATTACAATTCCTATTATATCTTCTAAATATTCTGAAGATCAAATCAATTATTTCACAATCTCCGTGATCAAAATCAGAGCTAAGAATCAAATCATCTTCCAACAGGTGAAAATCGTAAGAGCGGTAAGATCATGAGATTTTACTCCAGCATGTAAATTCACAAAAATAGCCTATAAGAATACTCAGTCGTTTCGCGAAAGGCCCCGGAAACCATCTTAGATCGATTCATGAAGACGCTGTCGAAATGCTCTGTCATGGGAATTTCAAGAGACGAGAAATGGTCAGACCCAATCAAATTGCAAACCGAGTTCTTGATTCTCAGAAAACGTAAAAGATGAGAGGACCCTTTTGGTTTCTGGAAGGAAGAAAATGAACGCGAATGGGATTGAGTCAAAGACATGCAGGTCCTTCTCCTGCGTTTGAATCCTTGTAAACGAGACGTTGATTTTTGCTCTCGATTAGTTTGTTCCCATTTCCTGTTGAATATCTACTTTGGCGTATCGTAATAATGACTATCAATTATTGGAGTCGCAGCTTACCATGTCAAAGTAAAAAGGTGGCATAGAATTCAGAAGACTATGCCGGTAACCTACTTCTAGAAAATCCACGAACGTTTCTTTCTAGTACTTAAGGAGGATGGTCTGTAATTAATATCCACAATTCGTATAATTTTGAAAACATAATAAATTTTTCAAAACGGACGAATTTAAATCGCAGAATGCAATGTTTATAGCTAGTTTTCTTTTATAATATGGATCTTAAGATTAGGTGGATGAATGACAACTGAGTAGATGAAGGGATAAAGTACACCCCAAGTGTCAAAACTTGGCACGAAGGGACATTTAAGTGCCAAAAGTTGTGAAAGTAACACTTCAGTGCCAATCCGGCCAAAATGCCGACATTGCGATTTTTCAACGAAGCAAGTGCAAAACAGCGTTATTTTGTACGTTGAGGTGGCTAGACAATACAAAAACAATGTTGTTTTGGTTTTGACATGGTAAAAAAAATTAATATAAAAATTAATAAAATTCAATTTAAAACTAAATTTATTTAAAACGTTTAAAAATAAAATAAAAATATTTTTTTAAAAAAAGAGGTAGGCAGCTGAGGGCTAAGCCCTCGTCGTCGCCACTGGGAAGGGTTGGTGGTGGACGGGAGAGGGTCGGCCGGGGTCATTGGGCCCTGGCCAAGGGCCAGCAACCCCAACCAACTAGTGGTGAGGGCCCACAAGCCCTCGCCCCAAATCTGGGTGAGGGTCGCAACCCTTGCCCAACCGGGCCAAGGGTTGCCGATCCTCGCTGGAGCTAGGTGAGGGTCAACGGCCCTCACCGCCAATGGACCAAGGTTGCCAGCCCTTGGTTAAGGCTCGTGACCTCGGTCGACCCTTCCCCTTCACCGCCGACCCTATCGACGGCGACGAGGAGGCGGCGACGAGGGCTCGGCCCTCGGCCGCCTCTCTCTCTCTCTCTCTCTCTCTCTCTCTCTCTCTCTATTTTTGTTTTTATAATTTTTAGTTTTTTTAATATTTTATTTTTTAAAAATGTTTTTAATAAATTTAGTTTTAAATTTAATTTAATTAATTTTTATATTTATTTTTTTACCACGTCGCACCAAAATGACGTCGTTTTTATATTGTCTAGCCATGTCATGGTGCAAAACAGCATCGTTTTGCACTTACTTCACCGGAAAATCGCCACATCGGCATTTTAGCCGGAATGATACTTAAATGATCTATTTTGCTCCGATTTTAGCATTTAAATATCACTTTCATAACTTTTGACACTTAATTGTCCATCTGTACTAAATTTTGGCACTTGTAATGTACTTTATTTGTAAATGAAGCATCTCACCATGCTCATGGACATAGCACGATGCGACCAAATCCCGGTGCGTTGCTTAAACAACAATGAAACCCTTATTTTATTTTATTTTATTTTTTATAAAAAGAAAGATATCATCCACATATTTGTTTTGAGAGAAAGAGAGAGGTCCCTCTCTCCCTCCCTCAAAGACAGCACTGTAGATTGGCGGTGACTTCAAGGGAAAAGAGAGAATATCCCGACTCGTGTTTAGAGAGAGAGCGGTAGATTTAATGAAACCCTTGTTTCATCCTCTCTTGTTTTGACATGGAGGGAAAGGGGGTCCTCGTCAAATTTATTACTCCTAACTCGGTAGCACATGGAATTGTCTTATCGAGAGTAGCAACCTTGCTGGTACATCCAAGATTTGTATTTGAGGAGAAATATAAATATATATTTATATATGTATAGTGTCCAAAAGTGACTTCTGGATATTTATTGTTGAAAGCATGCGGTAGAAATTCAATATCCAATTGAATGCATCTTCACTCAAAAATTTAAATCAATGAGTTATAAACCAACTAGAATATATTAATTTCTGTAAATCACGCCAATTCTTTGATGCAAGACTTTTTCCACCCCAACTCAGATGTGCATCTATGATTTCTCCCTCATGTATGAGCTCATTGTTGCATTTGTTTTGCTCTCCTTAATTTAGGTATCATTATATATCAACATATCTCAACTTAAACCTCCAAAGCCCACCTTCATCCATTGTCTCTTTTTCTAGATCAAACCATGGTCATTCTATATCAACATGTATCAACTTAAATCTTCAATGCCCACCTTCATCCGCACTCTCTTTCTCCAAATAGAACCACAAAGGCTGCTATCGAAAAGCTACACCATAGTGCCCTTAGCCTAGATCACAAAATTTCTTTCTTGTGATATTCACCAAATATTGGAACAAATTAGGGCCAATTGCAACCATCCTAGAGGTGAACCACCTAGAGGAAAGCTACTAGATTACTAGGCGAGTATGAATAGTCGCTCATTAAAGATATGGTATGGTTGCCTAGCATGAACTCTCCCAATCTCATCTCAATCACAACTTCAAGGTTTTAATTAAATTATCTAAACATGCAATTTAATTCATTTTTGAGTCACCACTCTATAACAAGTCAATTAGAAGCCCAAGTAAAATGAGGAAGAATATTTTACTTGTATGAGCCAAAAATTTATTGAATACAATGACTTGATCATGCTAAATAAATCTAATACTACTTTGGTACCATTTCTCTTCATTTCAAAAATGTTTTGCAAGCAATCTCGGCTAATTTTAACTAACATGTGAGGGGTGATCATGCGAAGTCTTCAATAGTGACTCATGCATTGCATGTACTTACAGAATGTAATATATGATTCTAGCTAAAGTACAGCGCAAGTGCCAAAGCTTGGCATAAATAGACACTTAATTCTCAAAACTTCTAAAAGGTACTCTTTAGTGCCTTTTCTTTTAATAAAAAAAATTGTGATGTTTAAGTACCAAATTCGGCAAAGGTCACTGGAATCTGATGTGTTATATTTCTAATAATATAAGTGGTCTACATGGCATGCATGCCAAAAAATTGACTTAGCAACGAAGATGCAAAACAACTTCGTTTTGCCCCAAAAATTGAATGTATATATTAATTAAAATAAATTAAAAGAACAAAAAAAAAGCAAGTGCAGCATTGAGCGAGGGCATGCACAACCCTCATCACTTCCCATCATTGCCGGCAAGAGTGGAAAATGGTGGGTGGAGAGTTAGTTGGGGTTGTTGAGGCTTACGTAGGGGCTAGTGACCGTGGTCAACTGCAAGTGGGGGCCGGCAATAGGCTGGATCTAGGGCGAGGGTCAATGCCCTCCCCTAGATTTGGTGGACGGTTGCAACCCTTACCCCAAATCTAGACGAGGTCTTCCAGACCCTTGTCGGCGGTCAATGAGGGTTGTGTGGCACCCCTCGACGGTCCCCGATCCGTTTGGGTCGCCACAGTTTGCTTACCTTTCACTTTCCCTAATAACATGTCACTCTGATACCATTTCAATTGCAGTGGGTCCATACAACCCGGGGGTTTACATCTTTTAAATCGGTCCCTTGCGCAGTTCATATACGGAAGCACATCCAACAACTCCCTTTCTTATATTCAGAAAAATGATGCACACCCACTAAACATTTATAGATAAAAGCCGAAAAATTTTATTTATTTAAACCAGATGGACATCATTCATTGGTACATCAAAATGCCATGGTTTTCTATACTTGGCTATACTTCAAAAGATGACCGACATCTCTTCCAACAGTCGTATACTTAAAGTCCATCAATCAGTGTCGGCGTCCAAAAGTTCCTTCCTTTGCTATCCTCCTCCTCGCGGTCATATCCAACCACTTGATCCATCTACTGGTGGCAGTGGCAACAGAGGAATCTTATCTAGTCTGAAATGTTAATCTCCCAAAAGGGGTGAGTACAACCACTCAGCAGTAAAGATCCACCAAACTACTCAATGCGTCAAACAGAACAATTAAGGTATCATGAACAAAGCACTATCATTCATGCATTCAAGCATACCTTACCTTGCAGCCATGCATATATCACCATGCCATATGTGTATATATCACCATGCACTTATCATCAAGCATTCATGCATATATCTCCATGCCATATGTGCATATACCACCATGCACCTATCATCAAGTATTCATGCATATATCACCATGCAGTTATGCAAATCTCGCCATGCCATCGTGCGTATATCACCATGATTCATATCATCCATGCTATCAAGCATACATCACCATGAGATCCATTCATGCCTTCATGATCGCACTTTCAATATCAAATAGCATCAATTTACTTTCATAAGCAGATCATGCATCATGCCATATGCATACACCCATGCACATGATTCAATTTCAATATTTATCTTTCACAAGGATCTCATCATTTTTCTTCTAGGGACCAATGTTTGCATCCCACAATTTATCGCTCGCACCCAACCTGACATCGCGAGGAACCTCCGACACACACCTCCGAGCATCCGGCATCCCCACATTCTGGGCATCTCGCATCCCAACTAGCATCACAAGGAATCCCCCCGGGCACACACCTCCAGGGCTTCCAAGATTACGTACCAACATACCACCAGGAATTCCCCCTAGAATTACGTACCGTATACCACCGGGCATCTCGAAACTCCCGAGGACCCTCCGGAATTACGCCACTAGGCCACCAGACATCCCAACACTCCCGGGGCATCGTCAGCTCACACCTCCGACGGCATCCTCATTTATCACAATTCATGTTCACAATTGTGTCTCAATATTAACATGGCACATGATGTGATGGTAACAAAGTCAATTTCAGCTTTTGATTTTATATATAATGCCATATATCATCACATATGCAGCAAGGTCAATCACTTAAGACAATATAATTCATGGGGCTCATACAAAACAGAATAGTCATGCACTACAGCCTTTTAAAATTCGCACAATCCAGCTTGCACAGTTTTAGAAAACATTTTAATTACATACACAAATGACCTTAAAAAATTATGAAATTCGAATATGTGATAGTCAAGACATAAAAGCAGATATTTCATGAAGAACACTACACCAAAAGATCCCTATATAGATCAATACAGACCACGCATCACAGCACTACTAATTCTGTCCGTTCCACTTGCACAGTTTTTGAAACATTTTTGGTTAAATAGGCAAAAGAACTTCAACAATTACGAGATTTGAATATGTTGTAGGTAAGAAATAAAAAAAGATATTTCATGAAGAATAATTTTCCAAAAGGATCTCATACAAAACGGTATAGACCATGTATTGCAACATTACAAAGACCGAACACATCAGATTGCACAGTTTTAGAAACATTTCCGATTCAATAACCAAATGACCTTCAAAAATTATGAAATTCGACTATGTGATAGCCAAGACATAAAGGAAGATATTTCATGAAGATATCAAAGTCAGATTCGTCCTACATAATTAAATATGGGCGGTTGAAACCCCTGTTCTTAGTACCGAAATTTCCAGATCTAACCATCTCCAAAGGACCACGATTTCACCTACTTATTCTTGTTCTTTTTTCTCTAAATTTTTGATATATTAAACCTCAAGAATTACACTACAACTTTTGTTAAGAGATCAAAGTGAGATTTTCACAAGAAGGTTACTTTACAGACCACGAAACCACTGAAGGTCATCACGACGAATTCCAGATCTAGTCTCTCCAAAGAAAATCATTTCACTAACCATTTCTTGTTCATTTTGCCTCAAATTTTAGTATGTTGTTCTTTAAGGTGTTCTCTACAACTTTCATGAAGAAATCGAAACGAGATTCCAACTAAAAAGTCACATGCAACACACAATCTCATGGACGATCGGACTGGTCTTTCCAGAAACAGCATGCATGGCCAACAAATCTCTCTCCATAGCTCCGAAATTTCATCTCATCTACCACAACCAAGACTTACCATCTACTACACATACACACAGCAATGCAAAGAGTAGGTTTTAGGACTCTACTTGCCTCAAATCAAAGGAAAACACACCAAGAACGACGGCGGGACTAGGCGGGCTCGACGGCGTCTCCTCTTCCTCTCTTCCTCTCTTTCTCTCTTCCTCTCTTTCTCTCTTCTTTCTTTGGACGGTACTCTCTCTCTCTCTTCTCTCTCTTCTGGTCGAAATCCCCCTCCCCCTTTTCCTTTTAGTTGAATTAAAACCCTTGCATACTTTACTTCTTGCATGGAGGGACACTTGGTTACAAAGGGGCAACACTTGGCAAGCTTTTCTTGCCCCTTGGCATCTTTGCCATGCACATGATGGGCCTTCATTTGGCTGGGCTTGGGCCAGCCTTGGTCGACCACTTCATGGGCTCCTTCGGCCAGGCCTCTTGGCCCACTTTAGGCCAACACTCTTGGGCCTAAAGTCCAAACTTAAATGGCCCAAGTTTATTTTTAATAATATATCTTAATCCTCATTTAAATAAATACCTAATTGCATAATAAAATGGCCAAAAGACTTTGTGACATCAATCCATAAAATCAAATCTATAAAGTGCATAGTCAAGGACAAAGTCTTCCTTATCAAATTGTCCTATAGCACCAACCTTGATCATCTATTAACATAAGATGTATTTCTACCCAAATAATTCTCCATTAAAAATACTCGGCATTAATCTATTAAAATTCTTTGGTCTAAAGGCCATAACATAAATCAATAACACTTCCATCACCTTTTCATAGGTCGTAATGCATCCAAAGGTTGCCATGAAATTTTGGGATGCCATAGGTTGCTAGCCCCTGCCCAGGGCCTGATGACCCCAATTGATCCTCCCTCCAACCATTGCCGATCCTTGCCAGCGATGGTGGGGCGACAGTTATGCAGACCCTCGTGTAATGCTACAACTACTTTTTTATTATTATATAAATTTAGTTCTTTTAATTCATTTAATTATTATTTATATTAAAATTCAAATCCAGAGGAAAAACGACATTGTTTTTTACTTATATAGCTATGTCAGCGCCAAAAATGACGTTGTTTTGTACTTAGCCATGTCAATGCAAAACGATGTCATTTTGCACTTAACTCGTTGGAAAAATGCCACGTCAGCAATTTGGTTGGAAATTTTCATCATTGACACTTAAGTATCATATTTTTCTCCGATTTTGGCACTTAAGTGTATTTTTTAGAAATTTTAGCACTTAAGTCTCCACTTGTGCCAAGTTTAGGCACTTGTGGTGTACTTTATCATGATCAATTGAATGAATTTGGATCACATTAAAATATAGACATTTGAATGTTAATAGATAATGTTGAACTGCGGATAAGGCATATCTCATTTTTGAATGCGTCATTAAATTCATGGATGATAATTATGTCCATCTCATATACTGTATATCGCATGTGCATTTAGAACTTAGGACGCATGTCTATGATTTAAGCTCTAGGGCAATGCATGTTACCATTAGAATTCATGGAATAATTTTAGTAATAAAATAAACCAAAAAATGACATTAGGATCTGTCACATGTCATTTAGGAAAATAACATGTGTTAGGATTAAGGCCCCGTTTGGTTCAACTTTGGGAATGGGCTTTGGCACTCTAAAGTCCCTAGGCCAAATGCAAACATGTTTGGTTCGTGTTTTTGCTCAACTTTGGGAAAATACAATTGCATCTCCAAAGGATTCTAAAGGCCCTTAGTCCAAAGCAGGTTTTGAGGTACTTTAAAAACTTGCATTTTTAGAATGCAAGTTAGTTATTGTTCATCTTCTCCAAAGCCACTGCACGGAAAAGCCTATCGGAGGACCATGACCGCCGGCCAAGGGATCACATGTGCCGGCGACTGCCACCTAAGGGTCCCGACCCCGACGATCGTTGCCAGACCTCAGGCGATGCCTGGGTTGCGCGACCTAAGCAACTGATGGCCTGAATCGTGCAACCCAGGCGGCTGTCGCCTGGGGTCGCATGACATAGGCGATCAGTCGCCTGAGGTCATGCGACGGTCGCCTAGGTTGGGCGACCTCAGGCGGCCGCGGGAACCCAAGTGGCTAACGCCTAGGGTCTCGCCTGAGGTGGGCAACCTCAGGCAACAGCGTCCAGGGGCTAGATTTCGCCATTCGACAGCTAGATCCAGCGGTCCGGCCGCCAGATATGGCTGCCAGACATCTAGATCTGGCCCCCGAACGCCGTTGCCTGAAGTTGCGCGCCAAGCATCGGCCGCCTGTCCGGCGGTCCGCCGACCGGATCTAGCCCGTCGGTGGCCAGACTTAAAAAAAATATACAATTTTTTTAATTTAATAAAAGTTATTTATAAATGCAAATTTTACCAAAGGGTATTTTAGCCAAAGTTGTTTTTCAATACACATTAGAATTACAATTCACCAAATCCTATCTGCATTTCGGAAAACTCCCTTCACCCAAAGATATTTACATTTTCGCAAATACATGAACCAAACGGATCATAAATTACATCAAGCGTTCCCTATAGGTAGCTTTGTTAGTAATTGCATTCATTGTTAAGAATTTTAAAAACATAAAAATAAAAATGAGACACCATGCCCCTATGGAACGTGATATTAATAATTACAATCATGGATAGCATTGCATCGTTAAGTTATTAACCATATCATAATTTAAGAAAGAAGTACACTATTGATGCCATAAGTTGTGTATAATGCTCACTTTGGTACCAAAAGTTTCCATCAAATCACTTAAGTGCCAAATCGGAGAAAAATGATCACTCTGGTGCCACCGGCGAGAGATTCTAACTAGATTAATTACGTGACTTATATATATATATTTTAAAAAGAAGTTGCGGTGGCTTTAAAACGACGTCGTTTTCCATCCTCCTCAAGAAACGACTTCTTTTTGTTGTTATACGTGGACATCCTCACAGAAACGACGCCGTATAGCTCATGGGGATTGAAATTAGGGTTTTCGCCGCTCGTTGCTTGGCCATCGTCATTCGCTCGCCATCGCTCAGCCACCATCACATCGCCACCATTGTAGTTGCTGGACTAGGGGAGCGAGGAGAGATTAGGGTTAATACCCTGAAAAACCCCAAACTGGTATACATGTGACAAATTTACTCAAAACTATTTTTTTGACCATAAAAAACCCCAAACTGGTACACCTGTGACAAATTTACCTCGACTGACCATAAAAAACCTTAAACTGGAACATTTATAACAAATTTATCCCAAACTAATTTATTCGACCGCAAAAAACCGCAAACTGGTAAATTTATGACAACTATACTCTCCGCTAAATTGGATTAATGCCACAAAAAAATCACAAAAATTGTAAACTGTGACAAACGAAGCGTAAAATCTCAAATTGGTATACCAGTCAACTGTCACGTGCCATTTAACTTAATAATTTGACAATAAAATTTAACGAAAATTAACAAAGGGTAAATTTGTCACAAGTGTACTAGTTTGGGTTAAATTTGTCAAAGGTATGCCAGTTTGGGGTTTTTAGTGGTAAAAAAAAGTAGTTTGGGGTAAATTTGTCACTAGTGTATCAGTTTGAGATTTTTCAGGGTATTAACCTGAGAGATTAAGATTGTTGCGCAAGCAAGAAGTGGCAGGAAGAATAGGAAGTGAGGGCGGAGGAGGAGGAGGAGGAAGAAGAGGGGTCGAAGGTGCCACTCGTGCGCTAGTGGTGGTGGTGGTGTTGGTGTCATTGATGGTGCCGCTGCTGGTGTTGGTCTTCGATGAAGAAGAAGATGACGTGCCCTCTCCCTCCCTCTCTCTCTCTCTCTCTCTCTCTCAATTTGGGGATTTAGGGTTTTTAAGTTAGGGGAAAGATGTGAAATGACGTCGTTTTGTTGTTTGAATGGTTAATTGTACTCTCCGACGAGCCATGTTGGCTTTAAAAATTAATAAAAAAAAGTGCCACGTCGGATTTCCGGCCAATTTCATTGGTGTTGGCACTGAAATGATCGTTTTTCAAATTTGTTAGCACTTAAGTGATCCAATGGAAACTTTTGGCACCAAAATAAGTGTCGTACACAACTTATGGCACTGATAGTGTACTTCTCCCCATAATTTAATGAGAATCATTAGGTCATATGTGGAGTCCTGGGATTTAATTTGCTTTTTTTTTACAATATAAAAGAAAATACAAAAATTTAACATTTCATATAACTTGTATTATAAGATTAATCCATGATTAATTCTATCTCATGTCACAGCATTCATGACATATCATGTTCTTAGCTTTAGGAATTAATTTCACAGCGTTGCTTATAGTCAATTCATTATAGCATAGCATGCATGAGATTTAGGACGTCAAGTTATTAATATATAATAGATTAGGTTGTTGTGACTTTCCCTTAGGTGAACCACCAAAGGGACGCTAATGGATTACTAAGCAAACACTTAGCACTGATTTTGTCAAGCCCATATCAATCGCATGTTTGTTTCCAAAATCTAAACTTGCAAAGTTATTGTTGTTTCAACCTTTCTTTTTCCATTGGGGGAAAGGAAGAGTTTTGGGGTATTACTAAAGAGGTGGGCCGACACGCCCTAGAGTAGGTACGGGGGATAAGTATACTAATGGTGCCATAAGTTGTGTACAGCGCTCACTTTGGTGCCAAAAGTTTCCGTCGGATCATTTAAGTGCCAAATCGGAGGAAAAACACTCACTTTGGTGCCACCGGTGAAAGATTCCGGCCACCGGCAAAAGATTCTGACCAAAATGATTTTTTTTTTTTAAAAAAAAAAATCGATAGGCCTTTAAATGACGTCGTTTTCAGTCCTCCTTAAGAAAACGACGTCATTTTGCCGTCCTACATGGATGGCTTCATGGAAACGACGCCGTTTAGCTCACATGGGGAAAAATTAGGGTTTCCGCCGCTCGGCCACCGTCGTTCGCCCGCCGTCGCTCGGCCACCGTCATTGCTCGGCCACCGTCGCTCAGCCACCATTGTAGTTGCTCGACCAGGTGAGCGAGGAGAGACTGAAATTGTTGCAGGAAAAATCGAAGGCGAGGGCGGAGGAGGAGGAGGAAGAAGATGGATCGAAGGGGCTGGCCGGTGCGCCGTCGCCGCTGGTGCGTTGCTGGTGTCATTGCTGGTGTGCTGCCGGTGCTATTGCTGGTGCCGTGCCGGTGCCGTTGCTGGTGTGGGTCTTCGAGGAAGAAGAAGACACGAAGACGAGCCTTCCCTCTCTCTCAATTTGGGGATTAGGGTTTCAAAGTTGGGGGAAAGATGCCAAACGGTGTCGTTTTGGTGTTTGGATACTGACTCAACTCTCTGATGAGCCACGTCGGCGTCAAAAATTAATAAAAAAATGTCACGTTGGATTTCCGGCCAATTTCGTCGGCGTTGGCACCAAAGAGAGCGTTTTTCAAATTTTTTGGCACTTAAGTGATCCGACGGAAACTTTTGACACCAAAGTGAGCGCCGTACACAACGTATGGCACCATTAGTGTACTTATCCCGTAGGTACAGGCTTTCCCAAGTCCATATCTCGCACAATGTTGTATTTCATTTTTCTAGTTCTTAACAACTTAAGTATTTTCTAGGAGTCACTGCTAGCTTATTAGGACAAGCTAGATACTAATTGAGGCGTGGAAGCATCATCTCAATTTCTTCGCAATAAGAGATTTTAAGAAAGGTGACTTGTTTACACTAATGTTTCTATTAACACCCGTGCGGTACCACTAACTAGGAAGGGTGTTTATCTAAATAGCTACACAATCTTGATTATCAATTGTCATCCTAAATGTATCAAAGTGGCTAGGTGAGCATGCAAATGTTTTTGTAAGGTTGTTTTCCCTAATATATAGTCTAGTCCTAACCTAGTTTAGGAAAGAAATTAACACTCAAATTATTAAAAGCGGTGCGGTAAACAAACATCCAAGAAATTGAAATGATATGAAAGTAAATGTGAAAAAGGAAAGCCTAATATAAGTTGGGCAAAAACTATTACATGGCCTTGTTATCATGCCCCGAGATAGCTCCCCCGCAAGCAAAATGGGACTAAAATATGCATGAAATTACGCTAAATGCATGAAGCTACTCTTAGACAATTTTAATCTATGCAAAATGGATTATTTACAAAAATGGTTATAAAATACCAAGATAACATTATTAGGAAAATGACTTTACAAAAATTAAGAAAAAAAAATTTTAACCACTGCCTATGGTGGCCTAGCTGGATAAGAGCCCCCATGAAGTCTACCCAAGACGGAGGGGTTCAAATCCCGCGGGACGCACGGGATCTTAAGGGCAACGTCAAGGTAGTGGGTCCTCTGCTAGCGTCGCCCCAGGGTTTACCCGCCGGCTGCCAGCTGTACGGGGTTCCCTGGGTATCAAAAAAAAATTAAGAAAATTTCATAGATGTCATCTTTGTCCTAATTTAATAAGAATATGTATACTACAAGTCCTAAAACTTTCAAAAAGTACAATCAAGTCCGAAAACTTGTCAAATCGGTACAATCAAGTCCTTCCATTAACCCCGTTGACTTATCTAACGGAAAATATTGACGTGGCATTTTTAAAGTAATTTATTTTTCCTACATGGCATTTTTATTAATTTTTTCTTTAAATATTATTTAAATAATAGTAAAAAATTTCAAAAAAGCTAAATAAATAAAAGATGGAAAAAAAAAAAAAAAAACTGCAAGATCGTGGCTAGAGGTTGCCATTGTCGCCCATCGCTGGAGGGATCGGAAAAGGTTGCCGGCCCCAGGCAACAAAGTAGGGGCGGTCCTTGTCAGCCCAAGCAAGGCTATTGCTAGCCCAAGCAAGGTCAATAAGGCTTGCCCAAATCTGGATGACACCTCGGTTAGGCTAGTGTGGCTCGCCCAAATTTGGGCGAGCCTCGCTTAAGCATAACAAGGGTCGTCAGCCCTTTCCTGGGCCCAACGAGGCTCGGCTGGGCGATGTTGGCCCTCACTCAAGGCTGTTAATGGCTAGCCACCCTTCGACGATAGGTGGTCGTGGTAGCCTCCAACCATGATCCTGTACTTTTTTTTCCATTTTTTCTTTTTTTAATTATTTGACCTTTTTTTGTTACTATTATTTGAGATTTAAAGCAAAAAGTAATTAAAAAAATTCCACGTAGGAAAAATAAATTAATTAAAAAATGCCACATCACCATTTTCCATTACACATGTTGACGATGTTAACAAAAGGATTCGATTACACTAATTTGACAAGTTTTAGGATCTGATTGCATTTTTTGAAAATTTTATGACTCAATTGCATTTTCAAAACAAGTTTTAGAACTTGTAGTGCATGTATCCCAATTTAATACGATCCAACATTTTTATATTATTTTTTGAAATTTTTATATTTTTTTATTATTTAAAAAAATTAATTCACTAAATCGATCTATGCTTGATCTACATGAACATGGACCAACTCAAAACATGAATATCACAATCACCAAGCTCAAATTGACCGTTTCAAGAACAAAACTCGGTTTGGGCATTTTGCAGAACAGTTTGTACGCATTAATCCACCCCAAACAGCTTCCTCAAGCCATATTCATGGCCTTCAATCATGATCCATACACAATCTTACATGAAATCAAAGTATCAAAGTTATATTACTACATGCAAAGAATAAGATTAGCCAGAAATTATAGACTAAAATGCACAAGAACATCGCTGGAATCAGACCCAAATATATGGGTTTGAGTTGTTCTTGCAAATTTGAGTTTGAACCCATGTCAAGCAAATAAGTCGAATGTCTAGATTCAAGCCCCGACACTTATCACATGTGAGATCTACAAAAAGAATAATTTGATCGAAATGAAATTGGGTAACATTTACTTTTAAATGCAACAAAAATATTGGAAAATGATCAACTAAGCACATTGAAACAACCTCTTCAAGAAGCATACACACATGGCCCTCAGCTTGGTTTTTGGCTCAAATTCTAAATGACCTCACGGTTCACATAGGGATTTAAATACCAAACCAAGCTGATCTTAGCATCATTTGTATTTTCATATAATATTCATCAAGCCCATGAAAAAAAAAAAAGACACGTGCGAAGGGGAATAGCAAGTAAAAAATGCAAGGCTCTTGAAGAAGGTTTAACATTAGAGAAAAATTCCAGCCCCAAAAATCAGATTTCTAAGTCGGTTTTCCTCTTAATTTTTGATGATCTACGCATGTTCAGACTTTAACAAAAATATATCTAGGATCCTCACCTTTCTTCCTAATTTCTTTTTCATGTGGCTCTTAGCCAAGGAAACCAAGAAATTATCTTCTAAAGGTGTCTAGAATTTGGCTCCTTCAAACTGAAAAATGAGATTTGCAAAGAAAGAACAGACTATGAAGGCTTTTGTTGGTCTCCAAAGCTAGACTCCAGGAGCTCTTCCATCAACCAATTTGACAAAATACCCAACTATATATATCATAGTTTATGTTACAGTCATGGCTTTCCTCATATGTCCCTCTTTTTTTCTAAAAAACGCTTACTTTTCCTCACCCGTAATCAATTGGGCTCAGCACTAGGAAAAAAATTTTAGACTTCCCTTGCTCGCCAAGAGGGTATTTTTTTTTTTTTTAGGGGACTATAGGAGGCCTTTTTTTTTTTTTATCTCCATTTGAAATGTGTGACCAATGATTGGAAAGATCTTTGACTGAAATTTCATTCTTTAGTTGAAGGTTTTGACAAATTTTGAATGAAAATTTGTGAAAATTTCATTTTTCTCTCCAAGGGTCAATCTAGAATTTCTCGTTTGAGAGTTTTTTGAGTTGCTTGAAGAGGTATGTTTTTTAGAACGACCGTGAGCTCTATCTTTGCCTCTTGTCTCCAAAATTTTATATCCAAAAAGAGTCTCATTAAGAGATCTTATCTACTAGATTAAATGATCTTTTGATTGGTCCTTGCCCACCTACCAAGCTTTTCAACTAAGCTCCTTCACTAACTCTCTGACTTCTGTCAAATTTTGAAACTTTTGCAGCTGTTGAGTGAGCAAATTTGGATGAGATTTTCATGTTCCTCCAACAGTTTATCCCTAGCCCAATTTTTGTCCATCTGCACTCCTAATGATGGTCTCAAACAAAGATCAGGATGATTGGACAATTGAGTTGGATATGGTGGGGTCGTAAAGTGGCTCACTCAGCAACTCCGAATTGAAACTGAATTATGGACTAGGTTTTGGCAACTAGTTTGAGTGCCTTAACCCATCAATTTGGCTGCCATTTTTTGTTAATTAGCAAGATTGTGTGTAGTTCTTTGAGCCCCCGACCATACTTTACCATTCTTTTTTCCCAATTTTGTGAAACATCCCTCAAAGGTGTCCACTGTCTTGCTAAAGAATGTCTAATTTAACGCAATTTGGTCCTTTTGGCCCAATTTGATCAATTCGACCTAGACCAAGTTCAATTTCAAGATTAATTAGGGGAAAATGATAAAAATGATGATTTAAGGGTTTGGGATGAATTTTGTAAAATTTACAAATTGGTCCCCCCAACTTTTGAAATTTGCATTTTGGCCCCTCATTTACTATTTCAATTGCAATTTGATCCCTCAAGGCTTGGTTAATCACACATAGATCCTCAACTCCAACTTTCTCTTCTTCTTTTCTCTTCCCTTTTTTCAAAAAATAAAAATTAAAATAAATTCATTTAAAAACTATACTAAATGCTTAGGTAACCTATATGCAATAATTTGACAAGAAATATTTTTGAGGAAGAACAATTTCCCATTTTTCCGAAATGATATTTGGGTAGAAATTTAAGTGTTGATAGCTATCTCGATAGATGATGAATAAGGATCCATCTCTGTTTTCTCATGCATTTTAGATTTTTTAATCTTTCCACTAATTTATTTTCTATTTTGATTATTAAATTTTTCATTATTGATTGCATACTCAAGAGATCATTCGCTGTATGTTAGTGGATTGAGATTAAAATTGGCAAGGACTACTTGCAAAACATTTTTGAAATAAAGAAAAAAATTGTGAAATGACATTAGATTAATCTAATGTAATCAAATTCTCGTAGTTATTTCAACCAGAAAACAAAGTTCTCGTATTTATTAATATCTGGTTTGCGGAAGTAAAAAGTACTCTCACTTTTTTTACTTGGTTTTCTAATCGACATATGATAGATTAGTGATGGCTCTAAAAGGTAAAATAAATTGCATGTTAAATCAAGTACCAGTTGCAATTGATAGGGGTTAAGAGAGTCCAGGCCAAAGATCATCTTAGTAATTCATTAGCTTTTCTTAGGTGGTTCACCTTTGGGAAGGTCGCGATGTAAATCACTCTATTGATTGATAATTGATATAAGAGTTAGTAATTTGAAGCTTTGATTAGTTCCAAATAAAAATTCGTAAGTTAGTAAAAAAAAATTCTAAGCAAATTATAGGAAAAAAAGTTGGTAATTTCTCGAGAGTTTTGGTAGGATACCAACAAGTTATCTGGAAAAAAAAATTTGCCAATCATTTTTATTTCAATTTTTAACACTTATCAGCAATTATTGAGACTTATTAACATGGAGAAATTCATGTCTCTCGTATGTTTACTCTGTCTTTTCATGTAGCGGCACAACAATCATCTAAAACAGAACTTTTGCATCCAATGCTGATACGATGTCGCAAAGTACTCGGTAAAGACACATAGAAGCCCATTTATTTTGTTTAATGATCCGTACTACATAGACAAGGCAACTGAATATTTTGCAGACAATCACCAATTATATAAATGAATAGAAGAATTAAGGAAATGACATTGAAGGAAAGTCTTCATTAGAATGCAGAAAACCATCTTCATCAGTGTGAGCTTTTGTTGGTGTTGGGAGATCGAGACTCTCGAAATCTTCTTTCCTCAGAGAGTTTTTTAGCAAACCTGCGTCAGAGATATAGAGTTAAGTTTACGTACTCGTAGATGCAACATTGATCATAATTTAATTCATTGATTGTCATGAATGGACGTGTTCGAGCACCTCTTTAGAGCGTCAGCATTTGTGGTTCCTTTGGCGATCGGTTCGGATAACCCCGTTTCAAGGTTTACCCTTGAGACAGGCTTCTTCAACAACCTTTCACCAATCTGCACAAGATTCTCCAAGTTCTCCTTCGTAGCGATGTTGACAAATGAATCTTTCCCGGTTAATTTATCATCCTGCATTTGCGAAAAGAAAACGAGAAAAAAAGTGAGCGCATTTTTCAGATACTTATCTTATAGTAAGTCAATTAATATCAAATTAATTGGTGTATTTTGTATGCGCACTTTTTCTACTTGGACGTATTGTTCATGCATACCCTTCTCATGCGTCATATAGGTTGATACCTGACAAAATTGATGGTTCTTTCTTAGATTGAATTAGTATCTTCTATCAAGCACAAAGTCTAGGTAATCTCGAGACGTTTCAGTACGCACGTGTGAGAATTACCACATTTTCTCGAGTGAGCGTGTGAGGTGTATTTAGTTCTGAGATCACCTAATAAGCGATAGTAGCTCAATTTTAATTGACCGAGCTTTCTTGGATTCTGAGGTAGTTGTCTTCAAAATGGAGTGCTTGAAAAGTTGCAGAAATATGCAAGTCCACCATATCTGCACTTGCCGTAGTGAACACATCCACCAAGGGAACTGAACCGCCATGAAGAAGCCAGTCCACGGTTCCCCATTTCGCGGCCATTTTGGCATTGTACTTTCGCTCTATCTTTGGGGAACCCGTCCCGATTGAGATCATGAGAAATCGTCCATAGTTCATCTCTGCAAACGGGAAGAAATCGGGATTGGCGTTGGCTGTCTCCTTAAACACCTGGGCTATAGCCACCAATGCCTAGTATGGAAGTATCAAATGGCAAGAATTAAGTGATGTATTGATCATATGCCGAGATCAAGGTGTCCTACTATGAAAATAGTGATGATTATGTACAGGATTGTTTGCAGCGACACCACCATCTATAAGGTGGAATTCGCGAGTGCATCCTTGAACGTCCTGATTCTTGAAATAGTGAGCTGGTAGATAAGTCGGGGCGGCGGATGTCCCAATGCAGATATCCGAGAGTCGAGCATCCAGATATGGAGATCTTACAACCTGAAGGACGAGATTGATAGTTTTCTTAGACCTCCGCACATGTCCTTAAGTAGCAAGACATGCTCAAATACCCAGAGAATCTAATGCTCTTATACTTGAAATTCTGTCAATCAATTTGAATTGGACCTTCTCTTTGTAAACATTCTAATGTATATACGGGGGACTTTCGTTGAATACAAATGCATATTTGCCATTTTGTCAAACTCTCAGCATGGCTTACTTAATATCATTCCATGGCAACCAAATTTTTGGGCCAAGATGGTCTCACATTTAGCTCAATCCCTCTGCAGCATCATCTATCATTAAGCACGCCTGACTATAGAGTATTCAACTACTGTTGTAGCCTCGACTCGTCCATCATTATTTCAACTTATGTTTGCCTGAACAAGGAGTGGTCTTGATGATCAAAAGCTTAACTTTTTTAAACGCAATTTCATTGACAAAATATACCTAAGATTTGAGAAAGAGAGAGAGAGAGACCTCATAGGAGGAGAAAATGGTGGGCTGAAGACGCTCGATGTCGAAGGTTGGAATGACGACATGAGTCAATGTATCATGCAAACGAGCCTCTCCAAGTTTCTCCCTTATTAGCCCATGAAGATATTTCCCATCATACTTGGGACCTGTCAATGACTTCACCAAGTTTCTTACTCTCCCCCACAATCCCCTGGTCAAATTTGCTTCATCAATACTTGCACCATCAAAAAAGAAGTATGAACAGAAATATTGGTGCTTTAGCTTAACGTAAGTTAACAAGAGCTGGGTCTTTTCAATCGATAAACTAAGCCAAGTTACTGAAGCCCAGAGAATCAATAACAGATTGATGAAATTATTGTGGTCATGAATGATGTACCTCTTCTGTGGGAAAATCTTGGGACTGTGCTCAAGGTAAAAGGACCTGATGTCCTTGGCCGCAAAGAGAGGGCGATTCTTCTCATTAGGCGCAGTCAACATGGCCGTCACTAGACCGCCTGTGCTCGTTCCTGCTATCACGTCGAAGTAATCCGCTAGTCTAGCATCCTCACCGTCTAGCTCCTGTTAGGCATAAAACAGAACTTTTGGAAGAAAGATCGAAACGGACTGGACTTTTTAATACGGTAGACCTAAAAGCTAAGCCAATGTTTACCTGGAGTTCAGACTCCAGGAAAGCAAGAATGGTGGCAGGGATGATTCCTCTAATTCCACCTCCATCAATGCTGAGGATCGTGATGATGTTACCATACGTAGGAGGCTGGACTTTGGCGAGCGATGCCATGTTTTCGTATGATTGGAAATACTCAGTTGTAGTCAAGATGAGCGAAACTTGTCAGATGATGTTTCGCGATGTCTCGTGCTTATATGAGGTTCAAGCTAGAGATGATGTTCAAAGATCATTATTTTGAAGACGAATTCCCATTGGATGAGAAAATTCGGAGAACGAGCAATGCTCGTACTGGTCAAGTCTTCGTGTTTCGTGGGTCGGAGTTGGAGAGGCCCCCCACCTTGTTTTGTCCTAAATTTCTTCTCAGTTCAAAACTCTTCATAATTTACTTCGAGAATACTCGAGATATAAGCAATGATTTCATTGATAAGTAATATGTCAGGCACTTATTAAGTAACTGGACACGGAATTTTTATAGATAAGTCTCATAACATAATTTTTAAATTGAGATATATATGAATCAATATCTTTGCATTATTAATAATCGATAAAGAATCAATGCTGGTCTAGAGCGAGGGCCGCTAGACCGATGCGAGGGCTAGCAACCCTCGCCAAGATCTGGGAGATGGTCGCCACCCTCTCCCGTTCTTGGCGAGGGCTTGGTAGCCCTCACCCACGTGCCAAAGACCTCGCCAGCCATTGCCACCATTTTATTGGTGATGGGATGGCAGCCACAAGCAAAAGGGAGCCCTTGTCCTTATTTTTGCCTTTAAAAAAAAACTTTTATCTTTTTCCAATTTTTAATCTAATTTAATTAAAATCATGTTTGGACAAAATACTCCCAATTAGTTAGAATAATTTGTTGGTCGGCGAGGTTAGGCCCATTGTTTGAAATAATCATAACTATTTCAGACCTTTATAAAAAGAAAAAATAATAAGGGTATTTATAACATTTTTATGAAACGGTTTTCACTTCAAACTCTTATTTAAGAAAATAAATGCACTCCATGCTCTTATTTAAAAATTTTCCTTATTTTATTATCATGGGAATTACATTTAGACGAAATATACAAACCTTTATGTCATTTCATCTATATTGCATTAAAAAATACAAATTTTGGTTAACTATTCTACAATTATCATATAAAAGATACAGGGAAAATTGTCCAAAAAGTCCTAAACTTATTGCACTTTTGCCAATTGAGTCTTAAACCTTTTAACTTTGCCAATTAAGTCCTAAACATTTTCACTTCTTGCCAATTCAGTCCATCCGGACAATTTTGACCGGAAAATGTTGACGTGGACGCCGGCGGTGTCACGTAGACCGTCGACGCCGACATTGACAATTTTTAATAATATTTTGGTATTTTTATTATTTTTTATTATTTTTTCTGTTTTTTCCCCATTTTTTTCTTCTTCTTTTTTTTTTTTTTTTTTGACTTTCTTGGCCTTTTCCGGTGGCCGGTGGCCGGCCACCGACCACGGCCCAGCCCGGCTGGCCTCGCCCGCCATAGGCGAGGCCCAATCGAGCGAGGACAAGCCCCGACGAGGGGAGCCCTCGCCCAGGCCAAGGCGGCCTCGTCGGGCATCGGCCGAGCGACGGCGACATTGGGTGAGGCTGCCCTAGCCTGGGCGAAGGCCGGCCTCGCCAGATCTGGTGAAGGGAGCCCTCGCTAGGGCTCACCCTCACCCAATCGAACGTTGGCCTCGCCTAGACTAGATCTGGCGAGACCGGCCCTCGCCTCGGCCGGGCGACGGCGACGATTTGCGACGACACCAATCACGAACGACGAGGAGAAAAAGAAGACGACAGGGAAAAGGAGAGCCAGGAACAATCGAAGCGGTATGGGACAGATTCTTGCTCTCGCCCATCGCCCGCCGGGCGAGGATCGACTTCGCTAGATCCGGTCTTAGCGAGGCTGAAGCTCGCCTGGGCAAGGGCGAGCCCTAGCGAGGGCTCCCCTCGCTAGATCTAACGAGGCTGGCCCTCGCCCAAGCCAAGGCGACCTTGCCTAGCGTCGCCCAGCTAACACCCGATGAGGCCGCCCTGGCCTGGGCAAGGCCTCCCCTCGTCGAGGCTCGTCCTCGCCCGGCCAAGCCTCGCCCGTGGCGGGCGAGGCCGATTGGCTCGGCCGTGGTCGTTGGCTGGCCACCAGCCATCGCCCGTGGCCGATGGCCGACCACCAAAAAGGCCAAGAAAGCCAAAAAAAAAAAAAAAAAAAAAAAGAGGAAAAAATAGAAAAATTAATAGGCCATGGATGGACTGAATTGGCAAAAAAAATAATAATAATTCAAAAAAATTAAAATAATATTAAAAATTATCCACGTCAAAGCATCGACAGTTCTACGTGGCACCGCCTGCATCCACGTCAGCATTTTCTAGCCAAAATTGGTCAGATGAACTAAATCGGTAAGAAGTGAAAAGGTTTATGACTCAATTGACAAAATTAAAAGGTTTAGAACTAAATTGGTAAAAGTGCAATAAGTTTAGGAATCTTTGAATAATTTTCCCAAAAGATACATAATCCAATACAATGAAAGTTACATTACTTGATGTAGACTATATATCATAACTAAGTATGAATAACAGATCCACTTTGTAATTTAAGGGATTGCAAATTCCGGGCTGTATACCGAATCAAAATCGATTAGGAAAATGAAGTCGTGAATATGACTTTCTTTCATCAAAGGGCGGACCGTGGAAATGTTTGGAAATTCCAAATGGCCCTAGGAAGAGCGCGAGAAGCACGCGTCATCGTGCACCAGGGAAAAGACAGAGGACCAAAGTACACTCGACCTAACTGAGGGGAAGCGAGAACAGTGACCGCCCATTTCCTAAGTTTGATTATTATGCCCACACGTGACTGGCCCCAACAGACCACCATATCCGCTCGTTTAAAGCAAGATTTTCATGGCGACACTGAAGAAGGTGGAGAAGATGACTCGTTCCTTGACTCAGGCCCCCGTAACACAAAACGACAGCACATGCGGCGGCCGGTACCAGGTATCAAAATGATCTTTGTTTTCTGTTTTGTGCCACGATGGAAAATTTGATGATAAAGGCGATTTATTATTGGAATGAATACTCCACCAGATGAATACAATGACACCACCAACTTTGGGACGAAGGAGCTCGGATAAACTATAATGGTTTTACATCTTTTTCTTTTTAGAGATCCTTTTGCAGGATGTTATAATGAAAAAGTGACAAATCGTAAGCACTTCAATATAAGTAGAGATGTGTTTAGATCATAATGGGCATAAGCAAAACCTTTTGGTATAAGGCATAAGCATCTTGAAAAATTTTGCTCCAACTCAAAATTTTAAAATTCTATTAGTCTATAAGTTATGTTAAACTATTTTGACCTAAAAATAAGCTTTTGTACCCATCAAATTTCGTAGTGATATGCAACTAAGTCTGCAGTAACTGTTTTAATTTTCCTTTGCCCCCACAAAGTGATTAAAAAAACTTAATAAGCAATTTTAGAATCATGAGAATGTGGTTGATGTTAGAAGTTTGTTTTTAAAACAAAATAAATGTATGTTTCCTTGTCCCACATAAGAAAAGTGGGAGGAAATTGATCAATTAATAAGTGTAAGTTTTTTTTAGTGTACTCAAATAAATGATTGAGTGATTATTAGGCGTATTTGGCACGTTTCAAAGTCCGACTTGATTATTCTAAAGATCTGACTTTATTATTTTACCTGATTCGAAGCCATATTTTCCCAATAGTTGTTATAGACAAACAAAACCCACATTAATATCAATTTTATCATCTCTTATTTTTGAACTCACTAGAAATTTTTTAGATTCGTACTCATGGAGAATGACGAAAGGAAAGAGGACAAAGGATTGTCATTTTTCCGGGTTTCGCGGGTGGGGGACGGAGATGGTGATGGTGATGGAAAAGTGGCACGCAATCCCTGGATGAAAAAATTACATGCAATGACAGCTTTTATTAAACTTTTATCAAAACATTCGCGACAAATATGTTTATTGATGGAGACCTGCAGGGTCTAAAACCCAAAATTACCATGGGGTCAACTTTAATTTCGACCATTTAACGAACTATCAATGATAAGTTCATTATTCAACCAAAAAAAAAAAAAAATTGATAAGTTTATAAAATTTGCTGGGGCCATCGAATGTGGCTTCCCTTTCCCATTCTCGATGGCCATCGAAAGAATATAGTTGCATGAATAACAATACTAAAGTCAAACAGTAGACAAGAAAAGTATCAAAAAAATCATAAACCTTTTATGATTATATCAATTTAGTCTTAAACTTTTTTATTAATGTCAATTTAATCATAAACATTTTGATTTGAAGCTAATTCAGTTCTTTATATTAATTTTGGTAAGATTTTGCTAACTGATCATTGATTGACTGACACGACACAGTTGATGTTGATGTAGATAATTTTTAATAATATTTTAAACTTTTTTCATTTTTTCATTTTTTTCTTTTTCTTTTTCTTCTTTTTTTCTTTTCTGTTCTTTCTCTGCCTCCTTCCTCCAATCGATTATCGGACCTTGGCAACTAGTCGCCGGCCTTTGGTGAGCCTCATGGCCACTAGTGAGGCTTGAGCCATTGTTAGAGGCCGCGAGGGCTACTCATGCTAGGCAACAAGGTTTGCCCTTGCCGAATTTAGCAAAGTTAAGTCTCGCCCATGGCCAGCAATGCTTAACCCCGCAAGATCCGACAAGATCAAGCCTCGCCCAAGCTTGTCCCACGGCTTCACGCTGGGCTGGTGAGGCTCTCCCTCATAAGATCTAGTGAGGTCAAGCCTCACTAGCCATGGGTGAGGCTAAACCTCGCCAGATTCAGTAAGGCTGCCCTTGCGGCCTAGGCAACCTTGGTCGAGGCTCGACCTCGCCAGATCCAGCGAGAGCAAGCCTCGCTACCTAGCACAAGTAGCCCTCGCATCCTTTTGGCAAGGGCTCAAGCCTCGCCAGTGGCTATAAGGCTCGCTAAAGGCCGACGAGGTTGAGGTTGACCTCGGTGACCATCGCCTTTGGCCAGTCGCCAAGGTTTGACGACTAGCTAGAGGAAGGAGGAGAAAGGAAAAAATAAAAAGAAAAGGAAAATGAAAGGGAAAAGGAAAAATTTAAATTAAAAAATTAAAATATATATTATTAAAACTTGTCCACGTTACAATGATCGTGTTATGTTAGCCAACAGGCACCCAAATCGGGAAATCATACTAAAATTAGGCGAAAATGACTGAATTAGCACTAAGTAAAAATGTTTAGGATTAAATTGACGCAAAGTGAAAAATTTAGAACTAAATTGGCACTAATAAAGGGTTTACAACTAAATTGGCACACGAGGAAAAAGTTTAGGACTTTTTTTACGCTTTTCCCAATGTGAGACATTAGTTAACTTTTCTTTGAGATAATAACACAAATGATTTATTAACTTTGCCTCAACATGCAATGTGATCATTGAACTTTCAATTGATTTAATATAGTTCATGAATTTTAATCCAATATGGAATATAGTCTTTAGAATTTTAAATTATTCAATGTGGTCCCTAAACTTTTTGTTTATATTCAACTTAGTCCCCAAACTATACGAAGACGTGCAATGTTGTCCTTTTATTAATTCAAATTCGGGGTCACATTGAACATTTTCATATAATTTAGGGACTAAGTTGAACATATACTAAAAATCTAGAGACCATGTTAAACAAATTATAAGTTTAGGGACTATAATGCATATTAAACTACAGTTTAGAGATCACATTGTATATTTAACTAAAATTCAAGAATCATTTGTATAATTTCCCCTTTGTCTTTCGATGTAAAGGAAAAAGGTTGTCCTCTTATCATATTTTATTTGGACCTATTAATGAAAATCTCGAATCACTTCTTCTAAACAAAGTATGGAAAACACATAAATTTTAGGGGATATTTAGGTTCTTTCTGTTTCGTGGAAACTCCTTTTTCTATGTTTGGTTCACTTAGGAAAACAAGTTAACAGAAAATATTTTCCTAATCAATGGAAAACCTATGCTAAAATTTGAGAACATGATTTCCTCTTTGAAAAATCAGAAAATGTTCGCCAAAATATGACTAGTTATTGGCGTTTGAATATGAAACTTTACACTTCAATAATGGAACCCCAACGGTAGTTCTAGAGTCTTCATGTATGAGACCAAGTCTTTAGCACCTAAGCCTAGGCACCTTATGACATCTCGATTTTCCAATTCAATTTTTAATAAATTGAGATGGGCATTTCATTGGCACGCATATAGTTCTTTTCCTTGAGTCGGCCACTCATGTAAAAACTAGCCTATCAGGTGAAGTCGTTAAGAGATTTTAATGCATTAGACTCGAGAATTTGACCAGGAAGCGACATTTCGACCGAGCTAATCTGCAAGGGTCATTACAAAAATTAAAAATCGATTAGAGATCGAAGATATGTCGACTCAACAGAGGCATGTGATCAAGTGTGGGTGATTCCACCAAATCGCACAATTCTTGTTAATCAGCACTAGATCGGCTTTTCTGTCGATTGGGTACCCTGTGTCCGTATTTGAAACCTTGAGATTACCTCAACAACCGAGAGTCGCCAATATGTCAAAGATGTACATTGTGGCTTGAATTGATCAACCACATATCAAATGCATGAAAATTTCTAAAAGTTACATGGTAGATTAGGACGCGCTAATATCATGCCAGAGTGAAATTAACCGTGAAATTGAGATTGAATTTAGGAATTGGAAGTCTTGGTGTGTCACAAATCATTTTAGGAACATTGACTCGTCTTCGAAAGATTTTTCATGCAAGCTGAATTTTCAGCAAATAATTAGCATATGGTTAATTTGGTTCGGGAAATTGGTTGGCCCGCTTTTGGTCATGCTTTTGGGACTCAAGATGGTTCTGTGGTTAAGTAAAATTTGTGAATTGAAATGTGTTGACATTGGATTAATTTTATGGAATTCAATTTTGCTCAATTAGAAGTAGATTGAATGAAATGTGTTGTATAAGATTTTGGAGAATTCATGCCACGGCGAAAAAAGAAATTGCACCAATTGGAATAAGGTTATGAGAGATTGGAGATAGTGGAGTGTGACATCATCAAGTGATGTCATGGTGGGGCTTGAGTGTCTAGGATCTTGACAAGTGGAAGGTGTACAATTGCCCCTAAAAAGGTGGGATTTCACTTCAACCCATCTCCATCATCTTCAAGCTTGGCTTCTTGGAATTTGGAAAGAGGAGAGAGAGAGAGGATCCGACTGGAAGCTAGCCTCGATGCCCCCTTCGTGCGCCTCCTTCACCGCTCGCCGTTCGTCGCCGTCGCAATCACCGTTTGTCCGCACGCACGCCTCACCGACTAGCCGTCGCGTCATCTCCGCTCGAGCTCCAGCCGTCATCTCTCCTTTGTCCAGCTGCTGCTCTTCATCACCAGCCACCACCGTTCGGTCCCCGGAGTAGCCAAGGTTGCCGTCGCTTGCCACCAATGCCACTTCTCCTTCGCCCGCTCACCGGCCAACTCGCCGCTCGCCAGCTACTGCTCTACCTTCGTCCACCGTCCAGCATCGTTGTCTATCACCCAACAACAGCTCGCCATCGCCCTAGGTCACCGGAAGACCCATTGGAGCCACCATCTGCACCACCTGAGCTGCCGCCACTCTTCTCTGCCAGTTTCGTGCCCAACAGCCGCCGTTTGGCCCTCCTCCGCCTGTGACCAGCAGCTGGAAGTTCCAACTAGATCCGGATCTTCAAGGCCCGGTCTAGGCGCCTTCTGGTCTTCTTTTGATGCCACCCGAAGGAGGTTTTCCAACCACCTCGCCATTGTCTTCGCTGGAGACTCATTGGAAAGTGATTCCGGTGAGTTTAGCCTCCTAAACCTTGATTAAAGGTTAATGATGCTTAGGGTGTTCTTAGTTTAAGTTAAGTAAGTTTAGGTGGTTAGATTAGTTTATTTAGTTGTGGATTAGATTAAGGAGTTTGATTAATTTAAAGTGTGTTTAATTAAGGCTAAGTGGAGGTTATATTAGAATAAGCCTTGAATTGACATTATTGATTTATTTTTGGATTAAATAAATATTTCGAAATTATTTAATAATTTAATAATATATTATTATTCGAAATTATTAAAATAATATTATTTAATTAATTTTCGGAATAAATTTAATTATTTATTAAATTCTGAAAATTTTGTTGGGACTTTAAATTGTCATAATTTCATGCTGATCACTGTTGTGCATTCGAATTATGAATTTGATGGTTAGATATTACAAATTTAGTGTTGATTATGAAAACTAGGGACTTTATTCATAAAATCCCAAGTGTCAGGTTTTGATACCAAAATTGGATTTTAAGGATTATATTAAAGTGTGGGATTTGAAAATGTGAGATATAAGTTTTCTGGTTTGAATTTAACGTGCCCCCACACACGTAAGTAATTTCTTGGATATTTTTAATATTAAGAAAAGAGGCTAGGATCACTATTTTAAATGGAAGCATAAAGTGAAATGCAAATTGTCCTGGGCTGAATATGAATTTGTTGTGTGTTAATTAAGAGGAAATGGTCATGAGCTTTTGAGCTAAACTTGCCCCTATATGGGAGGCCCTTACAAAGGGCTCAGGTCATAGTTGATTCTAGGCCTATACTCATTTGGGAACGCCGTCGACGTAGTGACGAAGCCGCGCTCCAAGATGGGGAGACGATGCCTAACATTAATGTTAGTAGATAGCTAAACTGCGAGTAGGTTATGCCCTTGTGTGGTAGTGAATAACAATTGGAATGCATGTTTAGTGTTATTGATGTGTCGGATTATGGGACAGAATTGTGTGACATGGTATGGGACGTGTTATAATGATTTAATCTTATAATTAGGACCTCCGTGGTTGTCAGTTACATGAAAGTGAATGCGTTCCGGTTGTTTAAGTTTGTATTACTATATGTGATTGAGTGATATGAACATGTGACTGAGTGACATGAATCGTGCTAACTTGTAGAAAGGAACCGAGGCAAAGGTGAGTCTCATTGTTTGTGATGGTGTGGTTAGGCCACCCTTGGGTGAATTTTCTTTCTAATAGGGGTTTGGGGGGGTGAACTTGTTGAGACAATGTTTCACCCCTTTGTGAGCTCACATTTTCAGGTCTTTAGAGGACGGAGCAGCCAGTTCGTTATGGTAGGCCTTGTGGAGTTACATAGGTGAAGTTGAAGGATTGGAGATCGTGTTCGACTTGTGGGTTGTAGGACGGTTCCTTTTTATAAGCCGGCATTTTGTAGACTTTTGGTTGTAAACCTCTATTTGTAAACTCCGTTGGTTTATGTATGTGATTGGTTATGAAATTGCTTCATGCTTTTCTATCCCGTATTTCATTGTCAAGGGTTTTATAATGCGTTTTGCATGCGCAATAATAAATTAATGGGGTCGGCGACACTACTTGGGAATGTCGCATTTGCATGACCATGGCGGGTTATTTGCGTGCTTGGGGTCTCGAGGCGTGACACACCTAGTAGCCACATTTGGATCCATTAAGGCCAAGCCCAAAGCTCTAGTGCTCATGCCCCATGCCTTGGCACTCAAGCTCGGGTCCATAATGATAGTGTTCAAGCCCTAGAGCTTGAGCTCCGATCTCCGGCACACAAGCCTAAGTCTAAAAGGCTGTGTGCAAGTCCGCAGCGCTTGGCTTCAGGTTCCAATGAAACCTTCATTCTTATAAAAATATGTTTAGAAAATTGATTTTTAAAATACTTTTCTTTTTTTCATTTTTTCATTTCTATTTTCCTTTTTCTTCGGCCTATCGTTGGCCATGATGGCGAGCCTTAGGCAAGCTAGCCATAGGCGAGGGACAAACTTGCCTTAGGCTAGCAAGGCTTGAGCTCATCCACAAAGGGTGAGGCTCCATCTCGCCCGACAAGGTGGAGCCTCACCCAAGGCTGGTGAGTTCGTCCCTCCCTTGTGGCCAGTTGCCATAGCCAATGCCTAGCTAAGGAAGAAGGAAAAATAAAAAGGAAAAAAGATAATAAAAGATAATAACAAAATTCATATGTTTTTGATCATTTTTCTTGGGAAAATTTAATCATTTTTCCATGCCAAATGACAGAAAATATTTTCTAGCTTATTTTCAAGTTTCAGCCAAAATCTAGAAAATATTATTAATTTTCTGAGAAATAACTTCTTAAAAAATATTTTTCAGAAATGTCTAACGTCCTAGGAGAACCTTTCCGCTGATCAGTATGCAACTCTGGCGCCCAATGGAAAGATAATCTGATGGCGCTCCACTGGATATCATTTTCGCGCCTAGCCTGGCCCGGCCCAGATATGAAAGGAAAACCTTGTGACCACGTTATTCTGCTTTCATGCCAAACTTTCGGTGGTCGAATGGATTAAGCCGATCTCGACGAATTGAATATTGTTCACCTTCAGTCTTATCCTTTCTGTCCTCGGCGAGTTTCCTTCTCGTACTCAACATTTTACGCATGCAACGAACGGGAGGACGTGGCGAAGACGGGTAGCCATGAGTCGTGACTCGCAAAACACGAGCTTGAAGCGTAGACGTGCAAGGCTCAACTTAGTTACACGAAAATAAAGCGCAAATTCACATGTGTGAATCCCCTACTCTGATGTAGCATAGTAAAACAAAACCTTAGCTAATACCCCATTCTACGGTATTTCCCGGCCAAAGATAAGATGTCTTGACAAATTGAAAAATTGTAAAATGATGGAAGCAATAAATTCAAGTATTCTCATACTAAATAAATATGGTAAATTAATTTAATTAAAGAAGAAAATATTGAAATCCTGAATCCATCAAACAAAAGATGTAAATTCAATCTTGATGGGCCCCTTATCACGAGAGCATAGCATTTAGATAGACACAGCCGCTATAGAAATCAACATGGTCCATGGTGTTGGAGAAATCTTCTTGAAGTGTTTTGAAGCTGACAAAACGTTTCCATCAATCTAGTCTGAAGGTTTGCAGACTCTGCTATTTAAAGTCTGAAGACCTCCGGACAGCTAGACTCAAGACTCAAAGTCTATCCTCATTGACAGTCTCTAATCCGTTGAAGAAAGGTTATCCAGAACTGGATGTTTCATCAAGGATATGACCTTATCGACTGGAGAATATCTCTTGGCTGGATATGACATAACGTAATCCCTTTGAATTGATCGAGATTGATTTCGTTGATCAAGAATCCGATTATTGGCGAAATATTCATGGAAGGTTCTACTTATGGAAACCGAGATCCTGATTGTATGGGCGAACAGGATCGATGGGCTATCGACACGTTCCTTTAATAGCTCGAATAATCTTCCTAATCGATTCCGTCCAACGGGTAGATTGGAGGAATTCCTTTGGTAAGTGCCAACGGGTATGATGGCGTAAAGGAATATATAAGGAAGACGTTCTAAGTTGTTCGAGAAGTGCGCGATAGAAGAATTCCAAAGCGAAGCTTCCCTGTTGTTTTTAGTCAATTCATTTGAGCGAAAAACTTGTACTCAAAATAGAGTTTATACTTGTGAGAAACCTTGAGGAAGTGTGATAGAAAATCCACACTGTGGAATCAAGGAAGAACTGTGCTGTAACATCTCTTTTGTTCATAGTGGAATCCGGTGATAGGGTGTCGGTGCGAAGAGTGGACGTAGGCTTAGGATAAGCCGAACCACTATAAACCTTGTGTTTAATCTTCTCTTCCCTACTTTTTACTTTACTTTGATCGTAATTCATTTTGGTCAAAAGAGTACTTCATTTCTATTATTTGCTTAGTATTACTGTGGTATCTCGAGAAATTATTTTTGTACCTATTCACCCCCCTCTAGGTGCTTATACTAGCTACATCAATTGGTATCAGAGCCCGTGTACTCACTTTGTTTGAAGTGTTTTACTTCAGAGTTAAAGATCCATGGCTAGTATGTTGGCTCCAGGGCTAGTAGAAGGGCAAAGCAATACCAGACCACCTTACTTTGATGGAAAGGATTACAACATATGGAAAAACAAAATGAAGGCGTTTCTAAGATCAAAGGATCCTCTGGAATGGGATGTTGTAGAAAAAGGAATCACTCCTAAAGCCGCACCTTGTCTCAAAAAGAGGAAAAGATCTTTGTGGAGTCTAGCCAAATGACTCAGGAAGAGATAATCAAGAGACAAGCTCTTGATGCAAAAGCAATTTATTCTTTATATTGTGCTTTATCACCTACTGAATATAACAGAATATCTTCTTGTGTTACAGCTAAAGAAGTCTAGGATAGATTACATATTACCTATGAAAGAACCGATTGAGTGAAGGAGACCAGAATCAACATTCTCCTCGGTCAATACGAAGCCTTCAGAATGAAATCGGGAGAATCTATAACTGACATGTTTAGTCGTTTTACAGATATTGTGAATGATCTTGAAAATCAAGGTCAACCAATTTCTGATCCCATGAAGATAAATAAGTTACTGCGAGGACTCTCCAAGGATTGGAATCACATAAAGACCTCAATCAGAGAGACTCAAAGAATCATGCCACTATCTGTTGATGAGTTGGTTGGAACTCTTCGATCTTATGAAGTAGAACGAATCAATGAAGACGAAGACCCTAAAGGTAAGAAATCCATTGCATTAAAATCCAATGATGATTCCGATGTTGCGACTCGAAGACGATATGGACGATGAGGAGCTTGCTCTCATGATAAGAAGATTGAAAGCTTAACGAGTAAAAGGAAGAAGATTCAATCCAAGGAAACAAAGTTTTCAAAAGCAAAGACTAAGTCTCGTTGAGGATGATGAATCAAACAAAGATGTAGTCTGCTTTGAATGTAAGAAAAAGGGACACATCAGACCCAACTATCCTTTTCTGAGGAAGAAGAAAAGAAAAGCTGAAAAGTATCGAAAGGCTCTTAAAGCAGAAACCTAGAGTGATACAGAATGTGAAGAAAGTGATGATGATTATGCCAACATATGTCTGATGGCACAATCGGATTCAGATTCAAACTCCGAGACGGACTCAGACAGTGAATTTGAGGTGAGTAACTTCAAAATCCCTATTAAAGTTTCTAAATACATTGATGAGATGTGTCTTAGTCTTAAGACTTCTCTTAAAAGGATTTCCGAACTCAAAAAGGAAAATTATGCCTTAAAACAACAAGAAAATGTTTTGAAAGAAAATGTGAAATATTTAGATGTGAATATTTCTTCTCTTAGAGAAAATGAAAATAATTTTTCAAAAGAAAATGCATTCTTGAAAAATGATATCTCAAACATTTCCAAAAGATTTTCTATAGGATCCGAGAAACTAGAAAAAATACTTTTCGTTCAAAGACCCTATTTCAATAAATCTGGTTTGGGAATGACTCGCCAAAACCATTCCTTTAATCGATTTTCCTAAAGTAAAAGAAAGAATCAAACAAAGACCCTCAAGAAATGCTTATAAAAATCATTTTGAAAGGACCTTTGTAAAACCAGTAGGTCGTAATGCTCTCAGATGTTCAAAATGCAATAGTGCAGATCATTTTGAGAAAGAATGTCCTATGGTTTGGAGACCTGTCAATAAAGTTTGGGCAAAAACTGCATATCAGACTAACTCAAAAGGACCCAAGAAAATATGGGTACCAAAGAAAGTTTGAGTCTCTTTTTAAATGCAAGTCACTATCAAGAAAAATGTGAAATGGTACTGGATAGTGGATGCTCGAGACACATGGGGAGATTCAAATTGTTTCATAAAACTTGTTCAAATGAATGGTGGAAAAGTTTCTTTTGGAGGAAATAGCAAAAGAAGAATAGTGGGACTTGGAACTGTGAAAATTGGAAACCTTACAATAAACAATGTTTCATTAGTTGAAGGACTCAACTACAATATGCTCAGTGTCAGCCAACTATGTGATACCGATTTCAAAATCTACTTTCAAGAGGGAATATGTTCAGGAACCAGTAAAGACTCTACTCAGTCATTTATGGGTCGAAGGCATGGAAATATCTACCTCTTGGATGTGAAACCAGATGAATCGCAATGTCTAATCTCAATTCAAGACGAAGCGAGCTTATGGTACAAAAAGCTTGGGCATATTAACATGAAGCAGATAGCCAAAATCTCAGCAAAGAAGCTTGTTCATGGTCTACCCAATTTATCATACCAAAAGTCTGACTTATGTACACCATGCATATTGGGAAAACAGGTAAGAAATTCCTTTAAACCAATAAATCAAGTTTCCACTAACCGTGTACTGCAGCTTCTGCATATGGATCTCTTTGGACCAACCAGAACGCAGAGCATTGGAGGTAAGAAATATTGCCTAGTAATTGTGGATGACTACTCACGATTCACTTGGGTGTATTTCCTGACAAGTAAGTCTGAAACTTTCTCTTACTTTGAAAAATTTGCTAAAAATGTTCAAAACGAAAAAGGATATGTTATTTCAAGTATAAGAACGGATCATGGAGGTGAATTTGAAAATCAAGATTTTACAAAGTTTTGTGATGAATCTGGTTTTCAGCATTTGTTCTCTTCTCCATATACTCTAGAGCAAACGGAGTTGTGGAAAGGAAGAATAGATCTTTTCAAGAAATGGCTAGAACTCTTTTAATTGAAAGCAATATCTCTTTACATTTTTGGGCTGAAGCAGTCTCTACAGCATGTTACAGTATTAATAGAGTTTTTCTAAGGCCTATTCTAGAAAAAAAACCCCTATGAACTATTCAAAGAAAAGAAGCCAATTGTTTCATATTTTCATGTATTCGGATGCAAATGTTTTATACTGAAAAATGCAAATGATCGAGTTGGTAAGTTTGAAGAAAAGTTAAATGAAGGCATCTTCCTTGGATATTCAACCACAAGCAAAGCATACAGAGTCTACAACAAGAAGACTCAAACAGTGGAAGAATCAATTAATGTCAAATTCCAAGATTCCATTCAGACTCATCTTGAAGAGACTGAACCTGCTCCAGACTCTACAAAGTCTAAATCTCAAGAAGCTCGAGACTTTGAAGGACCAAAGAACAAGTGATCGTTGAAGATTCAAGTGAAGGAAGTGACCATCAATCGATAAATTAACCAAAGAATCGGAAATATAAGTCCAGTCATCCCAAAGATCTTATCATTGGCGACATCAATGAAGGAATTCGCACAAGATCCAAAAGGCGCGAAGAGTCTAGTGTTGTGGCTTTTATTTCTGAAATAGAACCCAAAAGCATAGAAGAAGCTTTATCTGATAAAAGCTGGATTGAAGCCATGCAAGAAGAACTCAGGCAATTCAGTATCAATGATGTTTAGGAATTGACTCCTAAACCTAAAGGTAAATATGTTATTGGAGCTAAATGGGTTTTCAGAAACAAGATGGACGAGAAAGGCAAGGTCGTAAGAAACAAAGCAAGACTCGTGGCCAAGGGATACACTCAAGAAGAAGGGATCGACTATGATGAGACTTACGCACCAGTAGCAAGGTTAGAAGCAATTCGTTTATTACTTGCATTTGCTTGTCATAAAAATTTCAGGTTATTCCAAATGGACGTCAAAAGTGCTTTTCTAAATGGATTCATCCATGAGGAAATCTATGTGGAACAACCATCAGGGTTTGAAGACCCAAAGAAACCAGACTCGGTATTCGAGACTCAAAAAGGCCTTATATGGCTTGAAACAAGCACCTCGAGCTTGGTACGACAGCCGAGTAAGTTTTTAATTCAAAACGGTTTTGTGAAAGGTAAAGTAGACACTACTCTATTTATCAAAAAAGAAAGCAAAAGTTTTGTGCTAGTTCAAATATATGTCGATGATATTGTATTCGGATCTCCTAATGAAAGTCTGTGCAAGAAATTATCTAAGACTATGCAGGATGAATTTGAAATGAGCATGATGGGTGAGTTAACCTTCTTTCTTGGACTTCAAGTGAAACAACTAAAGGAATGAACCTTTATTCGTCAAGAAAAATATGCTAATGATCTTGTCAAAAAGTTTAGACTAGACAATTGCAAAAAGACTGACATTCCAATGTCAAGTGCCTTGGAGATAGACAAAGATGAAGAAGGAAAGAAAGTCGACCAGAAGCTATACAGGAGTATCATTGGCTCACTTCTTTATCTTACTGCTTCTAGACCTGATATTTTGTTTAGTGTTTGCATTTGTGCCAGATTTCAAGCAGACCCTAAAGAATCTCATTTAAGTGCTGGTAGTATCAAATACATTGCTTCAACTTCAAGCATCGGCCTATGGTATCCTAAAAAGGGAGACTTTACTCTTCTTGGATACTCAGACGCAGATCTAGCCGGTTGCAGAGTTGATAGAAAGAGCACCTCGAGTACCTGTCAACTACTTGGAGGCAAGACAGTATCTTGATTTTCAAGAAAGCAAAGTACAGTAGCTCTCTCTACAGCAGAAGCAGAGTATGTAGCTCTTGGAAGTTGCTGTTCACAAATTCTATGGATAAAGCAACAGCTAAGAGACTTTGGAATTGAAGATTCATGCACGGAGATTAACTGCGACAACAACAGGGCTATCAATCTCACCAAAAATCCAATTCTTCACTCAAGAGCAAAGCATATAGAGATTCGACATCACTTCATTAGAGATCATGTTCAAAATGGAGAAGTTTCTATTCGGTATGTTGATTCAAAGAACCAAGCGGCGGATATATTCACGAGCCTCGGAGAAAAATCAATTTGAAATTATTCGCTCCGGACTCAACATTTTAAGGTATGAGGAAATCAAAATCTAAAGACTCTCAGACTCAGACATACAAGACCTTGACTGTAAGTTAGTCTCTCTCTCGAATCTTATCTTGAAAAGGTACGATCGTCGAACCATGTCTTTTTATTGCTATCTTTAAATCGGCGTAATTATTGCATCGTTTCCTTTTCGAAAAAGAAGTTATTTTTTTTTAAATGACTATTTTCGCGGAAAAAGGACAGTTATTTTGAAAAGGCATCTTTTTATTTTCCTTTTGACGATTCGTATATCTCTCCTTTTAACCGATCGTGTACTGTTGATTCCTCTTCACTTTATTCTCAAAAACCCTAGAAAGCATCGATCCTCCATTCCCATCTTCTTCCCTTGTTTAATCTTCAAAAAGTTGTCATCTTTCTTGGGAAAGTCAAGCAAGGAATCTTCCAAAAGCGAGAAAGATGTCGTCTTCAAGAAAGTCTTCAAGAATTGCAAGCAGGGGACCACGGCGAATGAGTGAGGGGCCTACGCACTTCGATCTCACTGAAGAAGAAGTGTCTCCAGATCAACAACAGAGCCCACAACATTCTCGGCAGCGTCATTCTCCACCAACTAGTCCTCAAAATGTTGGTCATCATCAAGAAGAAGAAATCGTTGAAGACGCGGATCCTGTAAGAGTCCAAAGGCCCTCTTTTAAAAGGGACTGGTACTCCATTGAACTACGTCGATGATTTTCTTAAAGACAAAGGATATGGGAACGAATATATCTTTTTGCAGAAAATGGAAAGTTTGGGAATTGCTCGTAAAGGGGTGGCAGAAGAAACTCTTGCGAATATCTCAAGTGATCCTCGTGATTGGGGAGTTAATCCTGTAGATGGGAATGATGATGACAAACTGTACAGCCAATTTCAACCGAGGATGGGTATTGCGGCGGAGAATCGAGGAAAAAGAGGAGAGTTGTTCAGATCGAAAGAACAGAAGGATCTATACTCAAAATTGCTGAAGCGTGGGGTGATAAACCCTAGGAGTGTAAATTTTGATTTTCGGATCTTTGTAAATGTGAACTTGAGGGAAAAGTTCGGTCATCTTCAACTTGAAAAGTTCTGCTCCGACACCACAGAGGCCTATGCTGAACTGACCGCATATTTCTATTCAAATCTTAGCTTTTTGGATGCGAATAGATTCTCTTTCAGCGTCAAAGATCAAGATTTTGTTGTGGATATGAATATGCTGGCAGATGTGTTAGGAGTTGAGAGAGGAAGATATCAACCGATCAAAGTTTCTATTTCTCGGGCTACACTGGAACTAGTGAAGGACAGGAGAACAGAGGAGAAGATCACCTACTTAAGGATGAGTGCATTCAACATCTTGCTTCACAAGATTGTGATCAATTGCCTCCGACCGAAATCAACTTCCAAGACTGATGTCTCAAGTTCAGAGGCAAAGCTAATGTATGCCATCCTCACTGGGAAAAGGTTCTCTCTTCCTCACACTATCATGTTCCACATGTATAGAGCCATGATGAAGGACAGAAGTCAACTTCCTTACCCAAGCCTTGTTACGAAGTTATTCAGACATCTGAATATTCAGCCTCCGCAAATCTTTTGTGTTCGATCGTGCGATCATATGGTGGTAGGACTGAGAATGGTGACAAAGATGCGTCCGAAAGAGCTAAGCAAGGAGTTGGAGAAATTTAAGGAGAAGACTCCTGTAAAGTCTCATCAATTCTCTTCTGCATCAAAAAGGAAAGGGAAGGAGCCCATGGTTGCTCTACCCAAGAAAAGAAGAGCTCTCATCGTGGATGATGAAGAGGATGACGACCTTACCATTTCGGCAATAGCTTTGAAGAAGCTAAGTCGCTCTGTTCCTGAGTCAATGGAACATCATGAGACAGAAGAAGAGGAAAGAGAAGGACAAGAGAAAGAAAAAGAAGAGAGAGAAGAAGAAGAAAAAGAAGCGAGGAAGAAAGAGCAAATTTGGCGAAAAAGAAGCGAGAGGAGGAAAGACTGAAGAAGAAGAAGAAGAGAGAATGAATCAAGAGGAAAGAGAGCTGAAAAACACTCTTCTCCACCGAAGGCACGAGAGACAGGGGGAGACAATGAGGGAGTTAGCCGCTCTCCAGCTGACCCAGAAGACATTCATGCCTCTCATTTTCCTAAAGAAGAACATGATACTTCATCGCCTAATCTGCGCGATTATTCTGATATGCTATCATCTGCAGAGCATGCTGAAGCGAGTACGCAGACAGACAGCTCAGCAGATTTTCGCAGAATTATGGATATTCTCTTGGAGATGCGCGGTCAAATCTATGCTCTGGGATGCGAGGTTCAAAGCTTGCAGAATGCAGGTCAAGTTTCTTCAGTTTCATTGAAAGATCAGATCCAAGCCCTCTCTGTTCAGATTCAGGCCAATGCAAAGGGTGAGGAGGTTGCACAACTGAAGGAAGACTTAAAAAGGCTGGAAGGGATCGTTCAGTCCATGGGAGATTTCCAGCTTGTCCGCGTTCCCAAGCAATCTTGACTTTATTCCATTTTCATCTCAACCTTTTTAATGCTAACAAAAAGGGGGAGAGATGCAAGATTTTAAACACTTTGACTTTTAATCGTGTGGTTTGTTAGATTGTTTGGATTGTTTGACTTTAATTTTGTGTCTGGATTTGAATTTGGACTTGACTGCTTCTATTAACTACTATTGATATCTTATGGATGGCTTTATCATATTCAAGACTAACCTATTTTCTGTGGTTGCAGATTCTAGTGTTATTCATTTAGCCATTTATCTCTATAAGATATGCATATGTGTTTGAGAAATGTTTTGCAAGTCAAAGTTGTCCAAATCTGCAGAAAAGTTTTGTCACCATCAAAAAGGGGGAGATTGTTGGAGAAATCTTCTTGAAGTGTTTTGAAGCCGACAAAACGTTTCCATTAGTCTAGTCTGAAGGTTTGCAGACTCTGCTATTTAAAGTCTGAAGACCTCCGGACAGTCAGACTCAAGACTCAAAGTCTATCCTCATTGACAGTCTCTAATCCGTTGAAGAAAGGTTATCCAAAACTAGATGTTTCATTAAGGATATGACCTTATCGACTAGAGAAGATCTCTTGGCTAGATATGACATAACGGAATCCCTTTGAATTGATCGAGATTGATTTCGTTGATCAAGGATCCGATGATTGGTGAAATATTCGTGGAAGGTTCTACTTATGGAAACCGAGATCCTGATTGTATGGGCGAACAGGATCGATGGGCTATCGACACGTTTGTTGACACCTATTTTAAAATTCAATTTATATTTTAGAAAGTAATAATATAGCATTTGGTTGTAGAGGGAAAATAGGTTAGAGAAAAATTTTGAAAAAAATTTGAATTCAAAATAAGTCAACGGCAGTATTTTGGAGCCGTTTCTTTGTTGAGAGGTTGAGCGAGAATCTCCACCGGCGAGAGGTTGAGCTAAAATCTCCACCGGCGAAACAAACTCGAATTTCCGCTTTATAAATAGGGGGTTCCTCTTTACCTTTCGCGGGGGCTTCTCTTCGTCAAAGCAAGAGAAAGAAGAAAAAAAGTGAAAAAGAGAAAACGAAGAGAAAGGGAAAAAGTGAGAGAGAGAAAGGGGGGCTTCTTCCGTTTGGGTTACGTGGAGAAAAGTCAAACGAAAAAGTAAATAGCAGTGAGAGAAGAGATAGAAGAAAAAGTGGGAAGGGACGTCTGGAGACAGAGGAGAGAGAAAACTTTAAAAAAAAAAAAAAAAGAAAGGAAGAAGGAGCTATTCTTCTTCTCCATCGAAGCCGATCCACCGCATCCGCCTGTACCCACGCCATTTTTGCTTGAAGCCCACGACGACCTAGGCGCCGACCCACGATTCCGGTGACCCGTTGCCGCCCAACGCCTTCCCCGCGCCGACGTAGCCGCCGATCTCCGTCCGCGAGCCCCGACGTCCGCGCACCCTTTCCTCCCACGAAGCTCCGCCGCGCCTCCGCTTGTCCCCGAAGCCCCGCAACTCGCGCCCGGCAACACGTTGAGACACCACCGGCCGCCCGCGCACCTCAACCCATGATCTCGCATCTCAGCTCGCCGCCGGTGAAACCCCCGCGACGCCGGACTCGCACCCGACGCCGTCCGCCGCTCGTGTCCTCCCCGTCCGCCGATTCACCTCCCGGCCCGCGACGAAGCTTCGTTTCGCAGTCTACCCCGACCCGACGCCCGCCTTTGAAGCCACACCCTTGCCTTGTCCGCGTGCTCGTGCTTGCTCCGAGCCACCGAGAGACGCTTGTAGTTCTTTGTTCCTCCGACGATTGCTGCTGTCGTGCCCGATCTTGCGCCTCCACCGCCCTCCACCCGCCGGTCATCGAGCCATCCTCCGAATTGCCGGACCTCGCCGAAGCTCCGCACCTCCGCAACCTCCAATCGACGGTGACGCCACCGTTACAGTTGCCGCCCTTCACTGGAGCCGGTGACCAACCACACGAGCACAAGCCGTGCTTGGAAAGAAAAAGAAGAAAGGGAAAACAAAAGAAAAAAAGAAAAGGAAATTAGGTAGTATATTTTTATTTTTTATTTTTTTACTTATTTCATGTTATGTTAACTTTTTTTCAAGTTGTAGTATCGTATGTCAATATTTGTAGACCTTATAGACATTAGGAGTTTTATCCCAAATTAAGGTAATTATTAATTTGACCCGTAAGACGTCGGGTCATTTTTTAATTATTTTAATTTTTAGGAATTTTGCTAGTATTTCAATCATTAAATCATTATAGAGTTAAAATAATTGTTAATTTAATCCGTGAGACAATGGATTATTTTTTCGGTTATTTTAATTCTTATCATCATTCTTTTAAAATAATTAATTGTTTGGAAAGATTAAAAAAATAAAAATCAAAAAGTACATATTGCATTGGAGCATTTAGGTTTAGTAAATTATGACTGTATTTTTAGGGTTAGTAAAATTAGAATTGCATTTATAGGATTATAATTTTTAGATTATACTTTTAGATGGGTGATTTTTGCTATGACTAATTTTAAATAATGTTGGCATGTCTTTATATAGCTTCTAAGATAAGATATAGTTTAAGTTAAATTGATTCCTAAAATAAATTAGAATATCATTCACTTTAATTTGGTCTAATTAGTTAATAGGTTAATCATAATTAATCTCATTTCATATCATCATTATTTAGCATAGGTTGCATATATGCATTAAAAAAATGAATCATCATTAAAATAAAATCATAAAAGAGCATGCATGTAGAAATACCATATCATTCATCCCATATCACGTAGCACATGCATATTTAGAATTATATAAATTAGATTGCATACATATAGTGATAAGTTTAAGTCATACCATATGAATTGCATCTCATATATCATTAAAGCAAAATTCATGCATATTAAGTTAGATTAAGATTGCATATAGTTAACATTTTTTTAAAAAAAGAAAAAAAGAAAAATTAGGTGTTTTGTCATTTAGAAATTATGTTTAGGGCATGCATTTTTATTAGCATCTTTTTTAATGTTATTGATTGTGTACCTGCATGACCACCATTTGCATGTTAGTAACTTAGGTTAAAATTAATCAACATTGCCTGCAAAATATTTTTGAAATTAAAATAAAAGGTACCGAAAGGGCGTTAGACTAATCTAGCGTAACCATGTCCCCGGACCTACTTGAATCTACTGGTTCGCAAAGGTAAAGTATTCTCCCATACTTTACTTGGGTTTCTAACCGACCATAATTGGTTAGTGGCGGCTCCAAATTGAATATAATTGCATGTTTAAAAAGATTAATTTCTTAACATCAAGTCGCGATTTGTAGGACTTGGGAGGGTCCGTGCCAAGTCTTCGGACTTAGTAATCCATTAGCCTTCTTCGAATAATTCACCCTAAAAAAAATTCGGGAAGGTCGCGACAACGTTCCTTTAATAGCTCGAATAATCTTCCTAATTGATTCCGTCCAACGGGTAGATTGGAGGAATTCCTTTGGTAAGTGCCAACGGGTATGATGGCGTAAAGGAGTATATAAGGAAGACGTTCTAAGTTGTTCGAGAAGTGCGCGATAGAAGAATTCCAAAGACTGAAGCTTCCTGTTGTTTTTAGTCAATTCATTTGAGCGAAAAACTTGTACTCAAAATAGAGTTTATACTTGTGAGAAACCTTGAGGAAGTGTGATAGAAAATCCACACTGTGGAATCAAGGAAGAACTGTGCTGTAACATCTCTTTTGTTCATAGTGGAATCTAGCTGATAGGCTGTCAGTGCGGAAGAATGGACGTAGGCTTAGGATAAGCCGAACCACTATAAACCTTGTGTTTAATCTTCTCTTCCCTACTCTTTACTTTACTTTGATCGTAATTCATTTTGGTCAAAAGAGTACTTCCTTTCTATTATCTGTTTAATATTACTGTGGTATCTCAAGAAATTGTTTTTGTACATATTCACCCCCCTCTAGGTGCTTATACTAACTACATCACATGGAAGAGAGGGTGGGACATTGTCTTTTCAGATGACAAAGTAAACTTGTGTGAGCTTTTTAGAGTGACTGCGACCAAACATGTCCCACATAATTTGCATATCCTTATCATATCACATTCTTTCTCCAGCACATCAAGCTTTTCAGTTTTGGGATATATGTTACATCAATATCCGAATAGACCAACATTTAATTAAGTCTCATGAAAAGAAAATAAGGGCATTAAAGATTTGCCTAAACTGATAAGTAGCCCCTTCTTATTTATGGCTGTGTTATTCCACGGCAAAGCCAAACGGCTATTCTGAGCGCGAAAGTAGAAAATGAAAAATATTTTTTTTTTTTTTTTGGGGGGGTCGTTGAAGAGAGAGAATGGAGGAGGAGGCGATCTGGCAAAGAAGGCGGAGCAACGACAGTAGCCGGCGGCTATGGGTCCTAAGATGCAGTCATGGCTGGTCTTGAGGTGTAACATTGATGGCTTCAACAGTACGACAGGCCGAGGTGCTGCTGTTGGATTTGGAGGGGGCCGAGGAAGGGAGGATGAAAAGAGATAAAAGTTTAGGGTTAGATGGGATTTGGATGGGATGCGATGAGTTCTAGAATAAAGTGGACATATGTCACAATCTCAAATGGAGATAACAGATTAGTTCATAATAGATGGGTTCATAGCCCACGATCAAGAGTTTACTTGAAAAGATGTATGAAATTGTACTCAATCTGGCTTCATAGCGATAAATAACCATTTTCCTCTTTTGTCTTTAGAAAATTGTGGAATTTTATCGTTTTATGTCTAAAAATATGTATTTTTATTGTACCAATATATTTCATTATATTACATGTTGCGTTGCTGATTCAAGGACAAAAACGCAAAACCTTTTTTCCATGTTCCCAACTCATAAGCTAAAAGTTGTCGTCATTAGCCAAATCAAATTTACTTTGTAAGGTCAATAGACATCACCATTTCTTTGCGATGGGTGAAGTCTCACGATCTCAAAGAAAATAAATTGGCTGTAAATTGAAGCTAGATTTACACTCCTCAAATTAAGATTCATGCTAATGTTGCCATTTTTGCAGAGCTTACAGCTTTGATAAAATCTACTTTCATCTCTGGACAAGTAAGGTTGCAATGTAAGAGCTAATTGGAGGCTCTCAAAGAATCCAAGATGGTAATAATTCCAAAGCCCAAAATGGGGAGGACTTATAAGTGGCTGCCAGTTGTAGCACGTCACTTGGGCCTGTCCGGATGGGTTGTGAATAGCGAAATAGTAATGATGTGCATAAACCAATCGTCACGCTTCGAATTTGGGCACTACCTATGTGTATACAGGAAACTTGATTTGGTATAGTTTATAAATCTGATCTATCTACTTATATATATTATCATTACAATCATGATATTTTACTACAAGAACATTGCATTCTAATCTTCAAATGATACCAAACATGGTAGTTTGAAAATGAGTTAGTATTTCAATTAGTTCCGGTTTACTCTCTCCCTCTTTCGCTCTCCCTCTCCCTGTCCAAGTGCAACACTTCTCCTTCTCTCTCTATATAATCTATGCAACTTCTCGTGCATGTTACATTCGACATGAGCTCAAATGGCCTCGGGTTGAGGTTGCTAGTGGCGACCTTGATTTAACATAGTTTGATCCACTGTGGACGACCATGAGTTGAGGCCATGGAGCGTCCTTGATATTAGGATGCCGCATCAGTACATGCTGACATCAAAACTAACAGAAGTATATAAGAACGAAACTTGGGAGCGTTTCTGCTTGAAAAAGGAAGTTATTTTTGTCACAAGGATAAAAGTGGGATTTTATTTTTGGGAGGGGGGGGGGGGGCGGGGAAGGAAATTGGGTTGAGTGGTTAGAGAAAAAGGTGGAGGCCCCCATTTATGACTGTAGTTTCCATCAATTCTCTGTATCTCTGAAAGATTGAAGTGATTCACTTTCCTTCAAACCGGCTATCAATCGACGGCTGCTCTTGTCCGAACCGTTGGTTGGGTATAATTTGACTTTTTGACTTTCAACACCTTGGAGCCTTTTGCGATATGCTTTCCGATACCTTTTCCATAGCTTGAGGAGCCAACCATTTTCTCATCACGAGAGAGAGAGAGAGAGAGAGAGAGAGAGAGAGAGAGAGAGAGAGAGAGAGAGGTTTGAAAATCTCTACTTCTCATCATGAGAGGTTGAGAAGAGAGATCAAACTTGGAAATCCCAACTTTAGACTAGTCGGAGTGCACTGTGATTGGGATGTTCAGTTTCCAAGTATCTTGAAGGCGTGCAGAGAAAACGTAATCAAGATCTTCTAATCCCCACTTAGAATAGCCACGTTTGGTCCGCCGGACTGAACGAACTGAAATCTACGGTGTAAGAAGTGTGCCTTCAGGGGGTTAAAGACAAGAGCATTTAAAGTTCTGGAATTGATGTGCTTTTATTTTGGTGTAAGAGGTAAAAGTTTTAGGTGTTGGAGAGGGGTGAAGTAGAATTTTCTTTTCTACTCTGTTTATTTTCAAAAAATTTGGCATTTCTAGAATATACTCTCCAAAAAGTCATTTTTCATTCAAAAAAAAAAGGACAATATTTGTTTGGTATTTGACTAAAATATGAAAATGAATTGAGAATTACTTTTCGTTATTTGATAATGAAAATTTACTTTTGTTTTCCTAAATATACATGCGCTATTCATGTGATATAAGGGCCACACAAACAATACATTAAATTTTAAATAAATTTTTATCGACTTAAATTTCCCTAATGTAAACAATTCAATTTTTTTCTCTTAGGGGACTTGGGCTAGGCTGCCCAAGTTACGTGCCCACACTTAGGTACTTGGGCTTAGGTGCTAGGGTCCTAGGGAGGCTTGAGCTCGGCCACTGGGGTCTCAAGGACTTGGACACATTGAGCACAAGCGCGAGGTCTTGGGCTTGGCCCAACCACTAGGGTCTTGGACTCGAGTGCTGAGGACTCCAACTCTATTGTCGGGGACTAGGTGGTGGCCTCAAGGGACTAGAGTTTGGTCGATGGGGTCCCCAGGCCTAGACGTTGGTGTCCTAGTTGTAGGACTTGAGGCTTCTTGTGCCCAACCATTAGAAACTTGAGTATAGGCATTGAGGATCCAAGCCTAACTTTGATGGACCCAAGGCCATGCGTCAGTGACTTGGGCATGGAAGTTGAGTGTCTTGGCAATGCTGACTGGGTCTTGGGTATGGTTGTCAGGGTCTTTGGCCCGACCTCAAGAGACCTAGACCTAGTCTTTGTGGATCTAAGTCTAGACTCTAGTAACTTGGATGTGGGAGTTGGGTATCTCGGCCTAGCCTCAATGGAGCCAAACTTGGGTCCACTAGCCACTACAACTCAAACTCGGCTACCGAGGACTCGCGCATCAACGTTGGACCTGTCGTACTAGGAAGCAAGATCTCTAGTCCAAGCACCAATGTTTAGTTTTATTTTAAAAAAAAATGATCTATGTTTAAAAGAGGAAAATCATTATTTTGATTTAAACATATGTTTTCTGATAACTATGAAAAAAGTTTCCCTTGAATCATTTTTACTAAGCAATCGAAAAGTCAAAAAACGAGAAAAAAATATTCCAGCAAAAATATTTCGACGAAACAAACAAAGCTAATTATGCCTATTTTCACCTCAAGAAAATAATTTTGCTATGAAATGTAACAAAAATTTCCTTTGCCAATCATTATAGCGCGCTAAAACAAAATCCCTACTTAAGCCAAAAAAAAACTGCGAGAAGGGCCTACGTAAAGATTAGATAGGTGATTTTTTTTTCTTCGTTGAAGTAATCATACCCGTAGCAATTGGGACCCAATTGGATTTAGGAAAATGCTCCTGTGGGGCTTTAAAAGCCAAATTCCTTTCTTTTCACACAGTGGCGAGCACTGAGCCAAGATTCTATCCTCTTATAGTGAACATAAGAATAATAAGATCGTTTACAAAGTGCTCCATTAAACCCTGTTTCATTTTGAATGCTAACCATGGACATAATGTCGCCCATTTTGTCTAAGAAACAAAGATGGACCGACCTCTCCTTTGGTGATGTGGCGATTACTGAATCGAGCGTAGACAATTCGTCATTTTGGGGGTCTTCACAGATTTGTCCACCAAAATAATTAAGCTATCTACACACGTCGGACACTCAACCAATACACTAGCGAATCTCATTGAATAAATGTGAACACGCTATTCCACCCTCAAAGCATGAACTTTCCATCTTCTATATTAAATGCTCGAACTTTAAGGTAAAGATGTCGAATCTCACTTTTTCGTATCAGAAGTACCTCGTATGGCTGAGCAATCTTACACGAGGGGCAGCAAGCCCTCGTTTGTTGGTGTCATTATCCTGAAAATTTTCTTCAAAATCTTTCGTAATACAATATGAAACTAAGAAATTCTTAAGAAACAAGGAAAAAGAAAGACTGATGGGGAGCAGACTGTTTAAACATGACTTGAGCTGGAACAAACTAATTTGTACTGTGGGTTTAATATATACTATAAACCATGTGAACATGTCCTCATACAAGTTTGGGTGGCTAGGTAATTTCATACATGTTCGTCGCACACTACCCGTTTCGGGGTGAGATGCTTATACTGGGAAACATGAGCACGTGGGATTCCACAGCCATTGAAGAGCAACTTGCTATCGAGATTGTAACTTGTAAGAACCAAACTCGGCACCTGTTGGATTCGTACCGGAAACGTCTCGTCTATCAAGCCCAAATGAAAAAAGAAAACCTAACTGGTGTGGGATTGGTTTGAGAGAACGTCAATGTCGCCCGCATTCCTGTTCTGGCGACGACTCCCTTGAACGTGGGAGTTGCTGTTGTTTCAACCCAATGAGAAATGTCTAGTTTCATGGGACATGCAAGCTTTTCTACAACAAGCTTTCATGCCGACTATAGCGAAGCAGAGAATATACCCTCTTCCACTCTCAGTCCCCTCTAACCTCCACCCGAGAGAATCTTCGGGAACATAATCATGGCACTTCGCAGGATATTCACGTGTCGTAGTTAGCTAGGTATCAACGGAGGACTGAGAATCTTGAGTTGGAGAGCAAGATGGGGAAAAAGAAAACTTGAATTGGTAGCCCACCCTCCTTTTTATCGCACTTCTTAGGAAGTCTTTTAGCGAAAACTTTAGTATTCCAGCATTATACCATCCGCACATACGATGGGACTGAAACTGAAGCTATGGTGTAGCTTTTGTGCCATTAGGCCAGCTTCCACGGGTCTATATAAACACCTTAGTGAGGCTTCACTGGCTATCATATTGGCATTCCATTCAATTACGTTCTGGTCCTTTCCCTCTTGAACGCACCTTCATCTCTCAAAATAATGGTGGCAAAAGCTGGTGGATTCTTCTTCCCAGGTCTTCTTCTTGTTGCTTTACTCCTTTGGAGTGAAGTCGATTCTGCCAAAGGAAGGATTTTATGGCCAAGGAAGTGGGAAAAGAAGGGAGACTATGTGAAGTCAAGCGATGGAACTGGTGGTTTCTCTCCTGGCATGGGTCATCGCCACATTTTGCTAAGTAAAACTGATTCCGAATCCACCGATCCGGGTCACAGTCCTGGTGTAGGACATATCACAAGCGAAAGGAAGGATCAGTGGTCCACGGAACCGGGTCATAGCCCTGGTGCCGGTCATTCCACCGGCCCTGGAGGACAAGATCCAAATCCATAGACTAATTGATAATGATATGGTATAGATTATCTTTGTAAGATGAAGATTCTCGACTGCGCAAGGTGCTCACCTTGGTTTGTCAACCTTAGGGGTTGGAATACTGAATATGCACGTCCTTCCACTTAGATAAGATATGATTTGCGTCCGTGTATATTTTTAGGCGTGTAGATAAGCGTGTATGTCTATTCCATTGTATCTGTGTCTGGCCACTATAGTGGTGTAGATGCTCTAATGACCTCGCATATCCTACCAACATGATTGTGTAAACCGCATTAGCTGTAATGAAAGTTAATTATTATTGGCTTTTATATCTTGCTTTGTGTACTCGATTAGCCGGTGTACCCTCATTCGTTGTCAACATTAGATGCTAGATATTATTCTGATAGTCAGAAAATGAGTATTTTAGAAAATATTTTTTAAAAGATGATTGTCTATATCATTTAAAAAAATAAATGACTGGAAAAAAATTTTATCACCTACGAAAAAAGTTAGGCATAAATTGTTATTGATAACAATAATATTTTCCATTAACTAATTTTTCTATATGGTATAAGTAATTATTTTTTGAAAAAATACTTTTTAAATTACTCATTTTTTATAAACGAAGGACCCGATATCTCTCGTTTTGCCCAAGTAGTCACTGCCTCCGCTCGACTGGGCTGCTGCGGGAGCCACCACCACCAGGCCATAACATTGTTCAACCTCTTTCCCTTCCCCACTCATTATCTCTCTCTCTCTCTTCAATTTCCTAACTGTCTCTTTCCTTTTTATTCTCTCTTACAAATAAAACAAGTTTTTAACCGTAAAAATGGACACTGATTGACAATTCGCATTTGCAAATGGCCATATATGTTTCCAATTTATTAATTCAAAGATAAGTTGCCTAACAAGGGAACAAATGCACTATCAAAATCTAGAAAACCTTAATTCTGTAAGTTTATCTACTAGGAATTGAAACGAATCACCTAACAATCTAGCATTCATTCCTAAAATAATTAGAAAGGTAAGGAAATGAAGTCAATGATTATCGCTAAACATATTTGGCCAGTTTTTTTTTTTTTTATTCCCACTCTCAAAAAAACTACTACGGTCGAGTTATTTTGACTGCTTCAATGGACAATCAAGTATTAAGACTAATGTTTTTTTTTTTTCGTTTTTTTTTTTTTTTTGCTTTTCTTTGACAAGTGTATCGATATACTTTCTTTGTCAAACATGTGAAAAAGTACGGAGAAGGTTTTTATGGTATATTTTGAGACATGGAACGAAAGAAACTCACCTCTTTTGTCATTTTTAATTTCCAATAAAGAAATCAGGTTTCATCCTTCAATGGAAGATGGATTGGACTAAATTCGGATCCCCATGGATCGGGTCTAACGGGGCCCTTCATTATGGGAAACCCATTTTAATTTCTCGTGAATCCCACAAAACTCAGTAACTATGATTGCTAACTGTAGACCATGATTTAAGGGGGAGAGAGTATTTGTCAAGGCTTCATCTTTAGATGGGCATAAAAGTAGAACAATTGATTATTCGCGCATCCCGTCCAAATTTCAAAGTTAACACAAAAGGAAAATTAATTTATTCTTCTTATTGGGACCAATAGAACGAAATGATCGATCGTCAGATGGACACCAACAAATTATCCATCGAGACAATGAAAGAAACATACGCATCTTTTCGGGTTCACACAGTGTCCCAAAGCTGGTTGCTCGTGGATATTCGAGCACGCGTTGTCGCATTCGGACTAGTCACAAGGGGAGTCGGGGAAGATCAGACGGCACATGCTCCCGGCAGGCGGCTTTGCAGAAACCATCTGCTGATTACCAGGAGCAAGTATCAGAGCGAAACCAAACAAGATCACTGCGGCGACGATGGAGTTCCTCATGCTCAGGTGCCTTGAAGTTTTTTCCTTGAGGAATGCCTAACACTGTACAGGAATCTAAATTGCTAAGTCACTTGAATATAAATAGTCATCCCAGGGAATTCCATCGCATGGAAATGGGGATAGAATGATTTTAAGCAATCAGATCCAACGAATTATAGTCAAAAGAAACCGAATCACATTAAAGACGTTGCTGGTAAGTGAATCCGACTTTTTTTTTGGGGACCCCCACACTAGAGCTTACAATTTTGTGCGAGATGTGTGATTTCCTGAAGGAACTTAAATGGTTATAAGATATGAGAGATTCAATTTTCACATTGAAAAGTAAAGTATACATGTAAAAATGAGGTTATTTCACAATTATCTAGGCAATTTAAAGTAGCATTTATCCATTTTGTCATAGCATGTTAGTATAATACATCGTAATAAATTATACCGGCGTTTCATTAGATTTACATCGTAGCAAATGATATTGGCGTTTCATTAGATATGAATGGTTGTATTAAATGTCATATGCATTAAAATCCTAATTCTCTGTTTCCTTCATGATTACTTAATGTCCTTAACCAATTTCTTACTGATGCTGGAGACACTCCATGATGACGATTTAAGCATTCTTAGCAAAGTTTCAGGTGCGAAGATCCAGACAGTAGATACTTCATCTTTCATCTTCTCTTGGATCATACAGTTCATGATTAAAAGTTCTTTAGAGAAAAATAATATTAAAATTGACAGCTTTTACTATGAAAAATTGTTTAAAAAGTTCTAAACCTTTTATACTTTTGTCAATTCACTTTTAAACCTTTCAATTTTGCCAATCAAGTCCTAAACCGTTTCACTCTTTACCAATTGAGTCCATTTGGCTAACTTTGATCATAATTTGCTAATATGGATGTCAGTCTTCTTACATGGCATAACTAACATTGACGTTGACAAAATTTATTATTTTTTGAATTTTGAATTTTGAATTTTTTTATTTTAATTTCTTTTTCTTCTTCCTTTTTTCTATTATTTTCCCTTTTCTTCCTCTAGCTGGTCACTACGATCAACGAGGGTTGGCCTCGCTAACCTTAGGCAGGGTCACCCTCGTTGGGATCTGGTGAGGGGCAACCTCACTAGCCTCATCAAAATCTAGCAACAAACAACCTCGCTAGCTTTGGGCAAGGCTTGCCCTCCCTAGCCTTTGGCAAGGTTGACTCTCACTAGTCTCTAGCAAGGTTGCCCCTCGATAGATCTTAGTGAGGCTGACCCTCGTCAGTCGTAGCCTTTGGTGGGTCACCGGAGGCTAGGCCACTAGCCAGAGGAAGAAAAGGGGAAAAAAAATAGAAAGAAAAGGAGAAGAAAAGAAATAAAAAAACATTAAAAAATAATTAAATTGAAAATTATTTTAATAAATTTTATCAATGTTAGCGATTTCTTGTCAGAATTAGCCGAATGGACTCAATAGTCAAAATGTTGAAAGATTTATGATTCAATAGACAAAATTGAAAAATTTATGACTCAATTGACAAATGTACAATATGTTTAGGAATTTTTGGACACTTTTCCCTTTTCTACTACTAATGGCATACATGTAATTTTTATGTTAAAGCAGAGAAAATAACACTACTGCTCATGGCATTCATGTAAGATCTATCATAATTATAATGTCCTAGACTCCTACTATATATTTGAGCAACATCTTTTGTAGTTGTAACTTTGAAAATTGATAGTGATGATGAAGAGATTGCCTAGGGTGTGGCACCATGACTTTTCGCTTGCTGATTAATACGCGTGTGTCAGCTTCTCTATTTTTTCTTTTTAATAATTTATTTTCCTATCAACCGGTATCAAAATTTGGTTTGGCGAGATGGTGGGAGGATCGATTGGATGTTAAGGATTCTGGTTTTTGAAAGATGCAATTCGAAGATCTGCTGAATCTTAAGCACTTACATCATCAGCCTCTATCGTGAGAGAAAACAGATTTGATCAAGAAAGGAGACTGGGAATTTTTAGGTCAGCAATCTTGGATGTGATTCGTCTCGCCTTTGTCGAAACCATGACTTATATAACAAATCCATATATTATCGATACATGGCTCGAGACATTTCCCCAGCTTCCCCACCACTTATCCTTTGGCGTGTCATTGTGTGATCCTTCCGATTAGAGATCTTGATGGAGTATGAATTCAAGAATATCGAACACACATAAAAAAAATTTTAAAAAAAAAAATTGCTGAAGTTTGCCTCTCGCAGGATAGATATTTGACACTTTAAGTTATACATCAAAGGGTAGAGTTCTTGCAAAGGTATTTATAAGTTAAATTATCCTAAATAGTCGGAGCTTTAACTGATCACACTTGAATACTCCTCTTTAGGAATTTAACCCACATGGATCATGCCTAAGTTGATTGAGATCGAGTCAAACCACCCCTTAAGTATGTATCGACAGCAAGCTACAACTTAGATGGACCATGAAATTGAAAAGAAGTCGTTGATACGAAATGCGTTCACGGTGATGCGGAAGAGGACATAAATGAAGTACGGTTTTATTTGGAATATGCGCCGCTGCAATTTGCTTACTGCATATTCATGCTGTTGTGCTTCTTTGGCACTTGGACAGAGGCAGCCTTCTGGCTTCGTTCTCAAATCTCTTTGGCACTTCTGTGGGTTTTTCTCATGTGTTGTTTTTCGTGTAATTATGCGTCTTGCGCATTCACTCTGCTGCAATTACAGAGGTCTCAAGTACTTATAGTTTCCTTACATGCTCAATTCATTCTCACTGTCTCTGCCATCGAACTTCTTTGCACAAGTGACTTTCAAAAAGTATCGAGAGCATTGTTAGAATTTAATTTGTGCCCCTATCTCACGGTTTTCGTGTATTTCTGAGGATTTGAAGTTCCACATGGCCATTGGGAAGCAAAGTGTTGAACTACCGCAACTCTTATGATCCTAACAGTACAACATTCCCAACTTGAATGTTTCATGTGGTTCATGACTAAGGCAACAATTTCTGTGCTATTTTTGCAAGTTATGATTTGGGAGGATGTTTTTTTTTGGTACAGTCGATGGGAGATATCGATTTTCTCGGAAATTAATGTGTCTACCAATGAAAATGTTCTAATGATGACACAATTGATAATGACATGTGACACCATGTCATATGCTAGTCTTTTCAGCTATCTAGGATCGTAGGTCTGAAATAATGTCAAGGGATCCCAAAAGACATTCTCAGAGCTTTATTTATATTTGAAATTGCATTATCACCCCGCTTAACATAGACAGTTCATACATATACAATCAGGTGGAAAACTATTGAAGCTTATTCGTGTTGAAGTGAGCGTCAAATCAACATAGATCATAGCATCGATAGAGTGTAAGATTGTTTCCCAAGAGGGAGCGATCATTTAGGGAAGGCTAAAATCTTAGTCGATGCTCGCAAAGGTTAGTAGCCAAGAACTGTGTCCGCACTTCTCTATTTTTTATGACACTCCTCTATATACAACCACAAATACTCCAACCTGCCAAATTATGAACTGCAGCAAAATTCTTGTGCATCATCAATTGAAACAGCGGAGTCGAGTCTTTTATGTTTCTAAACTCACTTTTAGAATACCACAGACGCTAAACTACTTTCACCGGAAGGTCTAAAGCATTTATGGACAATCTCCATGATGCCCTGGGACTTGTTCATCACTGTTGTTACTGTGGTTATGCAATTATAAATGATGTCTCATAGTAGTATATTTCTCGTATCAAAAAAGTTTTAAACTTATTGTATTTGTACTAATTTCATCATAAACATTTTATTAATGTCAATTTAATCCTAAACTTTTTGACCTAGTGTCAATTCAGTTCTTCCAACTAATTTTTGCTGGATTTTGCTGATGTAGACATTGATAAGCTTATGTGGCACGACCGGCATTGACTAGACAACTTTTAATAATATTTATTTTTCTTTTTTTCCTTGTTTTTCCTTACTTTTCTTTTTCCTCTAGTCGGTTGTCAATTGGCTAAAGGCAAGGGTTGGCGAGGTCACCCTCAACCTCGTTGGACTCTAGAGAGGGTTGCCAGCCACTAGCGAAGCCAACAACGGTGAGAGCAAGCCTTGCCATGGCTAAGTGAGCCCCAACCTCGCTAGAGGCCACAAGGGCAATCTCACATTGGGCTAGCAAGGGTCGAGCCTTGCCCAGCCATTAGCAATGCTTGAGCCCTCGCAAGAGGCCGTCGAGTCGAAGATTGGCCTTTGGCGAGGGCTCAAGCCTCATCATGGATGGGCAAGGCTCAACCTCATCGGATCGGGCAAGGTTGAGACTAGCCCATGGCCAGTGAATCTAGCGAGACTTGACCCTTGCTAGATTCGACGAGGGCAAGTCTCACTAGCCAAGTGTGAGGTCACCCTAGTGACCCCTAGCAAGCTCGCTATAGGTTGGGTCAGCCTTGCTAGTGGCTGGTGAGGATTGCCAGAGGGCGACAAGGTCCCTCACCTCTAGCTGGTCACTAGGAGGAAGAAGGAAAGAAAGGAAAAAAAGGGAGATAAAAAAAGTAAAGGAAATAAATAATTAAAATATTATTAATATATTATAAAAATTTACTCACATCAAGGCCAATCGTGCCACATAGGCCGACCGGTGTCCATGTCTACAATATTTGACCAAAATTAGCCAGAAAAACTAAATTGCATTTAGATCAAAAAATTTAGGACTGATGGTATTATGTCAAAACGTTTAGGACTAAATTGGCATCATTAAGATTGTGTTTGGTCATCTAAACATATTTATTGAATAAGATAACGTTGGATAAGAAAAGGATAGAATATGATTTTAAATATCACATCTAATGTTTGTTGATCTAGATTAATATTTGATTTGCAAGATTAAAATTTATAAATAAATCATGAAAGTTCAAAAAAAATTTCATCCTTCCTCAATCTGCCATCCATGTCAGACACCTTCTCTTCCCAATGGATTCTGCCATGCTCTACCACTGACTTCACCGCTTCAAGTAATGCGCTTGAGGAGCTCTGTCGTGCCAGCTACTGCCTCCATCGGATCATCTTCTTTGTGAAGGAGGCCCCGAGCTTTGATCAGGATCACGAAAATCCCCGCCAGGATGGAGTTAAGCGACAATAGGAGGCAATGAAGAATGTGGCCATCGAACTTGAGGACGCAACAGCAAGGAAGGCGCAGCCAGCAGGAACAAAAGGCACGGATGCAGTGAAAATCGATTTAGATGGTCAAGGCTTTCCAGAACGAATTCTTCAACAACAGTGGAGAGACAATTGACTCTAGCAAGAATGGTGTTGCTAGGTGTTAGGAATAACGGATCCCCGAAAACCGGATTCGACACTAAATCGAACCCCTAAACTCAAGCAGAAGACAAGCCCGGGAATTCTAACACGTATCACCGATCCTAAAGCACACCACGGATTCGAGCGTACCTTTTAGCCACAGATTAAACACCGACGCCAATGGAGGAAGAGAAACCGAGTCTGTTTGATCCGGTGAAGCAAATTGGCCTTCGCGCTTCACTGTTTTCCTTTGGGAGAGTAAGCGAGAGAGAGAGAGCGTAGGGATGAACATACGTACGTTTCTTCAAATAAAACGGTACCTTTTTCTCTCTCTCTCCTCCCTTTTATACCTCTCCCCTTCCACGGGCCTTATTCCCGTGGGTCGGGCTTTCTGGGCCCAACTTGGGCGGATGGGCCTTAAGCCCAAATCAAATAAAGCCTTCATCTCCCACTCGCACATGGTGGGCCAAACAGGATTCTCTTTACCTCTCTTTAACTTTCATACCGGTGAATAATCCGTGCGACTAGCATACTTTGAGAGCTCGTTGCTATACATCTGTTAGGAATATATAGCAGCTCATAATGGGCGTCACACTCCGAGTAGATTTAGTATGCAGTACCCTAGATCGATCGATCACATTTATATCTCTCTTGATCTCTTTTAAAAACAATGATATATATATATTGTATCCACAATTATAGTTATCACAAAGACAATCATAATTGGTCGACCAGTGAATACAAAACTACAATGTGATTCTCCAAAATCGATCTTCCTCTTTCCTTCAAACTCTCAATTTCAGTTCAGCTTGCTTTTCTAGAAATGCCCCATTAGATCGAATCAACTCATGACCATTGGCAACACCCTAAGATAGCAAACACTAAATAGAAACCTTGAGAATAAGTAACAATCATGAGGGGACTAAAAATTAAGGAACTCTTTTCCTCAAGAGTCTCACACGTTACAAAAGTTGAGATCAAACTTTTTGCCACTCTTATTGGTCGTCTCATGCATACGTAGTATGAAATATGTATTATGGTATTAACTCCTTTCCCATGGAGCGTATGTCTACATTTTTCAATACCGTACAGATGATAGTTCAGACATACATAATGTCTAACTTGAGTTCACGTATCTACTCATTCACAAAATTCATCAGAACTCACATCGGCATCTTAGACGAGATAAAGTAAAATATGTGGGTTATTTTACTTTCGGACATCTTTAGTATTATGTCCTCATCTTAATACTCAGTTAAGGCGACATACGTATTTTAAGCTTGAGCTCTCGATTATCACCTAGATAATAAGCTTAAAAACAGTCTCATCTCTATTTATCACACAGTAAACAGAGGCGATTACCCGTGTGAGTGGGCTAATCTTATGTCTGTCCGACATACTTCTCAACTTAAAAAAATAATGCACTGAGCATTAAGATGCATAAAGATCACATATAGATTCATAGGCATTAATCAATGAAAAACAAAATTTCATAAATGTGAACAACTCAGGGAAATTACAATATCCAGTACATCAGACTCTACGCAATCCTAGAGATTTTACATGACCACAAAACATATCTCTAGGTATTGGCTTTATCATAGGATCTGCTACCATTCTATGCGTAGATATGTACTGTAAGTTCACATCCTTTCGTGCAACCATATCTTTTACAAAGTTATACTTGGTATCTATATGTTTGGTCTTGCCATGATACTTTGGATCTTTGGTGTACGCTATAGCTGCTTGGCTATCACAGTTAACCAATAATGGATTTGCAGCTTTCTCAATAACACCTAAATGATCCAAGAATCTCTTAAGCCAAACTCCTTCTTGTACCGCTCGCGATAATGCCACGAACTCAGCTTCCATCGTGGATAAGGCTATGCACGTTTGCTTCTTACTACTCCATGATATGGCACCATTGCTCAGTAAGAAAGCAAAACCTGAGGTAGATTTTCTTTCATCTAAATCTCCTCCCCAATCAGCATCCGAATAGCCTTCAAGTCGCAAATCATTTCCTTAGTAATTCAACTTGAAATCATTAGTTCCCTTCAGATATCTCAGTATTCTCTTCACGGCTTTCCAATGTGCTGGACCCGGGTTGGATTCGTATCTACTCACCGTTCCAACTGCAAAACAAATGTCGGGTCTTGTACACATCATAGCGTACATCAAGCTCCCAACAGCACTAGCATAAGGAACATGTTTCATTTGTTCCTTCTCTTGTGGAGTCCCTGGACACAGTCTATGGCTCAATCCTTCACCTTTTGCAATAGGAGTGTCTATGGGTTTACAGTCTTGCATACGAAATCGTTCAAGAACCTTATTTATATAAGTTTCTTGCGAAAGAGACAATGATCTCTTCGAACGATCTCTCGAAATCTTAACTCCAAGAATGTATGCAGCTTCACCCATATCCTTCATTTCAAAGTTAGAAGACAACCATCTCTTAACAGTATTAACAAACTCCATATTGCTTTCGGCAATTAGTATATCATCAACATATAATGATATGATCACAAATTGATCCTTGGATCTTTTGATATATACGCAATGATCCTCATCAATCATTGTAAAATCATATGCCATTATGGCATTATGAAAACATATATACCATTGTCTTGATGACTACTTAAGGCCATATATCGACCTCAAAAGTCGACATACCTTTTCTTCTTGGCCTTTCACTATGAAACCAGCAGGTTGTTCCATATATATTTCTTCCTCCAATTCTCCATTGAGGAAAGCGAGTCTTTACATCCATCCGATGTAACTCAAGATCCGAGACTAGCCACTATTGCCAGAATAATGCGAATCGAGGTAAATCTTATTACAGGAGAAAACGTATCTTCATAATCAATCCCTTCCTGTTGATTATACCCCTTCACCACAAGGCGAGCCTTATGCCTTTCTATCGAGCCATCAGCCTTTCGCTTTATTTTGAGAACCCACTTGTTCCCAATAGCTCTGCGTCCTTTTGGAAGATCAACCAGTTCCCAAACTTGGTTAGATTTCATTGACTTCATTTCCTCTTCCATTGCATGAATCCATTTTTCCTTACTAGGGCACTTCAGAGCCTCATTGATATTTCTTGGCTCATCCTCATCTTGTGGAGCAACCATAAAAGTTTCCCCTTCGGTGTCAAAACGTCGACGGGGAATACTTTGGCGACTTGTTCGCCGTATAGGAGATTGTACACTTTGCACATTATTCCCTATTATGCTCCCACTTGGATGAACTCCACTAATATCATTATCTTGATCCAAGGTCTCAAATAGAGAGTGATCTTCCCCTATTTCGCCCTTCTTAGGAAACTCATCATCTAAGAATGTGACATCTCGTGATTCATATTCAGTTATACTCCCACTTTCCTGCTCACCAATGAACACATACCCTTTCGAGTGTTCTGAGTATCTTATGAAAATACTCTTCTTTCCTCTGGGACCCAATTTCCCAAATTTGTGAGAGGACTCATGTGTATAGGCAGCACAACCCCATGGCTTAAGAAAACTCAAGTCCGGTTTTCTACCCGTCCATAACTCATATGGAGTGGAAGTAAGCGATTTGGAAGGCACCCGGTTAAGTATATAGGCATAGATTAACAATGCATCACTCCAAAAGGTGATTGGTAAGTTAGCATGCACCATCATAGACCTAACCATTTCCAGTAGGGTTCTGTTTCTTCTCTCCGCAACACCATTTTGTTGAGGAGTATATGGAATAGACAACTGTCTTTCTATTCCTTTTTTATCACATAATTTTCTGAACTCATCAGATAAATATTCTCGACCTCGATCGGATCTCAATGCTTTTATTTTCTTGTCTAATTAATTCTCTACCAGGTTCATAAACCTTTTAAAACAACTTATTGCTTCAGATTTATGAGAAATCAAATAGACATATCCGAATCGAGTATAATCATCAATAAATGTGATGAAATAAACAGCCCCATGCCTTCCTCTCACATTCATTGGACCACGAGACATCGAATGGATTAAATGCAGAGGAAATTCAGCTCTTTTACTTTTCCCAAATGGTTTCCTTGTCGTTTTCCCTTCTAGGCAATGCTTACATATGGACAAATCGACTTTTTCAATATTGCCCAACAAGCCCTCTTTGGCTAGTCTATTCATACGTTGTTGGCCAATGTGACCAAGTCTAGCATGCCACACATTCACATCATTATCATATTTATTAGGAGACGTGAGAAGGGAATAACAAACATTTGCATTAATATACTCAATATCCAATACAATAAAACCATTCAGAAAATAACCACAACCATAGTAATTTGTATCCAAAAACAAATTCACACCTCTACTATAGAAGTTCATATTAAAACCTAATTTAACCAACACTAATACAGACACTAAATTCCGACGAATCTCCGGAGCATACAACACATCATGAAGGAACAAAGTGCGTCCACCACGCATATTCAGTTGGCATGTGCCAATTCCTTTCACTTCAACTCTGGAGTTGTTTCCCACATAGATCCACTTAGTTCCAGTTGGTACTCGTCGAAATTCCACGAAGGATCCTCTATCCTTCGCTACATGGTCCGTCGCTCCTGAACCCACAGTCCACAAAGGATTAGACTTAGTTAAGAACACAGAACTCGACACATAAGCAAAGTTCTGAAAAGTACAAGGGGTGCATACCTTCTTTGGCTCACGACAGTCGCGAGCATAGTGACCCTTCTTGTCACAATTGTAGCATTTCACCCTTGCAAGCTTTTTCATGCGAGGATGCTTCCCTCTTCCATGTTGGTTAAATTTGGGTTTCTTCCCTGAAGAACCTGCTTCTTCTTCCTTGCCTTTCCCCTTATCAAACCAGTTAGGGCGCTTGCGTTTGGAGCTCGAAGCTCCATTTGAGCTAGAACTAGCATGATAGAGTTCAGCATCCGGCTTAGCCGCCAACAGGCGGTCCTCTTCCAGCTCAAGATGACGCATTGCATCCTCAAAGGTTTTGATATTTTCATTATGAGTCAGGTGCACCTTCATATGCTCCCAACTCTGAGGCAAGGAACGAATCACTGCTTGCACTTGCTGCTCATCTGTGAGGACATGGCCAGCATCTCTCAGCTCAGTTATCATGTTTGACATCTTTCTAAGATGTTGCTTCATGGTCTGACCATGAGGCTTCTTATAAGAGTCAAACCTGATAGTGAGCCGCCTCAGTCTAGTCACCGAAGTATGACCAAATCTAGCTGCCAATGCCTCCCACATTTCCTTGGCATTGTCAAAACGCCGAAACTCTCGCATGACGTCATTTTCCATGCTGCTCAGCAACGTGATGCGAGCTAGAGAGTTCATTCTTTTCCACACGAAAAAGCTTCTTTGTCTCTTTTGTCTTTGTGCAAAGTGGTTCCCTCTTCGGGTTCTACCATGGTCATGACAAGAGCCTCAAGTGCTTCTTGCTCTTCCAAAGACATACTTGGATTTTCATTTGCCAAATTTCATAGTTGTCCCCATTGAGCTTTTCACCTTTGTTCGGCTCGGCAACTATGCTTTTTGTGGTCAAGCCATTGATCCGAACACATCGACAAATATGCACGAATTATTAATGCCTATAATTTATGCATCCCTATTTGCATAGACCCATCATATTAATGAATAATTTCAAGTAAGGCTTGAGAATCAAAAGGTCACTACGTTTCCAATCATCCTCCAAAAATCCTAACTTAAAACTATCATTAATATGATTGTCATATGCAAAATCAATTCTATGAAGCTACAAAAACTTCTAAAGCTACCCACTGACTAATTACCCACAAAGAACCAAAGAATAACAGAAAGCAACATAGAATAGACATCCAATAAAACAATAATGCTTTCAATTAACACAATTAGGTAGTTATTATTACATTAAGTTGTCCACAAAGCACACTTAATATATATCAGCCAATACAACTAACACCAAGTCAGCACACGAACTGGGAAAGATCCTCTTGTGCTCAATTTCTTGATCTTTTCCCTTGTAACAATACAGTAATATTCATTTACAAAATCCATCATAATTTTCTTATAGGAAGCAGCTCCGTTGACATCCCATATGCGATTCAACACATCTTGCCATTCAGGTGGAAGAGTGTTTATGAAAAATCGCACCATCTCTGACTGTGACATAGGACGACCATTCCATATGACCTGTTGAATTTTCCCGTTAACTTCAAGGACGTGATCAATTAAGTCACCACTCTCCCATCGATGATCAGTCAGCTCAGCTATCAACTTAGACAGCCTTTCCTTTTGTTCATCGGTCAATGCGCGAATAGGTGTGCGCAACCTCAGGGGAGGCATTGTTCCGCAACAAATGCAGAACAAATAAGGGATTACATATAATCCACATAAACTTAATTGAAAAAGAAACACATTCTTTTTTTTTTTTTTTTTTTTTTTTTTGGGCCAACGGTCAACGGTCAACGGTCAAAGTCAACGGTCAACGATCGTCGGTTAACGGTCAACGGACGTCGGTCAACGGTCAACGGTCGTCGGTCGTCGAACCGGTCGGACCGGCCGGGCCGGTCGGACTGCTCGCACGGACCGACCGCACGTGTCGCGCGCGTGTGCGGGATGACGTCACGCAGACGTCATCCGGCATGTGCCGCGCGCGTGCCTAGAGTCCGCGGTCAGGTCGAGTCGGGTTGCCGGTCGGGTCGCCGCCCGGCCAACCGACGTCGGCGATGACGTCATCGGTGACGTCATCCGAGCGGTTACCGACCGTTGGATGACGTCACGGTGACGTCATCGCGTGACGTCAGCACGCGTCGGTTCGCCGACCGGCACGTGCCGGTTCGCCCGGCCGCCGGCGCGCACGTGCCGGTTCGCCCGGCCGCCGGCGCGCACGTGCCGGTTCGCCGCCGACCGCGCGCGTGCCTGCACGCGCCGGGCAAGCCAGCGCTTCCGGGCGCGTCGCGCCCACGCGCAGCGCCTTCTAGCCGCGCGTGTGGGCTCGTGCGGCGTCGCCCGGCGGCGCTCGACGTATCGCCAGACTCGTCTCGACGTCGCCTTTCTTCCTATGCCATCAGATTCGTATTTCGACTTACGAAAACTCGGAAAAATGGCCAAACAACGCTCGGGTGTCGGGATTTTGTCGGCCCGTTCCGTACGGCCGAATGGTTTTTGCGAAAAATCAATCAAAAACATCAAAAACAGGTCGGGAAAAACGTGAACTAGGGCTCTGATACCAATGTTAGGAATAACGGATCCCCGAAAACCGAATTCGACACTAAATCGAACCCCTAAACTCAAGCAGAAGACAAGCCCAGGAATTCTAACACGTATCACCGATCCTAAAGCACACCACAGATTCGAGCGTACCTTTTAGCCACAGATTAAACACCGACGCCAATGGAGGAAGAGAAACTGAGTCCTGTTTGATCCGGTGAAGCAAATTGGCCTTCGCGCTTCACTGTTTTCCTTTGGGAGAGTAAGCGAGAGAGAGAGCGTAGGGATGAACGTACGTACGTTTCTTCAAATAAAACGGTACCTTTTTCTCTCTCTCTCCTCCCTTTTATACCTCTCCCCTTCCACGGGCCTTATTCCCGTGGGTCGGGCTTTCTGGGCCCAACTTGGGCGGACGGGCCTTAAGCCCAAATCAAATAAAGCCTTCACTAGGGAATTCAACGGGAAAACCTGTAAGGAGTAAATAAAGTAGTAGGCTCCTTAGGAAGTGCTTGATTTACTGAGATTGTTGGAGTTGCTACAGATATCGTCAACAATTGCTGGCTGGTCACTGGGAGTTTGCGAGGACGCTTTGTTGGTGCATATGGAGAGAGGGGCCAACAAGCTCCGGCACCACTTTTCCAGGTGGCCGAAGGTGGGGCCAAGTCATCGCCGGTGGGATGAGCGGTGACCATTGAAGTTTGATGATCATGGTGCTTGACTAAAGAGAGGAAGGGCGATCCCCGAGCGCAAAAATGGGAAAAGAAGACGTGATTCTTTTTAATCAATTTTTGAAATTTCACATATGCTATCCAAGTCTCCCCCACCCTCTAGGTGGGTTTTTCTTTTTTTTTATATATCTAGACTACATTTGGGCTATATCCAGATTGTGTGTCACTCCAAATACCGGATATGATCAAAGTTATCCCATCTGGTGTTGTATCCAGCCCACCAAATACTACCTAAAAGGATTAGGACTAAATTGGCACCAATGAAATGAGTTTAGTTTTTTTTTTTTTTTTTTTACACTTCTCTCAAGAAAAATCTGCATTCATATAGAAATGCAATCAAGTGTACACATATTGTCCCTTTGATAGATTGTCAGATGTTTTCCTAGGAGATAAGAGGTTGTCCTTGAAGGAAAGCCAAAATCGAGTTTAGTGCTTGCTTTGGTTCTTTGGTTGGAATAGTGCGTCCAGCTATGACTGTAGATAATGTCACCCCTTTCTATCCAACTACTATCCTCTCACCTGCCAAATGATGCAAAGTGACTAAGAAAAATATGTATCCTCAATCGAGAGAGCAAATTGTCTCTCATATGTGTCTTACCTCGCCGTTGGAATGCCATGGACGCCACGGTGTTTCAACCGGAATGTCTAAGGCATTTATGGAAACTCTAGAAGATGTCATCGGAACTCGCCCATCAATGCCCCCACTGTGCTTATGGCTATGCAATTAGAAATTGATGCGTCATACTTGGTTAAGAAAGACTGGTAATATCTATCTTTAAGTTAATGAATTTGATGTGGCTGGAGGCATGCGAAAGGGAATAAAAGTACACATTGAAAATATGGACTTGGGAAACCATATGTGTCAATGCAATTTTATATTTCAATCTCAGTTTTTCTTCAGCTTTATAGTGATGGTATCGTCCACACTTTATGTTGTTATGATGTTATGAATTTAAAGTTCGCACTTTATTCTGGGACTTACGTGCAAGAGAACCATTGTCTAGGTTTGCATATAAAGCTACTTGGAATAGAAAAAGTGAATGGCATAAGTGAGCGGATGACTAGTTCTCTAATATTTTCCAAAAGATCAAATTTATTACTAGCTATTTCAATTGGCTTTTACCTGATTTTTTTACGTACATCTATGAAATGATGATAGGATAGAGAACTTATCATTAGTTTTCAATCTTGAACAATACGGTTCGCGAATAATTTATAACGCAAACATCTATAATTTCGGTGCAAATCAGGGCATACTCAACTTGATTTCAGATATTCTAACTGTTAAAATTCATCCGATCTAATGTAAATTTCTCCCCATAATATATTTTTTATGTTAGCATACATCCATTGAAAGATTGGAAGTGATCACTTACAAAACCTGATGAGCTAGATTTAGGTCCTAATTAGGGCTGTTAAAATGTGTGAGTCGAGTTAGGTTTGTGTTGGGTCGAAAATGGTTCAGTATTGACTTATTTAATCCGTTTTCACCCATTTATATGTAATACAAATTCAGTAACTCATATTTGACCCAACTTGTACCCCTCGTTAGTAAAACGAATAGACATTTAAAAACAAGTACTTTTATGCTATGCATGTAATGTGTAAATGAAAAAAAAAAATATTGATAGTTATATAAGGTTTTGAATGATTTTCAACTTATTTGTGATTTGTTTATTACAATGTTTTCAAGTTTCACAATGAATTATCCAATATCTCTTAAAACAATAAGTCAATAAATATTAACAAGTAAAATTATATACTAATTTTCACGATTTTTTAAAGCTTGAAAGATCATAAATCTTTTACTATTCTTTAATTTTGACAAAAAAAAAAAGCAGAAGATTATTAGTAAATGATAAAACTGGAAAATCAGTTGCCTCACCTGAAAACCCCCGACCTGAATTTGAAGACAAGTGAAGAGAGACGGTAGGTGGCTTCGGCTTTAGAACCATTAAAAACCCATATTGCATTAGATTTTACTAGTCAAATGCATATCAACCCATTTAGCAAAATTTAGTTAACACATATATGATCAGCCCCGTTATATGTAAGTTAACAAATGGATTTTCAACCCATTTTGTTACCTCCAGTCCTAATGGATTGCAGATTGGGGCATAAATTTTGTAGATATCTAAATTACTAGGCTCATGATCACCTCAATTTTGATATTACTCAGGCAATTAAAAAACTCTCAGAAACAAAATTTCAACTCTTTGTTACTACCGCTCGTCTTAATAAATTTGTCATGTTAGACTAATTTAGAATGATTAATATGAAATCATATCCAACATGAAGAAATAAACAGTCAACATTTATATACTTATATGCATGAGTGGAGCATGTGTACGCCTTGTAAGTTGTCACGCTTCGATCCTCTGAGCGCGTGCCCATCCCTCTGTGGTCGATTAAATAATGACGTCCCAAGATGTGTCGCCAACCCATTCATTTTAATGCGCATGCGGAACCGAATTACTAATCCCCTGACCACAACAAACATGGGATAGAAAATCAAGACAACAAATTTCAAATCAACGCATTATTAAAAACCACAATCTAGTTTACAAACGAAGGCCAAGCCTAGGGTCTAAGTACAGGAGGTCCATCTCCAAAAGAACTTTTGAGCCACCCATGCTCCTGACCCTTCCGCCTCAAGCTCCAGATTCTTCACCCTAAGGACTTGAAAATATTATCCCACAATAGAGTGAGACGACGTCTCAGCAAGTTCACCCCCTAAGTCCCGACTATGAATACCCCCAAATGCTATCTAAGCACAAGCACGAGTCAGAAAACTTACTTTTACCTCCATTCCTTCCTACTAGTTAGTATAATTTATAAATTCAATGAATCACTTCAACACATCAAAGCATCAAATTAGATTGAGTCATCAATCAATCAACCTAGTTGATTCCATGTTATCAAGATCATCTCTCGATCAATTTATTCAATACTATCTATAAAGTCTGATCACAACAAGGACTACTCACCCTAAGCTGAATATAGATAGAAATGCTCGCCAAGAGCTGATAACAATATATACTGCTCACCTTAAGTTAATATATCGAAGCCCTCAGGCTAATATAGTATACAACTAATACTCACCAAAGATGTGTGATACTTAATTGCTCATCGAAGTTGTGCGATATTTAATTGCTCACCGAAACTATGCGATACTTAAGGTATACTGCTCACTCTAAGCTGATATATCAAAGCCCTCAAGCTGATGTAGTATACTATTCTACCCAACCAATCATTTCACCACTTTTATCATACCCGATAAACATAATCGTGTGTTGGTACACGATCAGCCTCCACCAAAAATATAATATCTTTACTTTAAAAATTCACACTAATTATATAATCGATAAAAACATTTTTAGTGCTGTAAATCGACGCCTGATGATTTTCTAATTAAATACTAAAATTATTAAATTTTGGGATAAATATCCCAAAATTACAATTCACACTCAAATTGCACAAACCAGCACTCAATTAAATAAACCAATCATACCATTACAATCAGCATAAAATTTTGGTCACCGACTATCCCGGTCTAATTTTCAAAAATAATAATTAATTAAATAATTACGAAAATTAATTAATAAATACCAATAAATAGTAAAAAGGCACACTTAGGCCGGAAAAGCCTAATTAAAAGCCAACACGGATCCGAAAAATTTCCGAACCTATCTAGACAAATATTACGACCTATCTACTTGCTAATTGCACTACTCTAACCACCTAACATGCATAAACGATTAACTAAATTGCTAATCTACTCTAACTAACCACCTAAGCCATACTTAGTCTAAACTAATCAATCCTTAAGCATAATTAACTCCCTAAGTGGATATTAATGATATCAACCCTTAAGCATAATTAACTCCCTAAGTGGAGATTAATGAGTAAATTCACTAGATTAACACGAAAACCGGTTCATAGCGACAGCAACGCAACGGCAGCCTATAAACTCCGAAATGGCGGCACCAATGAGAGCCCGGACTAGGCCAAAATCGGCCCCACACAGCTCACGATTGAGCTGGGTTTTTGCTCCTGCATTGCTGGTCACACTGATTCGGTTCCAAAAAAGTGAAACGGTGGCTGATGGCGGGGCTATTCGACGGTGGACGCGGGGTGGGCTGACCTCGTGGGCTGCTATAGGGGTGATTTAGTGGAGATGAACGTTGGTCGAGCGGCATTGATTCCGTGAGAGGATGCGTGGACACTGCTGGCAACAAACAATGTGAAGAAAAGAGGCTAGCGGTTGACTGAGGGAGGAAGGTGGACTGGTGAGGTGGCAGTGCGAGTCTTCAATAGAACAGAAAACAAAAGAGAAAAACTTGGTGGAGATGGCAGAGGGATGAAGACGTTGGAAGAAGGAGAGGGGGCAAGGGAAATGGAGGAGTTCGGTTGCCTAGGTGCAACGCAAGCATAAAGGGGAAAGGATAAGAGGGCAACGAGTTGTCAGCCAAGAGGGGAAACGTGTGAGGAAATAAAAGGGAAAGGGAGAGAGAGAGAAATATGTCGGCAGAGGGGGGGAAGGATAAGAGAGAGTCCATGGTCAAAGAGAGAAAAGGGAAATGAAGACTAATGCAAGGGCTGTTGGATGGAGGGAAAGCGCATGCGTGCGTGCGAGAGAGAGAGAGAGAGAGAGAGAGAGAGAGAGAGAGAGTGTGTGACCGAGGGGGGGGGGGGAGATGTGCGAGCGAATGGGACCGAAAGAGGGGGAAGAAAAGTAAATCAAGATATCCTATACTTATCCAATCTTGGTCCCACAAAAATCTCCATATCAATATACTTGGTCCCCACTTACTTTCTCGTATGCGAATTCCCCCAAATAACCAACTTTGGACCACAAAATTGGTCATTTCCCTAAATTTCGAATTCTATTTCCTTTTTCCTGAAATCTGATTTCTTAACAAATCTCTCCAATTGATGTCCAATTTTGTTGAAGAAAAAGCCCATACAATTTCCTTTCACCAAGTAGCTCACATAGAAGGCCAAATCAAATTGGCCCATCCAAATTTCCGTTATTTTCCGAATCGTCATAATCGATTTTCCGTAAAAATCCCAAATTGCCGAAAATTTCTCGGAAGATGAGTCAATGTTCCTAAAATAATTTATGACATAATAAAACTTTTAATTTCTAAAATCGGGTTCAAATTCACGGTTAATTTCAATCTGGCGTGATTTTAGCGTGATCTAACCTACCGGGTAGCTTTTAGGGATTTTTAGCGAATTTGACCCGCGGTCAATTATTTTCAAGCCACAATGTACATCTTCAACACATTAGTAACTCTCAGTTGTCGTGAACATCTCAAGATTTCAAATATAATCTACTGCTGATCGACGATGTGGGACAGCTAAGATCCCTTTACCATGCACCGGGATCCACCTTAACCTGGCTCTGATACCAATCTGGGGGTCTCAACCTCAAAAGACATCTTGTGAGGTGAGGGGGACCGCAGCGGTTATAAAGCAGGCTAAAGGGCTTCTCCCAAGCTATGTGGGACAGCTAAGATCCTTTTAGCATGCACCCGGATCCACCTTAACCTGGCTCTGATGCCAATTGGATGTCCAAGCATAATAGGATGTGTCAATGCCTTGAGATAAAGACAAAAGTCCTTGATCATAGGGGTCTTAGGAAAGATGACCTCCCCATTTAGCATAGGGGTCTTGAGAGAACTGTGCAATGTCATTTTTGTTTGCCATTTCATGCTCCTGTAATGATGCAGCTTGTCTGGATTTCTCGAGTGCTTCTTTGGCTTCTGGTGCTAGGCTATAATGATCCCATGCAGTGGGTAGATTATAGTTCTATGCATCTTCAAGAATGGTTTTATTTTCTTGGCACAAGATTCTTTGGAGTTCTCGATATTGATGTTCACAGCAACCAACAGGTCCTGGATAAGATTTGTGAATCCCGGCTTTTGCATTGTGCGGTTGAGGTTTATAGGATGTGGTACCTATAATTTGAGGAACATTGGTAATACTGCCATTATTCGTGACAAAAGCCTATGGTCGTCAAAAAAATAAAATAGTATGTACCTCAGGGTTTGGTTGTGTGGTTTCGGTTCTTTCTGCAAGAGGTATTCCCAATGAGTTGGGAGGATAAAACTAGTTAAGGAAATCTAAGAGATTTCTATCACTCTCCTTTTCAATGTTTCCTCTGTCGAGTCCAAATATCCTGGTGAGGTTGGCAATGAATCTTCTGATTGGAATTTCAATAGTTATTAAGTACTTATTGGTTAAATACCATAATAACCATCGAAGTTGATCAGGGAAATCATCTTCCTTCCAGATTATAGGGTGTATGAATGGATAGTCCGAATTTCATCCAAAAGAAAATAAAATCGAACCTCCATTGAGTCTGAATAGGTCTGTATGACATTGCCACATGAGGTTATCCAGGTTTTCAATAAGGCTATCATTCTAGATTTATTCAATAATCTCATGGAGGTATCGCCAACTTGGCCAATCTCGTATCCTTTCAATCTTATACTTTTCATTGTGATGAAGAGTATAGAAAGCATGCCTCATGATATACATGTTGATTTCTGTTAGTGCTTTTAGTCTTGACAAGAAATCAGCAAGTACATTCTTCTTTCCAGTAATATGTTTGGTTTCAAATGAGTATTTGGAAAATCATTCAGCCCATCGAAAGAGTTGAGAGTTTGGAATCTGCTTCTATTTAAACTTGGTCATCTGAGGGAAAGAAGCCATGTCTAATTCTACCAGGAAGTGATGACCAATAAGATGAAATTCAAACTTTTTTATTCCATTTTTCACCGCCAAAATTTCTTTAAAAGTGGAACAATAGTGCATTTCAGCTTGAAAAAACTTTCCACTCTTATAAGCACACAGGTGACGCTTACCTTCGATTTCTTCGAACAAGATAGCTGCCCAGTACTCATCACTGGCGTCTGTCTAGAGAATTCTCTTCCCTGTTGATGGGATTTGTAATGGGGGAAGAGATTGCATAATTTCTTTAAGTTCAGCAACTACTTTAGTTTGAGATTTTCCCCAATGTGGGGGATTCTTCTTCAGCATTGATTGTAGTGAAATCAGCAGTTTTGCAAGATTTGAAACAAAGTCTCTGAGATAATTGATTATCTCAAGAAATTGCTGAACTTGCTTTGTCGTAAAATTTTCTTTAAGAATTTCAACAATTCCTTAGCAATGTGTGGCCCTGGATAGTATGTCCATTTGTTAAGGTGCATATCAAGAAATTCAATTGCCGTCTAGGCTATGTTCATTTCTTTGAGAAAGCATGATTCCATGCTTCCTCACAATTTCTACGAACTGTTCAAGAAGTTGATAGTGTGACTACTCATCAGGACTGTAGAGCATGATATCGTCATTGTATACTGTTGCACTTAACAAGATTGGTTGGAAATTTTGACACATGGCCTTTTGGAATAGGGATGGTGCCACCTTTAGACCAAAAGGAATAACTTTCTATTGGAAATGTCGGTTCGGAATACAAAACCTTGTTTTAGGTCTGTCTTCAGGATGGATGCCCAATTGCCAAAATCCAGCTTTGAGATCAAATTTGGAGTAGATATGGGCCTTGGTTAATTCAGTAAATAGGGAATTTCTGGAGGGTAAAGGAAATTTGTCATCTTGGAGAGAAAGGTTAAGAGGCTGATAATTAATTACTAGTCTCATCTTCCCTCTGTTTTGCTCGGCACACTTGTTGACATAAAAGGCTTCACAAGCCCATTGAGAATTGAAGATTTCAATAAGGCATTGCTGTAATAATTTCGAGCATTCCCTTTGAGCTAAAACCAGGTGTTCTGGCTTCATTCCCATGTGACTCGCCTTGGTTGAGTTGATATCTTCATTCTTTTTTTAATGGAAGGCGAACAAAGAACTCTGGATTTTCCCATAAATGATGGGAACACTTTTGAGTGAATTCAGAATGGGATTCCAAACAGGATTCCAACAACTTTTGCATGATCAAATCCAACAGAATCATTTGGATAGAAAAAAGTCTTTGAATATTGACGAATTCGGAGAATTGGTCCTTATACTTGAGACATTTTCCAAGAATAATACGAAGTTGGGAAATTGAAGACTGGATCTAAAGATTTTTGTGGTAATGGAACACTGAGGAAAAAACTGAACAGTTACTGTGGTAGTTTTTACATTCGTGGAAAAAGTATTTCATGAGGCTAAGTTAAAATATAGAACACATGAAGTCAAATATTCTTCAAGAAAAACTTTAATATCTAAGATTGAAGAACTTGCTCTAGTGTCTATGAGGGCAATGACATTGATAAGCTTGGCAAACTTTGAAGTGAAGATTTTTACAGGAAAATGGGGGCAATGGATTTGGTTTGAAAATATGTCAGTGTTTTATTCTGAAGAAGTGAGGGATATGTGAAAAATATCTTCAAAATCTAATTCTGAATCAGTTTCACTAGGAGTTTGGTAATAAGGGATGATACAAAGAGTTTGTTCAGATGGTTCTTCATCCGTAGATAATAAAGATTCAATATCATCATTTTCAAGAGAAATACCAGTTTCATTCTCTATATGATGTATTATAGATGATTCTGACATTTTCTTGCTTAAAGACAATTGTTGGCAAAGTGTCCTTTCTAATTACAGATGAAGCATTGATTTGATTTCTTGTAGCCTAAGTGTCGCGACCTAATTTTTCGGGTGCGCCACCTAAAACTAGGTTAATGGACTGCTAAGTTTTTAAACTTAGCTCGGGCTCTCCCAAGCCCATACCAATTCGCGACTTAAGTCTAAATTTTTAAATATGCAATAGGTTATTAATTAGGAGTCGCCACTAATCGGTTTATGGTAGGTCGATCAAACACCTAAGTAAAATAAAGGGAGATTTATTTTACTCCTACGAACCAGAGACTAAGGGTACGGGGACTTGGTTACACTAGAATTTTTCTAATGCCCTTTCGGTACCATTTCTTTTTAATTTTTCAAAATTGTTTTTTGCAAGCAGCTTATTTTAACCTAAATTACTATCATGCAAATGTGGTGACCACACGGGTGCTTATCCATTATTTAAAAATACTCAAATAAATAAATCGCATCACACAAAGCAAGCAATCATTTTTTTGGGTTTTCTTAAAAATTAGAATTCTTTTATGAAAATGCACTTTTAAACTAAATGACTTAATCTTATTAATATGCAAATTTTAATTAAATGGGCCTATTATGCAAACTAATTATTATGCACCTCATGACCTAATTTCACTAATTAACAAGCTCTGATTTAAATAATCCTATTATGCAAACTAGTTAAAATGCACCTAGTATTTTTGTATTTTTTTATTTGAAATTCAGAATTTATAAAGATCCTAATTAATCTATCTAAAAAGGGGATAATTTTCTAATTTATTAAATTTGACTTAAATCCTATCCTATCTTAGAAAACTATTTTTATTTTTTATTTTGAAAAGAGGATGAGAATATGAAAATGTGGCGATTTTATCTAAGACTCTAATAAGGCTATTTAAGTCTAATCCTAACTTATTTCTTTTAAAATATCTAAAAATGCAGTCCTAAAAATATTATCTAAAAATGCAATCCTAGAAATATAATCCTAAAAATTTGATTAATAAAACATACGTGTCTATTATATTAAACCTTAATGTCCTATATGCTCACGCAGATTTTTTGAATGTTTTGATTTTTGATTTTTTAGTTTCTTTTTAGTTTTTTTTAGTTGAATAATTGTTAAATAAGGGTTAAATCTAAACAATTAATATAATCACTAAATAAAGGATCAAAATAATTGAAAAAATAACCTAACGTCTCACAGGTTAAATTAACAATTATTCTAACCCTAATCATCACAACAACTTAGAATAATTAAAAATCTGGTCCGAAGTCTTACGGACCAAATTAAATAATTATTATAATTTAACAATTGAGATTCTACCAAAAAGCCCAAAAATTAAAAATAATTAGAAAAATGATCCGATGTCTCTCGGATCAAATTAATAATTATATTAATTTCAGACAAAATACCTACGGATAATGATTACAAAATTCATGAATAATAACACTCAATATTGTAATTTAGCTAACTAAGCTTAAAGATGCTATCAAATAAAATAAGAAGAAATAACATAATAAAAAAAAAAAAAAGAATAAACTAAACCACCTAAATGAGGGGACTTGCAGCAGCGTTGGTGAGCGTGGAATGAACGGGCGGTCTCGGGTGAGACGTGGGGGTGAGCGGAGACGCGGCGGGGGTACGGGCTCGCGGTGGCGCGGGGCCGGTGCAAACGCAAGTGAGGAGCGGACGGAGGCGCGGCGGAGCTCGAAGATCGATGGGCGGCGTAGCGGGCGGAGGGGGAGGTTGTTGCAGCGGCGCGACGTCGCGGGGTCGGGAGCGCGGTCGTCAGGGCGGAGGAGGGTCGCGGCGACGGGGCGAGGGCGAGGCGCGGCGATGGAGCTGCGGACGTCGTAGGCGCGGGCGAGGCGTGGCGTGGCGGAGGCGCGGCGCGAGTTCGCGGGTGAGAGGGATCTCCGGCGGGGACGGCGGTTGTTGCGGTGGCGCGGCGAGCGGGCTTCGGTGGCGTCGCGGATGGTGCTGGTGCAGTGTTTCACGGACGGAGGAGGTGCGGCGCGAGCGTGAGCGGGGGCTTCCACGCGAAGAAGACGAACAGTAGCTCCTGCTACTCCTTTTTTCTTTTTCTTTTCGGCCGCACGTCACTTCTCTGCGCCTTTTTTCTTTCTTTTGCTGACTTTTCCTTTTCTCTTCTTCTGCAGGTTGTCGAAAAAAAAAAAAAAAAAGAAATAACCTTGGACAAGAAAATGGGATTTCCTCTCTCTTTTTTGTTACTTTCGCGAATCCTCTCAGCTTTTTCGCACCTCTGAAATTTTTTCTCAATTCCTCCCGAATTTTTTTTGAAATTCCTCTCCCCATCACGAAAAATGTAGCTCTCTTTTATAGTGATTCCGGACGGCCACTTTGTATGGTATTTTCGAGCTTCCATCTTTCGTCGCATTAAATCAAGGCTACAAATCAAAGCGAGATTTCGCAATCAACACGATTTTGCTCCGATTTATTCCGTTTTATAAAAATTCTTGCCCTTTGTTCATTTGATTTTTAATTGTTTCTGCATTTATCGAAATCGAATGCTCATCGAATTTCAAATTTCCCCGCATACTTCAATCAAATCAATTTCCCCCAATTTCATTTTTTTTCTTTTTATTTGTCCAAAAATGCAATTCTTATTTTCCTTATTTTCCTAGATTTGCTAAAAATAGGTGTCAACACTAAGCATATTTCCTTTTGCGTAAGTATCACCATTTCTTCTTTCTTCGGAAGTGCTTAGAGCCATGCTTGGATCTCTTTATCCAAAGCTTCTTAAAATGCTTCTTTTTTACTAGAAGATTTTTCACAAGAACCATCACAATCTCGCTTAGAGCATTTGATCTTTAGCTTCTGACAATAACAGGATGTATCAAGTCCTTTGTTGTTTGTGATATAGGTCTAGACCATTTGGCGCTTTATACACAAATTTTTTAGGCACAAATGGATTTCTTGTTGTATTTCTCCCAATGGAATATCCCGAATCCTCCTATTTTTGCTGAGAAAAGCTCTCTCAACCATTTGGGATAATTCTTTGGGAATAGAAGTCGGGAAAACATGCTTCAGGTTTGGATCAGCTCTAATACCATAAAAGAGCTTAAGCATTTCTTGATAATGGTTATCAAGATATTTTTTCTAGAGAGAGCAGCATCTTCTTTCGAAAAATTCTTTCCTTTTAAGCTCTTGGAGATCATAAGGTTTTCCAACAAAGAAATGATATAAGAGGGTGGCATGACCAAAGCCAGGTGAGAGTAAAAAATGAAGTTGGTCTTGTTCTGTCACTGATTTCCACCAAAGTTTGAGGCTGCTTGTAAATCTTGTAACAAAACTAAACAGGACATTTTATTTATCATGATTGGTAAGAGCTTGAGCATTTAGCCAAGTATGAAATTCCTCAAGTCTTTCTGGCCATTTCTAATAGGGAATATCATCAACAGTAAAAAAATTGTTTTGATGTAGTAGACATATGTTGAGAGGGATTGTTTGACTGAACAACCTCTAGTTCAGAAGGGTCTGATTCCATATCATGGTCTGGAGGATCGGCCATAAATATTGATGAAGTTATTGGTGCAATAGGAAAGGAATCAATGGCGGGGTTTGAAAAGGATGAAGAGGATGAGAGGAATACCGAATCTAATTCAATATCAAAGATGTTTGGAAAAGCTGGTTCTGATGGAAATAGAATCTAATATGTTGGAATGTCAGTATCAAGTTGTTGGATGGCAAGATCAGGCTGTTCTTCCCGATTGCCCAAATCCTTTAAGAAGAATTCCAACGGTTGGATAACATCATTTGGTCCGGCTTTTCTTTTATAACAAGCGAAGATTCCGTAGGCATCTTCTCCTTTCCCTTTTCCTTTCTTATTCGATCTAATTCCTTGAGGCGATTTCGCATTTGTACCACGTCTGTTTCTTGTTTAATAGGAACATCTATGAGGGCAGCAAAGATAGATGCCGAAGGCGATGGAGGCAAATACTCTATTCGTGCTGGACTAAAAGGATCAAGCTTTCCTTCTTCAAGGAGTTGGATTTGTTTCTTGAGTCTCTCTATTTCTGCTTTGGGGCTTTCAAGATAATGATACCCCAGGTGTTGTTCGGATTCCAAGGCATGAAGCCTCTTTTGGAAGTTTGAAAGCATTTTCTTGGTGGTTTCATCATACCTTCGAAGATCTTGTTGCACATTAACAATATTGGAATGCTTTGAATGCATTATTATGTGCTAAAAGAGTCTCCGATTGTCAATTTAGGATGGCTTCAGTAACAGGAGTCCTTTTCTATCTTCCATGTTTATCCACATTAGTGGGGGGTAGGTATTTTAGGAGCATGTCGATATCTGCCTTATGAATCAATGAATTTTTCTAGAGCAGGAAATGAGAGTTTGGAATTTTCTTGAACAAGAGGGGGAAAGTCTGTTTCATGGAACATGGCGATGGAAGAACTCGGTGGTGTTTCTACTGAGGCCTCAAGTGGGTAAGAGTGTCTTTTTGCCCACTTTACAATTGGCTTATAAAACGGGGAAAGAGCTAGTTTTTTTCTAAGGAGGAGATGGAGGAGGTGATGGTGGTAGATTTGGTGAAACGGAAGGTGAAGCAATGAACTCTTGTGGTGGAGTTGGTGCATAGGAAACCATAAACTGGAATTTATCACACTCACCAAGAGTATCAACGGAGGAATCTCCATTCAAGTACCTTTGGTACATAGGGTCCTTTGGCTTTTTGTGCTTCTGTCAAGGTGGAGGTTTTGCATATGGGTCTACTTCGTCGGGAGAATTTGTACAATAAAAACATTGATAAAAAGGATCCTAGAAATAGTGATCATATTGGTCCTTGTAGTAATGGACAAGATGTCCATCACTTTTTAAGTATTTAACAAGCTTTTTTGGATTTGGCTCGGAAATTGACTCAGGAACACATGGTTCAATCATGAAAAGGGTTTGGAAAATATGAGGACTTTCTTCATTTTCTTTGCCAAATTTGACGGAAACAGTTCCATCTTTCTTTCTGATGAACTCAGAGTCTGATGACTAGAAAGGCTTGTTATTCTGATGCAACTTTTCATAGTTGGTGATCCAAGTCTCTGGAAGGAGTTTGGCCAACTTTTCTTTAGGAATCTGTCTGGGAACATGAATGTAGGATGCTTGATCATTATGCATGGAAATGAAGAGAGCATCTTCATTTCCATTGTGGATATTCAAATCACGAGAATGGTTCTGCACTCGATAAACCATCTGGTAGTGCAATGTTGCTGCTACAAAATCAGTAGTTTGAGGGGCTCTGATGAGCTGAACTTGGACTTTTAGAAAAGACAGTAGCTAAGGGTCTAAAATAGCGATATTGAAGTTTGGATTTAAAGTCACAAAGACTGTTCCAGCATTTAGAGTGGTTTGGACAGTACCAATACAAGCATGCTAATATTCTAAAAATCGAGTATCCAGTAACACTATTCTTGCCACAATTGGCAAGCCTTTGAGATCATGAAAAGTAAAAGCAAGACAAACAGCTCCATAATGGACATGAGAATATCTTTGCCGAATCCACTGTCTGGGAAACTCTAGAGGAATCTGGAGAGTAACAAAATATTCTTTCTCGGTGGCGGGAATGGGTTGTTGATCAAACTTGGAGGACTGGACGTATTCCTTTACTTCCTCCGGAGTTTGATGAATGAGTTGACTGATGGAGCGAATAGGAGAAAATGATTAAGTGGGTTTAGCAAAAGTGGAATAGGGGTTCATGAGGGGAAGCTGGGTTTCAAAGATCTTGGTTTCATCGCTAAGAGAGACTTCATAAAGATAGTCTATCTTAAAAGCATTAGAAACACGAAAATCTGAAAATGTTGAAGAAGATGGGGATGCAACAAGAGAAACGAGTGCTTCTAGTATTTCTGAATCTGTCATGATGTGATGAGATCTTCTTAGCACTGGATTCACCTACTGAGCGCATGGAATGGATATTATTACAAATAAAACCATGAATCACCCACACTTTGATCACATATCTTAGTCGAATCGACCTATGTCTGCTCTCCGCTCGATTTTTAACTGTGCCATAATGATCTCTGCAGATGAGCACGATCAAGTAGTCGATTCCTAGTCGAATTCTCAAGTTTATCGCATTTATATCCCTTAACGGCTTTACCTGATAGACAAGTTATCTCGTGAGTGACCAACTCAGAGAAAAGAATTGTAGGCGCGTCGATGAAAAACTCAACTTATTCAATCGAAATCAGAGCCTAAAAATCAAGATGTCACATAAGTGGCTAGTGTGTGCATGTGTGCACACGACGTGTGCATGTGCACGAAAATCTATTCGTTATAAGACATCTAAATGGGGAAAAACTAATAAATTCATAATTACCTTAAAAGTTAGAATTTAACTTGATGTGATTTGAAAATTGCATTTTTGCTAGCAAATTAAATTTACTAATATCAAATAGTGGGTCAGGCACAAATTATCTATTTGTGACTTTTGCAGTTTTGTGACTAAGAAGAATGTCTTAGGGATGCAGTCATTATCGAGAATGACTCGTGAGAATATCTCAGAGACTGGTCTTCTCAATTATGTAGTAATTTAAGTCTCAAAAGGCTATGTTTTTTTTTTTTTTCAAAAGAAAATTGTATTCATTACTCAAATGGACATATAAGAAGTGCGTAGTTTTTGTGATACAACAAATTGAAACAGAGCAAGAATAATGAAAAATAAAGTCAAATCCTGAAAATAAGGAGGATCAACTAAGAACCAACAAAGTTAAACATGCTCTTATTCCACAAAAATAAATCTATCAAGCAAAATAATTGGCGGCTAATCATGAGATCTTGTGTTTTTGTCAGTAATAAACACAAGTCAGAAATTCTTTCTCTAATTATTACGATCCTATCAATTGGTGGTGCGCATCTAAATTTGGCTTCCCTTGCACCGTCGCCGTGTGGAATGTCTCCCTCTCTCTTCTCCGTCTATGTTAACATTAGAGAGGTCAACTTTTTCTTCGTTGAAATAATTGCACCAGTAGCAATTGGGACCCAATTGGATTTCGGAAAATGCTCCTGCGGGGCTTTAAAAGCTAAAGACCTTTCTTTTCGTAAGTGGCGAGCACTGAATCTAGATTCTGTCCACTATATTGAGCATATCAAAAATAGCATTGTCTGTTATGTGCTCCGTCAAACCTTTCTTTTTTTCTTTTTCCTTCTTTAATGCTAATCATGGGCATAATGTCGCCCATTTTGAACAATGATGGACCGACCATTCCTTAGGCGATCTGGTGATTACCTAGACAATTCGTCATTTTAGAGGTCCTCCCAGATCTATCCACCAAAGATAATTAATCCATGTACAACTAGCAATCTCATTGAATTAATGTTAACATAATATTCCACACCCTCATCAAATATGAGATTACTTATGAAAAGCCTAACGTCCTAAATAAGTGTGAACTTTGCATTTATGAGACTTTGTGAAATCACTGCCAATTGTTCTAAAACTTTAAACTATTATTTTATTATTCCAATAGCATCTTCTAGGTTAAATAGCTTGAACTTTAATATTGAGATATCAAATCTCACTTTTTTGTACCAAAAGTACCCCTGCATGGCTGGGCAATTCCACAGGAGGAGCAGCCGACCCTCGCTTGTTCGTGTCATTATCATGAAAATTTTCTTTAAAATTTATTGTAACACAATATGAAACTAAGAAATGGTTAAGAAAAAGGGGAAAAAATAACTGATGTTGAGCAAACTGTTTAAACATGACTTGAGATAGAACACACTACTTTGTACTGTTGGCTGATTATATAAAACCAACCATGTAAACATGTCATTATCAAGATTAAACGGGTCTTTAGAGTTCGGTGCATGCTCTATTGCTCCCTCTAAATTTACCTGTAGATTAAACAGGCAATTTAATCCATGTCTGTCGCACACTACCTATTTCGTGGGGAGATGCCTGCACTGGGAAACACGGGCACGTGGGATTCCACAGCCACTGGAGAGCAACTTGCGATCAAGATTGTAACCTGTAAGGACCAACCTCTGAGCCTGTGGGATTCGTACCGGAAACGTCTCATCTATCTATCAAAGCCAAAACGAAAAAGAAAACTTAACTGGTGTGGGATTGCTTTGAGACAGACGTCCATGTCATGCTGACTCCCTTGAACGTGGGAGTTGCTGTTGCTTCAGCCACAATGAGAAATGTCTAGTTGTATGGGACAAGCAAATCTTTCTACAACAAGCTCTCATGCCGACTATGGCAAGCAGAGAATATACTCTCTTCCACCTACAGTCCCCTCCAACGTCCACCCAAGAGAGAATCTTTGGGAACATAATCATGGCACTTCGCTGGATATTCACGTGTCGTAGTTAGCTTGTAGTGCTAGGTGTCAATGGTGGACCGAGAATCTTGAGTTGGAGAGCAAGATGAAAAAATTTAATTTGGAAAGAAGAAGCAGGTAATTTCCAATAAAATTATTGTACCATTGGCAAAACTTGAATTGAAAGCCCGCCCTCCTTTTTATGCCAACCCTTAGTAAGTCTTTTAGCAAAAACTTTGGTATTCTAGCATTATACCATCCGCACGCACGATGGGACTGAAATTGAAGCTACGGTGTAGCTTTTGTGCCATTAGGCCAGCTTCCACGGGTCTATAAACACCTTGGTGAGGCTTCACTGGCTATCGTATTTGCATTACATTCAATCACGTTCTGGTCCTTCCCTTCTCGAACACACTTCTTCACATCGCATCTCTCGAAATTATGGTGGCAAAAGCTGGTAAATTCTTCTTCCCATGTCTTCTTCTCGTTGCTTTACTCCTTTGGAGTGAAGTCGATTCTGCCAAGGGAAGGATTTTATGGCCAAGGAAGTGGGAAAAGAATGGAGACTATGTGAAGTCAAGCGATGGAAATGGTGGTTCTACTCATGGCCATGGTCATGGCCACATTTTGCTACATAAAACTGATATCGATTTCACCTCTCCGGGTCACAGTCCTGGTGTAGGACATCTCGCAAGCAAAAGCGAGGATCGGTGGTCCACAGAACCAGGTCATAGCCCCGGTGCAGGCCATTCCACCAGCCCTGGAGGGCAAGATCCAAATCTATAGACTAATTAATGATGATATCGTATAGATTATCCTTGTAAGATGAAGATTCTCTACCACGCGAGGTGCTTACCTTAGTATATCAATCTTATTGATTGAAATACTGGAGGAAGCACTCTACCCATTGAGGATGCACGTCCTTCTACTTAAATTTGATTTGCATCCACGTATATGTATAGGCGTGTATGTCTATCCCGTTGTATCTGTGTCTGGCCATCGTAGTAGTGTAGATGCTTTTATGACCTCGCATATCCTACCAACGTGATTGGGTACAGTACATTAGCTGTATCGAAAGTTAACTATAATTGGCTTATATTTCTTACTTTTGTTCTTGATATGTCGTAGTTCTCTCTCCTTCGTTGTCAACATTAGATGCTAGATATTATTGTGATCGCGATACGTCGGCTGCGACGATAATATGTTTCGTTTTGCTCAAGCACCCTCTGCGTTCCCTTGACTAGGCAGATGGCGGCTGCAGCGGGAGCCACAGCCAAGACCAGGCCACAACATTGTCCAGCCTCTTTCCCTTCCACTCTCTTTACCTCTCTATTCTATTTCCAAACTTTCTCTTTCCTGTTTATTCTTTCTTACAAATAAAACAACTTTTTTAACGGTAATATAATCATACGAGCCAAATATCTCTTTTAATAATGGAGACTGATTGACAATTCGCATTTGCAAATTGGCATCTATGTTTCCTATTATTAGCTCAAAGATAAGTTGTCTAACAAGAGAACAAATACTTATCAAAATCTAGAAAACCTTAAAATTTTAAGTTTTACTATTAGGAATTGGAACGTAACATTCTAACATAGTTCCTAAAATAGTTTGAAAGAGATAAAATTGTCCAAAAAATCCTAAACTCATTGCACTTATACCAATGTAGTCTTAAATATTTCGATTTTGCCAATTGAGTTTTAATGTGAATACCAGTCGTTCTATGGGGCATATGGGTGACACTGATGTAGACCCTTTTTTTGATCTTTTAATATTTTTTATAAATTTTTTATATTTTTTATTGTCTCTTTTTATCTTTTCTTTCCTTTTTTTTTCATTTTTTTTCTCCATCGGTCGCTAGGCCTTGGCAGTGACTAGCAAACAACTATAGGAAATGATCCGCAAGGGTTGACCTTTCCAGCCTCAAGTGATCGTTACCCTCTCTCCAAGATTTGGCAAGGACCAACCTTAGTGAGAGATTGCCCATCGCTCTCGTTGTCAAGTCTGGCAAGGGTGTGCCTTGCTCAAAGCTCGCAAGGGGCGACCTCGCCGGCCTTAGGCAAGGCTTGCCCTTGCCAGATCTAAGGAGGTTACCCCCCATTGATCGTTGCCTTTGGCTGATTGCCAATCATCGCCAAGGCTCAGCAACCGATGAAGAAAAAAATGAAAAAAAAAAAAAGAGAAAGAAAAAAGACAATAAAACTAAAAAAAATTTAAAATTCTATAAAAGTGTTCATGTCAAAGCTAATCATGCCACATAAGATGCTCAACGTCCACACTAGCTATTATAAGCCAAAATTGGCTAGATGGGCTATATTAGTAAATTATCAAAAAGTTTAAAACTCAATTGACAAAATCGAAAGGTTTAAGATTGAATTAGTAAAAGTGCAATAGCTTTTAAAATTTTTTTCAATAATTTCTCTTAAAACAAACTAAATAATGATTGTAGAACAAATTTGGCTACTGCTTTTTCCTCGCACTCTCAAAAGATCTACTACGACGAGTTATTTTGACTGCTTCAATAGACAATCAAGTACTAAGACTTGCGTTTTGTATTTTTTTCGGTTTTCTCTGTCAAGAGCAAAAAAAGTACCGAGAAGGTTTTGTATGATATATTTTGAAATATGGAAAGAGAAGATACCCCCCCCGGGAAAAAAAAGCAACTATTTTTTTACCTTTTTATTTCTGATAAAGAAATTAGGTTTCTTGCTTTCGCGGAAGATGGATTTGACTAGGGTCTACATGGATCGAGGAGAAAATTGTCCAAAAAGTTTAAAACTTATGGCAATTTTGTAAATTGAGTCCATCCGACTAATTTTGGCCAGAATTCTCTAACATTAACACTAGTCATCTTACATAACATGATCGGCACTAATTATGAATGATTTTCAATAATATTTTATTTTTTTATTTTCATTCATTTTTTTCTTCTCTTCTTCCTCCTTTAGCTAGTCGCCTAATAAGAAAGTCAAAAAATATTAAAATATTTTTAAAAATTATCTACATCCAATGTTAGCTACGTCACATAGGATGGTAAACGTTTATGTTAGCGATTTTCAATAAGAATTAGATGAATTGACTCAATTACGAAAAGTTTAAAAAGTTCAGGGCTCAATTTGAAAAATTAAAATATTTAAGACTAAATTGGTAAAAGTGTAATAGGTAAAAAACTTTTTAGACAATTTTTCATAGATTATGAGGTCCATTTAAATTTCACGTGGATCACACAAAAATCACTGGGTGTGATTGCAACAATTGACCATGGTTCGAGGGTGAGAGTTTGTCAAGGCTTCATTTTTAGACGGGCATACAAGTAAAACAGTTGATTATTTAAAGCTATAATATAAGGAGAAATAATCTATTCTTTTTATTGGAACGGATAGAGCCAAATGATCGATGTTCCCACGAACGCTAACAAATTATCCATGGCGACATTGAAAGAAACATCCGCAGCTGGTCGGGCTCACACAGGCGTGACAAAGCTGGTTGTTCGAAGATACCCGAGCTAGGAGTGTGCAAAAGAACCAGGACCCGCCCAAACCGCGAAACTAGACCGGAACCACCTGGAACCGGTGGTTCTTAAGGGAACTGGTCCGGTTCCCAGTTCCGATGTATGGGAACCGGTGGGTACCAGTCCGGTTCCCGGTTCCATGAACAGATCTGCCCACCCATACTGAACCGGTTATATTATAATAATATATTAATTTCTAATATTAAAAAAATTTGAAATTAGCAAATCTAAAATTTAGGACTCCAATCACCATCTTGTCTCAATTCACTACTCTCCTACTCCATCTCGTCTCTCTCGGTTCAAAATTTCCCCCACCTCCCTCTTCCTCTTCGATTCACCTTTGGATGTACTCATCTCCCTTCGATTATTACTTCAAACTCAGCGAAACGATGAGCAGATTCTCTTTTTCCCTCCTTGAACTTGAACTCTCTCTTCACATTGTCACCATCCTCGTCGCCACCTCCGCATTCACTATCACTATCGCCCTCGTTGTTGTTGGGCTCATCCCGCTTTTGCCTCCCCTCTTCCTCCTCCCCCTCCTCAAGCTTCTCCCCATCGTCCTCATCTTTGGGGATGGGCAAACTCCAAGTTGAAGAACGGCTCATTGTCCCTGTTGTCCTCCTCATTGTTGGTCTCGGGGGAGGAGCAAGAGACAGCGGAGGCGGTGGCGAAGATGGTGGTGGTGGCCGGAACAAAAGTGGTGTGAGGGTCGCGATAACCACCGTCACGGCGCTAGTACTTGAGGAGACTAAAAGCCAGAATAAGCAAATGTCAAGAGGGCGAAAAAGGGGAAGGTGCGGAGGTTGGACTAGTTCTATGGATCCACCCGAGAACCGGACCGGACCGGCGGTCCGATTCCCAAGTAGATCCATGCAACTAATGGGCGGTTCCTGATTCCAATTTTTTGGAACCGGTTCTTAGTGGGCGGTTTCCGATTCTAGGTCGGGAACCACCCACCCGGACCATGCACACCCCTAACTTGAGCACATGAAGTTGCAATCAGACTCGTCGCAAGGAGACTTGGAGAAGGTCACGTGGCACAAGTTCCCGGCGGCCGGCCTTGCAGAAACCATCTGCTGAATACCAGAAGCATGTATCTGAGCGAAACCAAACAGGATCACCGCGATGACAATGGAGTTCTTCATGCTCAGGTGCCGTGAGTATTTTCCTAAAGGAACGCCTAACGTTATACAGGAATCTAAATTGCAAAGTCACCTGAATATAAAAAGACTCATCACAAGGAATGGAAAGAGCAAGCAATCGGGTCCAATTAATTGTAGTCCAAAAAAACCAAATCGAATTAATGACGTTGCTTTAACTGATCTCTCTTGAATACTCCTTTTCAGGAATTTAATCCACATGGATCATTGCCTAACCTGACTGAGATCGACTCAAGCCGCCCCTGCCTCGGCCAGAATGGGCACACGGCGGTTGCAGCAGGAGCCACCGCCGCCACCGCCGCCAGGCCACAACATTGTCCAATCTCTTTCCCTCCCACTCTCTCTATCACTCTTATTCTTATGTTTAACTTTCTCTTTCCTTTTTATTATTTCTTGCAAATGTAATATAATTAATCCATATGAGGAAAATATTATCTGGATTTTGTATTTTATTTTACGAAAGCGGCATTTACACCTCTTTCAATAAACCAACAGGGAAGGATTTACAATTCGCATTTTAAGTGTATGAAACGCATTGGAGAAAAAAAATTGAATTTCCTAAATTTTGCACGAATCTTATTGCTCAAGATTGAAAATTAATTATAAGTTATCCCTCCTATCGTCATTTCAATGATGTATGAGAACCTACCAAGTCAAAATTGGGAGACTCACGAAAAAGTCCCCCACCTATTGGACTTAAGTTCATTAAATCATAAATCTTTTAACTATAATAATTGAATCTTAAACTTTTTCAAGTTTATCAACTAAGTCCATAAGGCCAATTTAGCTAAAAATCATTAACGTGGATGCCAACCATCTTATTTGACACAGTCAGTGCTGACATGGACTTTTTAAATAATATCTTAATAAGTTTTTGAATTTCTTTGTAATTTTTTCTTTTTTTATTTACTTTCTTTACTCTCTTTTTTCCCCTAGACATAGGGTGGGGATGACCTTGCCGGCATTGGGCAATTGGGAAAAAAAGTGAAGAAAAGAAAAAAGGAAAATTTCCGAGTATTATTATAAAAAATAAAAATAAAAAAGTCAACGCCAACGTTGGCCATACCACATATGATAGTTAACGTCCACATCAACGATTTTCAGTTAAAATTAATTGAATGGACTTAATTAACAAATTTTGTAAAGGTTTAGGACTCAATTGATATAATTGAAAAGTTTAGAACTAAATCAATATAAACACAATAAGTTCATGACTTTTTTGTTAATTCTCCTCTTGAAAGGCTACTTGAACCTTTGGAAAATTCAGATACGAGTCAACATAATTGTCTAAACAAGGGTCACAGTCATGAACCCAAAAATAGAGAACATAAATGGCATAAGTGAGCGGATGACTAATTTTCTAATATTTTCCAATAGATCAACAGTATTAGTAGCTATTTCAATTGGATTTGAGATGGTATTTTCACATACGTCATTGAAACGATGATAGGAGCGATAACTTATCATTAGTTTTCAATCTTGACCAATACAATTCTTCGATGATATAAAATGCAAACATCTGTATTTTCTATGTAAACCAGATCGTATTCAACTTGATTTTAGATATTCTGATAGTTCAAATTCGTATGATTTAATCTAAAATTTCTATCCTGTCATATGTTTTCATCTTGTTTTGCATCCTATGAAAGCTTGGAAGTGATCACTTACAGAACCAAATGAGCTGGATTTAAGTCCTAATGGATTGCAGAGTGGGGCATAGATTTTGTTGATATCTGGATAACCAGGCTCTTTGATCATCCAGATTTTTATATTCATAAAGCGATTGAAAAATTTCGAGAAACGAAATCACACATCTGCATTGTTCTTGCGAGTCTAACTACATTTTTCATGTTATTAGTTTTAAAAAAAAATTAATATGAATCTATATCTGGACATGGAAAAATAAAAGTTAAGTTCATGTTTATGGACTTGGGGTGCGCAGGTGTACCATGTGTATGGCTTGCAAGTGGCTAGCGGGTGCATATCGTGGGAAAAGTGTGCACACGTCATGCACGTCACGTAAATTTATTCATTATCAGACATCTAAATGGGGAAGGACTAATAAATTCATAATTACCTTACAAGTTACAATTCAACTTGATGCGATTTAGAAATGGCATATTTATATCTAGTAAATTTAATTTATAATACCAACTAGTTGGTAAGGTACAAATTATTTGTTTGCTACTTTTGCAGTTTTGTGAGTTGGGAGAATGTATTCAGGGGCAGTCATTATCGAGAATGACTCGTGAGAATATCTCAGACATTGATCTTCTCAACTATGTACTATTTCATGTCTGAAATGATGTCACGGGAGACCAAGAGACATTCGTAGAGCATATATCATCCCTTTAAAGTCACATCAATCGCCCATGTTAACATTGACACAGTTCGTACATGTGCCTTCCATGAGGCTATCTAGTAGCATGTGATCACATATTGTGGCCTTGATAAAGCGTAAGATAGTTTCCTAGGAGATCGGAGGAAGTTGTCCCAAAAGGAAAGCCGCAATCAAGGTCAGTGCTCGCTCTGGCTCGTAGCTTGGAACTGTGTGTCCAGCACCTCTGACTGTAGTTAATGTCACCCCTTTATATCCAATTACATATCCTCCGACCTGCCAAATGATGAAAAGCAACAAAGATAAATATGCATTGAAAATTAGAGAGCGCAAATTTGTCTCTTGTTCGTGTCTTACCTCGCCATTGGAATGCCATGGACGCCAAGCTGTTTTAACTGGAAGCTTTAAGGCATTCAAAGAGTATCTAGACGATGTCACTGGAACTCGCCCATCAATGTCGCCGCTGTGGTTGTGGTTATGCAATTAGATATGATGCTTAATAATTGGTTAAGAAAGACTAGTAATATGTATCTAAAAATGAATTAATCTGATGTGGCTTCTTTGGAAACTTCACCGACTTTCATCTTGATGATCGTTAAACTATCGGTACAATGAAACCATTTGGGTTTTTAGTGGTAGATACCTGTATACCCATACATCGATTCCACTTGCTATGAGTTGCTGGATTGTTGGTAGAATGGTTGCCGGGCTGTCTGTCCAAGGAAAGTCACTGGAGATATGCAAAGATGGATAAGAATACACGTTGAAATTATGGAGATGGGAAACCATATATGTCAATGCGGTTTCTAAATGTCCAGTCTCAATTTTCTTCAGCTTTGTAGGGATGATATCATCCACACTTCATGTGGTTATGATGCTATGAATTGGAGATTCACAATTTACTCCTGGGCTTACGTGCAAGCGGACCATTGCGTCGGTTTTGCATGAAGAGCTGCTTGAACCTCCGGACGATTCAGATATGAGTCGACATAATTATCAGAACAAGGGTCAAAGTCATTGACCTGCAATAGAGAACATGAATCACATAAGTGAGCAGATGACTAGTTCTCTTATATTTTCCAAATGATCAAATGAATTACTAACTATTTCAATTGGCATTTTTCGAGGATTTCCACGTGCATCATTGAAATGATGACAGAAGAGATGACTTATCATTAGTTTTCAATTTCAGCAAAATATGATTCGCGCATGAATTAGGACGCAAACATATATGTTTCTTGCATTAACCAGGCCATATTCAACTTGTTTCAAAACATTATGATTATTCAAATTCATCTGTTCTAGTCTAAAATTGCTCCCCTCATGTTTTTATCTTGTGTTACGTTCAATGAAAGCTTGGAAGAGATCACTTACAGAACCGGATGAACTGGATTTAGGTCCCGTTGGATTGCAGAATGGGGCATATATGTTGTAGATATCTAGATCACCATGCTCTTGAGCACTTCTACTTGTATATTGGTCACAGGCGGTTGAAGACTTCCCGGTGACAAAATCACAATTCTTCATTATTCCCGCGTGTGTTTCATCTGAGTTCAAGGCATGCGTCCAGAAATACTCATACATTCCCTTGAGGCACATATTGTCATCTATCCATGCGTTTCCGATCTGCAACAACCATTAAATATACATAGCACATTTAGATAGCATACTATCTTTTGAATAGACAAAGGCCAAGTAATGATTTTATTCAACATACAGCGATGCCTTTAAGGTTGATGCGCATTTGATTCGGATTCTTATTCCTTGAGACAATAGTATAAGCAAGTTGAGGCACGTAGTGACCTGCATAGCTCTCCCCAGTAATGTAGAAATCACGGGTTTTGTACTGGGGGAACCTGTCTAGCCAATTCACAAGGAATGTATAGGAATCGTCTGCAGTGCTATTGTCTCCTGCTTTTGCGTAGTCAGAGGACGTGTTTGAATACGAAAACCCGACTCCCGCAGGGGACTCCAAGAAGATCACATTTGCCACTGCACATTTCATAAGGTATTGGGTTAGGGATTGCGATACTTGAGGGTATATCCCTCTCATTGCCCAAAGAGCAAGTGTGGAGAGATTGGTCATATATCTTATTACAGTAACCTCTATAGCTTTCGGAATGGAGTTGCAAATTACCATTGTTCCAGGCATAGTTGTTGCGGTAAAGAGTCTTCCCATCACTGTGGACTCTGAAAGGTCCTAGCTCTTCCATAGCTCCATAGCCGAGGGATGAGCATCCGGGACCTGCACAGGACGTGCCTATCATAATCTGATCCTTCATATGTCCTAATTTGTTTATCCACTTATAATGACTCTAAAGATGGCAGTGTCCATATCTCAGGAGCAGTTTATCAAGAAAATTCATTCTTTTATCAACATGACAGAGACGACCACTAAAGAAAAAATTGTGACTTAGGATTGTCTTTAGGTATTAGTTTATGCGGGAATAGCTACAACGAAAGCAACTCAGTGGGGCTTCTAGAAGGAAAGAGCACTCGGACTTTGCTGGTGACAAGTAAAAATGGACCAATATAGGCTCGTACTCCTGGTTGGCTGGTCAAGGCGATTGATCATTGAAAACTCGGGGAGAAAACACGCCGGGACCTTTTGGGAGTGGCATGAGTTTGAGTGGGAGACGTCTCTTCTGGGACCATGGGCAGGTCCATTGAGGTTGCCTAAGCACTACAGCGACTGATGCTTGCCCTTAACGAAGATGTGGCTGGTTCTTGCTTGCCAAATTGAGTGGGGATATCTGGGACATACATTATGCGCGCATGCAGTGCTTCCTCCATCGAAATTGCGTTCTCATTAAGGATATGAAAATCTTGTAGATATTATTTTATTGCATCACTTTCTATTAATGAAAACTGAACATATTTTTCTTTCGCAATAAGACAGACGAAAAATAAAAAAACTGGAGCTCTTGTCTTGTGCCGAGCAAACCTTTTGTTTGTTCCCTAAGCAAGCGCAGAGAGTAAAACGGTGGGAATCGATGATGGTAATGATCTTCAAGTCTTAAGGAGGATAAGTCAATCGACAATGGTTGTCATTGACAAGTGAAAATGCCCAATGACCACTTCACTACACAATACCAGAGACTTGGTTCAAAGGATCCATAAACATATTACTAATCCTCCTAGAATCAAGATTATTATGGACATATCTACAGTGTTCTAGTGGGGAGGAGTAACATGAACCTCAAATATGGTTCCATGTATGTATGATCAAGATCGAGTTCTGAGAGTTAGGAAGATGCACATGTTAATTACCTCCATTGAGCCACAGCACCAGAGGCTTGGTGGAAGAATTCTGTGGAGACTCCGCGAAATAATAGAACAGGGCCCTTCCGGCCTTCGGGTTGACTGTAACGTACCCTGCATACTGATCAAAATCCACTCCGTCCGGTTGTCCGGGTAAAGCGGTGATCTTGTCCGCTTCCATCAGTCCTTTTTGTGGTCCGACATAAACGCTTGAAGCCTTCTCCAAGTTCCATGGTTTGGAATCAGGAAGGTTGCGGGATTTTTGGGATTCCAGCAGCTTTTTGAGGTTGTCCAATTGGTCGGCTTTGCATGAGATTGGAAGAGCCAGTTGGCAGAGAGCAAAGAGCATGAGCAGCTTTGTGAAGGCTAAGAGCGCCATGTTCTTGGAAGCTGATCAGCAAGAATGGAAAAAGAAGCAGCTGTAATGCATTGCCGATGAAGTTTGAGAGGACACTGCATTAGGCAGGAAGCAGCTCGCAGCAAAAGCATTTATATATGTCAGAGGCATGGAATTAACAAACAGGAATTATTGGGCACGGATAATATGTTAACTAAATGGTCTCAGGCATTAATCAAATCAAGACTTTGGCTTGGTCTTAGTTGGTTTCTAGTATCCTTGATTTTTTTTCCAAAGAATCATTCGATTAGGCCGGCTATCATCATTAATCAAAGATACAATCTCGGGCCATAAGGGGCACGAAGGAACAAAATGTATAGAATTGAACATAAAAATGTTTTCCCGTTGAAGCCCCAAAAGTGGTGTCCAACTGCTAATAGGACGTTTTATGGGTCAGTGCATTAGTATAAGAAATTGGATTAAGGATTGCTTGCGTTTGGCAACGGACACGCCGTGTCTTGCTTTGACTGCTCGTCTGGATAGACCAACGGGAAGAGAGAATTTTGCTAACTAGTATTCCAGAATTGAGAATTGTCAATGGGCCGAGTTTGTATAAGACCAAACCCGGCATGGAACAAGTCCAATTAAGTCATGTTTCAAACCGAGCCGAAAAACGATCCCCGATGAACCGACCCGAAATGATAGGCTCGGTTCGGTTTGAATATTCGGGTCCAACGGAGTTATTTCATTGACTAATTCAATGCCCCAATAAAAAAAAAAGAAGTTGCTCCGCGACCGTTTGCCAAAAACCCGCTGGCTATTCTTTATGGATTTTCGCCATTATTCTTTCATGGGAAAATTCTATTACTTCGTGTCCAAAAAATTAGATTTTTTTTATTTGTGTTGACTTTTGTAACTTGTTGGCAACTTATCAATTTCATGAAATTATCAATTTTTTATAGCTTGAAAAATTTTTCAAATTATATTAATTATCAATTTTTAGTTGCATAGCCTACTCATACTTCAAATTACTAATTCTTATATGAAATTACCAAATTAAATTAAAGTGAATTACCAACTTTTGTCAAATAAAATTAGGTCTAATTCCCTAAAAAAAATCCCAAACTTTGGATCTAGCCTCAAATCTACTTCTAACTTTTTTTTCTCAAAATAAATCCATCACTTTCATTTGAATCCGAAATATATTCTCGTCGTCAAAGTCATCATCAGTTATCTAAGGTGGCATCCGCGTGTTAGTCACATTAGACAACATAACAGCAAAATTTAGAGAAAAAAAAAAAAAAGCAGAAAAAAAAAAATGTTTTTTTTTTTTTTTTTTTTGAGAGGAGTGGGGGCAGCGCCGGGTGGATGGCCTCTCAAGCTAGAAGCTCCTAGTCGTAGCGAGCACGAAAATTGATTGACCATGGCCATGGCCGCCGCAAGGACGTGATGACCAAGTAGAGCACACGAGTAAGGAGAGATGGGGACCAACGAGGGGGGAGAGAGAGAGGGGAAACGCCATATGGCGCCACTTACCTAAAAGCTCACAAGCTTTATTGATGGCTTAAGCGAGCCGCTTGAGAATGGGAAGACGCTAGCTTAGAATTACGGGTAGATCTCAAAGGTGAGACCTTAGCATCAAGCCAAAATTTGTAAGAGTGAAACCACCGAAAGCAAGAACAGTCGCGGGCAATTCTCTTGAGGGTTAAGATAGGTAGCAGATAAGCAAGCGAGAGTGATGCCATCATTTTGCCTTATTGCAAGTTAATCCCTAAACCCAATTCACATTCTTGAAAGATACCAGCTAACATGGACTGAATTTGAACTCCAAATGTTGGGATACACTCCCGAACATTTTCCAAACCAAATTCCAAAACACATCAACTCAAATCACTACAGACACAAACGTCATTCTCTGGATAATAAACGAAAAACTGAGCTCTGTTTGCTCGTGTTCCACGCTCAAACATCATGCTGAGCGACTATGGCCGTTGCACCCGAAGTTTGAGCGCCCATGGCCTTCCCGAGCTTTGTGGCTCAAAACTCCAGCGGCCATGGCCGTTGTGAGCTTCATAGCTTGAAACTCCAACGCCATTACCACTCGCAACCTGGAAGCTTGAGCAGCCATGGGCTGCCTCTCTCTCTTATTTTTCCCCCCATTTCTTGCCTTTTTTTTTTTTTTCCCTTTCTCTTTATCTCTCTCAATTTTTCTTTTTCTTTTCATTTATATTATCTAGTATGGCATGCCATGTTGGATAACTAATATTGACTTTGACAATGAGGATATAATTGGGACTCAAATGAAAGTTGTGAACTTTTTTTTAGAAAAAAGAAAGTTTGAGGTAAATTCGAGACTGCACCTAAAGTTTAAGATTTCTTAGGGAATTAAGCTAATAAAATTATCAACTAGTGGCATGCAGGCAACTAATTCTATAAAACATATTCTTACCATATCTTTTTCTCTTAAAATTAAAATGGAACTCTATCCAAACAAAAAATCATCATCTTAATTTAGGAAATAATTTAAATTAAATGCTATTCTAAATTAGAAAGCTTTGCTAAAATACTACATGATCCTCGATTTGCAATTTTAACTAATTCTTTTTGGTTTTTTATTCTTTTAATAAAAAGTTAAACTATATCAAATGCAGCTTTAATCTATTATGCAATGCACTTTTCATATCTTTTCAAAATAGGAAATTTACTAAAAATCAATTGAATCAAATTAATAAACCATATAAGCCATATATGCACCACGACTGAAAGCGGAAAATCAAAATAATAAAAAATCTGATCCAACCTATCGCAGCTTAATATCATTGATTGTAGTAACTCTCAGTACAATAACTTTTCTAATCAGATAATTTCTAACGATCACGAATCAAATCACATCAGATTTCAATAATTGTAAACTAGGTAGCAAAATAATCAAAATGAATTTTCAGTTTAGGAAATTACCTAGTTAGGAAAATTTGTTTCTGAAAACTGGACCGGTGGCAATATGCACCGATATCGATCACAGTGGCTGGCTGCCGCCGTTGTCAATGCTCGGAGGGCACCAGAGACTTTTGTAAACCGCCGGAAAACCGGAACAGCGACGTAGGTGAATAGGGAGCTGTGGCGATGAGATTGGACTTATAGCGAACTCGGCCGTGAGGACTGCTGGGGGTGACGAAACTTCTCTGCGAAACCTGGAATCCAAGGTATCTCGCCGAAACTTGACTGGGGAAAAAGAAAATGCGTCGTAGCCGATGCCTCCAGAAAATCTGCAAGAACAGAACACAACTCCGCTGGAGCTCGTATGGATGGCTGCTAGAAGTCGCTGGGAACTAATGTGGATGCGAGGAACGAACCAGCAAGATGACCACAAGACTGGACGGTCAACGGGAACTCATTGAAACTCGCTTGCCGGTTTGTGGATTGCTTGAAATTCACTGGTTTGGGACGACAGAGCTGCTGGATGCTGATACGAGTGTTGGCTTAAACAGCGAGTGATTGGCGGTGTAATGCTACGGGACCTCCGCTGGACACCATGCTGAGACAGCTGAATACGACCAGAAGCTCTTGCAAATTGCCGAGGCTAGACAGCGAGTGATGGTGGCGCGGTCGCCACGAACGCGCGGATGAAGGAACACCTTAGTGCGCTACCTGCTAAGCGTCGTGTGTCTTGGTTCTTCGTGGAAGACAAACCGGCCGCCTCTGAAAGTTTTTCTTCGTGTTCGTTTGGAGTCTTCCGTAAACGCGTCCCGACCTCGTTCTCAGTCACGTCTCTCTCTTGGCTTTTATTTTTCCATGGAAAAAATGTAAAGTTGACCGTGCTTCTCGTGAATGGAAAACTAGAAGTTTTGCGGATTTTGGATCGCCCGTTTCACGAGAAATGGACTAGTCAGAGAAAACCCTTTTTATCAATAAAAAAAATATCTTTAAAAGTTGAGTAATTGATTTCCTCTTTTTTAAAAGAGGAAATTATTTTCCATCCTCTTTTTTTCGCTGTCTCCTCCGTACACTCTTCTTACATATTTTTTATTATATTTTTTCAAAAGAGAAAATTATTGTTTCTTTTCTTTTTTTTTTCTTTTTTCTTGTTTTTTCTTTTAAAAAGTTGATTTTTTCTTCGCTTTTGGTTTCTTCCTCGGCCGATAGTTGGCCATGGTGACAACTAGTAAGCTCGAGTCTCGCTAGATCAAGTAAGTTCTCAATCTTTGAAGGAAGGCTTGAGCTCGCTCAAGGCTAGCAAGCTCGAGCCTTGCTAGATGAGGTGAGCTCGTGTCCGCTAGCGAGGTGGATCCTATATAGACTCTACACTAATCCCTTTCGAGTACTCATGTTATTATAATTCCTCTTTTGCCTCGCGGGAAGTAGGCGCAATAGCACAAGCGAAAAATCTTACGACAACCCACTTTCTTGTTTTGTCCCCTTGCGAATTTTTCAGTACCCTTTTTCTCATTTCTATAGTATATCCCTTTGATTCCTTTTACCTTGCCCGCACGTTTACGCCCACCGATAAATCCTTTCGAGACCAATTCAATACGTTGACGTGGATAAGCGTTAAGAGAATATATGCCCAAGTCTCTCCACGTTGCATTTCCTCTCACTTAAATGCTGTCGTGAATTATGACCATGAATGCACGCCTCTTATTTTTTACCCTAATATATGCTTCCCTCTTGGTCTTCATTTTTGTTGGATCTTTTAGCCATATTCTTCTAATTGTGGTTACTTCGCTCGTTTTTGGTTTGTGACAAACTTGGCTTTATGTTTATATGTCTCGACCCCACATGGTTTACTGCTTGTCCGCAATCTGTTTATACACTTACATATTACTCTTGCTATGTTGGTCATTCGTGTTAGTTCATGTCCTTATTAGTGTTACGTAGCCTTTCCAACCGTAAATCGTAACTGCGTCAAAATTTTAACATGAAACTTACATGTGAATGGTATGATTGACTCATACATCACATGCCCGATGAAATGCTGGAACCAAAATCACTTAAGTTTGCCACTAATTTCAGGTGTACTTGAGTGTGATTCTATATGTCTCGTGAGATTTCATAAATATGCTTAGTCCCTAAAAAGTATGTACATTTGAATATTAGAATATTACGCTAACTTTAATATGTGGATAATATACATATCTAGGTGGGCTAGATTCCAAAGAAGTTAATACAAGACTTTCATAAATTTACTGTGTATACACTTATATGTACCCATATAGTATCTGAATAGTGACTTGAGCTCGTTTAACCCCACTTAACAAGATTGAAATTCTTGTTTGCTTAATAAATAAGGTGGGTGGATGTGATTGGCAATTCATAAAGCAGATTTTTGCTTATGGAACATAGAATGATTATATTCTTAGTACCTTTTACCACTTATTGTGCAATTTGTTACATAACCTAGCGTACTGCAAATATGTGTCAATCTGAGTGCCAAATGTAAGCAAGTAGTTGGCAGGTCCCACCATGTTGTGATTGTCCAATTTCTTGTTCCTTGAACATCATATCAAGATTTCCAGTAGTTCTATTAGCATAACTTGGTTAACTTGTTGCAGGTTTTTGCTATGCTTGAAATAGCTCTAGGTCTCTTTCCAAACGTAGGTGCCTCATATTTCCTATAAGACTCCCTATACATCTTGGTAATGACCAATAATAGAAATGGCATTTTATTTTCTCATCGAGTTTTATGAGTCAATGTTGATTGAAGATACAAAGTTTCTAACTTTGAAAATACCAAGCATCTTGTTTACCTAATTTGATTTTCTCATCTTGTGTCAAACTTGATCATCCCATCTTTACTAGTTATTTGTGAGAGGTTTTATAAACTAATTGGTTTGTTTGTTGTTCCCTTGCAGATGTCTAACGAATTTACAATTGCACTTAACCTAGGTGGAGTTATGGAGTCTGGAGACATCACAAAGTACACAAGCTATCGTGTAAAATATCTCCATCATTGTAAGTCAATGGTAGTGAACTGTAATGCACTTGTTAAGGCTGTTCTTGGTCTAGGATACTTGGTTGAAAAGTTATGGTACCTGACTCCAGGAGGGGATTCTTTGAGAAGTGGTCTTGTGCAGATTTTTGGTGATGATCAAGTGTTAGAATTGGTGGCTTTAGGATCGAGTTTTGGTGTTATTGAAGTATATATTGAAGGAGCTACTCTTGGTGATGATAATGGTTCTTCTACTAATGGTCATAATAGTGAGAGTGATAGCTATAGGGATAGTGAACCAGCAAGATCCTGGTACATTATCTTTAAGTGATAATTACTACATTCTCAGTGGTGGTAACGAGGATTTCTTTCTTGCAAGGTGAATAAGAAGAAAGGCTAATGATGCTGCTACTATTACTAAAATAGTTGTCGTTAACATTCTTGAAAATGAGGATGAGGTTGAAAATGATGAAGACACTGATCTAGAAGAAGGAGATGAGAATTTGAGCCCTCCCAGTAGTCTGTGACCAAAGAAGATCGAAAACCATTAGATATGACCCCAAATTTGATCATAAAGACATACAATTTTAAGTAGGAATGGGATTTGCCTCACGTGCTCAATTCAAGAAAGCTATGCAACTTTATGCAATCATAAATGGATTTACATTGAATGGAAGGAGAGTGAAGCAAGAAAAATGGATGGTAGGTGTGAGAGTAGCTGTGAATGAAGCGTTTATGCTAGTTGGATGCAAAGTGAGAAGACCTTCATCATAAAGACTGTTGGAAAAGAACATACTTGCCATAGGAGCATGAGAAATAAGAATGCATCGTATATATGGCTTGTGGAGCAGTTCTTGCCTAAAATTATAGCTAACTTGAAGTATATAACATTACTAATGTAGGTGGATGCAATGGAGATGTGTGCATTAACACTAAATAGGAGGATTTGTTATAGAGCGATTACTAGAGCTGTTGAGATCATTAGAGGTCCATTTGGTGAGCAATACAAGTTGTTGTATTCTTATAAGGCTGAGTTGATTTGATGTAGTATGAATAGCACATTTGACTTGAAAGTTAGACGATATAATATGTTCAAAAGATTCTATGTGTGCTTCAAAGAATTGAAAGAGGGTTTTCTAACGGGCTATAGACAAGTAATTGGATTGGATGGATGTTTTACAAAGACTTTAAGGGATGTTGCTTTGTGCTATTGATAGAAATGGAAACAACCAAATGTTTCCAATTGCATGGGCTATTGTTGAAGCTAAGATCGAAAAATCTTGGACTTGGTTCCTTGAGCTACTAGTGAAAGACTTGAATGTGGTACAAGGTCTTGGCTGGACCTTCATGAGCAATCAACAAAAGGTAAGATTGCGCACAAACTTTGCTAATAAAAGTATTTGTTGTTTGTAGACTAACTTATTTGCATGTCAAATAACGTGTTGCAGGGACTACTCAATGCAGTTTCTAAACTCTCTCCATGAGTAGAGCATAGAAATTGTGCTCGACACATTTATGCCAACTGGAAAAAACTATACAAGGGATAAACATTTAGGAATTGCTTTTGGAGAGCTGCATATTCGACATACGAAGCTGATTTCAATATGGCAATAAAAGAAATGAAGGAAGAGTATGTTCATGCATATAAAGACTTCATGAGACAAGGTCTAGAACTCTTTTGCAAGGCATTCATCAAGTGTGGACAAAATTGCAATGCTATCGAGAACAATTTAAGCAATACATTCAACGCATATATATGTAAAGAAAGGGAATTTCCTATTGTTGATATGTTTAAGGGCGTAAGAAAATTACTTATGATAAGAATGTATGAAAAAAGCCAATTGATGGTTGGTTCAAGAGATGAGATTTGTCCAATAATCAGATTGAAGATTGAGAAGGAAAAGATGAAGTCTAGGTTTTGCATTCCAAGGCCATCTACGGCTTCCAGATTTGAGGTTAAAGTAAATGATGATATTTTTATGGTTGATCTGAATGAGAAGACATGTACTTGCAAACAGTGGGATATACCGAGGATACCATGCAACCATGCTATCTCATGCATCAACTTCATGAAGTGTAACTTAAATGATTATGTAGCTGATTGTTTCAAGAAAGCTACGTACGAGTGTTGCTATAATTTGCATTACCTATCTTGAATGGAAAGAAAATGTGGCCAACAACTAGTGAAGAGCCTTTATTGCCTCCGCCATTCAAAAAGCTTTTAGGGAGGCCCAAGAAAGACAAGAAGAAACCCAATGGTGAGAAGAAAAATGATGAGAAAAGCAAAAGAATGAGGAAGCCAAGGGTCACCAACACTAATCCTACTAAAATGTCAAAATTCGGTATTACCATAAAATGCTCCAATTGTCATGATATTGGACACAACATGACAACATGCCCCTAACCTCTGGCACTTATCTAGATTAAACTACATATAAGGAAATTCAAACACAAATGTGACACATTTTCCCTTAGAATACCTTATATATGTTTATTATGCAGGGCAAAAGAGGTAGGTCAAGGAAGCATCCAAAGCTACTAACATTAGAGGAGAGGCATCAAACAAACAAAGTGAAAGTACCTCAGTTGGCTCTATCACGAGAAAATCAAATAGTGCCAATTCTGAGAAGAGAATGGCGAGTAGTCTACTAGTAGAATTCATACAATTTTTGATAATACCAAAGCGAAATGTTAATATGGTTTGTCTTCTTATAGGTTCTACAAAGATATGGATTTTATGTATCTGAAACCACTGGAAACTCATATTTGAGGGTGAACATTTTATTTTGTTAAGCATTTTTTAATCCACTATGATGAACATAATAAGATTATGTTTTTTCCTAAATTTTCAGATGCCTAGTAGTAACATAGTACAAGAAATTCATTAAGGTGGTGCAAATCATACAATGGATCTTTCAAGCCAAGTTTATGGACCCCTTAAACTGAACAATCTCAAAGTGAAGCAAGGCAATGAACCTGTAGGGAGTGTTGAATTTTGAATGTAAAGCTTGTCCTATAAAGCTTGATTCGTAAACCTTGTTCAAGTCTAGCATATATTGACTTTTTTTTTTGGATAGTATTTAATATAGAACATGCTTTTGGACCTCTATTGTCTGGTGTGGATTTGCCTTTTTTGGCTAGTTGGTGTCTAGGGTAAAGGCTGCTTTGTAAAGCTTGTTCAAGTCTAGTGTGAAGGCTATTTTGTAAGGCTATTTCAAAGACATATTGATCCATGGTTTTAGTTTCGTTCTCTCCATCTTGTGTAGATGATGTTATTTGAATTTGTCTGGTGTGGATTTGCCTTTTTTGGCTAGTTGGTGTCTAGGGTAAAGGCTGCTTTGTAAAGCTTGTTCAAGTCTAGTGTGAAGGCTATTTTGTAAGGCTATTTCAAAGACATATTGATCCATGGTTTTAGTTTTGTTCTCTCCATCTTGTGTAGATGATGTTATTTGAATTTTGATGATGAATTCGGTCGATTGCATATGGCTTGTATACTAGAAGGGACTCTCTCTCTTTCTATGCCTATTATGATGAAAAGTATATTGCTTCTAGCTCATTATGAATAGCACTTCTTTTGTATATTTGCACATGCAATATGTCCATCTTTTAGTTAATCGGTAGTCTTTGAATAGGTTTCTAATAATGATTCCAATAAAAAGAAAAAAAAAATCAAGAATTAATGACATGGAGGCAATGTTAGAGTAATATGGAAAATAAAATTGATTGCACATCACAACTCGATCAAATTTGGGAAAATTGGAGGGTAAGTGTGTGACACATATACCACTTTATGATTTTTTATGATCAAAAAAATTAGTTTATAGTAAATTTGTCATAAATATACCATTTTTGGATTTTTAGTAGTATTAAATTTATGAATTTCCACATGGTTTGCCACATCAGCAACCACGTTAGCAAAATTAACGGCAAAATCTAACGGAAGCTAACGAAGGGTAGATTGGTCACAGATATACCAGTTTGGAATTTTTGGTGATTGAAAAAATAGTTTGGGATAAATTTGTCACATGTGTATCCGTTAGAGGTTTTTAAAGGTATTAACCCTAAAATAAAGATTAATCATTTATTGTATGAGAAAGCTAGCTCCCATGAAGCTAAAGAAAATTAATTAGTGCCAGATTGTCAAAAGAAACTTAATTAGCCCCAAGTTTTTTTTTTTTTTTTTTTTAAATTCTCTACAATCATCAATCATTTAATCAATCAATCACCTATTAGAGAGTACTTTTTCTAAGGGGTAGATTAGATTGGTTCCTTATTCTTGAACAGGAAAATTTGATTCTTTTAAATTTTTTGGTCTTTGATTATATAAGGCAAAAGCCGAGGAAATACGTTGAATTTGATTAGAGTGATTGAAGTGAAGAAAACAACTTGAAACTCCGGTGATTATTGAAGAGTGAATTGTGTTATGACTTTCTATATATGCTTATGTCGAACTAAATCCTAGTAGGATTCTATTTAGCGCAATTAGATTTAAGAGGCAGTATTGAGTTCCGTATCTAGTTACAAGGTAACCTTATCAAACAGCAGAAATATTTTGCTTTCGTGTTGGGGCCGCCCTGCCTTCCCAGGCAACCTTGGTGAACTAATAGAATTGTGTTCCTTATTTTAACATACCGGTGCCCCTACAACAAACACTCCCCAAGCTCTCCTCTGTATATTTTTCTTCCCCAGAAGGAGAAAATACATTCTTCAATGTTTTACATCTTAGTAGTCTCAAGGTCCAAATTGAATTAGGGTGAAACCTTTTAAGGGCATGAATAGGTCCAGGAATTCTCTTGTAAGTTTGTTCAAGTTGGAAGTGCCAAAAAATCATACATTTTAAATTTACTCATTACTTTCCTTTCAAAATTAAAAAGAAGTAACTAAAATTGCAAAAGATTATAAGAAACACCAAACCATAAAATTTGGAAGTTGCACATTTAACATTGGCATGGACTCTCCCTAAGTTCATATCTCACATAACATTGATTTTCTTAATCTATGTATTTAAAAGGAGCCGCCACTAGCCATTATTGAAGGTCAATTGAAAGCTTGATCAAGACCCAGGAGTGTTGTCTTCATGCATGCGCGACTAGAGATTTCAGAATTAGGAACTTAATTACTCTAGCTATTTAGCTAGAGCACTTTCGGTACTTAAACTTGGCTATTTGCTAATCAAAATTTCAGGGTAGCCTATCGAAAATTTTAAGATTCATCTTAACAATTCTAAAAATAAAAATAACAATCAATATTTTAAAATTGCGTAATCAAGTATAATTAAATTGAAATGCATAAGCAACATCGTAGGATCATCTCTAAAGAGAAAAGAAAACAACACAACACAACCCTATTTTCAAGCCCTAAAGGCTTGTTCAAATTTGGGTACATTTTTTTATGAAAGGATTTTCATATTTTTTATAGCTAAACTAACACTAAAAAAAAATTACCAAAAAAAAAAAAAAATAACACTAAAAATATAATAAAACTAGTTCAAACTTAATTTCTAAGCTTTTTCTAAACTTTTATGAATTTTCTGATTTTTTAATAAAAATATTTTAAATTTTTTTAATATTTCCTAATTTTTTAATCCGAAAATAGGGGTCCGGGCTGGGCTGTTGAGCCTACTCCTCCAAATAAGGGCTGAACTTGGACTCTCGGGCTTGGGCCACGAACTTAAAACATGAGAAGCCGAGAAAGAAATGGGCTTTGCTACTGGAGACCAATCCAACTTTAACCAGACCCAGCTCATATCTGAAAATTCTCAAGCTAAGCCCAAACCTATCAATCTAACTTTAAACCCACACTACCAGAGCCCAAGCACTCCCTAGCCCAACGTAAACCTCTGACCAGCCCAGACTTAACTAAACCAATCAGGCCCATGTTAATTTACCCCTCCCCATTTTGTTTTTTCTTTTCTTTTCTTTTATTACTTTTTATTTCTTCTTCTTTCCCCCCTTCTTCTCCACATCGCCTTCCTCCCCGGACTTCACCGAGACCGCGCCGAGAACTCTCTTGGTGACTCGCCGGAAAAACCCGTCCTCCGACCGACGACGCCTAACACCGGCGTTGTAAGTTTATCGGCCATCCACTCCGACCGGCACTCGTTGGCCGATTTCCCGCCGCCGGTTGAGAGCCACACCACGGCTAAACATCAGACAAACCATGGCGACAATGAGGACGTGGCGAACGACTGCACGGCCGACTCCCCAAGGTCGCCCCACACCCCTGGAACGTCCTCATAGAACACGACCCACGTGGACGACTCGATCTTGGCCTAAAACGGGAGGACGAAAACTAGATCTCACTTACGCATTCTATCGAACAGGTGGAATACATTAAACCAACGAGGCTCAAATCCAAACCGGTACCTTCAACGAAGCAAAACAGAACACATAGAAGCTAGACGGGGATCGGGCGAGGACGGAGCTCGCGTGAGCCGGACGGCCGCAAGCTCCGGTCCGGCGCGCGCGAAACAGGGAGGAAAACAGAACGCAGACAAGGGCCTACCGGGTTCAGCTTGAGTCAGCTTGAGGACGTCAGCTAAGGGGCTATCGGGCGGAGCTCGTGCGCGGCCGAGGCGTCGGCTGGAGCTCTCTCGGTCTCGCGCTCGACCCCCCAAAACGAAACCACTCTCACACTTTTAAGCACCGGCGCGCACGGCCTCCTGCCGTGCCAGGTGCCGCTGCCGGCCTGCCCCCCGACGGAACGTCTGACGCGACGCTCGCCCTGTCCTCTCTGTCGCTGTACCTTCCGCTGTCCCCTTTCTGCAGAATGCGTGAGAGCATGAGGGAGAGGGAGTGCGGGGGAGACAAGATGGGAAGAGGCCGGGCCTGGGGAAAAGAAAAAGAAAAGTGGGCCGGGCTGGGCCTAGGCGCAAAGAAAAGGGAGGAAAAGAAAAAAGATAGAAGGCTGGGCCGGCCTGACCGTAGCCCGATCTCGCATTTTATTATTTTTCTTTTTTTTTTATAATAATTTGTTCGATTAATTAATTTTTCTTTTTTTTTTTCTAATGACATCTTTTTTTTGGTATTTTTTAATAAAAAATATGAATTATCATAATTCTATATGCATTCTAAAATAATAGGCGTTACCCTATATATAAAAGCAATAACATCCTTTTACCTTTACCAAAAAAAAAAAAAAAAAAAAAAAGCAATAACATATGAACTATGAACGTGCCCTAAATATGTGACGATTAACAAATTTCATGAAGCATTCAAACATATGTCATCCGCAAGGTTATTGATACAATTTGAAGACATATCATTTTAAATGGACAAAATTTATGAAACATAATGACGAGATAATGAGACAATACTAAGGGTCCAACTTTTGACTTTTGGGCGCAAAAGTCTTAGCCCTAATATGTCTTGATTAAAGGCATGGTCCGATTTGCTGTGGCGGCCACCAGAACCTGGAGCAGTGAAAATTAATATCGGTGGGTCCTATCGTCCTAATAGTACAACAGGCGCGATGGCGAGCATACACAAAGATCACTCAGGCACTCTTATACATGGCTTGACCTGTGATTTTCCAGTGGCTTCAGCTTTGAAGAGCGAGATCCAAGCGTTCCTCATCACCCTCGATCATCTGCTGCAACAAGGTCAAGATCAGAACCACCTTGTCATCGAATCCGACCGTCTAGTGTTGGTGAAAGCCGTCCATGATCCACACTCGACGCCATGGGCGGCGGCCAAGCCTTCTTCTTTCCATAACCTAAGTGTGTGACACTGTAGAAAAGAGGCCAATTTTGTGGCTGATTGGGCCGCAAAGGCCCATTGTAATGGCACCTTACCACCGGACTGGGCTACGTCCCCTCCCACTTCGCTTCTAGACCTTCTGTATGCTGAAGCCCATGCAACGGGCTTCTCTGTTTCTTTACCTTGATTATATGTTATTTCCTTTTCCGACCCCAAAAAAAAAAAGGCATGGAACGATCAAGACACAGTGAAATAGCAGAGGTTTCAGGAAAGAAAAATTGGGCTGGGTTGACTAAATCACAAGCATCAATCATGCCCTCCAAACATGTAAATCAATTCAGTTTAATACTGTCACGGAATACGTTACTAAACTTGCTTAATGCTAACATGTAAGTGCGCATTCCCAGCAAATACCAATTAATCACAGCTCTTCACTTCCGATTTGTGAAGCGGATTGATAATCGCGAGTACGTTTGCTCGTGAATTATTGACCTTATAGCTCAAAGCCAGAAATGATGCTTATCAAATAAGACATGATTAGCTATCTACCGAAACATCTCAACATGCAGATTTGTGACCAATGACCAATCGCGGTTTAGACAGAGAAATTAAACATCCAAGTTGACGTCTCGTCCGCCACATACAATGCTCAAAAGAGTAACATCACCCTAATATTGAAGTTTGATGTTGAAACTTGGAAATAATCATACCTGGAATGACAGCAACGAGTAATACCGACGCACTACAACCAGTGAGGCGAGTGTCGCGATTCGGCAAATGAAGGTGGGAAACAAAATGCTTGATTTGGCCAGAAGCTTAATGCTGTTCCGGGTGTAGCGGTGAGGCCGGTGAGAGCTTTGAAGTGGTTGTGGTCGCCAAAGGGAACCCAGCAAGATTGTATAAGCACGGCGGAAGTGTCGGGGAGAGGTGCAGCCAGGAATCTACAGGAAATTGTTGAAAAAAAGATGCAAGCAGCGACGAAATTGATTGGTGATCGCCTATAGGAACCTGCACTGAAATATGCGATGAGGAGATGGATGATGGCGGACTGAACGACAACATGGGTTGGATGGACTACAGCGGTGATGCAGCAGGGCAGCGTGTGATGGCTAGTCACAGCAACGGAAGGCCTGAGAAACACCGGAAAGGACTGGCCACAGCAGCACTACAGGAAGTTGAATTGGATAGCCCGCTGGAGAGTCACCAGGAGCGTGTCTGCTCCCCTGAGATGCCGCCGGTGTGGAACTAAGGACTGGAACTAAGCCGCCAGGATTCACCGGAAGGTGTCAGGGACGCACCGGTGGAGCAGCGAGACTCTTCACCACAGACCTGTTGCGCGCGCCCCGTCACTTGCTGGATGACCACCAAGGCGCAGAGAGTTGCCGGATGCGGCAGACAGCCTCCTGGACGCAGCGACAGAACAGATAGGACGCGCCGGAGTCTCGTCAGACGCGATGCAAGGAAGAACAACTGAGAAAGTTTTGCCGCGAAACTTGTCTGGAATTGTGCCTCTTCCTCCTTTTTAACCATGGGATTGATATCCACCAAATCCTAACCTTTCGGTTTCCTCATCTTTTTCAACTTCCCCCGAATATTTTGCGTTCATCCACTCGATATTTGACTGGGTTAGTTGTTCTTTTTTGAAATTTCGTAGATAACCGAATAAAATCCAATCTCCATCTAAATCTCTCAGTCAACTCGACTCACTGTTTGAACGAGCCCATTTTAATTCTTTTGTTCCCCCGCTTGAACTTCTAATCGATCATCTCGTGCCCATCACCGACTCTTTCAATTCTCATGTTCGACTCTATCTTCACCGAATTTGATGCAAGATGGTATGATCTTAATTATGAAATACTAAAAATTGCAAAAGCTGAATATAAGTGCAAACATTGATATATTTGTTTTTTTGTTGGGTCAATGCTTAATCTTTTTTATGTAGTTAATGACTAAGTGAAGGCCACCAAAACTTAGGTATAAGTGTTATATGAATATCAAGCACCAAATCCAATAATGAAAAAACACTCTCCTTCCTCCCTTCTCTATCTTCTCTGGCTCTCGCCCTGTCGACCCAACTACAAACCCGGCCAGCCACCATCCCCTGTGCACTGCCGCCTTTAAGCCAGCCACTGTCGCCGCTTGTCGCACCTCTGCTCCTCCAGCTCTTGAACATGGTCGCCGCTCCCTCCTTCTCGCGTAGCTCACTTGCACCGCCCGCCACTAACTTCATGCGAAATGATAGCATTATCGGCACTTGGTAGCACTTCATGCAGGGCATCATACTTTGAGTCGGTTTTCGTGATCCACTGTGCTGGGTCTACTATGAAGTACTGCTAGACCGTACTTGTTGGAACAGTATAAGAGTCTTGAAAAGGTTGGATCCGTCTTCGCGATCCACTTCCACAAATGATGCTGCATGAAGTGTTAATAGGAAATATATTTATTTTTTTATGAAAGACTCGACTCTTATTCCAAATGAATTTCTGAAAATTCTTTTTGATTTTTGATTTCGAGAAACCATTTTGTTTATTGGTGTCAAAATAGGATATGGGGTATAAAAATGGAGAATCTATTCTCTTTTTTTTTTTGAAAAAAAAAGATCTTGGAGATTGTGTAATGCTTACTCTCAAACTCTTTGTTTACACAGTAGTGATATTTTTTGTTTCTCTCTTCATCTTTGGATGATCCTGGACGTAAAAAATAAAAAGGCCTTTCTTTTTGCTTGCTTAATTTTTCAATGTTCTTATTTAGGATTTTATCTATTTACATCCTTATTTATTACATTAAATATATAAAAAAAAAAACAAAGGAAATGTTTAGGCATGAAAAATTCATATCACTTGACTCTAGGGAAAAGTACCAAAATAGTCTTAAACCTTTTGCATTGGTACCAATTCAGTCCTAAACTTTTTTATTATACTAATTTAATCCTAAACCTTTTCACATTAGTATCAATTCTGTCTATCTGACTAATTTAAGCCGGAAATTGCTGACGTGGCAACCAGCAGTTTTATATGACGCCACGTGGACAAATTTTATAATTTTTTTAATATTTTTTCAAAAATTTTAAATTATTTTTTTCCTTTTTCCTTTCTCCTCAACCCTTCTCCAGCGAGGTCGCTGGCCAACCATTGTCGGCCAGAAGCTAATCGGGGCGAGAAACCCTCGCCCATTGGCCGGCGAGGGCCTCTGTGCCCTCGTCGGCTGCAAGAGAGGGCTCAGCGGCCATCGTCGGCCAAGGGCGAGGGTCTCCGCGTCCTCGGCGAGGGCCACCGCGTCCTCGTCAACCACAGGCGAGGATGCGAGGGCCCACGCTCGTGGCAGGCGAGAGCCACAACACCACAAGCAAGGCCGCCATGGCCCTCACCTAGATTTGGGTGAGGGCCGCCACACCCTCGCTTGTGGCCAACGAGGGCGTAGAGGCCCTCACCAGCCAACAGGCGAGGGTTTCGGCCCTCGCTTGGAGTTGGGCAGGGGCCAACGCCCTCGCTTGTGGTCGACGAGGGCACGACGGCCCTCGCCAGTGATCGACGAGGGCGCGAGGCCCTTCACCCCGACCAGCCCGTGGTCAACAATGGTCGGTCGACGACCTTGCCGGCCAAGGGGTAGGGAGAAAGGAAAAAGGAAAAGAGAAAAAAATAATTTAAAAAATCTAAAAAAAAAAAAAAACTTATCCATGTGGCACCACATAAGATCGCTGCGTGGTCACGTCAGTAATTTCCTGCTTAAATTAGCTGGATGGACTGAATTGGTACCAATGTGAAAATGTTTAGGACTAAATTGATCTTATTGAAAAGTTTAAGGCTGAATTAATATAAAAGATTTAGGACTTTTTGGTACTTTTCCCCTTGACTTTGATAATTATTTACTGATCTTGACACGTGGTAATCAATTTTCAAGGAGTTGTGGTGTTTTCAGCATAATGACTGAGCATTTCTCATTTGGTTGGGACTATGAAGTACTGCCAGACCTTACTTGTCCAAATAATAGTTTAAGCTTTTGGTTGCAATATGAAAACAGAGTATAATGTGAAATAAGAAATCAAGAATGAAAGCAGTAAATTATAAGGATGCATATACTCCCTTTCGCAATTTAAATTTCTTTATCATAAACATAAATAAATAAATAAGTTCTATTAATTTCCCAAATCTTTTTAATATATTTAGATTTCAATTCAAGACTGCCCTTCAAACTAAGCAACTCGTAAATGATGGGCTTGAGCCCATTCACTGATTTTCGGTTTGGTAAGCGCGATCCTGTCCTCAAGCAATTGATCAATCTGTTTATCATCAGTTGGGCTGGTCCTTGGACATCTCAAAGCTAATTGCACCCAAGGAACGCAACATCAGCGGCCAATCCGAGCATCTAAACATACCGAAATCAACATCCAAAAGTCGTCCGGCTTATCACAAAGCGTCATCGCATCTCGCTTGCCCCTTTCCTTGCGAACCTGTCTCCACACGCATGTCGCATACGCTGTTCCGCACACAGATTGGCATCGAGCGATCCCGGAATGGCAATTGCATTATGTAATGTAGCCCCGGAAAATAAATAAGTGCTATGTTGTTAATTAGGGGTAGGAGACTCGGAAGAAGTAAGGAATCCAAAGCCCCAAGTGAAAAGGTGGACCATTCTCCTGTTTCAATTATTTTTCTTCTTCTTCTTTTTTTTTTTTTTTTGGGGGGGGGGGGTGTGGCGGTGTGGTTTGGCGTGTGGGGTTGGCAACTGCCGAACCAAGACAAGAGGGGAAATAATAAAAGGACGAGGACCGATCCATGCACGACCGACGAAGCGGGATTAAACAATGGTTTTTTTTTTTTGGGGGGGATAGGGTCTGCTTCTCTTTGTCTCATTGTTACATCCCACGCTTGGCTTCTTGACTTCCATCCACAATACAAAATGCGTAAAGTGTTTCAGCAAAATAATAAGAGTGTACCACCACCAAAGACCAAAGGAATAATCTATCGGCCGAGGATAGAGAACTTTAAGGTACACCAACAACGTATTGGATAAAGAACCAAAGTATTTTAAGGTTCACCGTCAAAGTGAATTAGATAAAAAAAAATTGAAAATGTCTCACTCAAGAGAGATTCTCATGTATTGTCAACTCAAAATTCTGCAAGCATAAAATTGAGAATATACATCTTTTTTTATAGAGAGACTAAGATACTAAACTAGGAATCATCAAATTAGGAAACCAACTTAAGCTAGGATACCTACTTAAATTAGAAAACTACCATTCAACCTCTAATTTAGCTAAAAGAGTCTTTATTCTTCAATTTCTAGTAACTCAATTTTGGATGCTTTCTCCTCATTGGACCCATTGGATCATATTGTGGGCGAAATCTCCCATCACTTGTGTAAAGGTCAAACGGTCTTTAATGAAATTCGATGCTCCCGCATCATCAAGCAATGTAGGCTCCTCATATCTCTCTCTCCTCTGCCAAAGTCTGGTAATTATCGCGCGCCCTAGCTAACATGCAGACATTTTTCCCTATCGCCAAAAGGATAACCACCTTGACTTTTGTTTTCTGTTCCTTTTCTTCTTCCTTTTTGTTTCACTTTATGGGTGTTTTGCCACTGGAATTCGGTTCGTAGTTAGAGATATATAGGTGCAGTTAGGTAATTTACATTTTACTCGCAATTATTCTGGCAAATATTTGTACTTTTGCAACGCCAAAACTAGTCCTAATTGGCAACTTACATGTCACTGCCCTAGAGACTTAATATATGTAAACAAGCACCCTCATATCATTGATCAAGTAATCTCATTGCGGGAGGTATTCGTCAATGATTAGGACTTATTTTATCATTAATGAAACTATAAATTATGCACGTGGTCACGTGTGGCACGTCTCTTCAAATTCCGCATACGTCATATAAATAATATATGCGGGATTATATTGGATTTAACTGTAGAAGAATGGGGTGCTTTTGCAAATCGATGTGCTGTCGTTGTTCAATTAATGCAGTAAACGGGCCAAAAAATGCCATCATTTCGTCCTTTTTTATGGGAGGTATAAAATACGATTGCGTTAATAAGGGAAATAGTACTGCATCCTGGAAAACTCAAAAAGCAAATTGATGTTGAGCTTCTCGGATCTATTGAAAATGCCTGTAACTTTCATTTAGTGCGGGCAGAGCAAACCACACAACTGAAATAATTTGAAAATGCTAAACAAAGTTACATCGTCTTGTAGAATTAACGCTGAGCCGGTTAAACACTTAAGCGTTTAGTCCAAAAGCAGCAAATCCGCATGCGAATCATGTTATCTGATCATGCTCTAATCAACCTGTGTAAGCAAATACACACACGTTTCGAACCAAATCTGAAACGGTTCTCTCGCGCGTATTATGTGGACATTTTTATCACGTAATGACCACCGGTTGGCTCTCTCCAATGGGAAACAAGCATGGGTATTGGCTCTCCCTTTCGTGAGCAAGAAACCAAGCATTTCGTGCATGAAGTCGTAGCTCTCGATAGCGACGGCAGACGTTTGTGCCTTAGCTACGTGCACTACAGGAGATTGTCAAGATCGTGATGTATGGGAAGCAAGTCCGGCTGGAGGACCATGATACAAAGAGGGGTTCTTTTTATTGAGATCGTAGGGTGGGGTATCAACTAGCTTTTCATCGTTTAACTCGCGTGATTTCACTTGATGGAGGTGGCAAAATGCCGAAACCAGGACGGAGGTGAAATACTAAATCAGACAAGGACCGATCCATGCACGCCCGACGACGCAGGATTAAAACAATCGATTTTAAGGCATGTCATTGTCTTATTATTGCATTGCACGTCACGTCCATCCCATCCACAATAGAAACGCTTTGCTCTTCTCCTTCCGTAAGGAAGAAATCGCTCCTCTCTCTCTCTCTCTCTCTCTCTCTCTCTCTCTCTCTCTCTCTCGTGCTAAAGTTTGGTGATTATTGCTCGCCGTAGCTCACATGTAAACATCTTGCCCCAGGAAGTAGGCTCATAGATAGAGATATATGCGTAGGTACAATAAGGCAATTTACATTTTACTACTGCTGACTAAGTCGTAATTACTCTACAAATAATTGTACTTTTGCAATGCCAAAAACTAGCTCGTATTGGCAACTTAGATATCACTACTTTATAGACCTAAATATACATCTAAACAAATACCATCATGTGAAACCTACTTGATTAATGGTTATGATAATGTTGATCTACATAGACTAAAATTATGTGATATTTTTTCTTGAAATTGATGGACTTTTATTGCATGCATGAGATTTTGTCACTGATAAAACTATAATTTAGAAAGTCTCTTCAAATTCAATTCCACATAGGTTGTATATACTTGTGTACGTGAGATTATATGGGATTTAGCTGTAGACGGGACTAGTGTGCCTTTGTCAATTGGTATGCTGTCCTCGTTCGCTAAGCACTTTCAATGGGCCTGTAAAACTGCCATCATTTTCTTTTCTTTTCTTTTCTTTACGTTATAATATTAATACCACATCGTAGAAAACTCAGAAAGGGGATCTGATGTCGGAAGCGAGGCAACGCAGCGTCGTTTTTACAAGTGATGCTGCAAACATGCATATATTGGAGATGGTTCTCTTGCAGGTTTCGTGTGGACATTCTTCGTTGCCTGATTACCGGTGATTAGCTCTCTCGAACCCAAAACAAGCGTTAGCATTTGCTCGCTCTCTTTCATGAAGAAGAAACCAAACATTTCGTGCATGAAGTCGTAGATCTCGACAGTGACCGAAAATGATCGTATCTTAGCAATACACGCTAGAGGAGACTGTCAAGATCGATTCATGGTAAGCAGGTCCAGCTGGAGACCATGATATAAAGAGGGGTTCCTTTTTATTGAGATCATGGAGTCGGTATCAACTAGTTTTTCATCATTTGACTCACATATTTTCAATTACATAATTGCACGGCGATTGCATTGTATTCACTTTGGCTATATGGAGCTTTTTTATATCAATAATGGTGGCTTTATTTATGTCACCTCAATGGGTTTGCACTTTGCAGGACCAACAGAAGTAGACAGCTTACCAGTCGTTCATAATGGTACCATTACAAAAAATCTAGAAGCTCAGAAGAGATATGGCTTTTAGAGAGAGCCATGAAAATTATACTACATCTCAGTGAAATCCATAATTCACAAACATTTTTTTTTTTTAATGTTCCATGGACTTTAATTTAATATGCAATATAACTTTTGAACTTTAAAATTATTCAATATGGGTGTGAACTTTAGCGCAATACGATGTCATTCTTAAACTTTTAATTTGTTCAATATAATTTTAAATTTTTAATACATGTTTAATTTAATTCTTGAATTGTACGAAAATGTTCAAGGTTGTCCTTCCATTACTTCAAGCCCAAGGATAACATTGAAAGTTTCATACACTTCAAGAATTAAATTGAATATGTATCAAAAGTTTATAAACCACATTGATAGAATTAAAAGTTAAGCACGACATTACATAATATGTTAAAATTCATGGACCGTATTGAATAATTTAAAATTCAAGAACTATATCGAAATCATTTATGTCGGTTCTCCTTTTCATATTAAGATTGGCTCTATCCACCGTATCAATTTTGAAACAAGCCCATCATATCTTTCTCTTTTTCTTTTCTTTTCTTCTTTTGAAAGGGGAACTTTTATAGGCTTTTTATAAAATCTGCCTTCTGCAACAAAGTCCCTGTGGCTCTTTTCCAGTTTCTATAATGGCCTGACCGCCCAAATAAAGTGAGACTCCAGAAACCCATGGGAAGATGCGCATGGGAGGATTCTAGGACCACCTGGTTTTACAGACCGAGCAAACCATTGTCCTCGATTCTTGTGTCCCAAATTTATTCATCTGCCTCAATCAATTCCATGTGGTCCACAACGTAGAAATAGAATGTTCTTATTGACATTCACTTCATTTTTCCCTCCGTGATTTCATGCCAATTCAGTCGTGACGTTGATCAGTCTTGCACTACGCAAGTTTAGGGGAAGTAGAATCTGCAAATTACTCCAACACCTTCTATCAAATCAGTTTAAGTCAATTTTTCTAGCTAATACCTCTTTTCTATTCCGACGATCACATACAGCACAAGTCGACCAATGATCAAGAAACCACCCCAAAACCTACCTTGAAATCCACTGGGCTCTATGGCCAAGAGAAGATGTCATGACTCATTAGTTCTTTGGGTCTCACTAAACCATTCTACATGTGGTAAAAGGTATCGCAAGCTTTTGATAAGATAGCCCAACTGATTTTGCAATAATAGAACTAATTACTTAAAACACGTTATGAGATCAGCTCAAAGGACAATAACAGGCAATATGAGACCGACGCTCAACGGTGGAGATAATGGCCTTCGTTGAATTATATGGTGCATAATTTATGAGTTGACTAGAAAAAGTAGCTCGGGCGAGCCCAAAATCATAGAGAGTTAGGTCGTGATTATAATGCCTTGCATAAGTCGTTGATTGACTAGAGCTAGAGCTCTCTTTTACACCAAGATCAATCAAGCAAGGAGGTTGTCATCTACCTACCTAATTTTCCCTCACCGACATTACTAAAAACCATATGGGAAATTAGATTCTCGTACAGTAGGAGAGATTGTGCTGAGTTTGACTAATTAGAGGGAGTGAGGGAAAGGAGAAGGACTAGGAATAGGAACAGTGCCAAGCGGGAGTAGAGAGCTTCAGTGCCATGCACGATCTTACCGTCTCCATTTCACGATCATGCTCTCTCCTTTCCACGTCCCCCACAACAGTTAAAAAGAAAGAGATTCAAAAGGAAGTATTCGTGCACATTATAAGGATCTAGCAGAAGGTACACGCACTTGGGTAAAATGTCTCTGTCCTTTTTCCCTTTGGCCAAAGAAGGTGACCTGTGGGGCGCGAATCTGTGTGCAATCCAGTGCACCATCACCAGCCTTTCTCTGAAGATCTTTTTGATTATTTTACTAATTTTGAGACCAGACAAGAGAATAGCGGACCCATGATTTGAGTTACAGTCGAAGTTATAAGTATCGTTAAGGCTTGAGAAGGGCCTGAACCAAGCAATTTGCATGTATCTTATGATATTGGTCTGTGTTGAGTTAAAAGAGGCAAAGCCAGGTGGGTTGATAATGAGTATACGATAGCTGGAGCATCTGATGTTTTGTTTATCTTGGAAGGAACAAAACCGTAGTGAAGAGAATCAACGGAGCAACAACTAAGCGATTGAGTTCTCAACTAATGACACTGACTTGATGTTGTCTTTTATGACTTTATTCTATTCTGGAATTAGATCTCCAAGAGATGTAGTATATACATAAGGTAACTTTGGAATACAGGGAGGGAATAATAGTAGAAAAAAATGACGCATGCGGGACCGAGTGTCTTGTTTGTAATGGAAACAGCTAGGGCCACACAAGCAAGGTCTAAGCAGAGAACAGGAAAATGAAATGTGTATGTAGTACATAAAAAAGAAAAATAAAAAACCCTAAACTTTATAACATTTAAATGCATCTGCTTATGACAGAAAACCTAACGCGTGTCCTCAATGGCATTTATCCTTTTTCTCCTCTCTATGGTTGATGTAGGATTTAGGATCTCTCTCTTAGTTTTTCCTTTTATATGATGGGGAAATCCAGATTACTTCTTATTGAATCCCTGATATTGCACGTCCTTTTAGCCCATGTGAAATTAAGTCGCGAGTTTCGTCCTAGTAGATGGCCCACAATGAATTATCAGTGCTCCATGGATAGAGGAGAACAAACTCGTGATGTGAATTTACACGTCCAAGCCCATTCCTTATCCACCCAAACCGACCCCCTCAAAGTAAAACTCTTTAAACTTTACCTCGCTTCTCAAGCAAATGACATATGTACATCTTGAATAGGACAAAGCATGCATTATAACAAGTCATGCACTTTTAGTTGTGATCTAACTGTTAAAAAGGACAACGCGGATGCACATGATCTTATGACCATTCTCATTTTTTTTTCTCCCTTCTTTTCTTATGGACAAACGTCATCAAATGAATGATTATATGTCCTCATTACCAAATTTGCTACTGAATTGGAACTTTATAAAAGGCCCCTTGTATGTTCACACTCCACGTGGTTATGACAAGTGGCCGATTCGGGACTTTGCCACTTGTCGCCTTCTTACAAAAGAGGCAATTGATCCCCGGATAAATGATTCACAAGAAACATTATTTCTTTCTTTTATTATTATTTTTTCAGAGAACCTACTCATGTGTATTTTCTCTAAATTATGATCCCAATCGGTACTAAAAAGAGGTGGCCCTATCACGTGGCCTTTCCTCTAACTTTCCAACCAATCCTTCCTCAAATTAAAAAAAAATGCGTGGATCAGGACAAAGAAGTCCCAATTCCATGATTATACTAATCTGTCCGTTAATAAGTTTTGGTGGTTAAAAAAGCTCCAAAAAAGATCTTAGAAGAAGGAAACAAAAACAGAAAAATCAGAAAATTACAACATTTTGCCCACCCACCATGTCCTGTCGCAAACGCCATCATGGCGGCTCTTGTTTTCACCTCCCACCTCCATGTGTGCATGCTCCATCGACAATTACATTTCAGTACACATTCTCTCTCTCTCTCTCTCTCTCTCTCTCTCTCTCTCTCTCTCTCTCTCTCTCCAAAAAAAATCAAGATGTTCCATTAATGCGCGTTGCAGAAGAGGCAGAATCGAACGTCTCGCTCCTCCACGAACGCTTCTGCTCCTGGGAAGAAGTCCATTTCGCATGTACCGTGCTGTGATCATGCTCGGAGTTAGCATCGTCCCATGAATTGAATGCCGTTTCTGAGCGTACTTGCCTGCTCCTAGATTAATGACGGTCAAGGAGAAAGAGCTGTTGACTCCACATCGGCATACCTAATTCTGGTTAGCAGCATTTAGTCAGGCCGCAGTCGAAATCATCCGATCTTCGGTAAGGCAATGGAACAGTGGGCCGGACACGCAAAATCAAAATCGCCTCAAAGAAAGAAATTTCTGGTATTTATGGTTGGACGGCACGAAGCAACCCATAAGAATCCAAATTTATGATTACTAAACATGCTTAATAACATCTCAAGAACACATGTAAATCATTATTATTATCATGAAACCAATTCTATTTATCAGTGACCGCTAGAATTCTAAAAGAGAAACGGGATGAATTAAAATTTGCCAATTTAGATAAGTTGAGTTGGCAATCATGTGATTTGGCAGCTTTTGCCTTCAGACACCGCCCAAGATGTTTTTTTTTTTATTTTACATGTATTTATTTATTCTTGTTTTCCTTTTCTCCCCTCACTTCACTTCCAATTTCATCGTCTGCGACAAGACAATATGATCGGATTCTTCTGCAAGCAAACTCATTTGTATAATAGTGATAGAGAACTCTGACTCTCCCTCCACGGTCAACCCACCATTAAACAAATGGTTAATTTTTCCAGGAATCCTCAAGAAGACAATCTAGCTGGTAATTATGCCTTGCATGTGCAAGTTTCTTATAGTCCAATCAACGGTTTCAGCATAAAAGGGCAATCATATGGCAAAACACATCAGAAATTGGAAACATATGATCGACGACCTGTTGGTCGGCTCAAAGCCTGTGCTCGAAAGGCATTATATCCCTATAAGTTCGGGTTGAGTTGGAAACTTTACATTACAGTGTCCAATTTAAAATACATATTCCAGTAAATTTGCTCTTGATTTCATTTTTTCTCGGGTTCATTTGCATTGTAAGTTTTCATCTATTGCACCAGTAGAATATGCAACGGTAAATAATTTACCGATTATGTGAATGGAACTCAGTAAAGTGTCTTCTAAATATTATTATCGATGAAAAGGACTTTGTAAATATCAAAAAACGCCATCGCACTAACTTTTTTCGTGACAAATATAATCGACGTTTTAAAAATGGAAATTCTTTCATAATAAGCATGCTTAATTAGTAACCTCGCATTTTCCTAAACGGTGAAGTACACAAGGGAAGGATTTTACTTTCAACCTGCCGCCAAAAAGGGAACTCTGTCTCTCCTCTGTTCTCTCTCTCTCTCTCTGGAATTCGATAAATCTTTCCAGTCCAGCGAAGCATAACAAGACACAGCGAAAAGCCCCCACAATCTCTCCTCCTCATCATCATTCTCCTCCTCCTCCTCCTCCTCCTCCTCCTCTGCCCACCTACGTATTCACGTACGATCTTCCTCGTCGTGCTTCCTCCATTTGACTTCCAGACTCCCCTTCTCTGTCTCTTCTGCCTGGAACTCCAAGTTCTGCTCCCCCTGTCTGTTGGATGGGATTTATCCTCAAAGGTTCGATCTTTGGCTCGATGCAATGCCGACACGGATGCGGAAAAGCGAAAGCTTTTTCCATTATAGAATCGAAGTGAAACTGACCCAATGTTGTTCTTGTCCTCAGAGCGCGGATTGCGAAGAGCATGACGATGAATGTCAGAGGAGGAGGGAGTCGGCTGCAGCAGTCAACGAGAGCTCCAGCGAAGCATGGCAGAGTAAAGTCCACAGTTTCCCGAAAGTTTTTTATTTCCGTTCCTTCGGCAACTGATGTCGAGGTTGTAATGATTTTTCTTTTCAGTGGTGATTTTGAAACACGGGTTGTATAGCAGCAACAAGCAAAGTGCTTAGCTTTTCGACTATGTTAGCGTCGATTTTCTCGGTTTTTACCCGGGAAAGATGGATTTACTGTTTTTAAGGACGAGGCTCGAGGAACTGAATCGCTTGTGAAAATGCATTCATTTTCATGAGAATCGGGGATTGACTTTATATACGCTGTAGTTTAGGAAAATGCTTTTCAATTTTTCCTTGTTATTTTCATCGGTTCGTCTCCTGTTCACTCCTTGCTTGCTGTATGAATCTTCTGCCAAATTCCAAATTTTCTCCAGAAAGTCTCGACTTTTCTCTCTTCTTTTGCTTAGCTGATGTATGTATTCCCAGGCATTAAAAATTTGAAGGTGACCCATTTCCTTAATGCTCTCTGATAATGTCTGAATCTTTGTCAATTTTTTTTTTTGGTAAAGAATCTTTGTCAATTTTTAGTTTTTCCTACTTCTGCTTTTAGTTTATCTTCTTGTCATTTGAAGAAGCTCATCGTTACTTTAATTATTGGATAACAGAGGGTGGAAATGTTGGCAACCAAATCTGTGGATGCAACGAAGTCAACTGCTAGTCAGCGAAAATCGAGCAGAGAGAGAAAATTGGCGCTGCAACAGGATGTATGCATCTTGTACTGAGCTTTTGTTTCCACGAATTATTGTTTGATGACTCTAGTCATTCGCAATAAAAATCACCAATTTTGTGAAATTTCTATTTTCCAGGTGGATAAGTTGAAGAAGAAGCTCAGACATGAAGAGAACGTTCACAGGGCTCTTGAGAGAGCTTTTACAAGACCTTTAGGAACTCTGCCTCGGCTCCCCCCTTATCTCCCAACATGTGTTAGTTAATGTTTCATGTTTCGTGGATTTATATTTGAATGTGACTGTTTGATTATGGTGATGAATGAACTGTGTGTTGGTTTCTGAATTTTAGACTCTAGAACTTCTGGCCGAGGTTGCTGTATTGGAAGAGGAGGTTTTGCGGCTGGAAGAACAGGTGGTACATGTCAGGCAGGACTTATATCAGGAAGCCGTGTACATTTCATCATCCAAGAGGAAGATTGTTGACAGTGCATCTGATTTGCATAGACCAAACCCAATGAAGAATCTTAGACCTGAACAGCCCAGAGTCCAAGCTCAAATCGCCGGCGGCTCCACGCCCTCTGGAACCAGGCACTTGTTGTCTCGCCCTGGTGCGCTCGGATTCCCAAATTAACTTCGCCTCTCTACAAGAATGCATTGCTGGAACTTAGAGCGTCAATTTTATTCATCTCTGTTGCTTTTCAGCAGATGCATGTGGGGAAGATAAGCAAGCATGCACTAATTCTACAATTGACAAGAAGGAATCTGCCGCACATAAAACCCATGGAGCCAAAGTTGCTAGAAAGGGACGCCCTGTAGATAATGGCTTGGCAGAGAAGTATTTGGATACTCAGAAATCACAGGTCTAGTTTTTTTACTACTTGTCATTACTATGTTCAACTACAACAGCCTAGTTCTCGTTATTTATGTTCTGTGGATCATTGAATATGGAGTTTCTGAATGTCCAGCTTGAGAGTAGAGCAACAGAACTAGAAAAGGCAAAAGCAAGGAACCGAACAGATTCTGATGATGGAGTGCGAGGTGATGAAAATCCGAACAAAATCTCCGAGAATGTTTTGAAGTGCCTGTTGAGCATATTCTTGAGAAAGAGCTCAAAGAAGAGCAGGGTTACAGCTGAAATTTCATCATTCTTGTCTACGACTATGTCTGAGGAGGGCAGTGCAGAAATGGACTTCCTTGATCCCTATGGCACGCGTTCAGAGTATAGAAAGAAAGATATTGGCCCATATAAGCATCTTTATTCAATTGACGCTGGCTCAATCAATCCAAACAGAACGACTAACTGTGTATTTTTAGAGCAAAGGTTAAAGTGAGTCATCACTAATCAAAGTCGATTGATTTCTCATCTTCTTGACAGACATTTGTCAATGTAACAGGAGATTTTTGTCTTCTGATTTTCCAGAGTCCTCCTCGGAAAACTTGCGCGTGTCAAGTTGGAGAATCTCACTCACCAGGAGAAGCTTGCATTCTGGATTAACATTTATAATTCATGCATGATGAAAGTATGTAAGGATATTCATGGCGATTATTACAGTGTCTTTGTTTTTTGCTTTCATCAAATTTAAGTTTATTGATAATCATAATTCATTTGGCATGAAGTCTCTTATATGACCATCGACATTGTTGAATTCTTCCAGGCATTCCTCGAACATGGAATATCAGAAAGTCCCCACGTGGTTGTTGCGCTGATGCAGCAGGTATAACCTTTAGAATTCTCCATGAGCAATGAAGTGCCAATAAAATCCATTAATCATGTAAAGAAATTGATTTATCTTTACTTCTGTTTCGACATATTTCGCCTGTGAATTGAGCAAATAGCTTATGAGGACCTTTGATCCGAGTAGCCGGTGACTTACATTCAGTTTTCCAAATTTTTGTCTAGGCAACAATAAATGTTGGAGGACACCTTCTTAATGGCATAACAATCGAGCACTTCATCCTCAGACTTCCTTATCATTTAAAATATGTGAGTCACATCCATTTTACCTTCATGAAGGTCATGTTTTGGTTTTGAATTCTACTGAGTAAGCTTCCTGGTCTTGATTTCAGACCTCCACAAAGGGTACAAAAAATGTGGAATTGACAGCGAGAAGAATCTTTGGATTGGAGTTATCTGAACCATTGGTGACTTTCGCACTTTCCTGTGGAAGTTGGTCATCTCCTGCTGTAAGTTTAATGCATGGAATAGAGCCACCATTCTTATCTGCTATAGTCCTGCATCTATCATTTTTCTGGGTTCTCTTGTTCCACGCAAGCATTGTGCTTTAGTTCGTTACATGCACATTTCTACAGTAAAATAATCTCTTCTCACCTTGAGGCATCTGCATCTTATGCTTGTTTATGTTCTTACTTATTATGACCTTTTTCTGAATGAAGGTGCGAGTCTACACGGCATCGCAAGTGGAGAATGAACTTGAAGCAGCAAAAAGAGACTATTTGCAGGCTGCAGTCGGAATTTCTGCCGAGAAATTTGTGATCCCAAAGCTGCTGGACTGGTATCTGCTTGACTTTGCCAAGGACTTGGACTCCTTGCTCGATTGGATTTGTCTTCAGTTACCCAGTGAACTAGGAAAACAAGCAATCAAGTTTCTTGAGATGGGAAAAAGCAATGTTCCTTCGAAGTTTGTTCAGGTTGTTCCCTATGATTTCACTTTTAGGTACCTTCTATACACACAATAAGTTTTGGTTTTATTAATTTGCTAGCCTCAATATAGGTTCTTCGCGCAATCTGTGTCAATAACGTATATTGCAGTTAAAATTATAATTGGTTCTCGTAAATCTCGGGAACTAATTCTTCAGCCAGAGTATGCTTCTTTTAAATGGATCATGGGAGGAAATGCAAATAATCAATGATGCCGGGATCGATGTTCTGAACATGCTTGAATATTGAAAAGCAATGACTTGAAGACACCATGTTAATTCTAGGATCAATGAAGGCTTGTATGTCTGTTTTTCTATTTCCTACTTTTATTTTTGTGTTCGGGTTTCCCGGTTTAGCATACCAGAAGACCCCATTCACACACCACGCCTTAATCCGACTAATCCTGAAGGGACTTAAGATGAAAACTACAGGAGTACATTGCATCTACATGTTAGTTTCGTCATAGGCAATTATGCATTCGAAGCAGATGTCAACTGCCTTAATCAGTGATGAATTGTCGGTTTCAGGGACAGATGTTGACTTTTTTAGCAGCACTAGTGTTAGATCACTTTCAGTTCAATGCAATGACAACAAACCACATAATGAAACCGAAGGGTTTAAGGGGAAGTTGTGGGCATTAAAGAACATTAGGTTTGAATAGTAATGACGCTTTCCTTTGTCTGGCAACGTTTGTAAGTGAGCCTTGCACTGGCAACACCGGGGAAATGGAGGCAAAAAGAGGGATGAGATAAGACATTGGGGAAATTTTCTGTGGACTCTCGCATTCGAGGACAGCTATTACTGCTGAAGAAAGCATTTGCAATCTGGTGAGGCATTAGGTATCCTCAGTGGTCCCGGAATCACTAGCCATAAGCTTCCCGAGGGAACGGGACACTATATCAGTGTTGATGACCGTTTACCAACCCCGTGATGTTGACGCATTCCAGCTTTTATTCGTGCATGGTAAGAGCACAAACTACAGTTGACATCCAATTTCCACTTAGCAGCATGATCTGAATACCCGGATGTGGCTTGAACAGCAACTGTGGCAAGAGAACTTAAATGCATCACACGGCAACACACGTTTCGCCTGGTTAATGTACCAATCGGCAAACACTTGGAGATGGAGAATCGACTGCTGTTGCTACTGAAAATCAGGATGCTTTGAAGGATGGCCTATTGGAATGTTTAGGCGCGTCACGTGCTGGAGAAATTCCGTTCATACAAGTGGTCCTAACTTAGCTGTTTTCCCATAGTTCTGCATAACCCCAAAACCATTCACACCTCCATCAAATTAAAGCAGACCGCGCTTGAAGTTGCTTTTGTCGGTCACCACGAGACTTTGACAAAAGATAAAAGGCCCAGAAGCTGCCATGGAAGTACTTGAGGGTGTTCTTTCATCTCTCATCACTTTCTTCGCAAGAAAAGATCGGACTGTAGCCATGACCACCAGCCCAGCAAATACTGACAACACATTCCATGGGACTCTATATGAACAGTTAAGTTAAAGCTCAACAGTTTTCAGTATCTAAAATCGAATCTTGCCCTTGAAGGTGGGGATAATGTTCCAACCGGAAAGATAGATCACCTCCAAAGGATGGAGATGTCCATGTTCGACAAGTGAAAACGACTCTCCTTCACCCTCTGTCGGCAATCCGCTATTATAACATGGGAAGCACCGATGCTCTTAGGGAGTCTTTGTGTCGTGTCGAACATTTCGACATATGTCTGACACTCTCTGACACTAGGTCAACACGGGTCGGAAAATCGATACCTAGTCAATTTTTTCGACACTCGAGTCGAAATTTCAACATGTGAGATTCCAACACACGATTCCGATATGTAAAGTTAATTTTAAAAATTTTCAATAAATAAAGGTTCAAATATATGTGGAAAAAATAAAAACCAATAATAAAAATAACAAATTAGGAAAGAAGAAAAACCTATATTTTCTTCTCTTCTCTTTTAACTCTCACTTTCCATGATACACAATTTACCTTCAAGTTTGTTCTTTTTTTTTCGACACATCTGATATGCAAGTCTAGAATGTGATTTTTTTTTTCTTATTGAACCATGTGTTCTTGAGTCAATTTCCGAGCTAGATCCAATTAAAATGAAGTTGAATTTGTCAAAATGAAATAATGCATGATATTAATAAAAGGTTGATTAATGTTTTTACTATAAATTTATTATAAATTTTATTATTATTTATTTATTTGTGAATTTCAATTAGATTAATTTGATTGAAATAATTATAAAATAATAATTTATTATTTATATATAAAATATACATATAATATATAATGTGTTCCAACATGTCTGAATTCTCTATTTTTTGATAAACGACTTATCGGCATGTCGTGTCGCGCGTCGCGTGTCGGTATCGGTACTACTTAGATTATAACTCAATAGGAGTCGGACCTACATAGTAATTACAGTCATCCACTAAGGTAAACTTCCATTTCTTTGTAATTGACGTACTTGATAGTAATATGACAAACTTTTAATGAAGTGATGGCTTGCTAGATTTGTGATTAACTTTCTAGATGCCACATTGAATGCACGTGTGTTTTCTAACGAATCTGATCCGCCAATTACGGTATTGAGTTATTTGCAAATTGTTGAATTTTGGAATTGTGGAGTTCGAGGTGTCGGTGTCGGGCAAGAAATGCACGTTTTCTTGTCCGAAACTTTGGTTGTTGGGGGCAACATAGCTTTGTGGACGTCGGCAAAGTTGCCGAACCATATAAGTTCATGCGTTATTGTTCTCCACTTCATCGATAGGTGCGGCCACAACTTAGAACTTACACCGTTTTATTGGGCCTTGGCCCATCTAGCGAGGCCCAGAAGGCAAGAAGTCCATAAAGGGATTTGACGTCAAGAGAAGAATGCCCAAGCGAAAGCGGCAGGGCCCATGTGGTGGACTTCAGGCTCATAGCACAGTTTAGGCGGTCCTCGGAGGGTTATGATGACAATTGGGCCGCCACGCACCACTCCGAGCTCCCGTGGCCAAGCCGAGGAGGCTTCTTTGCTTATGGCGTGCAAATTGACAAGGGATGATAGAACAAATTATTTCTGAACATTGATCCAATATACAATATGGTCATTAAATTTCAAATCAATGTTCTATTCTGTTCTTTAGACCTTTAAGTTATTCAATGTGATCCCTAAACTATTGATAAATGTTTAACGTAGTTTCTAGACTCTATGAAAATGTTTAAAATTTCGTAATCACATTGAATATTAGATCAAAGTTTCGGGATAATATTGAACAAATAAAGAGTCAAGAGATAAAATTGCACATTTGATCAAAGTTCACATATCACATTGAACAAATTAAAAGTTCAAGGACGACAATTGCATATCGGACCAAAGTTCAACCATCATTTTTGTCATTTTTCCAATTGATAAATTCCACAAGAGGTTCAAGCTAGTCTCCGAGAGCTTAGAAAAAACCTTGTATCATCACTTATTATTGGATTTCTCAGATCATTTCCCTTTGGCTCATGTTTCTCGCCCCCGCACGTAATCCCGAACATCAACGAGCAAGGTACATTTCTGGGCGAGCAATTTCAATCTCCATTATCGGTCTATGCACGAGTATTTGCTTTTCGCATGCACTTAAAGATCAAAGACCCTCAGGTTGTTTTTTCTACCCACTTTCAACTGTTCATCTTCCTCATTTCCCCGTTCTTTAATCACCGTGTCGAGTGCAATATCAGTACGGCAATTTCTCAAAGCAAGTGGCCAGACAAGCTTGACTTTTGATTCAAACATCGGATTGACGGAATATCCCAACTGGGTCGTTACAAGCACCATTAGACAAATACGCATTATCAAATTTCAGCCTCGACCATCCAAGTCCATAACATTCTGCAGCTACTAGAAAGATTCGACGTGTTTCTGGATGGTCATCAAGCGGGGTAATGTCAAACTGCTTCTCGACGTTCTGCATAAGTACAAGAACCAATCGCCAACTTATTAGAGGTCTCCACAACGCCATGCGCAAAACGTTGGCCATTTCAGCTCTTCTTATCATTTTCAACTTTTTGGCTCATCTGCGACCACCTGTTCTCTGCAATTATTTTATGCAGTCTGCAACGATACAATCAAGTCAGGCGAATAGCGTGGAGGAGATGCTCATGGAGTTTGTATATAGGTGATCTCCAACCTACGCCGTTTCGTTTTTTAAAGCTGTCGGGCGCAATCACTATGTGTGCCAGGGTTTTGATGGCATAAAATATTGCAGCTGTACTTTCTTCAGTCAGCTACGCAAGGCCGACCATAATTACATGACGGAAAAAGATTTTATATCGCCATAAACTTTTCATGGTCAACGACAACTTTATCCAACACCCACGCACGCTCTCTTTTGTCTTTATTTTGCGTGGATCCTCCACGTCGTATTTCTATATTACTGGTTATTAAATCCGTGCCTTCCCAACAACGTAGATGGCACAAATGTTACCATAACTTTCCCATGATGGGCAATTTAGTATCATAATGTTACAAGCATTAATATAAGTGCCATAACTTTTACAAGCAAATAAGTTCAGCAGCATCAGCAATTTTTATACCGAAAAATTACAAATGCGTTTAGTAACCATTATGTTCTTGAGAATAATTTATACTTTTAAATTTTTTTTTTTTTGATTCTGTTCTCCAAATGAGGTTTTGAGCATTCGAAAATGTTTGATAATTGTACAAAATTTATATTCCCATAATTAAAATGCATTTGGTACGACCATCAAATTTATTTTATGATTCAAAATTTATTTTAATTTTTACATAATTTTATTATTATTATTATTATTATTATTATTATTATTATTTGGTTTCTTTTTCCATTTTCTTCTTCTTCTTCTTCTTCCTCTAGTCGATCACCAGCCTTGGTCATGGCCGACAACTAGCCACACAAGATCTGCAGTCTCAAGGGAGCCTCACCAGTGGTTGGACGAGCTTGGCCTTGATTTGGCGAGGCTCGACCTTGCCTAGCCATCGTGAAGTTGCCTCACCATGGCCAAGCGAGGTTGGCCTCACCTTGGGGGACTGGTAAGGCTCTGGCAAGGTCGCTGGCAATTAGCTAGAGGAAGAAGAAGAAGAAAATGAAAAGAAGGAAGAAAAAAATTACTTGATTCTTAAGTTTTTCCTAGGAACAAAAAAGCAATTTTTTTTTTACTTATTGATTCTGTTCCAAATCTATTTCTAGGAACAAATACATTATTAAATAGATTTATGTTTGTCTTTTGTTTTGGAGCACAAAAGAATAGAAATAATTACTATTAGATTGGTTACCAAATAGGGCCTACGTTAACTTTTGGCAAGTCAAATCGAATGATTTAATATATAAATGATGCGATGTGGGATTATTAGGTAAGGAAAATTGGTGATGCCATCAAAGTGATCGGTTTCGATAGTTATAACACTTAAATGTTATCACGAAAGTGCATGGCTTACGAAAATTATGACACCATTAGTAGCTTTTTTTCTCAATAAAAGTTCAATTCAAGTGTAGTTTAATTAAAAACTAAGAACATATTAATTAAAAGGTTAAGGAATTCATTGTACTTCTTAATATAAGTTTGGATTTGATTGCAACAAGTTAGGTACTCAAATGCATTTCGAACATCAATTTTAGGGTTATTATATACTTTTCCCAACAAAGAAATAACATATCATACCACAAACACTGCAGGACCTTAGCAAATTCTTAAAAGACTTCATCTCAGTTCTTATTCGGATATCAAGATCACTAGGATATAAAACATGGAGAGAGTATCCCCCTCTTAGGAAAGACAAAGATACAAACGGAATTAGTGAACCAAGGAATTGGGATTAAAAAATAAATATAAATGAAATTGACACTGTATATCTTGCATAACATTATATTCATTTAGGTTATGTTTCCCTTGTCCAATCTAGGTCTCTGATTAATGAATACAAGAATTTGTTATTCATCGATGAAATTGTCGAAGGATAAAAGGAAATATGATTCTATTTTGAGATCAAAAGTATAGAAATTAAACTTATAATGCACATCTTGGCCTGGAGCTAAGGGAGAGGATCTAGGCAAGTTCAACAAATATATTATTTTGTTTGGAACGAAGAACTCTCGTGATATTTTTCACGAAAAATGAATAATTTGTAAATTATTTTCCCAAAAGCAATTGTTCATCTTTCGTAAAAATATTTAATAAAAATAGTTTTCATTAACTGATTATTTTAAGTGATACAAGCGATCTTTTTAAAAAAAATAAAATTTAAATTATTTATCTTTTGCGAATTTGAATGTATTCACGGTCAAAGATATATGATTTTCTTACTTTCTAAGGCATATAACGTTCAGATTCCTCCTCTCCAATATTTATTTTATAACCATCTCTAGAAACAGATTTCAGCCTATAAGGCCACTTGTGTCAGAAACTTACACCAGACACAGCTGTCTTGGGAGGAAACTAAATGATTTCTAACGGAGAATATTCGTTCATGTATGTAAGAAGTCCAAATTCTAGAAGTCTTGACAATTCCGATCACTTAGGTTTTTTCTTTTATTAAGCACATGTTCCCAACTCCCGATATGATAAATGTATGAATGCATCTTATCTTATTCCAGCTTGGTTATTTTATCAACCGATGATGTCATGTAATTTCTATTGTGCAAGTTTGGAAATGGTCCACATTAAACTAATCACTATTGGACCAAACCTATACTTATAGGTCACTTTCACAGCTTCCTACCAGGCAAGATGCTTATAGTTAATTGAAAATTCTTACCTGTATCAATAACACATGAGTTCAGTGCATATCTCATATGATTTGACAAGCGATGGCATTGAGCCAACTACACCATTCATGAAACAATCTCATCCTTACCGATATCAACCTTATCTGTCAATCTCAAATAGTATGTTTATTAATTGATTTTTCTAATTTTGATCTGGTTGAAGTTCTTAGAGATTTCAATAACTTGTAGGATTGTACAAGCAAAATATTCTTCCTTGACAAGGACCACTTCGATGAAGTTTTGTGAGGATGAGGTATCTCCTAGGGAAGTTGCTTTTTGAGGGCCAAATCTATGTGGAATTCTATACTCACAAACAATAAGTCAAGTTAGTGATAATCAATGATTGTGCTTGTCCATGATTCATTTCCTTTTTCTTTCTCTCCTTTTTTCCCGAAATACCTCTCTATGCTTGAGAGTTGTAGCACCATAATGATGCATAGTGGCTACTCAAGTTAGCAAACAAGATTTGTGGTTGGCCAACAATCCTTTATCTTTCTCCGAGTTTCTGTAGACATGTGAGAACAAGAGATAATTGCACTAATACTAAATCATCATTGCCAAGAAAAATTGAGATAGTCTAAAATTAAAGAATAATTGATTAAATTTAGAGTAAAAGACACCAAAAATACTAAATTATATCCGCTGTGACATATTTACCCCCCCTTTTTTTTTTGTGACACCAAAATTCCCAAATTTATACCTACATGACACATATACCCCAAACTTATAAATGTAGTCCAAACCTTTTCTGTGATATAAAAAACCTAAACTTGTATTTATGTGACGTATTTACAAAAAAATTTGGTGTCATGGAAAAAAAATTGTAGAGTTTTCGGTGTCACAAAAAAGAGTTTGATAAATATGTTACACATGTATAAGTTTAGGGATTTTGGTGTCACAGAAAAAGGTTTAGGGTTTTTGGTGTCCAAAAAATTATTTTGAGTCCATGTGTTGTAGTGGGCAAAGTTGAGGGTTTTTTTTTGTAGCTTTCTTCCTTTAATTTATCCTATCGAGAAATTAATGCATCTCACCATTAAGCCTATTAGTGTCGAGAGCATGCAATAGAAGCACAAAACTTTCACCTGAGGAGATCTCCAAAAGGAAACCCACGTCCGAACCCGTTAATATATCATGTGGGACTTACCTTCATTCAAAGGCTTAAGCCAATTAATTATGTGTTAACTAGGATATATTAATTGCTCAACACCACATCAATTTTCTGATGTAGGACTTATCTATTACAACTCTCATAACAATCTCCTTCTCACGTATGACCTCCAGTGTTAGATTTGTTACCCCTTAATTCAAGTATTCTTTTGCATCAACTAATGGGCCCGTGTTGTTACACCATAATGCCCATTTGCCTAGAAATTGCAACCATGGGCTTTGATATCAATTTGTTAGAAGCGCATAGTAAAAGTTCGATATTTTTACTTGGGGGAGATCCTAAAAATTTCCCCTTCATATGTGAGTTCCAATATTAGATTTGCTCCCTCTTAATGTAGGTATTCTTTTACATTAACTTATGGGCCCACATTATTATATAACTACGCCCATTTGCCCAGAAATCGCAACCATTGGCTCTGATATCGTTTTGTTGGGAGCATGAGCAGAAATCCGATACCTTAACCTAGAGAGATCATCAAGAGAGAGCCCAAATTCGAATATTTTAGTATATTCAGTTGGACCTAGCTTCACTAAGAAGTTTAAGCTAATGAGTTATGTGTCAACTATGATGTATTAACTACTCAACATCATATCAATTTTTCGACGTGAGATTTCTTTAACACAACTCACATATGTATCCCAACAATCTCTGCCTCACGTATAAGCTCTAGTGTTAAGTTTGCTATTTCTTAATTTATGTATTCTTCTGCATCAATTTATGGGCCCGCATTGCTATACCACAATGCCCACTTGCCTAAAAACCGCAACCATGGGCTTTGATACCAATTTGTTGGGAGCATACAAGAAAAGCTCGATATTTTTACCGGGGGAGATCCTAATAATCTCCCTCTCTCACGTGTGAGCCGTAGTGTTAGGTTTGCTCCCCCTTAATTATGATATTCTTTTGCATCAACTTATGAGCCCGCATTGTTATATGCTACAATGTCTACCTGCCTAGAAATCACAACCATAAACTCTAATACTATTTTGTTGGGAGCATGCAGCAGAAGTTTGATACCTTAACTTAAGGAGATCATCAAGAGGGAGCCCATATCTGAGCTCGTTAATATATCCAATTTGACCCACCTTTATTCAAAAGCTTAAGCCAATAAGTTATGTGTTAACTAAAATATATTAACTATACAACATCATCTCAATTTTCTGATGTGGGACTTCTTTAATATAACTCACATCTGTATCCTAACAATCTCTCCCTCATGTGTAATCTCCAGTATTAGTTTTGCTTCTCCTTAATTTAGATATTCTTCTACATCAACTTATGAGCCCATGTTACTACATCACAGTGCCCATCTGCCCAAAAACCGCAACCATAGGCTTTTTTTATACCAATTTGTTAAGAGCACATAGTAGAAACTTGATATTTTTACTTGGGGAGATCCTATTAATCTTACCCTCACGCGTGAGCTCCAGTGTTAGGTTTGCTCTCCATTAATCTAGGTATTCTTTTGCATCAACTTATGGGCCCGCATTATTATACCACAATGCTTTTTTGGGAGCATACAGTAAAAGTTCGATACCTTGACCTAAGGAGATCGTCAAGAAAAAGCCCAAATCTGAACTTATTAACATATCCAATTGAACCTACATTTACTCAAAAACTTAAGTTAATAAGTTATGTGCCAATTAGAATATATTAATTGTTCAACACCACATCAATTCTTCGATATAAGACTTTTCTAATACGACTCACACATGTATCCCCCTCTCTCCCTCTTGGAGTTGTCTCCACACTTTAGATTAAGGCCTTGACCTCAAGGTCACCAACCTCAAGTGGCCCCAGATCCAATGTCACCCAAGGATGGGCCGCCATTTCTCATGGCACAAAAAACTCTATGGTCACAACTGTCGCACTAGCAAGCCCCTTGCCTTAGAACATAGGGGTTGGGGTGGAAATGGACCAAGAGATAAATCAACTAAGAGATGAAGAGGGAAGACGAGGAACGGCATCAACTAAGAGATGAAGAGGGAAGACGAGGAACGGCAGTAGGGTGTGACGATAGTGCAGTCTGTAATCGAGTGTGGCATGGTGCCATGGCTGTGGCAGAGGGGTGGGTGATGGCAAAAGAAGAGGAAGGGGGGGGCGGGGTGTGAGAGTATGCTAGACTTTTGCATTTGCGGGTGAAAATCCATAAAATTTCAAGAAGTTTACATCAGTTTGAGGTAACTATAACAGCTCCTTAATTTTAGAGGATTCCAATCTTAGTAAAAATATGTTTGGCCTATGTCCCTCACATGACGAACTTGAATTGGTTGCTACATTCAAAATAACACATGTAAATAAAAATGAACTTGTAAAACTTTTTCTGCATATATCAAGTGCATGTGGGACAGCATTAGTACCATAAACAGGGGTCCGATAAACTGTTGAGAAGTTACTGTTTAGTGAGTGGCAATCAAGATAACTCATGGCGCCTGCCTTGATATGGGCCAACATCAATCGAAAAGAGACCCTTGCCCCCATCATTCAAAAAGCCAACAGTCCATTCACAAGATCTCTCGGTCTCTCCTTTTGCCTTATTAAGAAACCTGCAGCCTCCCCACCTCTCATGCCATCCCTTTTCCCCACATCTCCAGAAAACTTTACCTTACCCTCCAAGCCACCACCAGATCACCACAAGCTCGGGAATAAAAATCAATTCCTTTGACCGCATGATTTCTATTCAACTCATGCGTGGAAGCTAAACAAGAGAGGGAAAGATCAACCCGAGTGATGCCACTCATTACGCATTGTTTTCACCCTAACCTCACTCCTTTCCTTCCCTTAAATTTTAATCTGCTCCTTCTCTCCTCTTGTACAATTACATACGTCCACGTCTCCAACCTTCTGCCGCAAGGAAAATTCAGCCTCGTTGATGGGTGGGTCACCAAGATAGATGGCAGCATATTATAATGGTCTGCAAAAGGACACATCCCAGACCCATCGCGTCATCATGGGTATTCAACGGAAACGAGAAAGCAGCCCACAATGTACATCCACATGCAGACGCAAATCAGAGCAAGAAAAGTATAAAGTGGCGGCTCCTGATCTTGACTTCCGTGGGTCAGCAATCTCTACTCCCCCCCTCTTTTTGTTCTTTCTCTCCTGCTTCCTCTCCCCACCCCTTCATATAATTTCTCTCTCCCTCCCCATCTCTCAGTCTCAGCGATAATCCTCCTTTCTTTCTTTCTCTCTGTCAAGGGAACTTTTTCCAAAAGTCTTCACCATGGAGGTGATGATACCGCCGAGCATGGAGTTCGACTTCAACAGCGCGCGTTCCTCGCCGCAAGTGAGCGCTCCGTCGACGCCGAAGCGCTTTGGTGACTACTTCTTCAGCGCTCCGACCAGCCCTGCTCGGGCGGCCGACTTCTACCGCGAGTTTGCTGAGTTCTCCTCGAAGGACCTGAGCGACCCTTCCTCTTCTTCTTCGTGTTCGGCCACTGTTCCATTCGTTTGGGAAGAGAAGCCCGGCACTCCGAAATCCCCGCAGCCGAAGACTTTCGGTAGGGAACCAGTTGATTATAGAGATGATGGTGATGATGGATTCAACTTCGCTTTCGACTTGAGCAAGGACTCCGAGAGGCAGTCTCTTTCGGCCGACGAGCTCTTCGACGGTGGGAAAATCCGCCCGCTCAAGCACCCGCCCAGGCTACAGAGCAACCGCTCGGCTCTGACGCCTCCGAGGAGCCCGCTCGCGCCATCGCCCAAGAGTCCGAGATTGCAAGCCAGAGGCAGGAGTTCATCGAGAGCGAGGAAGGAAAGCGACCCTTTCGAAGCAGCGATCGAGAACGCTAGGAGGAGCGCAGAGCCCCACCAAGCCAGAGGCAGAGGGAGGTTGCAAGGTTCCAATTCTGGCCGGAGAGCGGCCCGGTCGCTGTCCCCGTACAGGGTATCTGCCTATCCATGGGAGGAAGAAGAGAAACAGCTGACCAAGCAGACGCCGACGTCCAAGCCCCCCTGTTCCCCGGGTCCTTCGGCTTCGGCTACGTCGAAAGGGTCGTCCAAGAAGTGGAGTTTGAAGGACTTTTTGCTGTTCAGAAGCGCATCGGAGGGTCGGGCTACAGACAAGGATCCGTTCAGGAAGTATGCGGTGGGTGCGCTCAGGAAAAAGGAGGACGCGGCGAGGAACGCGAGCTTCCGTTCCATCGACAGCCCCACCGGGTCGATATCGCGGAGGCGAGGCCCGGTCTCTGCGCACGAGCTGCACTACACCGTGAACAAGGCCGTCTCGGACGATCTGAAGAGAAAGACCTTCCTTCCTTACAAGCAGGGGATCCTGGGGAGGCTGGCTTTCAATCCCGCCGTCCATGCCCTGGCTAACGGATTCGGGTCCTTGTATCGGCAATGAAATCTCATCTTAATACGATTGTTTTGTCCGTCTGGAAATCATAGTTTTGTTTCATCTTCGCTTGTTTTCCCTTCGGTTATGTAAAGAAAATTTCTTTGTTCCGATAAGTGTAGAGTTCTTTACGTGAGGAACATGTTTTCGTATATGTTGTATGATGAAGGAGAAGATCCTGTTCTTTCAATGATCAATTGAGCTCTTAATTTTTTTTTCCACTGCAGATGGATTAATGTCCCTTCTATGATTACTTGCATATTGTCTTAGATCCTATACAGGCCGCCTTTCAACAAAGATCTCTAAACGCTTAATTAAACCGCCAACTGAGGATTTATTGTTTCGCGGCCTAAGCATCGGAAACCTGGAGCAGAGGCTCCTCGGAGTCGGGGATTATGGAGCAACCCACTAAAGGGTGCAGTGTGCAGGTGAAAATCTGGAGACCGTCCATCCCCATCTCAATTAGTGAAATGAAACCATGTCATAGAAATGTCCTATCAGACACTGAGCGTGTGAAACATGTGATTTAGACCATGTGATGATATCCCCGGTTTGACTAATCGATCCAACAGGTCGGCTTGGGGATTTGATTTTTCACGCTGCGTTTGTTGCTATACCTACCAATCTAGCAACCTGAATGCAGAGAGTATGACACATCCCCGATACTTCTCTCTTCACTTTTCGTGAGTTCTTGAATGTGTCCTGCATGTTTCGGCACGAACCCGGTTGCGAAATCTTCAGGGTCGACTCATAATCGAATTGCGAAAGTAATGGTACGTTTAAGAATCCTTTAAAAGACTCTAAAAAGGGCGAAAATAACTTGCTGATGATTGCAAAATCTGACTCTGTACTTATTATTTTATCTCAGCGCTTGGCGTCAGCAAAATATTTTGTTGAAAAAAATGGTCGGAAGGATAGAACTCCCGTCGACTTTCTAGAAGCAGGAGACTTCAACACCTAACATATCACATGCTTCCACCCGAACAGGAAAAGGGAAACAAAAACCCACCATAAAGATTACTATAGATCAGCCGTCTAACTTGACAAAGTCTTGGTTCGTCTAGAAATTACAACTTGAAGCTCTTGTTTTTTGTTGAAATTGAGCTTATGATACATGCCGGGTGATAAAGGACAAGAAGCAGGATACCAAAAACTCAAACATCAAGACACATCACGGCATTGATACAACCAAAATCTTCACAAGAATGTTATATGTTTGATGATATGTGAAGTTGATCCTGTTTGGAATGACCCAAATGGAAGTTTCGGCCCCTTTGCCATATTGGGTATCCGAAATCTGACATAAAATGGTCTTATGACACAGCAAAGTTACAACTCCAACTATATTGAAACTCCTACTTCAAAGTTCACATTTCATTTTGCAGTTCTTTATTGAAACTCCTACAGATCAATAACGCATCTGGTGCAGTATCCCAAATGGGTGATACGAAGTTGGGCACAGCGAAGGGAATGGACCTGTTGCGGTCTGCTGGTACCAGTAGCCCCTTCTGCAATAACAAAAGTGAACTCAATTTGCAATTAGTGAAAAATAGAAGGTCACACAAAAATCGACCGTCATATTTAAGCATAATGGGCAATTGACGCGATTTAATTATGAAGCCAGTTCTCACACTTGCAATCTGGCCAATTATCAACGCATGATGGACATAAAACGATGTGCATGGACATTCCAAAGTCATGCACGGCACAGCATCTTGTGATTAACAATTGCAGACAGTAAAAAGCAAGGTTTCAATCCTCCTCTCAGATGCCAACAAATTACTAACAATAGAGGAGAGATCACCACCTTCATGAGACAAGCTCAGTCAAGGTTATCGATTTTGATTGGTGTGATCTCATCGGCAACATCAAAGCGTCCTACCAAACGTGCAAAAAACAGCATCTGTTGTTCCAAAGTGAATTTGATATTTTCAGCCTGCGTAACATTGCATGCCAATTTCCTGCATTGGACATACAACAAATGACTTTTGCTTATGTAAGACTCAAGAAGAACAATACCTTGCGAAAACCATGCTGCTCACCTTCGTATTCCACTAATGCAACAGGCAGACCTTTCTGCTTCAACGCTGCATAAATTTTGCGACCCTGATCTGGCGGTACAACCTGCAAGAGGTAGTAGATATTAGATAACTGCCAAACCGCCAAGCAGAAAAGTTGTTGAAATGCCAGAGATTTGACGAACAATCTGAAGGCCATCGATGACCATTTACCTACCAATCGAAAAGAGAATGTCAAACTTATCTGACACCACTTTATACATTAGGACATTAAAAGAGGACCCTCGTTTTGACACTGGAGTTTTTTCCCCTTTTCCTTTCTTTCTTTACTTTCTCAAATTCTTGGGAAGCAACAGGAGAGGGGCAGGGAACCATCGGAAAGAGTATGGCTTGCGTACCTTGTCTTCTAACCCTTGAAATAGAATCATGGGGCAAGAAAATTTCTCAACAAAATTTATGGGCGATCTCTCATAGCAATCCTTCTCAGACACTGTAGTGCAACGAATGGAGGATCAGTGTAAGGACTTATCTGAGTAGAGATGAATCACACACAAAAGCTCATCTAAATTACCAACAAAATTGTCGAGGTAATGAGATTCAAATTTGTGTGTTTCTGCTTTCAGCATGTTCAAATCAGCAACCTGTTCATCAAAATAACCGATTGGAAAATATCCCCATATAACATTGTGAAAATTCAATTCATAAAATAATGATGAGTTTAAAAATGAATCTCCCGATGTACCAAAAGAAAAGGGGAAATTTAAGTATCCTGACTTCCAAGTAAACAGCAACTATGATTGATGCACAGTGCCAAACTGATCTGGAAATATGCTTTATGATAGTTCCTAGATCATAATACTAATGTTCTTAACAGTCGGCCATTCCAGTAGACTTTCCAGGAGATCCATTTAATAGCAAGACACAATGAAGATGCTTTATATCATTCACCAGCAACAAGAGAGTCACCAAAAATGATCAATGATTATGTTATAGTCCATAGCTCTTTCAGATGTTTGTAGGCTTTGTCAGGGTAAGATAAAAATGACCTCCCTCCGGCGGCCAAGAATTTGGCCAGTTCCCCGACATGCCGAATGGTGAATTTAACTATTCTGAAACTGACTATAAAGTAAATGAACTCACACCATAGAGTGATGCTCCAGCTCTGAAAGTTTCTCTAAATGCTAGGGCAGCTAGGGTCGTATACCCACCAGCAGAGACTCCAGTGATGCATAGACGATTGCCATCCACTTTTCTACTTTCCACCTGGATGACAGAAGCAACTTCATCATACTGAAATAGTTATAGTATTCCACAACCCAATGAGCACTAGCTGAAAGTTGCCTACCAAAAATTCAGCACAACTACAACAGTCATCAACATCAACTATACCCCAGCAACCCAATAGCCGCTCTCTGAATTCTCTGCTGTAACCTTGAACAAAAATTTTATGACATTTTTCAGTAGCAATGAAGCAGATCAGTCAAATGATGGGCCAAAGCTAGCAACATTTGCAGCCATTTATGTTAACCAACTCCGTGAGGAATTGGTGAGAATAAAGCATAGCGCTGTTCAAATAGTATTGGTGCTTCATTACCAACCAAAGTCAGAAAAAAAGTTCTGCAGAAATCAAGAGAAAGATATGAAGCAGAAACTTTTCTTTTAGAGACAAACCAGTGCTTCCACCGTAATTGACATCCACGAAGGCCCATCCTCTGCTAGTCCAGTACTGAATACTCAGGTTTAAAACCCCTCGTGCTTCACGCGTGGGGCCTCCTGTGCAATTTTAAGTGTGATTACATAAACACTTATTTATAAGTAGATCTACACAAAAACATTGATGGTACTAATTTCCCACGAAAGAATATAGAGTTGGCAAGGTAAATTCGAGCATGACAAGTTCTGAGTTGCAATTTTTTGGGTACCATGGCTTTTTAACAACAGTGGAGGCTTTTCTTCCTGACTAGCTTGATAAAAATGATTAGATGGAGGATAGAAGTACGCATAAGCATTTTGACCAGGAACTGTGGTTGGAAATTCAATCAGCTTTGGCAAGCTAAAATAAGAGTCATATTTCAGACTGTCAGGTGAAGATGACCATATTATCCGAAAATCAATGACTTCTGACCTTTCATCATTGAAAGACACTTGCAGGCCATAAACAAGAGAAAATCATGACAACAATGGAAAATTGCTAATTACTGCGGCACTGTCCACACTTCATCAAATATGAGGAGATTATTAAGGTAAAGTATTGCAAGCACCTTAGCCACAGATGTTGGAAGTACTCCTGATGCACCCTCAATGTAAAGGCAATTATTCCCTGCAGTCTGCAAAAGCAGAAAGTGCACAATTTACCCAACCATCAGCTTGAAAAATAGTTACAGCAACTCATCATAATGAAGGTATTGAACATACTATGTCTTGTATGTCCGTGAATGGAATGTCGAGTGACACTAATGAACTCTGAAGAACATCAATAATAGCAAGATGAGACCTTCCTCTCTGCCTTGATTTTCAATAAATTTATATGAGAAATCATACAATAATTTGCTTTAAGGATAATGTCAACGCGTTAGATCATCACATAGAAAAATCTCACCTGTAGCTGCAAGCAATCAGGGTTTTCTGTTCATTGCTCTGAATGACTTCATAAGAATTCATGCCAAAAACCCATAATGGCCTTGCAAACTCAGCATTTAATGGACAAAGAGGCAGGACCTCGTCTGCAGATTCAATCTGTTGAATCATGAAGCACATTGAAGATATAAATCAGTTCCTTTCCAAAACCATGATCGATGAAGCTATTATCGTACAAATGGCGGTTTAAAAGGCTCAAATATGTAATAATGGCTCAGTCACCTGCAGAAAACCCAGACTATAATAATTTCTCCTTATTTATAGTTTTCACAGGGTGACCTCCAAAGTCCTCACAATTTGACTGATGCAGTCAGAATTCTTATGGAGTTTGATATGGAAATTAAGGAGATCAATCAAATTTCCAGCATAAATCAGCCTTTTAAAAACCTGCTTTGGAATGGCTACAATAAGGCATGGTCACTATGAAAGATCTTTAATGACATGAAGCACCTAAAATATCTAGACTTTTCAAATACGATGAGCATGAATGCCAACGGTCCAGGGCTAAGATAACAAGTACTTACCCACTTATAGAGATTCCAAAATCCATTCTGTCTATCAGTAATGAAAAATAGTTCACCTGCACATATTCAAAGCACAATGTAATATCTGCCACAATTTCAAGCCACTTAACTTTGACATTTCATTTTAATTTTTCCATGAAATATTTATATACCCACAACTTCTACTGTAAAATATCTTTAGCCTGAACTCAATCATCCAAGCAGGGTGAAAAGGAAGAAAAATCGCAAAAATGAAGGAAATAAATCACCTTACCATTAAGCAGAGACATACCAGATAAAACCAGATGCATATCGTAGACTACACATGTTCGAGGGACATTATAATGTGGAAATACCAATAACAAGACTGGAAAACATCATCCTTTCAAGATGTAAAAAAAAAAAAGAACAACACACTCAGATCATCCTGAAAGCAACATAATAAAAAAAATTAATCAGGATGACCCTAATTTCCAGGCAGATTAGCTAAAATCTGGAATAGGCCAATTAACATTCGATAATTATTCTGGGGGATCAGGCTCCTTTCTTGTTCATTCACATCACAGCAATATTACAACCTTGCATTTCTTCAGCATTGAATAACATCAGGTGACAAACGAACTTGTATAATTGAATGAGAAATCAATTTTGCAGCAATTCCAAAATTTAATTCAGCAGCCAAAAAGTAGAAGTACCTTCTGGAGACCATTTAGGTTCAGTTGGTGACTCGACATGTTTAAGATTATGACCAGCAACACAGAGACGCTTATAACTATCTCTGCATAGAAGTACTAAGACAATCAATGTGATAAGGCAATGATGTGAATATAGCACACAGATAAATTATAAGGAAAGGTTACATATGTGTCTTAATAATAACAATGAAGAGTTGATCAGATAAAGCTTACTCGAAAATGCAAAGAGTGCAATAAGTACTGCACTACAAATTGCAACTCACTGGGTTCACACTCACCATTAGCCAGGCTGTTCTAGGCCAAGGTGAGAAGTTTAATGTGCCGTGTGAGATGAAAGGTTTCACGACCACTCAAAGCTCAACAACATGGTTACAGATGGTGATCATGGTCAGTTCTATGTATTAAAAAATAAGAAAATTACCTGTTAGGCAATGCACCAGGGTTCTTTAAACCTAAACTCTATCTAAAGAATATATTACCTGGCATTCCTCGATATGTTCTAGAGTATTCTCAAACTCCATATACAAACTACTATGACAGTGCACCTAAGGTCACATTGAAACGTCTGTTGTAAAAGTGAGAGTTGTTGCAACAATGTAATTGATAATGGCTTTGCTAATGAACATGAGGAGGTTAACCGATCAGAAAGAACATCAATCTCCATACCCAGCCTCTGAGATGTACCCAACCCAGAGCTCTGCTTTGTCCCATGGCATATTGGGATGGCCCCACTCGATCCATGCTATCTTTTCACCCTTTGGATCCATCTGTGGAAAAGCATAGAAATCATTGCTGCTGATTAATACTTTGGGATCTAGATTCCACGCGATAAAACAAAAACACAATGGATGGAAAAAGAAAAAAAGAAATCAGTAAGTTTCTGGTACTGTAGTGAACAAATTAATGCAGCAAACAACTAATCTGGCATGTCCGGCAATTATTTACCTTGCATATCCTTCTCGCCAAGGCCAATAGCTACAACCGTAGTGGTTGGATTCAAACTGTTCTCACGCCGATCTATTTCCAATCAGGAAAGTGCCTGTCTTATAGTCCCCAATAAGTATGAATAACAAAATAAGCTCCTGAAAAGAGTGACTTACCTTCCCTTACAGTGACATAACGGCCAAATCTACTATCGAAAACTCCATCTGCAAAACAAACTGAAGTCCCCCCATAGTCTGGAGTAATTGGCAATGGAAGAGATTCTGTAGGAGAAACAGAGTATAGAATTGCGATGCCTATTGATGAATGGCGTACTGCTCTATAAAAACTTCTATAAAACACAAAGCTCTGGTAAGCAAAACTCGAAGTGGTTTTGTCAATTCCAGGCCACAACATTTCATTGCAATCATGCTTCCCTCGGAATCACCGCTTGCCAGAAGTTAACTAAAACTGTATTTTACAAACTATGGAGAAATTAAATGGGAAAGGAACTTCACCGCAACATTTCTAAAGAGGCATATTCTATGCTTCAAGTTCAGTTATTTATCATCACCAATCGTATCTCAACTTTCTCCCATTATTAAAGATCTAAGCATGGAGCTACCAAATCCACGTGTAAACTTCTTGTGAAGAGACTGAATACTACAATATGAAATCATACAGGAAGCAGACCTTCAGCAAGCATTACAGCAACTACTGAGCTTACCTTTTAGGTCTAAGGAATGTTTGTACAGCCTTTGATCCTTGTAATTCGAGAAAACAAGAGTATCTCCCGAAATGCAAAAAGCACCACCACCATATTCCTGACATGCTGTCCACACTGCAAACTCTTTCGGCGTAATATCAACAGGTCCATCTCCTGGTTTTTCCGGTTCTTTCACAAGAACAGAGCGTCTAATAGCCAGTATAACTATCCATAAGTCAGTAAACTCCAGAAAATTCCCGAGAATCCTTCATCTAAAAACCCATAAAAATTACAACCTGACAATCCTGGCACATCTATACTGCCAGAATACTCAGTTTAATTTGTGTGTCCTTCTTATTAAAAATATATGGTACGTGTAGTTATGTACCCTGCTTCATTAGGACGGGACTCGAGCCAGATGAGACAGCCTTCACCATCAACAGAGATGCCACCGAGCCTTTTGGAGGCTCCGGAGACGACGTCAGCGGTGATGGGGGACTTCCAAGAGCCATACGGAGCTGTGACTCTCTCTCTCTTAGCCGTTGTTTCCGAGTATGGCAGTGAAGAAGCCATGGTCTTTTGCTTCCTGAGTTGGGTTTGATCCACCAGACTGGGCGACAAGAATTCTAGTAAGAGGATTGCACTTGGACTGATCATGTCTTAATCTATGCTAGGAAGGTTTTCATTTCTTAATGGTCAATCATGCTTACAAGATAATGTTGTTTAAAATAAATTAAAGGTAGTTCCTATCAACTAAATAGTGATACCAACTCAAGGTTACTGTAGTTTTGCTGAATCATTTTTGCATCTGCTATGGGAAAGAGTACTAGAGCAGCGATGGAGCACTGCATACTAGTTCAGAAATTGCCTGAGCAGGCAGCAGCTTTTGCCTTCTTTTTCCCTATTCATAGTCACAGTCAACATTCAACTAGATACAACTTCACTCAAAATCTTAAACTTATAAGATATGGACCAAACTAAAATATATTAATTACTCTACGAATTCTTCAATGTAGAATTATTTCCGGCACATTACCACATAGTGAAGCCACATTGCCAAATGATAAAGTCACATTGCCTTGTGACACTAGTTAACAAAAATTTATTACATATTTAGTTAGTACGCGTTATTTTCTTTAATATATTTTCAAGAGAATGACATGATATCATATTGTGCACAACCAATCAATGTCGAGTGGAAAGAAAGGAAGACCAAAACCCTACGCCACGCATGACGTAAATACCGCAAGGCCAGCGTCCGAGTCAAATGGCTCTCGCAGCCATAGCCACCGTCGCTCGCTGCTCTCCTCTTTCCTTCCCCAAGTCCAACTTCAATCCTCTCACTCGAATCCTCGTCGTCCGGTCGTCGTCGTCGTCGTCGGTCAAACCGCATCTCAGGAAGTACAAGGCCATGGCTTCTTCACTGTCGTCCTCCGAAACGGCAGCCAAGAGTGAGAGAGTCACAGCTCCGTACGGCTCTTGGAAGTCCCCCATCACCGCCGACGTCGTCTCCGGCGCCTCCAAGAGGCTCGATGGCATCTCCGTCGACGGTGGCGGCCGCCTCCTCTGGCTCGAGTCCCGTCCTAGTGAATCGGGGTACGTAACTCCACTTACCATTTTTCGTGATATAAAGAATAAACCAATTAAACTGAGTGTTCGGGCAATGTTCAGTTTCTGGGTATTGTGAATTGGTGCTGGAATGATGCTTTCGTGGATGCGAAACGATTGTCGGGTTGTTATCCTTATGGTTTTGTCATGCGAATGAGTCTCGAGATTTTTCATGAGTGTACTGACTTATGGATGGTTATGTTGGCTATTAGACGCTCTGTTCTTGTGAAAGAACCGGAAAAACCAGGAGAGGAACCTGTTGACATCACACCGAAAGAGTTTGCAGTGAGGACTCTGTGTCAGGAATATGGCGGTGGTGCTTTTAGCATTTCGGGGGATACTCTTGTTTTCTCGAATTACAAGGATCAGAGGCTGTACAAGCAGTCCTTACAACTAAATGGTAAGCTCAGCCGTGGCTGTAATGCATGGTCAAGGGTGGGATTTTAAATTGTAGTTTTCAGTTTCTTCATTAAGAAGTTTATGCGTGGATTGGAAGCTCCATGCTTAGATCTTAATTGATGGTAGACATGTTGAGATACGATTGGAGGGGGAAAATAAAAGAAGTTGAAGCATAAATATGCCACTTTAGAAATGTTGTGGTAAAGTTCCTTTCTTGTTTCATTTTCTCCTTAGTCTATAGAATACAGTTATTGTGAGCGGTGACTCCTACGGAAGCATACTTGCAATGACATGTTGTGGTTTTTATGTTTTGCTTAACAAAGCCTTGTGTTTTATGGAATTTTTTATGGAGCAGTATGCCGTTCATCAATAAGCATCAGTGATTCTCTGTTGTTGTACTCTGTATCTCCTACAGATTCTCCTCCATTGCCAATTACTCCAGACTATGGTGGGCCTTCAGTTTGTTATGCAGATGGAGTTTTCGACAGTAGATTTGGCCGTTATGTCACCGTAAGGGAAGGTATGTCACTCTTTTCAGGTGCTTATTTTATTGCTCATATTTGTCAGAGGCTATAAGACAGACGCTTACCCAATTGCTTTTACATGGATATAGATCGGCGTGAGGACAGTTTGAATCCAACCACTATGGTTGTAGCTGTTGGCCTTGGTGAGAAGGATATACAAGGTAAATGATTGCTGGACGTGCCAGATTAGTTGTTTGCTACGTTAATTTGTTCACTACAGTACCAGAAACTTACTGATTTCTTTTTTTATTTTCTCCCTCCATTTTGTTTTTTTTTTTTTGGGTGCAATTTAGAGCCCAAAGTATTAATCAGCGGCAATGATTTCTATGCTTTTCCACGGATGGATCCAAAGGGTGAAAAGATAGCATGGATTGAGTGGGGTCATCCCAATATGCCATGGGACAAAGCAGAGCTCTGGGTCGGGTACATCTCGGAGGCCGGGTATGGAGATTGATGCCCATTAACAAAGCCATTGTTGCTTACATTCTTGAATTTCAAATTTACTTTCGACTTAGTGGCAACAATCCTTTCACTTGTTCGACAAACATGGGTTGTTTAAACTAGGGGTGATCGGGTCCAGGGTGGGTAGGGTCTAGACCTAGACCTTATACCCGTCTCTGTTATAACCGGTTCCATTTTTTTGGACTCCGTACCCGACCCTGTTTGTATTTGACTCTAGTTCCAAAGTCAACCCTGTTTCCACTGGAACCTGTTTTGTAATTTCCCGATATCCTATACGACTCCGAATTTTATATTAATACGCAAGAAAATAACGTAATCCTCCTAATTTGTATTGAAACAAATAAATACATGAACTTTTAACTAATGAAAAATTAAGGATCCACAAGGTTAATTATAATAAATAAAATCATAAGACAAAGAATTAGCAACAAACATGGGTCGAATATTAGTCTTATTCCCACAATTACTACATAAAACTGCTTATTTATGCAAGCATAACTTCTCCTATAAATGAGAAATTAAGCGAGTCAATCCATGTGATACACAAAAATTTGGCGGCGACAAACACTGTCTGTCCATCGAACGGTGAGAGAGGGAGCTGATGAGGGAGGGAAGCAAGTGAGGAAGAGGAATGACGAAAGAGGAGTGTTGTGCATGTTTGAGAGAGCCAAGAGGAAAAACGCCGTATGATTGCAGGAGTAAGAAAAGAAATAAGGAGAAAAAATAGGGTTTTGGACCTATATTTACAAAATTGGTTTCCAAACCGGTTCCAAAACCGGTCTGGGAACCGGTTCCTAGGTGGGTAATCAATTGGACCCTGTTCCCGGACCGGTTTAAACCGGTTCCGAATTTTGGGAACCAGTTCCCGGACCGGTTTCAATGGGAACCGGTTCCCGAGCTTGTTTTTTGGGTGGGCCGGTCCAGTTCCCAGGTATACCTGGTCCGGTTGCACACCCCTAGTTTAAACAAATAAATGCTAATATGAGAGTCCCCTTAAACCTGTTATTCCGATGTGACCTTATGTGCACTGTTTTAGTAGTTCATATATGTAGTGTAAGAAAACCTCAGACTATATCAATAAATTTTAGAACGCTATCCATTTTTGGATAGTGTTAATGTTCAGAGACCCTAGTGCATTTCCTATCACATAATTTCCATGTGTTTTAATTCAAAGAAGTGACTGTAATTTCCATCTGTAACCATGCTGCACGTTGAACTTGTTACCTTAGCCTTGAACAATGTTTGGCTATTGGTGTGTATGAGCCAAGTGAGTTTCAACCATGATACATTACTTATTGCACTCTTTGAATTTTCCGGTTGGCTTAGTCTGATCAACTCTTCCTTGTGATTCTTAAGACACACTTGTAACCTTTCCTTATAATTTATTAATGTGCTTTATTCACATCATTGCCTTGTCTTGTTGATTTTCTTAATACTTCCATGCAGAGATATTTTTAAGCGTGTCTGTGTTGCTGGTCGTGATCCTAAACATGTTGAGTCACCAACTGAGCCTAGTTGGTCTCCAAAAGGTACTTCTGTCTTTTGGCTCAGATTAAAATTACTGAATGGTGCAAATTGATTTCTCATTCAATGGTTTAAGTCCATTTGTCACCAGATGTTCTTTGATGCTGAAGAAATGTAAGATCTAGTATTCGCTTTGCTTGGATGATTGACTCAGGCATGCTAAAGCTATTTTACATTAGAAGTTGTGGACATGTAATGTCTCAGTGAAAACGTAGAAAGAAATTTCATAGCAAAGTCTTGAAATTGTGCTAGACATCACATTGTGCTTTGAACACATGCAGGTGAACTATTTTTCATTACAGATAGACAGAATGGATTTTGGAATCTCTATAAGTGGGTAAGATCTTAACCCTGGGCCATTGCAGTTCATGCTTATCGACTTTGAATAGTGTAGATATTTTAGGTGCTTCATGTCATTGAAGATCTTTCCTAGCAACAATTTTTTTATGGTAACCATTCCAAAGCAGGTTTTCCACATGGTGATTTATACCATAATTATGGTTGATCTCCGTAATTTCCGTATCAAACTCCATCCAGGCTCAGACTGCATCAGTCAAATAGTATGGCTTTTGGATGTCACACCGTGAAAATTATAAATGAGGAGAAATTATTTTAGTTGTAGATTTTCTGCAGGTGATTGAATCATCGTTACATATGTGAGCTCTTTCAACTGCTCCTTATACACTCATAGCATTATCAATGTTGTGGTTGGAAAGGAGCTGAATTGTATCTTTTATGTGCTTCATGATTCAACAGATTGAATCTACAAATGAGGTCCTGCCTCTTTATCCGTTAAATGCTGAGTTTGCTAGGCCATTATGGGTTTTCGGTATGAACTCTTATGAAGTTATCCAGAGCGATAAACAGAAGACCCTGATTGCTTGCAGCTACAGGTGAGCTTTCTTCCATGTGATGATCTAAGGTGTTAACATTATCGAAATACAAATTATTGTCTGATTCTTCATATCAATTATTTAGAATCTGCTTGCAGGCAGAGGGGAAGGTCTCATCTTGCAATTATTGACGTTCTTCAGAGCTCATTATCATTGCTTGACATTCCATTCACAGACATACAAGACATAGTATATTCGATACCTTCTTTATGACGAATTGCTGTTACTAATTTTTTTAAGCTGATGGATTGGTATATTGTGCACATTCTTCTTTTGCAGACTTCAGGAAACAATTGCCTATATGTTGAGGGAGCATCGGGAGTACTTCCAACATCTGTGGCTAAGGTGCTTGCAATACTTTACCGTAGTAATCTCCTCATATTTAGTGAAGTGTGGACTGTGCTGCAGTAATTAGTGTTTATCATTGTTGTTATAATTTCCTTTTGTTTATTGTCTGCAGGTGACTTTCAATGACGAAAAGTCAGAAATCATTGATTTTCGGATTATATGGTCCTCTTCACCGGACAGTTTGAAGTACCAGCCTTATTTCAGCTTGCCAGAGCTGATTGAATTTCCAACTGAAGTTCCTGGTCAAAATGCTTATGCATACTTCTATCCTCCATCTAATCATGTTTATCAAGCTAGTCAGGAAGAAAAGCCTCCACTGTTGTTAAAAAGCCATGGTACTTCAATAATTGCAGCTCAGTTCCTGTCATATTTCAATTCACCTTGCCAACTATATATTCTTTCATGGGAAATTTGTGCCAATATTGCCATTCATAAGGATCATAAATTGACCTTACTTGTCAAAATAAGTCTTTATTTTCATGTAATCTTGATTGATTAGTGATTTTTCAGACTAAATATAAGTAACTGGCATCAGTTTTAAATATAATAGATGCACAAAACAAGTCAGTACATACAACTGATGCTGAATGAAGATGTGACCAATTTAGGGGCACTTACATTTTCAAAATTAATTTGATATGGTATATTCAGTTTTGCACTTCTCAAGTCATATATTGTGCAATGGATTTTAATGATTGCTTGACACTCTTAATGACATACATGCTTGGTATACATTCATGGCATGTTTCTTAACAATTTAAGCTTTCTCAAAAGTGATTATTCAACATGGTATCAGAGGTTCAAGTCAAAAGTCTGATCTTGGCACTCCCTCTTGTTGCCATTCTGTTTTTCACTCCCATTTATCTTCTGATTGCTGTTACTTCCACATACATTGGAGGGGAAGTGCTATCGGTGTGTTCTTAGACAACTTGAGTTTTTCAGAAAAATGGTATTTTTGACAATTCTAAATATAACTGATACCAGTCCCCCCCCAACCATAAATAAAAGGGAAAAAATTGGCAGGAGGAACTAGCCATTAATTGTTTCAAGCAGCATTGTCATGCATCAATGCCTAATCGTATAGAACTTGTTATTCATAAGCGTTTATGTAATTTTGCTTAAAACTGCACAGGAGGGCCTACGAGTGAAACACGAGGAGTTTTAAACCTGAGTATTCAGTACTGGACTAGCAGAGGATGGGCCTTTGTGGATGTCAATTATGGTGGAAGCACTGGTTTGTCTCTAAACAAGAACTCTTTCTGCTTCATATCTTTCTGTTGATTTCTGCGAAACCTGTTTTCCAACTTGGGATGGTGATGAAGCACCATTATTATCTCAACAGACCTATGCATTATTCTCGCCAATTCCTCATGGAGTTATATTGATGTAAATGGCTGCAAACATTGCTAGCTTTGGCCCATCATTTGATTGATCTTCTTCATTGCTACTGAAAAATGGTACAAAAATTTTTGTTCAAGGTTATGGCAGACAATTCAGAGAGCGGCTATTGGGTCGCTGGGGTATAGTTGATGTTGATGACTGTTGTAGTTGCGCTAAATTTTTGGTAGGTGACTTTCAACTCAGTAGTTCTGTTAGTGCTCCTTGGGTAATAGCATGCTGGAACTATTTCAGTATGGTGAAGTTGCTTTATCATCCAGGTGGAAAGCGGAAAGGCTGATGGCAATCGTCTATGTATTACTGGAGGCTCTGCTGGTGGGTATACAACCTTAGCTGCTCTAGCATTTAGAGAAACTTTCAAAGCTGGGGCCTCCCTCTATGGTGTGAGTTCATTTACTTTGTAGTCAGTTTCAGAATAGTTAAATTTACCATTTGGCACCAATCTCAGGAAACTGGCTTCTTTCTGGGGCCACTAGGGGGAGGTCGTTCTTATCTTACCCTAACAAAGCGCACAAACATATGAAAGAACTCTGGACTCTGGAGATTAATTCCTATAACATAATCATCGATCATTCTTGGTGACATTCTTCTAGTTAGTGAATGATATATAGCATCTTCATCGTGTCTTGCTATCAAATGGATCTCCAGGAAAGTTTACTGGCTAGAGCTGACTATTAAGGACATTAGTGTAGGGATTTATGAAGCAGCAAACTGTGTATTTTCATACAGTTTGGCACTATGCATTGGTCGTAGTTGGCGTTTACTTGGAATCTGGGATACTTTAATTTTCCCAATGACTAAAGATTCATTTATAATTTCATCATTATTTGCTGCGATTTCAATGCAATTTTCACAATGTTGACAAAGGGTATTTTTCTGTTGGTTATTTTGACAAACAGGTTGCTGATTTGAACATGTTGAGAGCAGAAACGCACAAATTTGAATCTCATTACCTTGACAAACTTGTTGGTAATTCAAATAAGCTTTGGTGCATGTTTCATCTCGCCTCAGATAAGTGTTTATATCAATCATCCATTCATTGCACTGCAGGATCTGAAAAGGATTATTACGAGAGATCACCTATAAATTCTGTTGAGAAATTTTCTTGCCCCATAATTCTATTCCAAGGGTTGGAAGACAAGGTACGCAAGTCATGCTCTTTCCAATGGTCCCCTGCCTCTCTAGTTTTGCTCCCCAAAAATCAAGAGAAAAGTATAGAATGAAGAAGGGGGAAAAAATCCAGTGTCAAAATTAGGGTCGTCTTTTAATTTCCTCTTTTATGAAATTGCATCAGATAAGTTTGACTTCTCTTTCCACTTGATAAATAAAATTTCATCAACGGCCTCAAGATATTTCTCTTTACATCTCTGGCGTTCTAATAACTTTGATGCCTGGCGTTTTGGAAATTATCTGCTACATCTTGCAGGTGGTACCGCCGGATCAGGCTCGCAAAATTTATGAGGCACTGAAGCAGAAAGGTCTGCCTGTTGCATTAGTGGAATACGAAGGCGAGCAGCATGGCTTTCGCAAGGTATTGTTCTTTGTGAGTCTTACATAAAGAAGTCATTTGTTGTGTGTGCAATGCAGGAAATTGACGTGCAATGTTTCGCAGGCGGAAAATATCAAATTCACATTGGAACAACAGATGCTGTTTTTTGCACGATTGGTAGGACACTTTGATGTTGCTGATGAGATCACGCCAATCAAAATTGATAACTTTGACTGAGCTTGTCTCGTGAAGGTAGTGATCGCTCTTCTTTTGTAAGTAATCTATTGGCATCTTAGAGATGAATTGGAACCTTGCTTTCTACTGTCTGCAATTGTTAATCACGTGTTGTTGTGCTGGTGCATGACTTCGGACTGTCCATGCGCATCACTGTACGTCCATCCTGCTTTTATACTTGGCCAGATTCCAAGTATGAGAATTGGCTTAATGATGCAATGGCGTCAATTACCTGTCATGGTTGAATATGATGGTCGAATTGCCCCTCATTCTTGAAATTGATTTGATCATCGCACTCCAGCTGCAATTGTGCACTTTTGGTTCCATTGAGCTTCATGGCTTTTTGCTGACCTTCTATCTTTCGCTAAGCATGATTTGAATCCGCTTGTATCATGACTGAAAGGGCTACTGTTAACAGCAGGCCACAACAAGTTTGTTCGCTTTACACTTTAATAATACAAAAAGGATAGAAGAAATTAGAGCCCATATCTATCGGGCGAAACTCTTAAGAGATCATGGCAAGGGTATGCTGGGATTGAGATGAATGAAGCCCCAAATCTAGCACACATACACGGACGACTTCTGGGGTTCCTAGAGGCTGGTCCTTCTGGAAACGATACAGGGCTTTGCAACCGATTGGATTCAGTGTTGCTTAGGCCATTCTCGATCTGTTCTTTCACTTACCAAGTTTGACAAAACTCATGCTTTCGATGAGCCTGAATTAAAAATCAGATGTATCGCAAGAGGAAACCCTTTTAGATTTCTCTTCATAACATCATACCATGTCTTTCTTCCTCCCCTTTGTTTGTTCTTGGGTGATGAGAGAAGAATACGTTCCATCACCTAAAGTTGGACAAGTTTTGTTCATCGTTGTTAATGAAAGACTCAAACCTAACTTGATCCTTGAATCTAGGCATAAAGGATTGTCTTTTTGGTCAGTCAAACGAGCATCGTGTGCTGCCCTAATATTTGTGCTTCCATAATCGGAGACCTTAAAAGCGAAAGGAAACTCGGGAAAAGTGTACCATCATAATTAGGTTGAGAACTTAACCCCCAACGTCATTAGACCTGTTGTGAAAATAGAGTAAAGGAACACGGTCAAAATTTGACGATTTTCCTAGAAAGAAACTTAATCTGCGATCATTTTTGTAAATCAACTTAGCAATCTTTGGGATTTATCTAATAGTCGTTTTGGATTGCTTTTGTCATGCCCCGAACCTCGAGTGCGCGCACATCTCTCGGCGGTCAACTTAAAAATGCAACATCCGAGGACATGTCATCGACCTTTTTTTTTTTTTTTTAATCTTTCAATTAAATGCATGCGGAAGCAAATTAAATAAACATCTGGCTAACAAACAAACATAGGGATAGTAGAAATGCAACAAATGTTGCCGAAAACCACATATTCATTTATTCATTGTTATCCCTAGGAAGTTTAATGGTATAAGTCTTTCTAAGGCCACTTCCTATCGATCATTTCAAAATCCTCAAGGATTAGGGTCAATCTACTTCATTAACGGCAGGGCTAGCCAAACAAGTGTCACATTTTGCGCCCACCACGTCCGCACTCAGCAGGTCTCCAAACTACGGCCCTGAAAAATGTTAACCACGACGGGGTGAGATAAATCTCAGCGAGTCAAAACTCTAAACACCGATTAGGATGCAAATTCGCTTAGAGGCAGCCTAAACAGACATCACAAACAAACTCACATCGCCTTGGCTCGTCCCTGCATGTTAGTGCGTCATATATGCATTTATAGATATGACACGCGTAATTATTAACCGGAATACATAATTTCCACCCTTCAAATATTCACATGGGTTCCGCTTATAAGGTAAAACCATTATGGCACATCCCATACATGCCACACAATTTTGCCTCATAATCAGGCGCAAACTATCACAACCATTTAGACCATCTGTCTAGGTGGTGCTGCTGGTGGCGAGCTTCTCCCCCTAACACAAGGGGAGAAGTTCGATTCCCGGGCATCGCAAGGCTACTTACCCGGGGCATGAGGGGTGGTGATGACTCACGTGCCTCCCCAAGATTTACTTCACCGCGCTGCCGACGTACGGTGCTTTTTGGGTCATCAAAAAAAAAAAAAAAAAACTATCACAACCATTCAGGCGTGTTCTGATTATTACGACCCATTGGGCCACGGCCAACACAAAAGTTGGCGGTCATCTAGTGTAACCGGGCATTGTCCCGCCCCATTGGGTCACGGCCAACACAAAAGTTGACGGTCATTTGGTGTAATTGGGTATCATCTCGCCCCATCGGGTACGGCATTATCCCACGTGCTCATATGCACCAGAACATTATTCCATAAAGGAGCATCGGTCCAGCCTCAACCACAACTCGACATCCCATTAACGTGGGGGCATCCGAACTTAATCAAACATCGTCCCACATAATCATACACATCATGACGGGTTTATTACCCCGCATATTCATACACATCAGGGTATTTAGGTAATCACACAAGCACACCATCACTCAAGTCCATTATTATCTTCCTCGTTAGCCAAGAACACTAAAATCACTTTTCATATAATAAACCTTACAACCCTTTTTTTTTTTGTTTAAAACATTCCAAAATAAATTTGTACGCGGTCACATACTCAAAATCAATTTGTCAAAATTTGCACACTTCTACTATAAAACCTCCTTATTTTATTGAGCAAATAAAATTTGGCATCCAAATCTGACACCTCATTTATTTTCTATTTTCTTTTTCAACCACCCTCTTTTTGAAACTAAACTTGGGTAATCCTTTTTTTTTCTTTAAAACTTTTGGAAAGAAATTCGTAAGTGCTCTTGTACTCAAAATTAATCAGCCAAATTTTGCACGCACCTAGTTTAAAACCTCATTGTTTTGTTGAGTAAATAAGTTTTGTTGTCCAAATCCGACACTTCATTGTTTTTCTATTTAAAAGCTTATAAAGCCATCTTTTGACATAAGACATCGGTACCAACATAGAGCAACAAATCTCATAATATCACACATAAGTTCTTAGCATCCCAAAAATCAACCAAATCACACAATATACATCTTCCAGCAAGCAAGACACCAAGAACAACCACAAGACTACAACTAGCCCTCACCAGCAGAAATCGGGTGCACTCGCATGTCTCCAAGATTAATTCCATAAATATAACCAAACGAGTTCATAAAATTCTCAAATTTAAATCTTTTATAAATGACACTTAAACGAACACTTTTTATGAAGACACCTTGACCCAGATCTTCCTAAAATAAGAGCAGTAAATCGCTCAAACCGTTACCAAAATTTGTGTCAATGTCCAGAAATTTTGTTTTCCAAAATTAGCTTGGTTCGAGGTCTAAAACTTGTCTGTTTACTCTGAAATTTGATTATGTTAAACTTCAAGATGTGATGAAAAACTTTTGTGAAAAAGCTTTTTTGAAAATCGAACCCTAAAAGTTGATAAAAATCCCTTAAACACCAAAAGGTCACTAGTTCCAATACAAACCGACATTCTGCTTTGCATGCAACGAAGCTGAAATCTTGTTCTTTTAAATCCATAAAATTTTGAGTAAATTATATGTTACAAATGAAGATGTTTAGAACATTTTTCAAGATGAAGCAATCTCAAAATCATATAACCCACGAAAATGACAAACAACAAGTGTCTAATATTGTGATTAATTAAGCTAATCCAACTTAATTAACCTAACCATGGTTAATTAACCAAACCATGATTAATTAACCCAACCATGGTCAACTAACCCAACCATGGTCAACTAACCTAACCAAGGTTAACTAACCTAACTGTGGTCAACGAACCTAATTGTGGTTAACTAATCTAACCAAGGTAAACTAACCTAACCATACTTGATTAACATCAATCCATCTTAGTACTAATCTAACCATAATTAGCACTAATCTAAACACCCCTTAAGCGCAATTAATAGGATTAGGGAGTTAACTCACCAGATTAAGATGGTGGCAGGCTCATAGCGATGGCAGTGAAAACCCAAGACTACTGTGTCTCAAACGGAGGCTTGGTGGAGGCTGAGATGGCCCTACAAGGCTCTCGGCCAAGGGCTGGTCAGACGGAGGTGGCTGGATGCGGGGCTAAGCTGGAATGGATGGTGGTGAGGTGGCTGGACAGAGCTGGTGGCAGCGGCTGTGGTGTGGTGGTGAAGTTGCTGGAGTCCCGGCGGTGGTGTGAAGTTTGCGGCAACAAAAACTATGAAAGGAAATGAGGAGATTGAAGAAGGTGATGCTGGCGTGAGGAGCTGTCGGTGAAGGTGACGTGGGTGGGATGATGGGATGATGGGATGATGCTGGGCGATGTGGGATGGGGAGATGATGGGGGGAAATGATGTGGTGGAGGTGGCTGTGTGGTGAAGAAATGAAGATGGTGTGAAGGTGGAGGGCTGCTGGGCGGTGCGGCTGTTGGCAGAAGTGGAAGGGAAGGGATGGAGATGATGCAAGCGTGAGGGGAGTGGAAATGAAGAAGAAGAAGCTGAGGGAAAATGGGGTTGGTCTCTGCTGGTGGGGGGTTGCACGCAAGAAGGAAGGGAGAGAGAGAGATGGGAGAGTGGGAGAGAACAACAAGTCAATGGTTCAACCGATGAGAGTTAGGGAAAAATATCATGCCCATCATCACTTGTACCCCAAAAGTCTTCATGCCCAAAGGTCAGGTGGCCATCCAATGGCCATTTTTCCTCTATTTCCTCACAAACAAGGTCATTTTAGGGGTAGAAAAAACCAATTAATCAACCCATCCGAATTTCCTTATTCTTTTCTTTTTGTCCGATGACCACTTTTCCACAAAATTCCGAACTTGTCAATTTTAGTACGACATAACCTATTAGGTAGCTTTTACGGATTTTAGTGCATTCAACCCGTGGTCGATAATTTTTTATCTACGTTTGTATACCTTTGAATCGTAGATGACTTTTAGTTGTCATAAAATCGCAAGACTTCAATTACGTGTCCCGAATATAATATTGATAGAAAATCGATTTATTGTCGTTCAACGTGAATATCGTAATCGTGCGGAACCACCCGCAATTCGACTACATGATTCCATTGAATCGACCTATATCCGTTCGCTAATCGATTTATATCAGTGTCGTATTGAACATTGCCGATTATTATGGTCAAGTAGTCGATTTCCGATCGAATTCTCTAGTATGTTGCATTTATATCTCTTAACGGCCTCACTTCATAGATTAATTAACTCGTGAGTGATAAGTTCCAAGTAAATTAATCATAAGTGCATCGATGAAACAACCATTTCATATATTCGAAACGGGGTCAAATTTCGAGATGTTACGGCTTTGTTTGTTGTTTGCTTGAATCATAATATCTGTATACATTCAGTTTCTTAGTCATATGATCAAAGAACACATTTCTCCTAGTCAAAACCTTCAAGCTTCTCTTACATGTGTCCTAAACCCATATACCACAATTCAAATCTCTGGCAAATATAATTATCTCCTCTTAGAATTCATACAAGCCACTACTAGTAGGACTCCTCAAGTAGCCCTCAAAATCTTCACCATATAAAGTAAACCAACACTAACCGACCAAAGAAAGAAAAAGTAAACCAACACTCAACTGATTCAAAGGCAATTGAGGAAATCGGTCTTTTCTTCAATTTTGGGATGTGTCTCATACCAATCAATGTTCTCCCAATACTATCATCCAATCTGATTCTAACATCGTCAACACACAATCTAAGCATTTAATAGAGAAGAAATCTTTATAGATGCCCAGTGGGCATTGCCCACAATCTTTTCCTTTCTATGTGCCTGCTAGTATTTAATAAGGTTTTCGTTCTTGAGTTCACGCAGCCCACCATAAATCTAAAGCTCACTTTGTTTTTCCGTGGCTTGCTTACAATGTGCTTTACTTATAACTAATGTTTTACTATTAAAAAACCGTCGCGCCTATTTGCTCCACGACAATCAAAGCATTTGATGGAGAAGAAATTTTTCTAGGTGCCCATAATCTTTTCCTTTTAATATGTCTGCTAGCATTCAGTAAGGTTTTTACATAACGGTCTTTATTCTTGACTTCCCGCAATCTATCATAAATCTCGCGCAAGTTGATTTCTTTATATTTCCATGCTTCCACCTGAACTGGAAAAGGGAAAGAAAAACGCACCATAAAGATTACTACAGATCAGCCGTCTAACTTGACAAAGTCTTTGATCATCTAGAAATTACAAGTTGAAGCTCTTGCTTTCTGTTGAAACTGAGCTTATACATGCCGGGTGATAAAGGACAAGAAGCAGGATACCAAAAACTCAAACATCAAGACACATCACGGTATTGAAACAACCGAAATCTTCACAAGAATATTAATGTTTGATGATATGTGAAGTTGATCCTGTTTTTTTTTTTTTTTTTTTTTTTGGTGAGAAGTAATAATGTATTAAGCTTTGAACCAACAATTACAAAAGATCTGGCGCCACAAAACTTACACTCAATAAGACAACAAGTCAGAGTGAATGGAAGGGAGCCGGATGCAAAAGAACTCTACAAGAACGGATCAAAGTGAAGAGCAGCCTAAACAACAGGCAAAAGGAAAAGAAGAGGCAGGAGAGGGCCACACAAGGCCAGTAAGACACCAAACCTCAACCTAGACCACCAATGACAAAAGTGAAGAGACTCCAAGGAGCAACCACAATCAGGGTATCATCATTCGGCACCCTAGACAGGCTAGGGCCCTAAAGTTGATCCTGTTTGGAATGACCCAAATGGAAGTTTCGCCCCCTTTGTTATATTGGGTACCCGAAATCCAAAATAAAATGGTGTTATGACACACCAAAGTTACAACGCCAACTATATTGAAACTCCTACTTCAAAGTTCAGATTTCATTTTGCGTTTCTTTTCTTTTTTTTTTTATAACTAGCTTCCGAATCTAACTACAGATCAATACTGCATCTGGTGCAGTATCCCAAACGGGTGATACAAAGTTGGGCACCGCAAAGGAAACGGACTTGTTGCGGCCTGCTGGTGCCAGTAGCCCTTTCTGCAATAACAAAAGTGAACTCGATTTGTGCTTAGTGAAAAATAGAACATCATGCAAAATCGACCATCATATTTAAGCATAATGGGCAATTGAAGCGATTTAATTATGAAGCCAGTTCTCATACTTGCAATCTGGCCATTTATGAAAGCATGATGGACATAAAACGATGCGCATGGACATTCCAAAGTCGTGCGCAGCACAGCGTCTTGTGATTAACAATTGCAGACAGTAGAAAGCAAGGTTTCAACCCTCCTCTCAGATGCCAATAAATTACTAACAATAGAGGAGAGATCACTACCATCACGAGACAAGCTCAGTCAAGGTTATCAATTTTGATTGGTATGATCTCATCGGCAACATCAAAGCGTCCTACCAAACGTGCAAAAAACAGCATTTGTTGTTCCAAAGTGAATTTTATATTTTCAGCCTGCGTAACATTGCATGTCAATTTCCTGCGTTGCACACACGACAAATGACTTTTGCTTATGTCAATACCTTGCGACAACCATGCTGCTCACCTTCGTATTCCACTAATGCAACAGGCAGACCTTTCTGCTTCAACGCTGCATAAATTTTGTGAGCTTGATCTGGCGGTAGCACCTGCAAGAGGTAGTCGATATTAGATAATTGCCAAACTGCCGAGCAGCAAAGTTGTTGAAATGCCAGAGATTTGATGAACAATTTGAAGGCCACCGATAACCATTGTAATATTCCAGGTCTCCATTGTACACATATTGTCCAAGTCCACTTTGGACACTAAATTCTCACGGTTTTGTTCCTCTCAAGGCAGCCCATACTACCTCAAGAAAACGCGTATGTGTTCAAAATCGTGAGAATTAGTGTCCAAAGCGGACAATATGTGTACAAGTGGTATCAGAGCCAACTTCGATCTCGTGTGGGGCCACAACAAGGATGCTATGCTTCTAAGGGGTGGAGAGTGTGACGACCCAGACCCAGGGCAGTATGGAGGGACGGATTAAGATTGCCTTGGTAGTACGCGGGTAAGGAGAGTTTGACGGCCCGAGCGGCGATGTGCGGGGAGGAGGGATGGCGGTGCATCCGCGCCTTGAATGAGTCCCTCTCTTGTCCCACATCGCCTAGGGAGGGAAATCTAGGCTAGCTTATAAGGCAATGAGCCTGGACATGCGCAAGTAAGGGGTCATTCCTAGGGAGGGAGTCCTAGGTTAGCTTATAAGGCAATGAGCCCTCTAATTGTAGAATGCGGACAATATGTGTACATGGTTACAACCATTTACTTACCAATTGAAAAGAGATTGTCAAACTCATCTGCCACTACTTTATACATTAGAAAATTAAAAGAGGACCCTCGTTTTGACACTGGACTTTTTATCTCCTTTCCTTTCTTTCTTTACTTTTCAAATTCTTGGGGAGCAACAGAGAGGGGCAGGGAACCATTGAAAAGAGTATGGCTTGCGTACCTTGTCTTCCAACCCTTGAAATAGAATTATGGGGCAAGAAAATCTCTCAACAGAATTTATGGGCGACCTCTCGTAGCAATCCTTCTCAGATACTGTAGTGCAACATATGGAGGATCAGTGTAAGGACTTATCTGAGTAGAGATGAATCACACACGAAAGCTCATCTAAATTACCAACAAAATCGTCAAGGTAATGAGATTCAAATTTGTGTGTTTCTGCTTTCAACATGTTCAAATCAGCAACCTATTCATCAAAATAACCGATAGAAAAACATCTCTTTATAACATTGTGACAATTCAAATTATAATATAATGATGAGTTTGTAAATAAAAATCCAGATGCACAAAAATAAAAATGGGGAAATTTAAGTATCCCAACTTCTGAGTAAACACCAACTATGACTGATGCACAGTTTACTGTCATGAAAATATGCCCCATATATATATATATATATATATTGGGGTAAAAGTAAGCAATATATTGGGGAGGTTAAACTGTACAAGCAACACGGCTCCAAAAACTTGCACTCAATATGAACATGCTCATTATGAGTGTAAGGAAGTCGCGGAAAAAGCCAAGCGGCAACAACAAAATGACAAACAGAAGGCCAACGGCAAACAATACTTGGCAAAAGCAACCTAGCAACCAACGAGATGCCTACCTAGTCAGACTACGATAAGTGGAAGAGAAGATAATGGGGTCCACATCCCACGAGCGTTGCATCCTCCTGTTCTTGACAGAGTCCTCAACATTCTTGAAGGTAAGAGCCTTATCTTTGACGACCTTGAGGAGATGCTTCTTCATGGCTGAAATAGACAGCGGCTCCCCCCTGAAAAGAATATTGTTTTGTTCTTCCAAATGATGTGACAAAGCGCCCCAAAGGAGAAACATGCAACACATTTGTAAAACTCCTTGCCAGAGAGCAAGATAATGACCCAGCTAAGAGTCTCCTCCCAGGTCCTGTTGGTCCAAGGAAGATTGCATCTAGTAGCCCAAAAGAAGGCGATACTTGAAGTAATGCAACATCCAAAAAAAAGATGATCGATAGAGTCAGTCATCTCGTTTCAAAAAGGACAAGAAGTAGCATCAATCCTACCATAAGACATGGTAGCCCAAAAGAAGGCAATACTTGAAGTAATGTGGCATCCAAAAAAGAGATGATCGATAGAGTCAGGCACCTCGTTGCAAAAAGGACAAGAAGTAGCATCAATCCTACCATAAGACATGAGAAGAGACTGTGTAGGCAACCTCCGCTTTGTGATGAGCCATAGGTTCAATTGGTATTGAGGCAGGATGACATTACCCAAATGAAACAATGCCAATTGACTATAGCCTTCTTCCGCCTTATGAATTCCCAAGCCAAGGCCACCAAGAACAAGCCCGTCGAGTTCTTCCTCCAACAGAACCGATCTTGGATTCTAGACAAGGAGGGAAGTGGCGAACCCCAAGACTCAATCTTTGATCTGATGGCCCGTCCAGACTCAGAGAAGAGATCAACAACCAAAGCCTGCCTAGAGAGACCGGAGCTATAGATGAGGGAATCCATGAAAAATAAATTCAAAGGACCCTTAGGATGCCAATTATCAAACCAGAGCAACGCTGATAAGCCATCGCCTATCCTCCAGTGAAAGCAAAGCCGGACTTTTGTCCTGAGTTGTAGAATTTTCTTCCAAGCCCAAGAGCAATAGGTTGGCTTTTTTACAACTAGAAGTTCCTAATTTTTAAGAAGGTCGAGTGGACCCACTTGCACCATAACAACTTCTTATTTGAAAATAAATTCCAGATATGTTTGAGCATAAACGCCTTATTACACTCATGCAATCTCTGGATACCTAGACCTCCCTCCACTTTAGGAAGGCAAACATCTTCCCAGGAGATTTTGGCACCCCCTCTACCCAACTCAGGTCATTTTCAAAGGAATTGTCTAAGAATACGCTCTATATAGTCCAGCATAGCTACAGGAATGATAAAGACACTTGCCTAGTAGGCCTGAATGGCATGGAGGACTGACTTGATTAGTTGAAGGCTGCCAGCATAAGAAAGAAAATGATGAGTCCATGACTGCACCCTAGAGATGATGCGCCTCACAAGATCAACATAATCCACTTTCTGGAGATCATAATGTTCTTAGCAGCCAGCTCTTGCGAGTAGACTTTCCAGGAGATCCATTTAATAGCATGACACAATGAAGATGCTTTATATCATTCAACAGCAACAAGAGAGTCACCAGAAATGATCGATGATTATGTTATATAGTCCATAGCTCTTTCAGATGTTTGTAGGCTTGGTCAGGGTAAGATAAGAATGAACTCTCTCTAGTGCCCCACAAATAAGCCAGTTTCCCCACATTGGAACCAAATGGTGAATTTAACTATTCTGAAACTGACTACAAAGTAAATGAACTCACACCATAGAGTGATGCTCCAGCTCTGAAAGTTTCTCTAAATGCTAGGGCTGCTAAGGTTGTATACCCACCAGCAGAGACTCCAGTGATGCATAGACGATTGCCATCCACTTTTCCACTTTCCACCTGGATGATAAAAGCAACTTCACCATATTGAAATAGTTGTAGTATTCCACTACCCAATGAGCACTAACTGAAAGTCACCTACCGAAAATTTAGCACAACTACAACAGTCATCAACATCAACTATACCCCAGCAACCCAATAGCCGCTCTCTGAATTCTCTGCCATAACCTTGAACAAAAATTTTATGACATTTTTCAGTAGCAATGAAGCAGATCAGTCAAATGATGGGCCAAAGCTAGCAATGTTTGCAGCCATTTATGTTAACTAAACTCCATGAAGGATTGGTGAGAATAATGCATAGCGCTGCTGAAATAGCAATGGTGCTTCATTACCAACCAAAGTCGGAAAACAGGTTTCGCAGAAATCAAGAGAAAGGTATGAAACAGAAACTTTTCTTTTAGAGACAAACCAGTGCTTCCACCGTAATTGACATCCACGAAGGCCCATCCTCTGCTAGTCCAGTACTGAATACTCAGGTTTAAAATCCCTCTTGTTTCACGCGTAGGCCCTCCTGTGCAATTTTAAGTATGATTACATAAACACTTATTCATAAGTAGCTCTATACGAAAACATTGGTGGCACAAATTTCCCACCAAAGAATACAGAGTTGGCAAGGTAAATTCGAGTATGACAAGATCTGAGTTGCAATTATTTGAGTACCATGGCTTTTTAACAACAGTGGAGGCTTTTCTTCTTGACTAGCTTGATAAAAATGATTAGATGGAGGATAAAAGTATGCATAAGCATTTTGACCAGGTAACTTCGGTTGGAAATTCAATCAGCTCTGGCAAGCTAAAATAAGAATTGTATTTCAGACTGTCTGGTGAAGATGACCATATTATTCGAAAATCAATGACTTCTGACTTTTCATCATTGAAAGTCCTGCAGACCATAAACAAAAGAAAATATAACAACAATGGGAAATGCTAATTGCTGCAGCACTGTCCACACTTCATCAAATATGAGGAGATTACTAAAGTTAAGTATTGCAAGCACATTAGCCACAGATGTTGGAAGTACTCCTGATGCTCCCTCGACATAAAGACAATTACTACCTGAAGTCTGCAAAAGCAGAATGCGCACAATTTACCCAACCATCAGCTTGAAAAATAGTTACAGCAACTCATCATAAAGAAGGTATTGAACATACTATGTCTTGTATGTCTGTGACTGGAATGTTGAGCGACAATAATGTGCTCTGAAGAACGTCAATAATAGCAAGACGAGACCTTCCCCTCTGCCTGTGTGCAGATTTTAAATAAATTTATATGAGAAATCATACAACAATTTGCTATAAGGATAATGTTAACACGTTCAATCATCACATGGAAAACGCTCACCTGTATCTGCAAGCAATCAGGGTTTTCTGTTCATCGCTCAATGACCTCATAAGAGTTCATACCAAAAACCCATAATGGCCTTGCAAACTCAGCATTTAATGGATAAAGAGGCAGGACCTCATCTGCAGATTCAATCTGTTGAATCGTGAAGCACGTCAAAGATATAAATCGGTTCCTTTCCAACACCATGATCGATGAAGTAATTAGCGTACAAGAGGCAGTTTAAAAAGCTCAAATATGTAATAATGGCTCAGTCACCTGCAGAAAACCCATGACTATAATAATGTCTCCTCATTTATAGTTTTCACGGTGTGACATCCAAAGTCCACGCTATTTGACTGATGCCGTCAGAATTCTTATGGAGTATGATATAGAAATTAAAGAGATCGACCAAATTTCCAGTATAAATCAGCATTTTAAAAACCCACTTTGGAATGGCTACAATAAGGCATGGTTGCTATGAAAGATGTTTAATGACATGAAGCACCTAAAATATCTAGACTTTTCAAATTTGATGAGCATGAATGCCGACAGACCAGGGTTAAGATAACACGTACTCACCCACTTATAGAGATTCCAAAGTCCATTCTGTCTATCAGTAATTAAAAAAGGTTCACCTGCATGTGTTCAGAGCACAATGTAATATCTTTGACATTTCATCTTGTGTTTTCCATGAAATATTTAAATACCCACAACTTCTGTGAAATAGCTTTTGCATTCCCCCGAACTCAATCATCCGAGCAGAGTGAAAAAGGAAGAAAATTCGCAAAAATGAAAGAAATAAATCACCTTACCATAAAGCAGAGACATACCAGATAAAACCAGATGCATACCGTAGACTATGCATGTTTGAGGGACATTATAACATGGAAATACCGATAAAAAGACTGGAGAACATCCTTTCAAGACGTAAAAATAAGAACAATATACTCAGATCATCCTGACAGCAACGAAATAAAATAAAAAAACTAACCAGGATGACCCTAATATTCAGGCAGATCAACTAAAATCCGGAATAGGCCAATTAACAATTCAATGATTATTTTGGGGGATCAGGCTCCTTTCTTGTTCATTCACATCACAGCAATATTACAACCTTGCATTTCTTCAGCATTTAATAACATCAGGTGACAAACGAACTTGTATAATTGAATGAGAAATCAATTTAGCAGCAATTCCGAAATTGAAATCGGCAACCAAAATATAGAAATACCTTCTGGAGACCATTTAGGTTCAGTTGGTGACTCAACATGTTTAGGATCATGACCAGCAACACAGACACGCTTATAAATATCTCTGCAAAGAAGTACTAAGACAATCAATGCGATAATTGATGTGAGTATAGCGCACAGATAAATTATGAGGAAAGGTTACGTATGTGTCTTAATAGTAGAATGAAGAGTTGATCAGATTAAGCTGACCGGAAAATGCAAAAAGTGCAACAAGTGCTGTATTACAAGTCGCAACTCACTTGGCTCACACTTGCCATTGGCCAGGTTGTTCTAGGCTAAGGTGAGAAGTTTAATGTGCTGCATGAGATGGAAGGTTTTGCGACCACTCAAATCTCCACAACACGGTTGCAGATGGTGATTACGGTCAGTTCTATGTATGATAATATAAGAAAATCACCTGTTAGGCACTGCACCAGGGTCTCTAAACCTAAACTCTATTTTACCTGGCATTCCTTGATAAGTTCTAGAGTTTTCTCAAACTACATATACAAAGTACTATGACAGTGCACCTAAGGTCACATTGAAACATCTGTTGTAAAAGTGAGAGTTGTTGCAACAATGTAAGTGACAATAATAGCTTTTTTAATGGACATGAGCAGGTTAACCGATCAAAAAGAACATCAATCTCCATACCCAGCCTCCGAGATGTACCCAACCCAGAGCTTTGGTTTGTCCCATGGCATATTGGGATGACCCCACTCGATCCATGCTATCTTTTCACCCTTTGGATCCATCCGTGGAAAAGCATAGAAATCATTGCCACTGATTAATACTTTGGGCTCTAGATTTCAGGCGATAAAACAAAAAAACAATGGATGGAAAAAGAAAAAACGAAATCAGTAAGTTTGTGGTACTGTAGTGAACAAATTAATGCAGCAAGCAATTAATGTGGCACATCCGACAATTATTTACCTTGGATATCCTTCTTGCCAAGGCCAACAGCTACAACCGTAGTGGTTGGATTCAAACTGTTCTCACGCCGATCTATTTCCAATCAGGAAAGTGCCTGTCTTATAGTCTCCAATAAGTACGAATAACAAAATAAGCTCCTGAAAAGAGTGACTTACCTTCCCTTACAGTGACATAACGGCCAAATCTACTATCGAAAACTCCATCGGCATAACAAACTGAAGGCCCCCCATAGTCTGGAGTAATTGGCAATGGAGGAGATTCTGTAGGAGAAACAAAGTATATACCAGAGTATTGTGATGCTTATTGACGAATGGCATATTGCTCCATAAAAACTTCGATAAAACACAAGGCTTCGGTAAGCAAAACTTGAATTAGGAAATCCAAGTGGTTTTGTCAATTCCAAGCCACAACATTTCATTGCAAGTATGCTTCCCTCGGAGTCACCGCTTACCAGAAGTTAAGTAAAACTGTATTACACAGACTATGGATAAATTAAATGGGAAAGGAACTTCATCGCAACATTTCTAAGGAGGCATATTCTCTGCTTCAAGTTCAGTTCTTTATCCTCTCCAATCGTATCTCAACATATCTCCCATCTTTTAAGATCTAAGCATGGAGCTACCAAATCCACGTGTAAACTTCTTTATGAAGAGACTGAAGACTTCAATATAAATTCCCACAGGAAGCAGACCTTCAACAAGCATTACAGCAACTACTGAGCTTACCTTTTAGGTGCAAGGACTGTTTGTACAGCCTTTGATCCTTGTAATTCGAGAAAACAAGTGTATCTCCCGAAATGCTAAAAGCACCACCACCATATTCCTGACACACCGTCCTCACTGCAAAATCTTTCGGCGTAATGTCAACAGGTTCATCTCCCGGTTTTTCCGGTTCTTTCACAAGAACAGAGCGTCTAATAGCCAGTATAACCATCCATATGTCAGTACACTCCTGACAATTCTCGAGACTCATTCATCTGACAAAACCGTAAAAATTACAGCCTGACAATCGTTACACATTTATGGAAGCATCATTCCAGCACCAATTCACGAGACCCAGAAACTCAATACTGCCTGAATACTCGGTTTAATTAGTGTGTCGTTCTTATTAAAAATTTATGGTATGCATAGTTATGTACCCTGATTCATTAGGACGGGACTCGAGCCAGATGAGGTAACCGTCACCATCGATGGAGATGCCACCAAGCCTTTTGGAGGTGCCGGAGACGATGTCAGCGGTGATAGGGGACTTCCAGGAGCCGTACGGAGCTGTGACTCTCTCGCTCTTAGCTGTTGTTTCCGAGTATGACAGTGAAGAAGCCATGGTCTTTTGCTTCCTGAGTTTGGTTTGATCCACCAGACTGGGCGACAAGAATTCCAGTGAGAGGATTGCATTTGGACTGGTTGATCATGTCCCTATCTATGCTCGGAAGGTTTTCATTTCTTAATGGTTAATCATACATAAATGATAATGTTGTTTATAATAAATTAAAGGTAGTTCCTATCAACTTAACAGTGACGCCACCTCAAGGTTACGTTAGCTTTGCTGAATTATTTTTGCATCCGCTAGGGGAGAGTATTAGAGCAGCAATGGAGCACTGCATACTAGTTCAGAAATTGCTTGAGAAGGCAGCGGTTTTTGCCTTCTTTTTCCGTCTTCATAGTCAGTCAACATTAAGCTAAATCAGCTTCACTCAAAATCTTAAACTTAATAAGATATGAGCCAAACTAAGGTATATTAGTTACTCCAAACGACATCAATTCTTCGATGTGGGATTTTTTGTGGGACATTACACATGTATCTGAACATGACTATCACATGGTGGAGCCACATCGACTCTAGTTAACAAAAATTGGTTACATAATTAGTTAGTGTGTGCTATTTTATTTAATATATTTTCAAAACAGTGACATGATATCATATTTTCCACAACCAAACACTGCCATTAATTTTTCCTCGGACATGGTCATGCACCGAGGACACTTCACAAAAGCACTCATGGCATCATCTCTAGACCAACCCCACCTGCTGCAAGCATCGAATTTCCTCTCCCACTTCGATTCACTCATCGTCATGACCGCTTAACATAGCCACAGAGAACTTTGCCGCGGAAGGATCATCAAAGCCCATCCTCTTGGTTTTCTCCACAGTTTCGTCCTAGAATGACACTTGACTAACCACATAATGCTTGATTCACGCACTCCATTATCTCTCAAAATCTTGACGAGAGGATCAACTGTAGCCTCGAAACCTTTGAACAATATTCTTGGACTGCGTCCAATAGCTGCAACGGCATTCTTATCGGACCCAAGAAAGTCCCGAAGCCTACCGAAAGTGGGGATGAGGTGCTTCTCTAAGCTCCTATTCAATAAGTAGGGAGAAGCAGAGATCAGATTCGCCAGGTCAGAGACGGAAAACCCGACAGAGCTCAGATACTTCAATTTGGGCAAAAGGGTCCTCTCAGGATTCGTCAACAGCAGGTGAGGCCCCTTCCCAATCATACGCGAAATCTGGGATTGAGAGAAACCATGGCTCTTCAAGACGTTAACGACCGCGTCGTTAAATACCGGACGAAATGGCTTCCGCAGCCATAGCCACCGTCGCTCGCTGCTCTCCTCTTTCCTTCCCTAAGTCCAACTTTCAGTCCTCTCGCTCGAGTCCTCGTCGCCCGGTCGTCGTTGTCGTCGATCAAACCGCATCTCAGGAAGTACAAGGCCATGGCTTCTTCACTGTCATCCTCTGAAACAGCAGCCAAGACTGAGAGAGTCACAGCTCCGTACGGCTCTTGGAAGTCCCCCATCACCGCCGACGTCGTCTCCGGCGCCTCCAAGAGGCTCGGTGGCATCTCCGTCGACGGCGACGGCCGCCTCCTCTGGCTCGAGTCCCGTCCTAGTGAATCGGGGTACGTAACTCCACTTACCATTTTTCGTGATATAAAGAATAAACCAATTAAACTGAGTGTTCGGGCAATGTTCAGTTTCTGGGTATTGTGAATTGGTGCTGGAATGATGCTTTCGTGGATGCGAAACGATTGTCGGGTTGTTATCCTTATGGTTTTGTCATGCGAATGAGTCTCGAGATTTTTCAGTAGTGTACTGACTTATGGATGGTTATGTTGGCTATTAGACGCTCTGTTCTTGTGAAAGAACCGGAAAAACCAGGAGAGGAACCTGTTGACGTCACGCCGAAAGAGTTTGCAGTGAGGACCCTGTGTCAGGAATATGGTGGTGGTGCTTTTAGCATTTTGGGGGATACTCTTGTTTTCTCGAATTACAAGGATCAGAGGCTGTACAAGCAGTCCTTACAACTAAAAAGTAAGCGCAGCAGTGGCTGTAATGCACGGTCAAGGGTGGGATTTTAAATTGTAGTTTTCAGTCTCTTCATTAAGTTTATGCATGGATTGGAAGCTCCATGCTTAGACCTTAATTGATGGTAGACATGTTGAGATACGATTGGAGGGGGAAAATAAAAGAAGTTGAAGCATAAATATGCCACTTTAGAAATGATGTGGTAAAGTTCCTTTCTTGTTTCATTTCTCCTTAGTCTATAGAATACAGTTATTGTGAGCGGTGACTCCTATGGAAGCATACTTGCAATGACATGTTGTGGTTTTTATGTTTCGCTTAGTGAAGCCTTGTGTTTTATGGAATTTTTTATGGAGCAGTATGCCGTTCATCAATAAGCATCAGTGGTTCTCTGTTGTTGCACTCTGTATCTCCTACAGATTCTCCTCCATTGCCAATTACTCCAGACTATGGTGGGCCTTCAGTTTGTTATGCAGATGGAGTTTTCGATAGTAGATTTGGCCGTTATGTCACCGTAAGGGAAGGTATGTCACTCTTTTTAGGTGCTTATTTTATTGATTATTTGTCAGAGACTATAAGACAGACGCTTACCCAATTGCTTTTACATGCATATAGATCGGCGTGAGGACAGTATGAATCCAACCACTATGGTTGTAGCTGTTGGCCTTGGTGAGAAGGATATTCAAGGTAAATGATTGCTGGAAGTGCCAGATTAGTTGGTTGCTACGTTAATTTGTTCACTACAGTACCAGAAACTTACTGATTTCTTTTTCTTTCTCCCTCCATATTGTTTTTTTTTTTTTTTTTGGGTGCAATTTAGAGCCCAAAGTATTAATCAGCGGCAATGATTTCTATGCTTTTCCACGGATGGATCCAAAGGGTGAAAAGATAGCATGGATCGAGTGGGGTCATCCCAATATGCCATGGGACAAAGCAGAGCTCTGGGTTGGGTACATCTCGGAGGCCGGGTATGGAGATTGATGTCCATTAACAAAGCCATTGTTGCTTACATTCTTGAATTTCAAATTTACTTTTGACTTAGTGGCAACAATCCTTTCACTTGTTCGACAGACATGGGTTGTTTAAACAAATAAATGCTAATATGAGAGTCCCCTTAAACCTGTTATTCCAATGTGACCTTATGTGCACTGTTTTAGTAGTTCATATATGTAGTGTAAGAAAACTTAAGATTATTTCAATTAATTTTAAGACACTATCCATTTTTGGATAGTGTTGATGTACAGAGACCCTAGTGCATTTCCTATCACATAATTTCCATGTGTTTTAATACAAAGAAGTGACTGTAATTTCCATCTGTAACCATGCTGCACATTGAACTTGTTACCTTAGCCTTGAACAATGTTTGGCTATTGGCGTGTATGAGCCAAGTGAGTTTCAACCGTGATACATTACTTATTGCACTCTTTGCATTTTCCGGTTAGCTTAGTCTGATCAACTCTTCCTTGTGATTCTTAAGACACACTTGTAACCTTTCCTTATAATTTATTAATGTGCTTTATTCACATCATTGCTTGTCTTGTTGATTTTTTTAATACTTCCATGCAGAGATATTTATAAGCGTGTCTGTGTTGCTGGTTGTGATCCTAAACATGTTGAGTCACCAACTGAGCCTAAATGGTCTCCAAAAGGTACTTCTGTCTTTTGGCTCAGATTAAAATTACTGAATGGTGCAAATTGATTTCTCATTCAATGGTTTAAGTCCATTTGTCACCGGATGTTCTTTGATGCTGAAGAAATGTAAGATCTAGTATTACTGTGTTGTGAATGAACAAAAGAGGAGCCTGATCCCCGAAAATAATCATCAAATGTAAATGGCTTATTCCCAATTCTAGCTTATCTGCCTGAATAACGAATAAGGGTCACCTTGATGAATTTGTTTTATTATGTCGCTTTCATGATGATCTGAGCATGTTGGTCTTTAACGAGTTGAAAAAAATGACACTACAGTTTTTTCTATTGGTATTTTCATGTTATAATGTCCCTTAATCATGTAGTATCCATGATGTGTATATGGAGTCATCTGGTATGTCTCTCCTTACTCGTGAGGTGATCTATATCCAACATTTTTGCGAATTGTCTTCCTTCTCACTCTGCTTGGATGATTGAGTCAGGCATGCTAAAGCTATTTTACATTAGAAGTTGTGGACATGTAATGTCTCAGTGAAAACATAGAAAGAAATTTCGTAGTGAAGTGGCTTGAGATTGTGCCAGACATCACATTGTGCTTTGAACACATGCAGGTGAACTATTTTTCATTACAGATAAACAGAATGGATTTTGGAATCTCTATAAGTGGGTAAGATCTTAACCCTGGGCCATTGCAATTCATGCTTATCGACTTTGAATAGTCTAGGTATTCTAGGTGCTTCGTGTCATTGAAGATCTTTCATAGCGACCATTCCTTATGGTAACCATTCCAAAGCAGGTTTTCCACATGGTGATTTATACCGTAATTATGGTTGATCTCCTTAATTTCTGTATCAAACTCCATCCAGACTCAGACTGCATCAGTCAAATAGTGTGGCTTTTGGATGTCACTCCGTGAAAATTATAAATGAGGAGAAATTATTTTAGTTGTAGGTTTTCTACAGTTGATTGAATCATTGTTACATATGTGAACTCTTTCAACTGCCACTTAATACAGTCATAGCATTATCAATGATGTAGTTGGAAAGGAACTGAATTGTATCTTTTATGTGCTTCATGATTCAACAGATTGAATCTACAAATGAGGTCCTGCCTCTTTATCCGTTAAATGCTGAGTTTGCTAGGCCATTATGGGTTTTTGGTATGAACTCTTATGAAGTTATCCAGAGTGACAAACAGAAGACCCTGATTGCTTGCAGCTACAGGTGAGCTTTCTTCCATGTGATGATCTAAGGTGTTAACATTATCGAAATACAAATTATTGTATGATTCTTCATATCAATTATTTAGAATCTGCTTGCAGGCAGAGGGGAAGGTCTCATCTTGCAATTATTGACGTTCTTCAGAGCTCATTATCATTGCTTGACATTCCATTCACAGACATACAAGACATAGTATGTCCGATACCTTCTTTATGACGAATTGCCGTTACTAATTTTTTTTAAGCTGATGGATTGGTATATTGTGCACATTCTTCTTTTGCAGACTTCAGGAAACAATTGCCTATATGTTGAGGGAGCATCGGGAGTACTTCCAACATCTGTGGCTAAGGTGCTTGCAATACTTTACCGTAGTAATCTCCTCATATTTATTGAAGTGTGGACTGTGCTGCAGTAATTAGTGTTTCTCATTGTTGTTATAATTTCCTTTTGTTTATTGTCTGCAGGTGACTTTCAATGATGAAAAGTCAGAAGTCGTTGATTTTGGGATTATATGGTCCTCTTCACCGGACAGTTTGAAGTACCAGTCTTATTTCAGCTTGCCAGAGTTGATTGAATTTCCAACTGAAGTTCCTGGTCAAAATGCTTATGCATACTTCTATCCTCCATCTAATCATGTTTATCAAGCTAGTCAGGAAGAAAAGCCTCCACTGTTGTTAAATAGCCATGGTACTTCAATAATTGCTGCTCAGTTCCTGTCATATTTCAATTCACCTTGCCAACTATATATTCTTTCATGGGAAATTTGTGCCAATATTTCCATTCTCAAGGATCATAAATTGACCTTACTTGTCAAAGTAAGTCTTTATTTTCATGTAATCTTGATTGATTAGTGATTTTTCAGACTAAATATAAATAACTGGGATCAATTTTAAATATAATAGATGCACAAAACAAGTCAGTATATACAACTGATGCTGAATGAAGATGCGACCAATTTAGGGGCACTTACATTTTCAAAATTAATTTGATATGGTATATTCAGTTTTGCGCTTCTCAAGTCATATATTGTGCAATGGATTTTAATGATTGCACACTCTCAATGACATACATGCTTGGTATACATCCATGGCATGTTTCTTAACAATTTAAGCTTTCTCAAAAATGATTATTCAACATGGTATCAGAGGTTCAAGTCAAAAGTCTGATCTTGGCACTCCCTCTTGTTGCCATTCTGTTTTTCATTACAACTTGAGTTTTTCAGAAAAATGGTCTTTTTGACAATTCTAAATATAACTGGTACCCCCCCTCCCCAACAAAAAAAAATAAAACGTAAAAAATTGGCAGGAGTAACTAGCAATTTATTGTTTCAAGCAGCATTGTCATGCATCAATGCCTAATCATATAGAACTAGTTATTCTTAAGTGTTTATGTAATTTTGCTTAAAACTGCACAGGAGGGCCTACAAGTGAAACACGAGGAGTTTTAAACCTGAGTATTCAGTACTGGACTAGCAGAGGATGGGCCTTTGTGGATGTCAATTACGGTGGAAGCACTGGTTTGTCTCTAAACAAGAACTCTTTCTGCTTCATATCTTTCTGTTGATTTCTGCAAAACCTGATTTCCAACTTTGGATGGTGATGAAGCACGATTATCATCTCAACAGCCCTATGCATTATTCTATTCAATTCCTCATGTAGTTTTGTTGACATAAATGGCTGCAAACATTGCTAGCTTTGGCCCATCATTTGATTGATCTTCTTCATTGCTACTGAAAAATGGTACAAAAATTTTTGCTCAAGGTTATGGCAGAGAATTCAGAGAGCGGCTATTGGGTCGCTGGGGTATAGTTGATGTTGATGACTGTTGTAGTTGTGCTAAATTTTTGGTAGGTGACTTTCAACTTGGTAGTTCTGTTAGTGCTCCTTGGGTAATAGCATGCTGGAACTATTTCAGTATGGTGAAGTTGCTTTATCATCCAGGTGGAAAGCGGAAAGGCGGATGGCAATCGTCTATGCATTACTGGAGGCTCTGCTGGTGGGTATACAACCTTAGCTGCTCTAGCATTTAGAGAAACTTTCAAAGCTGGGGCCTCCCTCTGTGGTGTGAGTTCATTTACTTTGTAGTGAGTTTCAGAATAGTTAAATTTACCATTTGGCACCAATCTCAGGAAACTGGCTTCTTTCTGGGACCACCAGGGGGAGGTCGTTCTTATCTTACCCTGACAAAGCACACAAACATCTGAAAGAGCTCTGGACTCTGGAGATTAATTCCTATAACATAATCATCGATCATTCTTGGTGACATTCTTCTAGCTAGTGAATGATATATAGCATCTTCATCGTGTCTTGCTGTTAAATGGATCTCCAGGAAAGTTTACTGGCAAGAGCTGACTATTAAGAACATTAGTGTAGGGATTTATGAAGCAGCAAACTGTGTATTTTCATACAGTTTAGCACTATGCATTGGTCGTAGTTGGCGTTTACTTGGAATTTGGGATACTTTAATTTTCCCATTGACTAAAGATTCATTTATAATTTCATCATTATTTGCTGCAATTTCAATGCAATTTTCACAACGTTGACAAAGGGTATTTTTCTGTTGGTTATTTTGACGAACAGGTTGCTGATTTGAACATGTTGAGAGCAGAAACGCACAAATTTGAATCTCATTACCTTGACAAACTTGTTGGTAATTCAAATAAGCTTTGGTGCATGTTTCATCTCGCCTCAGATAAGTGTTTATATCAATCATCCATTCATTGCACTGCAGGATCTGAAAAGGATTATTACGAGAGATCACCTATAAATTCTGTTGAGAAATTTTCTTGCCCCATAATTCTATTCCAAGGGTTGGAAGACAAGGTACGCAAGTCATGCTCTTTCCAATGGTCCCCTGCCTCTCTAGTTTTACTCCCCAAAAATCAAGAGAGAAGTATAGAATGAAGAAGGGGGAATAAGTCCAATGTCAAAATTAGGGTCGTCTTTTAATTTCCTCATTTGTGAAATTGCATCAGATAAGTTTGACTTCTCTTTCCACTTGATAAATAAAATTTCATCAACGGCCTCAAGATATTTCTCTTTGCATCTCTGGCATTCTAACAACTTTGATGCCTGGCGTTTTGGCAATTATCTGCTACATCTTGCAGGTGGTACCACCGGATCAGGCTCGCAAAATTTATGAGGCACTGAAGCAGAAGGGTCTGCCTGTTGCATTAGTGGAATACGAAGGCGAGCAGCATGGCTTTCGCAAGGTATTGTTCTTTGTGAGTCTTACATAAAGAAGTCATTTGTTGTGTGTGCAATGGAGGAAATTGACGTGCAATGTTTCACAGGCGGAAAATATCAAATTCACATTGGAACAACAGATGGTGTTTTTTGCACGTTTGGTAGGACACTTTGATGTTGCCGATGAGATCACGCCAATCAAAATTGATAACTTTGACTGAGCTTGTCTCATGAAGGTAGTGATCGCTCTTCTATTGTAAGTAATCTATTGGCATCTTAGACATGAATTGGAACCTTGCTTTCTACTGTCTGCAATTGTTAATCACGCGTTGTTGTGCTGGCATGACTTTGGACTGTCCATGCACATCATTGTATGTCCATCCTGCTTATATACTTGGCCAGATTCCAAGTATGAGAATTGGCTTAATGATGCAATGGCGTCAATTACCTGTCATAGTTGAATATGATGGTTGAATTGCCCCTCATTCTTGAAATTGATTTGATCATCGCATTCCAGCTGCAATTGTGCACTTTTGGTTCCATTGAGCTTCATGGCTTTTTGCGTGACCTTCTATCTTTCGCTAAGCATGATTTGAATCCGCTTTTATCATCACAGAAAGGGTTACTGTTAACAGCAGGCCGCAACAAGTTCATTTGCTTTGCACTTTAATAATACAAAAGGATAGAAGAAATTAGAGCCCATATCTATCGGGCGAAACTCTTACGAGATCGTGGCAAGGTTATGCTGGGATTGAGGTGAATGAAGCCCCAAATCTAGCACACATACACGGACGACTTCTGGGGTTCCTAGAGGCTGGTCCTTCTGGAAACGGTACAGGGCTTTGTAACCGATTGGATTCAGTGTTTCTTACACCATTATCGATCTGTTCTTTCACTTACCAAGGTTGACAAAACTCATGCTTTCGATGAGCCTGAATTACAAATCAGATGTATCCCAATAGGAAACCCTTTTTCGATTTCTCTTCATAACATCATACCATGTCTTTCTTCCTCCTCTTTGTTTGGTCTTGGGTGATGAGAGAAGAATACATTCCATCACCTAAAGTTGGACAAGTTTTGTTCAACGTTGTTAATGAAAGACTCAAACCTAACTTGATCCTTCAATCTAGGCATAAAGGATTCGCTTGTTGGTCAGTCAAACGAGCATCGTGCGCTGCCCTAATATTTGTGCTTCCATAATCGGAGACCTTAAAAGTGAAAGGAAACTTGGGAAAAGTGTACCATAAAAATTAGGTTGAGAACTTAATGCCCAACATCAGTTAACACGTGTTGTGAAAATAAAGTAAAGGAACACGGTCAAAATTTGACGATTTTCCTAGAAAGAAACTTATTCTGTGATCATCGATGTAAATCAACTTAGCAATCTTTGGGATTTATCTGATAGCCTTTTTGGAGTGCATTATTTGCTGTTTGCTTGAATCATATGTATACATTCAGTTTCTTAGTCATATGATAAAAAAACACATTTCTCTTTGTCAAAACCTTTAGGCTTTATGAGTCATATGATCAAAAAACACATTTCTCTTAGTCAAAACCTTTAGGCTTCTCTTTTATGTGTCCAAAACCCATATACCACAATTCAAATCTCAACCAAATGCATCTACCGTATTTTAAGGGCAAATATCATTGTCTCCTTTTAGAACTCATACGAGCCACTATCAGTAGGACTCCTCAAATAGCCCTCAAAATCTTCACCATATAACGTAAACCAACACTAACTGACCAAAAAAGAAAAGAAAAAGTAAACTAACACTCAATTGATTCAAAGGCACCTAAGAAAATCAGTCTTTTCTTCAACTTTGGGATGTGCCTTACATTAGTCAATGTTCTCATGATACTATCATCCATCCTTCCTGATTCTTATGTCGCAAACACACAATCCAAGCATCTAATAGAGAAGAAATCTTTCTAGATGCCCACAATCTTTTCCTTTCTATGTGCTGGCTAGCATTTGATGAGGTCTTCGTTCTTGAGTTCATGCAGCCCACCATAAATCTAAAGCTCACTTTGTTTTTCCATGGCTTGCTTACAAGGTGCTTTACTTATAACTAATATTTTACTATTCAAAACCCGTTGCACCTATTTGCTCCACGACAATCAAAGCATTTGATGGAGAAGAAATTTTTCTAGGTGCCCACTGCCCATAATCTTTTCCTTTTCATATGTCTGCTAGCATTCAGTAAGGTCTTTACATAAAGGTCTTCATTCTTGACTCCACGCAATGTATCATAATTCTCGCGCAAGTTGATTTCTTTATATTTTCATGCTTCAGAAGTTCTTCATTAAATGATTGCATCTTTTCTTTCATTTTTCTTCGTGCACATACCTTGAATCGAGACTTTCTTTGAATAGTCCAAAGCTGACAGCCAAATCTAGGAACTATCAATCAAACGTAACGTGCTCAAATCCAACTATCAAAACATTATATTATTCAAAGGATGTGATACCTGAGACACCTCCCTCCTTGTTCGGTAAGGCCCCAACGCTCCCTCCGATGGACAATCCCACCAGGCCAATGAGTAACGAAGGACAGACAGTAGGGCCATCTTCTACAGGTGAAATGGCCATTGTTTTATCTAAATAGCAGGGTGTGCAAGACCTTATTCGTTCTGATATATAGCAAAGAGAGGGGGGTAGGCATCTATCAGCAATACCTCAGTCAGATTGTATGGGAGGACAATCTCTGCAGGGTGAACAGCAATTGCCACAACCTATTTTGGTTTCTTTAAATAAGGATCTAACTCCTGCATCTGCAAAATTAAAAGGTATTCAGGATCAGCACACTATTGTCCAATATCACAAAAAAAAAGAAGCAATCAAGAGTACCTACTAGGGTGGGAAGCTCCAAGAAGTTAAGGCGATATAATCCATACGAATCTAGAGCTCATATTGTCGAGGATTTCGATGAAACCCAATTAATGGACACTCCGATTCTCATTGCTGCAGAGAACAACAAAGGGGCCAAGGTGGCTTGCCCTCAAAAGCCACCCACAGGAAAATGAAGCTCGTTAGTTGGAACTGTCAAGGTCTAGGGTCTTCCCTGATAGTTCAATCCCTTAAGGCCCTAGCGGCCAAAGAAAGACTTGACCTGGTGTTTTTAATGGAAACCAAAAATAAACCGAAGGTGCTTACTAAACTTCAGCGGCGGCTTAAGTTCACAAACTCCTTTTTGGTTAATCCTGTTGGCTCTGCAGGAGGTCTGGCCATCTTCTAGCAAACAAATATTTCTCTCAAAGTGGTCCAGTCAAATTAGGACCTCATAGATTTGATGTGTATAGAACCAGGGAAGAATATACATATTCATGTGACTTGTGTCCATGCACCAACTATGTTTTGGCTTCGCCAAAACCTTTGGCATGACCTCCGACGAATTGTGAACTCTAACAATTCTCCTTGGATTTGTGCGGGTGATTTTAATGAAATTACCTATCATTGGGAAAAAGTAGGCAAGCGTTTAGCAGATTTTCAACGTATGAATTCTTTTCGAGAGGTTCTACATGATTGCTCCTTATTAGACATGGAGAGTAAGGGCTGCACATTCACTTGAACAAATAACCGAGTGGGTGATGAAATTGTTAAAGAAAGACTGGATAGGATCCTTTGCAACCTTGATTGGGAACTCACCTTCCTAGAAGCTGAGGTATTTGCGTTACCAGCAGTAGGATCGGACCACAGCCCTTTACTTTTAAATACTAAAGCATTTCTGACGAGAAGACGGAGGCCATTTATCTTTGAAGCATTCTGGCTACAAGAACCGGACTGCAGGATGATCATTGCCGAAGCATGGCATTTTACAACCAACTCCAATTCTAACCTGCCACAGAAATTAAAGTTTGTTGGGGCTGCACTTGCCAGATGGAGTCGGGAAAAGTTTTCCAAAGTTAAAAACAGAATATCAGACTTGCAACTTCAGCTACAACAAATCACAAACCAAACTAAATTCAGCTTTGACAAAACAACAGCAACCAAAATCAAAACAGAACTTCAGAAAATTTGGTAGCAAGAGGAGCAATATTGGGCTATGAGATCAATGATTAACTGGCTGAAATGTGGCAACAAAAACACAAGATTCTTCCATGCAACTACCATCCAGAGAAGGCAGAGGAACAGAATAAGAATGCTCATGGACAATAATCACGAATGGGTGCGAGATGAGGATACTTTGAAGGAAATGACGCAGCATTTCTACTTTGATCTCTACAAAACGGTGGGCTACCGTGATTATAACCCCATTCTAGGACAATACTCAGCCGTAGTTACTGCTGATATGAATTCCATTTTTACTGCGGAGGTCACTAAAGAGGAGGTACACATTGCAACATTTCAATTGGGGAGTACAAAAGCCCGGGGACCAAATGGATTGAATGGTTTGTTTTATCAATCTAATTGGGACACACTTCAAGATGAGAAATTTCTTTCAATTCAGAAGTTTTTTCAATCCGGTGTGATGCCACCAGACCTTAACAAAACTACTATAATCCTAATACCAAAGATACCACTCCCAAAAAGTCTGAACCATTTTCGCCCTATTAGCCTATGCAATTTCGCCTATAAAATCATCTCCAAAATCCTTGCAAATTGGCTAAAGCCCTTATTGCCAGACCTAATCTCTACGGAACAAACCGCCTTTGTTGCTAGACGTTAAATCCAGGACAACATCCTCATGGTTCAAGAGATTCTCCATTAGGTTCGGATTTGGAAACGACGAAGGAATTTTCCAGCAATAATAAAAATGGATATGCAGAATGTATACGATAAAGTGGAATGGGATTTTCTAACAGCCTATTTACTCAAGCTAGGGTTCCATCCTATCTAGGTTCAGTGAGTTTCACAATGTATCTCAACAATATCTATCAGCATCAAATTCAATGGCAAGCAGCTACCATACTTCCACTCGACGCGAGGTCTTTGTCAAGGTGATCCTTTGTCCCCTTTATCTGTTTATCCTATTAGCAAATCTCCTATCAACTCTCATCTAGCAAGCAATCGGTATCGGGAATCTGCGGGGTATCAAACTAAATAGGTTGTACCCTACTCTCTCCCACTTGTTTTTCGCTGACGATACCATTTTCTTTTTAGATGGCACGATTAGGGAATGTCAAAACTTGGCTAACATATTGAACCAATACTACCTAGCCACGGGACAGGAAATAAATAGAAATAAGTCAGGTATCTTTTTCAGCAAGGATTGCCCTACATGTCTTAAAGAAAATATGGCTAGAGAACTCCGAGTTCCTATACTTGATAAAACAGGAAAATACCTAGGTATTCCTTTTGACTAGGGGAGATCCAAAAGGGATATGTTTGCCTGGCTGATGGCTAGAGTGAATAAAAAGCTAGAAGATTGGAAAGAGAATCTTATTTCCAAGGGTGGCAAGGAAATCCTAATTAAGACGGTTGTGCAAGCTATACCTCAGTATTCCATGTCCGTCTTTAAAATCCCTATATCCATTTGTAAAGCTATAGAGCAGAAAGTTGCTAGATTCTGGTGACAGAGTAATTGTCGCAAGTCAAGGGTCCATTGGAAGCGCTGGGAGGTTCCAAAATCAATGGGAGGTTTGGGCTTCCGAGATCTAGCCGACTTCAATAAGGCTATGCTGGGGAAACAAGCATGGTGTTTACTACAACAGCCTCATTCCCTTTGGAGAAAATTGTTTAAGGCTTTGTATTTCCCTTCCAAAGACTTTCTTAAAGCGGATAGAGGAGCCCGCCCTTATTGGGGGTGGCAAAGTCTATTGTCAGGAAGAGAGGCAATCCTACCCAACATCCAATGGTCGGTTGGCGATGGAACTCAGATCAAGATACGCGAAAACCGATGGCTACCAAGAGGGCGATTAATTGGTCCGGTAGCGAGAGAGGAACCTATTTTTCTAGCTAATCTATTGGACAATAACTCAAACAATTGGAATGTGCCTATGCTTAATCAATTCTACGATGCTTCTCTAGTTCGTGAGATACAGAGAATCCCAGTTAGTGCTAATTTTGCCTCAAATCGTCTAGTATGGACAGCCACAACACAGGGAATATACACAGTCAAAAATGGATATCTGTCAATTAGGAAACCAGCAATGAGCGCAACCAATAAAACAAATTGTCGAGCCTCATCTTCCTATCAAGCTCCTTCACTCCTTTGGAAAAAAAATGGCAGATCAAGCTCGCACCAAAAGTAAGAATTTTTCTATGGACTATCTGTCACAATGCAATGCCAACTAAAGATAATCTATTTCGTCGACATATCAGTATTGATCCGACTTGTATACTATGCCATCAAAACCTACCTGAGACGATCGAACATCTCTTCCTCCTCTGCCCATGGACTCATGGAATATGGACACACCATAATATTCGCATTCACATTGACGCAACAGATATACACTGCATGGAAGAATGGATAGTAGATCATATCATTCAAAGGAAAAACTCACTTGATTTGGAAACTATCGCTAGAGTCTTCTAGCAGATCTAGAAAGCTCGAAACAGGTTCGTTTTTAGTAGACAACGTCCAGATCCGACCCTTGTTGTTGAAGCTACTCTTGCTCAAGTCACAACAGCTCAAAATCTTCTCCATCTCTCGAATGGACCTCGCTGCAACCCCTTTGATCAAAGTAATTTTTGGCAAGCCCCTGATCCAGGCACATTGAAGATCAATATTGATGGGGCTTATAATACAGACAATATAGAAGGTCTATGGCGTTCATATGCCGGGATCACACAAGGAAAATGCGAGAAGGTTTTACCAGAACGGTACCTACTTCTTCTGCCTTGCAAACTGAAACTCAAGCTCTGATCGTGACCCTTCAACACCTATTGCAACAAGGTAACAATGAAATGCATCTTCATATTGATTCAGACTGTCTTCTCTTGGCTGATTCCATCAACAACAAACTCGATCTGCCATGGGAGATTTGCACTTTGATAGCAGAAGCCGCCGCTCTCTTTTGCCGCTTTTCTCATCTCTGTATTAGGTTTTGCAAAAGGCAGGCAAATTTTGCAGCTGACTAGGCCGCTAGGGCCCATAGCAAGGGTTATCTTTTACCTAATTGGGCTGACTTCCCCCCTTCGGATCTTCTTGTATCAGGTGCCGTAGCTGCAGGTTGTAATACTGTTTCCATCTAATATTATTTCTTTCTGTCCAAAAAAAAAAAAAAAAAATCTCGCTGTCGTATCCACTTTCGCTCGCTGCTCTCCTCTGTTCTTCCCCCGAAGTCCAACTTCAATCATCTCGCTCGGATCCTCGTCGCCCAGTCGTCGCCCGTCAAACCGCAACCCGGAAAGCACAAGACCATGGCTTCTGCACCGTCGTCCTCAGAAACAACTGCTGAGAGACAGAGAGTCACAGCTCCGTATGGCTCTTGGAAGTCACCCATCACCGCCGACGTCGTCTCCGGCGCCTCCAAGAGCCTTGGTGGCATCTCCGTCGTTGGCGACGGCCGTCTTTTGTGGCTTGAGTCCCGTCCTAATGAAGCCGGGTATGTTACTCCACTTACCATTTTCTTTAATAAGAAGGATAAGCTAATTAAAACAGAGTATGCGGGCACTATTTTCTGGGTACTGTGAATGGTGCTGAAATGATGCTTCCGTAACTGTGTAATCTTTATGGTTCGCGAAATGAATGAGTCTGGAGAGCTTTCAGGAGTGTACTGACTTATGGATGGTTATGATGACTATTAGACGCTCTGTTCTTGTGAAAGAACCGGAAAAGCCAGGAGATGAACCTGTTGACATCACGCCCAAAGAGTTTGCAGTGAGGACTCTGTGTCAGGAATATGGCGGTGGTGCTTTTAGCATTTCGGGGGATACTCTTGTTTTCTCGAATTACGAGGATCAGAGGCTGTACAAGCAGTCCTTACACCTGGAAGGTAAGCTCAGTGGCTGCTGTAGTGCGTGTTGAAGGTCTGCTTCCTTTGGGATTATAATTGTAATCTTCAGTCTATTCACAAAGAAGTTTACAGTTGGATTTGGTAGCGCCATGCTTAGATCCTTACAGATGGTAGACATGTTGTGATATGATTGGAGGGTAAAAAGAACTGAACTTGAAGCATAGACTATGCCTCTTTAGAAATGTTGTGGTAAACTTCCTTTCCCATTTCAATTCTTCTTAGTCTCTAGAATACAGTTATGGAAAGCAGTGACTCCGACAGAAGCAAACTTGCTATGAAATGTTGCGGATTGGAATTGAGAAGGCCGCTTGGATTTTCCTAATACACGTTTTGCTGAGTGAAGCCTTGTGTTTTATCAAAGTTTTTGTAGAGCAGTATCTCATTCATCAATGACCATCACAATTCTCTGTGGTTACTCTGTATCTCCAACAGATTCTCCTCCATTGCCAATTACTCCAGACTATGGTGGGCCTTCAGTTTGTTATGCAGATGGAGTTTTCGATAGTAGATTTGGCCGTTACATCACCGTAAGGGAAGGTAACTACTCTTTGAAGGAGCTTATTTTGGTGCTCCTATTTTCTGGGGACTAATGAATAGGAACTTACCCGACTGCTTTTATATGGATATAGATCGGCGTGACAGCAGCTCGAATCCAACAGCTACAGTTGTCGCTATTGGCCTTGGTGAGAAGGATATAAAGGGTAAATAATTGCTGGGCATGCCAGATTAGTTATTTGCTACATTAACTTGTTCACTGCAATGCCAGAAGCCTACTGATTCTTTTTCTTTCTTTTACTCTTCATTTTGTTTTTGTATTATTGGGTGGAATTTAGAGCCCAAAGCATTAATCAGTGGCAATGATTTCTTTGCTTTTCCACGGATGGATCCAAAGGGCGAAAAGATAGCATGGATTGAGTGGTGTCATCCAAATATGCCATGGGATAAAGCAGAACTCTGGGTTGGGTACATCTCAGAGGCTGGGTATGTAGATTGATGTTCTTTTTTATCGTTCAACATACTCATGTTCCATTAACAAAGCCATTGTCACCTACATTTTCTTATTGCCAACAGATGTTAGATTTTGTTGCAACAATTCTTTCACTTGTGAGACAGATAAGGGTTGTTTAAACAAATTCATGCTAACAAGGGAGTCCTCTAACCTTGACATTTCCATGTGACCTTATGTGCACTATTATAGTAGTTGATTCATGTAGCCTGAGTATATTAAATGTCAGAACATGTTCTTTTCAGGTAATGTTGATGTTTAGAGACCTAAGCAAATTTCCTGTCACATTTTTATCTTATTCTTTAGTACATAGAACCAACTGTAAACACCATCTGTAACCACGGTCTTGAGCTTTGAGTGGTTGTCAAACTTTACATATCATCCTGCTTATTGAACTTATTACCTTAGCCTAGAACAGCCATGGCTAATGGCGAGCTGTGAGCCAAGTGAGCCAAGTGAGTTGCAACTTGTGATTCAGTACTTATTTGCATTTTCCTGTCACTTTGTCTGATCAACTCTTCATGTGATTTTAAGACACTCGTAACCTTTCCTTATATTTTATCTATGTGCCATATTCACACTATTTTCTTGTGCATTGAATTTCTTGGTACTCCTATGCAGAGATATTTATAAGCGTGTCTGTGTTGCTGGTCGTGATCCTAAATATGTTGAGTCACCAACTGAACCTAAATGGTCTCCAAAAGGTACTTCTATGCTTTGGCTTCCAATTTGAATTTCAGAGTTGCTGCAACCGAATTTGCCATTTAATGATACATGTTCGTTTTTCACCTGATGATCTTCAATGCTGAAGAAATGTGAGATTGTAATATCATCGTGATGTGAATGAACATAAAAAGGAGCCTGATCCCCCAAAATAATCATTGAATGTAAATGGCCTATTCCCAATTCTAGCTAATCTGCCTGAATAACATACGGGGGTCGTCTGATTAATTTGTCCATTGTGTTGTTTTTGTGATGATCTGAGGATGTCAGTATAATGTGCTGACAGGATGAAGTTCTATAGTTCTTTTCATTGGTATTTCATGTTTTCCCTTAAATATGTATTACTTAAGATATGCATCTAGAGTCCTCTAGTATGTCTCTTGCTTACTGGTGATTTATTTTTACACTTCTGTGATTTTTCTTCCTTTCCACTCTACTCGGATCATCGAGTCTGGAGGCATGCTAAATCTATTTTACTGTAGAAGCTCTGGATATGCAATATTTCAGTGAAAACATAGGAGGAAATGTCAAATTTAAGTGGCTTGAAATTGTGGCAGACATTACATTCTGCTTTGAACACATGCAGGTGAACTATTTTTCATTACTGATAGACAGAATGGTTTTTGGAATCTCTATAAGTGGGTAAGTACTGGTCACCGAACCCTGAGTTGTTGCTATTTATGTGTGTCGAGTTTAAAATGTCCAGATATTATAGATGCTTCAATTCATTGAAGATTTTTTATAGCGCCCAAGTGTGAAACATTAAAGAGGATAGTCAAAGAAGGAAACACGATTTTTTTGGTAAAACCCTTTCGAGAATTAGAAAAGGGGAAAAACATGGTGTCGCACTAGGCAACAATTAGCATCAAGTTTCAAGTCCCAACTACAAAAGAGATTGTCACAATATATAACAAGAGTCAAAACCAATAAAGTTATAGAGAAAATTACATGTATACGTTTAGTAGCAGTACTTTCCTCTCTACTTAATGGCACTTTCCTCTATCAGACTTCACATCTCCATCAATCTCCCACTTTGAAGCTGATCTTTGCTACAACAATAGTCTCTCATAGTCTTCCCTCATTTTTGTAACCTAAATTGTCCTAGTTCGACGGCACCTTCTCATCTCTAACCAGAGCACAGTTTCAGTTTCTCAGCGGTGACAATCTTAGTTAATATGTTTGCTGGATTCTTCACATCAAGGACCTTCTTCAATTACAATGTCCTATCATCTATTAACAAACGAATATGATACTTCTACTAAATGTGTTTTGTCCTTGAGTGAAATACTAGATTTTTTGCAAGACAAATAGCTTGCTGTCATTAAAAAGGACATTGCAATCCTCCTCCCTACTTATCTCCTTCAGAAAATTCTTCTCCTTACTAGTTCTAGATATAGCGACATACTCTACTTCAGTTGTAGAGAGGGATGCACGCTTCTGAAGTCTAGACATCCAATTGATTGCCGTGTCACTCACAGTAAAATCATAACCGTAAGTGCTCTTCTTATTGCCCATGTCACCACTAATAACTGCATCAACAAAGCCTTGTGAAGTCGCACTATTTTTCACAAAATAAAGTGACATACTTGAAGTGCCTCTTAGATATTTTAATAGCCATTTTACAGCTTTCCAATGCTTTTCCTAGATAAGTTATATATCTGCTCACAACTCGTACCGCATGAGCTATATTTGATCTAGTACTCACCATAGGATACATCAAAGTGCTGATAGCTGACGCATAAGGCACCCTAGCCATATAATCTTGCTCATCATCTCTCTTTGGCGACTACTTCTTTGAGAGCTTGAAGTGACTTCCTAAAGGAGTGCTTATGGGCTTTGCATTCAGGATACAAATCAGTCCGACACCTTCTCAATGTACTTTTCTTGAAACAACTTTTTCCTTAGAATCTATCTCGCAGGGTCCTCATCCAAGAATCTAATTTGCGGCTCAAAGTCCATTTCAAACTCCTTTGGCAATTGTTGCTTCAGTTTGTTGATCTCCCTCATGCTAGATCCTGCAATGAGCATATCATACACATACAACAACAAAATAATATATCAATTACCAAATTTCTTGAAATAGCAACAATGATTTATTTCACGTCTAGTGAACCTGTTACTGCAAGTGCGTCAAATATCTTGTACCAATATCTAGAAGCTTGTTTTAAATGATGCAAACTTGTACTCAGCTTGCTGACGATAGTTTTCTTTGCTAGGAACCTGAAAATCTTATGATTATTACCTGTAGTTATCATTCTCTAAGTCTTCATGGAGGAATGCGGTTCTTACATCTAAAGCTCTAGATGTGAATTCTTAGTGGCAAAGGTATTCAACACTGGCCTGATAATAGTCAACTACAAAACTAGAGAGAGAATTTCTATATGATCAACTTCTTTCTTTTGCTAAAAACATTTCACTACTAACCTCACTTTGGACCTCTTGTTACCATTAGGTATTTGACCTTGTATGCCCAATTGTTCTGCAATGCCTTCTTCCCATCTAGTAACTAAGTTGACACCCAAATTCTGTTCTACTCGTGTGAATCAAACTCATCTCGCATTGTCAACTTCCACTAAACAGAAATTTTAACCTGCACTGCTTCCCAAATTTTTTTGGTCCGCCAGCATTTGTCAAAAGCAAATAATGCAATGGTCTAGAACACCTTTGTACACGGTTAGATGTTCTGCTAAATCATCTCAAAGTGAGTTTGGATGTAGGTAGTTCTTGTTCTGGTTGTTAATCGGAGTCTATAATAGCAGTTTTATGATCTCTGATCAGAACACTCTTAGAAATTCCCTTCAATTTAATTTCTTTAATCTCTTCTGTGTTTTCTCGCACTAGATTCTACAACAAATTTGTCCTTTTACGTAACATCATTCGTTCTTATTATTTTCCTGTTTTGGTCATTTCAAAACCAATAGCCAAAGTAACCAAAATCATATCCAATGGAAATTTTTTTTCTAGATTTTGCATCAAGCTTGTCTCTATTTTCAAAAATCTATGTGCGCATATAAGGCACAACAAAAATTTTCAAATGCTAGAGATTCTCTCGTTCTTTCTGGTCCATTGTTTTGGTAGTTTCAAATCAAGTGAAATTGAAGGTCTTATTTCATCAAATATGCTCCTGTGCTAACTGCATCTGCCCAAAACGTCTTGGGTAATATTACATGCATCCTCATACTTCTTGCACACTCATTCAAATTTCTATTCATCCTCTCAGCAACTCCATTTTGCCATGGTGTGATGGCAACTGTTCTTGTCATCCTCAATCCACTGTCTGCATAAAACTACTTGAACTACTTGCTTTTTTGAATCATTAGACGGATCTTCTTCTAACCATCATTGTCAGACCTTAGACATTTAATCATCAGATCGACCTCTTTCTCTACTTCAGCTTTTCATCTTTTAAAAGTAGCAAAAGCATCAAATTTATTATATAGAAAATAAACTAGTACCTCTCTGGTGGAATCGTTAGTGAATGTGACGTAGTTGCTCGAAACTCCAAGGGAAGGAACAGGGGCTAGCTCTCAGACATTTGTGTGCACCAACTGTAACTTGTTTTTCTTTAATTCTCTTCTAATTTTTGAAAAATTGACACGTTTTTGCATGCTTAGAACACAATCCTCACATAGACCCCTATCTATGGACTTAAGATTAGACAATTTTCCTTTTAATGATAACACTTTCACCCCTCATCTGCTCCTGTGTCCAATCCTTCGATGCTGCGGTGTACAATCCCTTTCCAAGCCAGATTGATAACACTCATGTCTTTGTTCCCAACTTTGCTCCCTAGGAACATTAACAATCTTCCCTGAGCCATTTCTAAAAAAAAGGTTTTTTGTAACACGTGTTGTCTCAGTGACCTATAGAGATTAGATTTCTCTTAAGCCAGGATTATATCTAATATCATGCATCTCTAATTAATATCCATTAGCAGTCCCTATGTTAACATCACCTTTACCCATCATATCCAAAGCAAAATGAACCTTTCTAAACTTCCTAGCAACAATACTGTGTGTGAGGAAAATGTACTTCGTATTATTCAATAAAATTTAATATATATACATCAAAGTAAACCCTAAAAGTGGTAAAAACTCATTTACCCTTTTTACTTCTAACACTCCCCCTCAAGTTGGAGCATAAATATTAATCATGCCCAGCTTGTTACAAATATGTTCTATCCTTCCATTACCCAAGGATTTAGTGAAGATGTCTGCAAATTGTTTGCTGGTTCGAATATGACTAGAAAGAATTACTCCACTTTGCAACTTCTCTTGGATAAAATGGCAATCAACCTCAATGTGTTTTGTTCTCTCATGAAACACGGGGTTGGAAGCTATATGCACTGCAGCTTTATTATCGCACTATAGAGTCATGGGTATTAAATCTTTAAAGCCCAACTCAGTCAATAACTATCGAATCCACACTAATTCACATGTTACTTGTGCCGTGGCTCTATATTCTGACTCAGCATTGGAGCGGGCAACAACACTCTGTTTCTTACTTTTCCATGATAACAGATTTCCTCCGACTAAGGTACAATACCCAGTAGTTGATCTTCTATCATCTGGAAACCCAACCCAATCAGCATCAGAAAAACCTTCAACTCTGATATGACAATGGTTTTGGTAGACAATTCATTTTCCCGGAGCTTTCTTCAAATACCTCAGTATCCAAATAATTGCATCCCAGTGAGATGTACGAGGGGAAGATGAAAATTGGCTTACTACACTGACAGAAAAAGCAATGTTTGGTCGAGTAATTATAAGATAATTCAGCTTACTTACCAATCTTCTATATCTCTCGGGATTATTAAGAATTTCTCCTCGATTAGCAACTAATTTAACCTCTTGTTTCATGGGTGAATCAAGAGGCTTTGATCCCAACATACCTATCTTAGTGAGCAAATCGAAGACATATTTTCGCTGTGATAGAACAACACCTTTTTGTGATTGCGCCACTTCAATTCCTATGAAATATTTCAATTTTCCTAAGTCCTTCGTTTGAAACTGTTGCTGAAGATAGGTTTGTAGCTCAGTTATACCAACCAAGTCATCTCCCGTGATAATAATATCATCAACATACACAATCAATAATAGTTTGCCTCCCTCTAATTATTTATAAAAGAAAAAATGATCATTTCCACACCTTGATAGCCTAAAAGACAGTACAACTTCAGAAAATCTTCCAAACCATGCCCATGGAGATTGTTTCAAACTATATAAAGACTTTTTTAATTTGCAAACTAGTCCAAACTCCTCCTGAGCAACAAATCCCGGAGGTTGCTGTATATAAACTTTTCATGAAGAGTGCCATGCAAGAAAGCATTCTTAATATCAAGCTGAAATAAAGGCCAGTTATATATTGCAGCAAGAGAGATCAAAATACGAACAAAAGTAAGTTTGGTAACAGGAGAAAATGTGTTTAGATAGTCAACCCCATACACCTAAGCATATCCTTTGGCAACAAGTCTTGCTTTTAAATGAGTAAGAGAACCATCGGGATTGACTTTTACAGCATACACCCATCGACAACCAATAGCAGTTTTGCCTAGAGGAAGTGGTACTAAGTCCCAAGTTTGATTAATCTCGAGAGCCTTTAATTCTTCTTCCATTGCTGTCCTCTAGCCAAAACTTTGTAATGCCTCGGTGACAGACTTGGGGATAGGATATTGTTCAATAGTAGTTAAAAAAGCTCGAAAAGTAGGAGATCAAAAGAGTGAGAAATAAAATTTGCAATAGAATGTTAAGTACAAGTACGTGTACCTTTGCAATGAGCAATAAGAAGATTAAGATCAGATACAAGAGGAGGGTCAGCTAATGGTGGTGGATTTGGAGTAGAAGATGACGTAGTGATGGGAGGACCAGGGGGAGCAATAGTAGCACCACGAGGATGTCGAGTACAAACCTAGAGAGGAGGTGGTTGCTCTGTAGATACTGGTGATATAGTTGAAATAGTAGACCGAATGGTGGTTACATACAAGTCTTCATCCAATTCAGACACATCAATTGGAACATTATGATAAGGAGTGGATTCAAAAAATGAAACATTAGCTGTTACAAAATATTTTCTCAGTAATGGAGAATAACAGCAATATCCCTTTTGAGTGCGGGAATAACCCATAAACATGCACTTGATTGCCTTGGGATCTAGTTTTGATATTCCAGGTCGATGATCACAAATAAAACAGACACAACCAAAGATACAAGGTGGTAGGAAAAACAGTGGTTCACTAGGAAACAAAGTGGAAAAAGGAATACCACATTGCATAACAGAAGAAGGCATGCGATTAATGAGGTAACATGCAGTTAGAACAGCATCAGACCAAAAAGTTTTCGAGACCTTCATCTCAAATAACATGGATCTGGTAACTTCCAATAAATGCCTATTCTTCCTTTCAGCAACACCATTCTGTTGGGGAGTATAAGAATAAGAAGATTTATGGATCATACCATGTTGAGTCATAAAATCAGAAAAAGATGTGGAAAAGTACTCCTTAACATTATCAAAACGCAGAACTTTAACATGCATGCCAAATTGAGTATAAATTTCAGATATAAATACACGAAAAATAGAAAATAATTATAAACGATCTTTCATTAAATATAACCAAGTAACTCTGGAATAATCATCGATAAAAGTAACAAAATATCTGAAACCCGAATTAGAAACCATATGACATGGACCCCAAATATTTGAGTGAACTAATAAAAATGGAGATGCTGCTTGTTTAATAACTCGAGGTGTGTAACTAACATGATGTAATTCGCCAAGCTGGCATGACTCGCACTCTAGATTAGAAAGAGATTGAAAACTAGAATCCAACTTTTGAAGATTACGTAGAAAAGGATGACCAAGACGGCAATGGATTTGATGTGGGGACGCAACACTTGAGCAAGCAACTGAAAAGGCATCTTCAAGTACATATAGCCCCCCTCATCACGTCCTCTACCAATCATCTTCTTCATAGCCAGATCCTAGAAAATACAAGAATCAGGATAAAAAGTTACTGAACACTGAAAGTTTTTAATTAACTTACTAACAAACATGAGGTTAAATGGAAATTGTGGAAGATAAAGCACTAAGGACAATGGCAATGAAAGAGTTGGGTTAATTGTGCCAATTCCCTTAACATATGTAGGTGATCCATTGGCTAGAATAACTATGGACGAAGACGGAGAAAAAGAGGAAAATATACCTAAAAGACCTGACTTGTGATCAGAAGCCTCTGAATCAATGATCCAAAGACGAGAAGTAGCCGAAATGCATACACTAGCATTACCTGTCTGTGTCAAAGTAACAATGGAAGAAACAAGCTGTGAGATTTGAGACTGTTTGTACCGAGCATATTCCTCACCAGACATAAGTACTACCTTGTCTTCAGATGACTGTAGAGTAGAGTCAATATTAGATGCCGTATTAGCGAACCGGTGCTGCTGCCCTAGTCTTCCATGTAGCTTGTAACAAATTTTTTTATTATAACCAGGTTTGCCACAGTAATGACAAACTTGTGTAATTCTCGAATTATTAGTAGATATGGGGAATTGTCCAAAAGAATGCTGTGGACCTTGACCTCTTCCCATTCCTATACCTCGGCCTCCTCCTCGAACACCACGCCCACTTTATCCGCCACGGGTTCCTCCATCACTCCTATTACCACTACCAGTTCGAGTCCGGGACACGAGCTGAAGTCCCCACCATAGATGTAGTATCCTGAGAAGACTCACGAGATATTCGAAGAACTCGAGCAAATGTATCTGTGAATGACGCTTTATTCTCTCCTCCAAGAATATGAGACCTAACAGTTTCATATTTAGAACCAAGATTTCCTAAGAATCCCATTACGACCAATTGTTCTCTCTGACGTTGCATTTGTTGAACATCATCTGAAATAAAGAGAACGGCATTCAACTCCTCATACAATCTCTTAAAGTTTGCAAAGCATTGGGTAATAGAGCATCCATTCCTTTCAAATCGATAAAACTCCTACGATAGCTCATAAATCCGTGACAAATTATCTTGGCCAGACCACCGCCCGCGGTGGCCACGCTGGTTTCGGGCTTAGTACCCATCTATTAGGGGAAGAGTTCGAAACTCAGCGTGGGTCGATGCTTCAGTGCAAACGCGCGATTCACCTGTGGCTGAGTCAATGGTAGGGGGCCAGTTCATCCCAGGATTTACTCCGCCGCGAAACGGTGCAAGAGGTTCCCTGGCTCAAAAAAAAAAAAAAAAATTATCTTGCCCAGAATACAGCACATTCAAATACTCCCATAATTCTCTGATTGTATCAATATGAGTTACCATGTCAACTACATTACTCTCCATAGAATTCAGCATTTGATCAAGAATACGTGCATCAACACCATCCCAAGTTACATCATCTCTGGGCTTAAACTCAGTTAAGTGTTTATGTTGATGCCTGCCGGTCAAAGTAAGTTTCATAATTTTCTTCCATTGGTGGAAGTTAGCACTACCTGTGAGCTTCTTGTCAGTAATTCGATTAGACTTAGAGGAAATCACCTCAGTCATCATAGTATTATTCTTCTCAGGATCTACTTCAACTGAACTCTTCGAGTGATCGCCCATTTTCGAAATAATAATAAACAAACTCTAACCTTAGCTTCCGTCAAACAACTCAGCCTCAATAAATCAATAACTCAACAAAATTGTTAATATATCACCAAGAAACAGCAACCCAGAAATCAACAAATCAGCAATCAACAAACCTCTGCCCAAAATTCAGCAACCAAATATCAATAATCAATGCTGGAGATAACTAAAATCAGCAACCGAAAAACCAGCGACCCAAAAATCGATGACCTAGCATATCAACAATCGAAAATCAGTGACTTATAAGAAAATTCTAACCCACAAAATCATCCCGACGAGCGCTGCTACTCTTTGCTCCCCAGCAAGCCCAAAAATCTCCCCGCTTCTCTCTCTCTAAGGAAGCGACACAGCTATGCCATCGTGTCCAACCAACACAGGGTCGTCAAGACCCCTGGTAGGAAGCTAGTGTACCAAACAATGAAGAAGAGACCCAGTGAGCGAGCCGCGCGAGCAGCACGATCAAGCCATGCAGGCAGTGCGAGTGAGTTGCGCAAGCGAGCCGCACGAAGAAGTGAGAGAAACCCTATTCCAGTGAGCAGCGGTGACAGCCAACTATTCCAGCAAATCGATGGCGGTCTGGCAAGTCGACGGTCGCGAGTGGCTACTCCATCGTCTAGGGTTAAGCCCTAGGCTCTGATACCATGTGAGGAAAACGTACTTCGTATTTTTCAATAAAATTTAATATATATATATAAAAATAAACCCTAAAAGTGGTAAAGACTCATTTACCCTTTTTACTTCTAACACTGTGCATTCATTCTCTACACGAAGTAGAGTGAAACGATGCACCCGAGTCTAGAATCCATGACTCAATTGGACTTTTAATAATCAAAGTTAAGGCATCATGGACAAGTGCCTCTTCAAAGGTTGCATTGACAGCTTTCTCCTCCTTTTGATTTCAATACTAAATTTTCTTCTTTTGGGCTCTACAATCTTGTTTCAGATGGTCCTTTTTTTCATAATTCCAGTAGATTATTCCACCATGAGGTCTCAAATTTTCATATCCCTCTAGACTTCAATCTACCACAGTTCCATTTTGATCTCGTTGATTACTTCTCTCTCTGCCTTCAGTACTCAAGGCAATGCCCAAAGATTCACCCGACTCTCTTTTATGAATATCCTCACTGAGAATCAAATCTCATATCCTCTCTCTTATTTTGACTAGACAAACTGTTCACTGCAGTCACATTTGTACTCCAACTTCTAGGGAGAGAAGATAACAAAATTAAAGATTTTGCTTATCATCAAATTTGATTTCCACCAAACTCAATGATCATGTTGAATTTATTGATGTAATGTATCACGGAAGTGCCTTTGTGCATCTTTTGATTGAACAATCTTGTATGATGCAGAGGGCTTTTCGTACTTGTTGGACAAAGCCCTCATCAATTCCAGCGTTGTTTTCTCGTTGACGATGTTGAAGGTGTTTCGCACCAACATGAGATGAATCATAGAAGAACTTTTCGATCTAACAATTCCTAGTCTTCTTGATCGAATCTGGTTCCCTCCCAACAGAGGCTGATGCAGTTTTTTGATAAAGCAATTCTTGATCACTTCCAGAACCAAAATCTTTGCTGTTGAACCGATCAATTTTCACCTTACTTTTGTCCATCCTGGTCACCCCTGCTATTCCGCCTTACCAGACTCCAGTACCAATTGTTAGGAGTGCGAAATGTAAAAGAGAAAAATTATAGATACATACAAGAATTTTAACATGGAAAACACTTTCAAAATGATAGTAGAGAAAAACAATGGTACTGCACTAGGCAATCTTTTCACTATTAGTATCAGTATCAAGTTTCCAGTTTCAATTGCAGGAGCAATTATCATGTGTAGCAAGAATCTAAGGCATACAAAGTTATGGTGAAGTTATGTATACCCTTAGCAGTAGTACTTTCCTCTCTGCTTTAATAGCACTCCACTATCAAACTTCACAACTCCATCACCTCTTATAGTAACCAAGCCAAAGCGGGTTTTTTCCGATGGCTAGTCATACTGGAAATTTAATCGATCTCCTTAATTTCCATATTACACTTCACAAGAATTTAGACTGTATCAGTCAAATAGTGTGGACTTCGGATGCCACACTGTGAAACTTATGAATGAGGAGAGTTTATTATAGTTATAGGTTTTCTGCAGGAGATTGAGTCCTTATTGCATATGTGAGCTCTTTTAGCTGCCATTTATACTGGCATAGCTCCATCGATCATGGTGTTGGAAGGGAACTACTTTATGTCTTTGCTATGCTTCATGATTCAACAGATTGAGTCTGCAAATGAGGTCCTGCCTCTTTATCCATTAAATGCTGAGTTTGCAAGGCCATCATGGGTTTTTGGCTTGAACTCTTATGAAGTCATCCAGAGCGACGAACAGAAGACCCTGATTGCTTGCAGCTACAGGTGAGCCTTTTTTCTGTTTTAACATTGTCCTAATAGCCCATTATTGCATCTTACCAATCTATTTAAAATCTTCCTGCAGGCAGAGTGGAAGGTCTTTTCTTGCGATGATCGACGTTCTTCATAGCTCATTATCATTGCTTGACATTCCATTCACAGATATACAAGATATAGTATGTCCACTACCATCTCCATGATGAGTCGCTGTAACTATTTTTCAAGCTGACGGTTTGGTAAATTGTGCACATTCTGCTTTTGCAGACTTCAGGGAATAATTGCCTTTACGTCGAGGGAGCATCAGGACTACTTCCAACATCTGTGGCTAAGGTGCTTGCAATACTCTACCTTAGTAATCTCCTCATAATTGATGAAGTGTGGACAGAGCTGTAATAATAGCATTATCTCAGTATTAAAATTTCCTTTTGTTCATGGTTTGCAGGTGACTTTCAATGATGAAAAGTCCGAAAGCATTGATTTTCAGATAATATGGTCATCTTCACCAGACTGTTTGAAGTACAAGTCGTATTTCAGCTTGCCAGAGCTGATTGAATTTCCAACTGAAGTTCCTGGTCAAAATGCTTATGCATACTTCTATCCTCCATCTAATCATGTTTATCAAGCTAGTGCGGAAGGAAAGCCTCCACTGTTGTTAGAAAGCCATGGTACTTGAAAAATTGCAACTCAGTTATTGTCCTACTTGAATTCACCGTGCCAACTCTATATTCTTCTGTGGGAACTTTGTACTACCAAACTGGTATTTTCATTCACAATAATCATTAATTGACCTTACTTGTCAAATCAAGTCTTTATTTTGATATAAATCTATGATTCACTGGTGAATTTTCAGACTAAACAAGTATCCAGCATCAGTAATAGATTTTATAGATGCACAAAACAAGTCAGTGCATATGCAACTGATGCTGAATGAAGATGGAGTCAATGTAGGGAACAGATTTTTTCAAAACTATATTGATATGGTATACTGTACACAGTGTTGCCCCTCTTAACACCTGTATTGCAATGTTAGTCATGCATTGGAATGGAATATAATGATTGCTTGGCACTTTTGTTGACATATATGCATGGTATACATTCGGGGCATGTTTTTTGACAATTCAAGCTTTTGGGGGAAATGATTATTCAACCCGGTATTAAAGGTGTTAAAAGTCCAAATTTCCTCTTGTTGCCATTCTGTTTTTTACTTCCATTTATCCTCTGATTGCTGTTAAATTTGGTTATTTTCACATCTAAGGTCTAGCATACACTGAAGGGGGAGTGTTAAGACATATCTCGACATTAAATATGGGCATAATTTTGAACAACTTAGGTTTTTCCAGAAAAGAATGGTCTTTTTGACAATTTTGAGATTAGCCTCTCTCTCTCTCTCCCTCCCTCCCTCCTTTTAAAAAAAAAAAAAGATTAGTGGGAGTAACTGGCAATTGTTCGTTCCAAGTAGCATTGGCATGCATCAATATGTAATCATATTGATCTGGTTATTCAGGAGTGTTTATGTAATTATGTTTAAAATTGCCCAGGAGGGCCTACTAGTGAAACACGAGGAGTTTTGAACCTGAGTATTCAGTACTGGACTAGCAGAGGATGGGCTTTCGTGGATGTCAATTACGGTGGAAGCACTGGTTTGTCTCTATATGAGAACTTTATGCTTCATATCATTCTCTTGATTTCTGCAAAACCTGTTTATAATGAACCACCCTTACTATCTCGACAGCCCTATGCTTTATTCTTGTCAATTCCTCATGGAGTTTAATTAACATAAATGGCTGCAAAAACTACTTGCTTTGGCCATCATTTGATTAATCTTCTTCATTGCTACTGAAAGATGTCACAACTTTTCTTCAAGGTTATGGCAGAGAATTCAGAGAGCGGCTATTGGGTCGCTGGGGCATAGTTGATGTTGATGACTGTTGTAGTTGTGCTAAATTTTTGGTACGTGACTTTCAACTCTTTTTCTGTTAGTGCTCGTTGGGGAATATAATACTGTTCAGTATGGTGAAGTTGCTTTGATCATCCAGGTGGAAAGTGGAAAGGTGGATGGCACTCGTCTATGTGTTACTGGAGGCTCAGCTGGTGGGTATACAACCTTAGCTGCTCTAGCATTTAGGGAAACTTTCAAAGCTGGAGCCTCCCTCTATGGTGTGAGTTCATTTACTTTGTAGTTGGTTTCAGAATAGCTAAACTTTAATCGGCGCCAATATCGGGATACTGGCTTATTTATGGGGGCATCAGAGGCAGGTTGCTCTTATCTTAGCCTGACAAAGCACATGAACATACAAAGGAGCTCTGGATTCTGGGGATTTATTGCCTTCAACATAGTCATTGATCATTCTTGGTGATTTGCTTGTTGCTAGTGAATGATATATAGCATCTTCATTGTGCTGGTATCGGATGGATCAACTGGAAAGTGTACCAGCAAGGGCCAACTGTTAAGGACGTTAGTTTCGTGACTCATAAAGTACCAAAAGGCGTTTCTTTACAGTTTGTTACTGTGCATTGGTCATGGTGTTTACTTGAAATTCTAGATATTTAAATTTCCCCATTTCATTTGATACTTCTAAAGAGTCATTCATTAATTCATCCTTTATTTCTGCTATTTATGCATTGAATTTTCACAATGTTAAAAGAGGTTATTTCGCTGTTATTGTGTCAAACAGATTGCTGATTTGAACATGTTGAGAGCAGAAATGCACAAGTTTGAATCTCATTACATTGACAACCTTGTCGGTAATTCAGATAAGCTTTTGTGTGTGTTTCATCTCTTCTCAGATAAGTCTTTATTCCGATCATCCATTTGTTGCACTACAGGATCTGAAAAGGATTACTACGAGAGATCGCCTATAAACTTTGTTGAGAAATTTTCTTGCCCCATAATTCTATTCCAAGGATTGGAAGACCAGGTACGCAAGTCTTACTCTTTCCAATGGTCACCTGCCCCTCTGCTGTTACTCCCCATGAATTAAAGAAAAACTAAAGAAAAAAAAAGGGGGCAAAGTCCAGTGTCTAAACGAGGGTCCTCTTTTTTTTCCCCCTAATTTATGAAATATCATCAGATAAGTTCGACTTTTTCTTTCCAATTGATAAGTAGATGTGATCAATGGCCTTCAGATTTACTTTGTACATCCCTGGCATTTTAAAAACTTTGCTGCTTGGGGGTTTAGCAATTATCTACGACATCTTGTAGGTAGTACCGCCAGGTCAGGCTCGCAAAATTTATGCGGCATTGAAGCAGAAAGGTCTGCCTGTTGCATTAGTGGAATACGAAGGCGAGCAGCATGGTTTTCGCAAGGTATTGTTCTTCTGGAGTCTCACACAAACAAGTCATTTGTTGTGTGTGCGGTGTACGGGATTGACATACAATGTTTTGCAGGCTGAAAGTATAAAATTCACATTGGAACAACAAATGCTGTTTTTCGCACGTTTAGTGGGACACTTTGATGTTGCCGATGAGATCGCACCACTCAAAATTGAAAACTTTGACTGAGCTTGCCTCATGAAGGTAATGATGTGCTCTTCAAATGTTGGTAATCTGTTGGCAACGGAGAGGAGGATCGAAACCTTGCTTTCTACTGTCTGCAAATGTTAATTATACATTGCTGTGCTACACATGACTTCGTCCATGCGCATTGTTGTATGTCCATCCTGCTTTTATAATTGGCCTGATTGCAAGTATGAGAATTGGCTTTTTAATGCAATTGTGTCAATCACCCGTTAGGGTGGAATATGACGATCAATTGCCCCTCATTCTTGAAATCTATTTGATCACTGCATTCCAGTGCAATTGTGTGCATTTTGGTTCCATTAAATTTCATGGGTTTTTCCGTGATTCAGCACCAATCAAATTGACTTTTGTCATCACAGAAAGGGTCACTAGGAGCGGCGGTCCCGATAAGTCCGTTGGCTTTGCAGCCTCAACGTCATGTCACCTGTTCAGGATATTGCATTAGGATGCGGTATCGATCTCTAGATAAACTGGAAAGCTGGTGAATTTAATGTACTACAAATTTGAATCTGAACTTCCGACTAGGAGTTTCAATATTTGGTGTTGTAACTTTGTTGTTCCTTCAAACCATTTGATCGCATGATCCGTAGTGAGTGTGGGTGAAGTTGCTCAACGAATTTGAATGTGTTTGATATGTTAGTGGTGTCATACCTTTCCCATATGTTTGCGGTATCTTCAAACCATTTGATCGTGTGATGCGGGCCTAGTCCGGTCTGGCCTGAATATTTTTACCTAAAATATATGTTATAAGCAGGTTTGGGCAATACAAAAGGCCCGACCTTCGGCCCAATTCAAGCCCGCCTGATAATCACCTGGAACTATGTGTAATCAATGCAGTGAAGATGAACATGGTTAACAAATATTCAGCTAGCACTCTTGTTAACAAGACCCTGACGGCACTATTGGACGAATTCTGCAAAATAGACGTATGGTTATTCAATACTGGGCCTATGAAGTTAGAAAGCTGCATAAGTCGGTTGATCATGTCCCACTCAATGCTTGGAGGGTTTTCATTTCTTAATGATCAGCAAGACTTTAATTATAATATGTATTATAGATTTAAGGTAGTGTCTGTCAACTAAATGATGCCTTTTCAAGGTTACTGCCCTTTTGCTGAAATGAGATGGTTACTATATTTGTCTTTCTTGGGGTTGTAATTTCATTTTGTGGCTTACTACACTGGTTTTGATCCTGCTGATGTTTCTTGGGCTTTATTTCCAATTCATCTTCAATGCATAGTGATGCAGTGCGCCCGTTTTGTGTAGGGCCACCCCATCTCTTTGTCAGTAAGCGTTGTCAAGAATATGAAAAAGACTCATAATCGTAAGAGCCAACGAGAGCATGCCATCCACTCCATGCTAAGTCACCACTAATTCATTAGATTTTTTTGAGTTATTAATGCTGTAGTCGTCACATCAACCGCAACTCAATTTGATATTAAATCGAATCATCTCTACATGCGGTAACCCATCTAAATACATGGATGAGCTATCACTAATTCTTTAGTCAGAAGAGTCTTACCTGTCGCTATTATCGCATAGGAAATTTTAATTTCAAGAAGAATAAAAAGAACCCAAAGTTCAAAATTCTGTCTTTCTCATCACCCCAACTATCTCCAACTAGTCATTTGCTTTGGCATCCAGCCAGCGACGGTGACAGGGATTGCGGCTTCAACGCCAGTCACCTCTCTCTCTCTCTCTCTCTCTCTCTCTCGCTTCCGGAATTAATTATCTCTGCTTCTTATTGATAAATCGACAAGTCTCATTTGCTATCACATCATAATTTCAATCCATGACTTTCCCCCTTAAAACTTTATTTCATGGCTTTGAAGTTGAGAGCACAGAAGGAATTTGTTAAAATATCAAAGTTATGATTGTACTTTTTCACTTCCCTTCTTCCCAACAGTGACTTAGAAACCAAAGAAAAAGAACGAAAAATTGAGTACTTTCGGGTATGTTTATGGATATGATTATTAGACTTTACAAATTCTTTTTTCCCTATTTGCTTTTTAAAAGTACTTTGAAATTCATTGATCTATCATTCACCCACTTGATGTTCTCTATAACAACAGCTATGAATTCATAACTTCATATTTCATTTTACAATCTACGATGTCCTTGATATAGTTTAATAGCATTACATAATATATTCTTTTTGGGAAGTAGAATCAAATTAGTGGAAAACTACTTCCTCTTATTTTTCATGCCGATAACTAAATAAGGGAAAATCAATCACTTTCCTTGAAAATGAATTTCAGATAAAAATATTTCTTTCAACATATATTTTTTTTTCTTGAAACAAACGCATGATAAGCCTTTAGATTAATCTATGTTAATGTATAACAAGTAAGTTGAAGTTGTCGATCGACCCCTAAATAGTTAGGATCCCAAATAACTCCTGTTGAATTAGCTAAAGATGGGATTAGAATTAGCCTAGCCTAGTCTTGCTTCCAAATCTACAGGTGACCTAACTCTTTCCAAACTTTGAACTAGCCGTAGTTCTGTACGCCTAATTCTAAATCTGATTATCTAACTAACGTAGTATCATTTCAACATTGTTGACCCCCCCAAAAGATTAAACTTTGGAATCAAATTTATTGATCAGTATTAGATATGTGGTGTCAACATATAAAATTATTTTATTAGCTGAATGAGTTTATTGACATACATGCACAAAGCAAATGAAACAACCTAACTCCCACGTGCCATTAGATCTACGAACTTTTTAGACTTACGGGTGACAATGATAATTGACCTTTTTGAACTTATTTTTCATATTCACGATACTCGTAATTTCCATTATCTCTATTCCATAGTGCATTGGGCCCTAAAAATCAAACTCTAGATCCGTCCTGCCGACTTTCAATAAACACAAGATTATCCCCTCACTAGCAGGTTCGGCATTAGAATGCAAAGAAAGGAATGAGACTTTCTAGAAAATCCAGTTCGGAGAGAACTTGAGATTTTTATCGATAATTCTAAAAGCATTATTAGGCAGTGGACATGCATGTTTATGACCCCACTAGAAATTGTCTTAAGATGACATCGGCCACATCACTTGTAAAGCATATGCCTTCTACAAGGCAGGAACGCATCCCTGTTCGAACAAGGAACACAACCCTAAAGGAATAGCTACCTCGCACCTAATTGCTCCTCTTCCTCATCAAAGATAATCCTTGGGCAACTACTGGTACAAGGAAACAAGGCAACATGTCATGCTTGTGTCCTGGTACTTTGGCCCTAAGGACCGAAGGGATCGCCCCACCTCACGATGCATTTTCCCGAAAGGAAAAATCAGGGGAGGACCCGCACAGGTAGGAGACAGCGAGACCCATACCCACGCCAATTTCAATAATGGCCGACTTATACTTGCGTAGGATTTCGCCAATAACGCCCCAATCATATCTTTCTCTCTTCTTCTCCACTTAGATTATCACATCGGGCAAACTCTCAAGAGAGCATGACTAATGTCTGCTAGGGTTGGTGTGAATGAAACCCCATATCCAGCACACATGCAAGGATGACTTCTGTAGTTCTCAAAGATTAGTCCTTCTTGAACGGATACCGGGGTCCGTAAGCGATTGGCTCGTTCAGCGTTCGTGCAGGCTTCCACCGACAAGCTCACTTACACTTAGGCCATTCTCGATCTCTTCTTCTTTTTCAGTTACTATCGTGAAGAAAGCATGAATCAACAATCAGATGTTTCCCATCGCGAAACCCTTTTAGGTTACTCTCCCAAGTCCCAACATCATATTATGTCTTTCTGGGGAAAATTGTTCAAAATCCTAGCCGCCGCTGGCATCAATTACAAAAAAATGGGCAGAGTATAATATCCTGAATGTTTTGGATATCACTAAAAATCCTTAACTTGCATATTATGACACAAATAACTTAATTTTTTTGTCATAAAATATATGGTGATAACTCATCTATCATTAATATTTCAAGATGAGTGAGAGCAATGAGTTGTGATGTAATTAATGTTTAGAGTAAGTTAGAGTGATGAGTCATGATATGATTAATATTTTAGGAAGAATCATGGTCCTAGGTGTCTTAGAATTAGGCATTAATATGGCTTATGTCATCGATGATCCTTCCATCCCTTGGATAGATAGAGAGGGAGGGCAGAGCTTTTAGTTTTTTCATGTTGTCAAAGAGTTGAACAATGAAAATAGATGGCGAATGCTTGATCGAATTGATCAGGTCATGTAGGAACAAGGTTCAAGTCTACCAGTCTGTTAGGATGCCTCAGCTGCATACATCACTGCACTTTCACTTGACACCTACGTAATACCAATCCAAGCAAAGCAACTAGAAGCCCACTCTACCTTTCTTTCTTTATCTTAGACTTCATTCACTTCACGGGAGCCGCACAGCACATAGCTGGAAGTTAAAGGGCCCATACTACCTGCCTAACCCTTCGCTCCGAGGGACCGTAGATCCGAAAGTGCCTTTAAAACCAATTCTAAACATTTTCACACTTTGCCACTTATCTCCATCCGCCAATTTTGATAGGAAATTGTTAACTTAAATGTCGGTCGTCTTACGTAAGGCGACCAATGCTAATGCGGATAATTGTTAATAATATTTTAATTTTTTTCGGCTTTTTTATTAAAATTTTAATTTTTTTAGTTTTTTTTATTTTCCTTCTTTTCTTCTTTTTTACTTTTTTTTTTTCCCTTTTCTCTTCTTTTTTTCTTTTCTTTTTTCTTTATTTCATTTTTTCCCTTCTTCCCTCCCCAGCCTAGGGGAGGGTAACCTTATTTAGTCTAGGTGAGGGTAGCCCTCGCTTAAGGACAGCGACCTTCTCTAGCCATCAACATGGCTCAACAATGACCCACAAAAGAAAAAAGGAAAATGAAAAAAAGAAGAAGAAGAGAAATGGAAAAAAATTGAAAATATTAATCTAGGATGATTGACGCCCACATCAGCGATTTTTAACCAAAAGTGGCTGAATAAATTCAATTGGCAAAACATGAAAAGGTTTATGATTTCATTATCATAATTAAAAATTTTAGAGCGAAATTAGCAAAAGTCAAATAAGTTTATATCTTTTTGGACAGTTGAATAGGTTTTACATGATGAGAAAAATATACATTCCAGTGACGGAAACTTCGACAAACTTTGTCCAACGTTGTTAATGCAAGACTCAAACCTAGGTTAATGATTGAATCTAGAACATATAAAGATCTAACCTTTTGGACAGTAAAAGTAGTATCATGTCCAGCCCTAATCATTGTGCTAATTTGATTGGAGACCTTTAAAACAAAAGTAAACACGAGAAAAGTGCACCATCAAAAATATGTGAAAAACTTCACGTACGTTTTCTTTTTTGGCCAAATGACATCCGTTAAGAAAATAAGTAATCAAATTCAATAATAATTAGACACACTTCCTTAAAAGAAAAATTACCAGAAATTTTAAACTCATTGTTTAGATGTCAATTCAGTAGTAAACATTTTAATTAAATTAATTTGATACTAAATTTCTTGACGATTTACCAATGTCGTTGATGTAGACACATGTTGTCCTATATGGCATATGGACAATTTTCTCAATTTTTAATAATTTTTCTGAATTCTATCTCTTTTCATACCTTTTCACTTTTCTTTTATTTCCTTTTTCTCCTTTCTTTTTATTTTATTTTATTTCCCTCCACTTGCTCGCAGCCTCAGTGGTGGTCAGCATCACAGGGAAGGGCCCTCACCTGGCCTAGGTTTGGCGAGAGCCTCAACACCCTTGCCAAATCTAGGTGAGGGGCCATGAGCCCTTGCAACGGCAGGCAAGAGCTCACTAGCCATAGTTTAAAAAAAAAAAAACTAAAAGAAAGAAAAAGGGGGAAAATTTTTCAAAAATTATTTAAAAGTTGTAAAATTTGTCCACATTAACGATTTCCTACCAAAATTAGCTCAAAGGGCTACATTGGCAAATTATCAAAAGATTTACAATTAAATTAGCTAAATTGAAAGGTTTATAATTGAATTGATAATATATTATAAGTTTATCACTTTTGACAATTATCTCCCTAAAACAAAACCATGACAATTTATGGTCATTCAAGTAAATCAACTCTACAATCTCTGACCATCCGCCGCGGTGGCTCTGCTGGATAAGGCTCCGTTGATCCTTGCCCTCAATGTGAGGGGTTCGAAACCCAACGGAGGCGCTTGGTGCCTTAACCGCTTGCATAGGGTGGTGGTTCTCTCATGCGGCCCCAAGGTTTACCCGCTAGCTGCCAGCTGTACGGGTTTCCCTGGGTCATCAAAAAAAAAAAAAAACTCTGTCTCCGTGGTTTCTCTAGCAATCATACTAGACTACACTATTTATTGTTCGAGTCAATAACACTTGCATACATGTCATATGACCATACAATAGTTTCCCTCTCACCCAAAACCTTCAAGCTTCTTTCAGATGTGCTCAAATGCATATGCCACAATTCATATCTTGACCAAATGTGTGACATCTCAACGATGATTTTTGTCATTCTCTCTGAGGAACTCATATAAGCCACTACACTTGATTACTTTCTTTATCACCAGGACATCTCAAATGGCCTTTAGAGCTTCAGCTTCTGAGGTAATTGATGACTATCTTGACCAAATGTGTGACATCTCAACGATGATTTCTGTCATCGTCTCCCTTGGGAACTCATATAAGCCACTACACTTGATTACTTTCTTTATCACCAGGACATCTCAAATGGCCTTTAGAGCTTCACCTTCTGAAGTTATTGATGCCTAGCTTAATTGAGGATGGTGAAGGAAATCAGGTTATTCTTGAACTCCATAATGTATATCGAACCAGTCAATGTTCTCATAATACTGTCATGCATTTTGATTATGACATCATCAAAACTAGCAACATTGCACTGAGCATTGTGCCCTTTCTACACTACATTAGTAAGTAATATACTAGTTCTCAAGAACATTTCATATCCAATAACAATTGATCAAATGATAAATTATCAATGACAAACAAAACATAATGAACACTACCTAATTACAGATATATCATCTATAGACTCAACTCTAATTCTTTTAACCTTTTTTCATTCCTCAGCTTCAAGGAATCTCAATTAATATGCCTCATATTGCCACAATGCCAAAAGACAACGCCACTTATCCTAGTCCTCCAAAATACTTAATATCATCTAGCTTCGACTTTGAAACATGCATCATCATGGCAGATTCCACTTGCATGCTCCAGAAACAAGATAATGTGAGATAAAACAGAATGTACATACATATAGACACACTGCCCCACTCATTGCAGCATTTCAGATAACTATCTTAAATTTAAATCATTTAATTTATAAAGAAAGGCTGTATATGCCGACCCTTCCTTGCTTGGAAGAATCGTCAATGTATGCTCTTTTTTTTTTCCCTAAACTTGCAGGAACGAAATTCTAAGAATCATGTCAAGGCGATAGGCGGTCTCTATAGGCACAAACATTAGCAACTTAGAGCTCCGTTTATTTTGAGATAAATGATTGAACATTTTCTAAAAAAACGATCATTTATACCGCTTGAAATAATTAGCCAATAGAAATTATTCTCATTATTGACAATAATTTATGTCTAAATATTTTCATGAACGATGAAGATATTTATTATTTACTCACATTTATTGACAATATAAGCGATTGTTTTTTAGGAAAATATTTTTCAATTTAATCATTTTTTATAAAACAAACGGAGCCTAAGATTGCACTTCATTGGTGGAATTGGAATTGTCCATTGAAGGCGTTGGGTGTCTTGGATCCTCATATGCTTGTGGTCATGCCGTCTTGTTCAGTTAGGCCTTGCTTTTCTCGAAGTCGCCAGCTTTCATTTCGTGCTGATGATCAAATAAGTCTGGCAAGCAAAGCGTCTCTAAATGCTCACATATGGACTAGAGGACCCCATCAGGGGCACAATAGCCAGAAGGCCAAATGACAACGCGTTTTAGATTGGAGAACCGTGGAGAACCATTTGGAGATTGCTTTATTTGCTTGCATGAAACTCTCACTTAAACATTACAAAAACGTAATTCTCTTGTTTTGTCGAGCTCTTTGTCTACCTTCATGGTAGTTTTCTGCTTTCAAACCGAACCCTAACTCCATCCTTCGTCTACCTCACTCCATATGAAGCCCCAATTTGCCTCGCTTTTCATCTAAACCTCTTCTCCTTTCGCTCACTCACACCTTTTCCCATGAACCCATCACTCTCGACTTCTCCCCAACAAAACCCTTTCACCAAGTCGCCTCAGAAGCTTCCTCAAAACTTGATTGGACTTTCATCAGCCCCTGCATGCGTCGAATTCAGTCGAATTCAGAGACTTTGAAGCTGCCGACGTTTTCTATATCATCTGAATTGGGTTGAATTCACAGTTTCAGGCTTACCTGGGTAACGGTTTGAAAACTCCTCTGAGCAGGTAGATAGGGTCTTGATGTTGATTCATCCATGGCAGCTCCCGGACAGGATAAAGCTCCCTCCAATTCAGATACTTTGCGGACAGACCCTGAAGAAGATGCACGTCTAGTTGCATTGTGCAATCGGTTGGGTCGACTGTGATCAGAACAGAGTGTCGAAGTATGGGATGATGCGCCATCAATCAAAAAGATAGAAGAATGCAAGCTAATCCTTGTTGGTAAAATTCTATCTAATCCCTCAATAAATTTTCAAGCCTTTCAGAACACTATGAAGAGAGCATGGCGAACTGATCAAGTCAATATTTCACAACGCAAAGCTAGATTGTATGTTATTAAGTTCAAAACCGAAACAGAGAAACAAAGAATTCTAGATACCGGACCCTGGCTATTTGCGAGTCATCTAGTAATTCTTAAACCCTGGTTGCCCAATACCCCCTTACACTACTATGACCTCTCGACTTGTGCCTTTTGGGTCCAAGTTTTTGGTCTCCCCCTGGAACGCTGCACAAAAGAAATGATAAGTAAAGATGTTCACCATGTTGGCGAGGTTCTACAAGTTAAGGTTGACAATAAGGAAGGTACAACACTTCGAGCTGGTAGAGCATGAGTTGAGATAAGCTTGCGGGAACCTCTCAAGACGGGACAACTCATTAGATTAGAAGGAAAGAATATCTGGCTAGACTTTCGGTACGAACGCCTATCTCACTTTTGATATTCTTGTGGCAAACTAGGACATTACGCCATGTATTGCAAAGACTATCCTTTTGATGAAGAGAAATTTGAAGGCAATGACAACTTGTATTATGGCCAATGGTTGAGGGCAGAGGTTCGGGAGCACAACCCGTTCTAGCTTACCTTTTATGCGTCACCTCAAACCCAAGTGGAGGTCGATGAAACAATCCCCGAGACCCCTCTGGTGCCTACGACTGTGATTCCAGCAGAACAACCCAACATTAGCAAAGGCAAAGAACTTCTACAGCTTTTAGACGAGGGCCAATCCTTCACTATGGCAGAACCGATCACTTGGAGACCACAACTAGAGGGACACATAGATATTCAAGCTGAGCTAATTCAGTTCCGTGCAACCAAAAACATTTCAACGACAGTAGAAGGGTCAGCAAGCTACTCAATCAAAGAAAGTCAAAAACAATCGATTGAGCACAAAGGCAAGTCCAATAAAAAAAAGGCAAAGTGTTACAACCCGCTGAAAGAGGGGATTGATGAATCCATCTTTTGGAGACTCCAATCTTTGAGGCAAGTGGTCCTAATAGTTGGGCTTTGGTGGCTGGCCCTAATAAGCCACCAACTGACAAATGAAGTTAATCAGCTGGAACTATCAAGGTTTGGGCAATCCCCTGACAATTCAAGCCCTGAGGGTGTTGGTGGCCTGTGAAAAGCCCAATGTTCTATTTTTGATGGAAACAAAAAATCAAGCAGTGGTGCTTGGCAGACTACAAAAGCGTCTAAAGTACCCCAACAGCATTTTGGAAAACCCCATAGGCCTTGCTGGGGGCCTAGCGGTGTTCTGGACAGAGCAGGTAAACATAACAGTGGAGCAACAAACCTCAAACTTTATAGATTTGATGTGTGAGGATGGGGAAACTGGATCTATCATGCGCCTTACTTACCTTCATGCGCCGGCTGCATTTCATCTACGACAACAATTCTAGGAAAATCGGTGGCTTATCAGCAGCCATAATACCTTGCCTTGGATCTGTGTTGGGGATTTTAATAAAATCATGTATCCTTGGGAGAAAGAAGGTAAGTGGCCAGCCACTACACAACACATGCATTCTTTTAGAGAGCTGTTGAATGATTGTTTGCTTATGGATTTAGATTCCAAGGGGTGTACCTTTACATGGTGCAATAATAGAGAAGGGGAGGAACTAGTAAAAGAAAGAGTGGATAGAGTCCTATGCACTATGAACTGGCGACTTACCTTTCTGGTTGCTGAAGTTTTCGCCCTACCAGCCATTGGTTCAGACCATAGCCCAATCCTTTTGACAACCACAGCTTTCCCGACTAGGTGACGGAGGGCTTTTACCTTAGAATCCTCCTGGCTACAGGACCAAGAATGTCGTTCAGTAATCACAAATACTTGGAGATCTACTCAGAATCAAACTTTAACCTTACCTCAGAGGTTAACAAAGATCTCAGCAGCCCTTACCAGTTGGAGTATATCCAAATTTTTGAATGGCCAACGTCACATTAATGAGCTTCAGCATCAACTCCAACTCTTGATCAACAAAACCAACTCTCAATTTGATAAAACAAGGATGGATGATCTGAAAAATGAAATTCAGCGATTATGGCAACACGAGGAGCAGTACTGGACAATGCATTCTCGATTCAACTAGCTAACATGGGGTGTGGCATCCAAAATCTTAGACAACCCTTGGACAGGTGATAGTCACCGAACCGTGGCTTTGCTTTTATTTTATAAGCATTGATTTGTATTTGTTTATTTGGAATAGTATTTCAATTTTATCCTTTGAACCAAAAGGATGGGATTTGATCTTGCATAAGAATTATATGCGCTAAAAATTAAAGAATTAGAACTTGAGGATATTGAGCGGGCCGCAAGAACTTGGAGTATATATATGTGTGTGTGTATATACTTGTATATAAAGCAATCTGAATTTTTGTTATTAAATTAAATTTGATAGAGATAAAATACTATATATATAAATAAATAAATAAGGGGAATTAGGGCCTTATTTCATGGACTCTTGGGCCCAAGAATTCAGGCCCAAGCAGGCCCAAGAAACACCCCAAGGGTGTCGCACGAACCAAGAAGGGGAGGGGGGAGTGCATGTCCTCCAACACTTGTCTTCATTGTTGCCACTTGTTCTCTTCTTTTTGCCACTTGTTCTCCTCATGAGAGCACTTGTCCCCCATGCAAAATGAGGATGCATGCAAGCTTTCTTTTCAACTAAAATGTAAATAAAGAGAAGGGAAGTGACCGGTTTTGAGGGGGTGAGAGAGAGAGCTGTCGAGAGAGTGAGAGAGGGAAACCGACAGAGGAAGAGGGAGGCCGTGCGAAGAAGAAGGAGGAGGATTCGTCCGCCCGTTTGTCCGCCGTGTGCTCGTGCTTGCTCGGTTTGGAGGCAAGTTGGGATCCATATTCTGCTCTTGCATGTGTGTCTTGCATGTGTGTTTGAAATGGTGATGAATCTCGGACGTTTAGGGTGTGAGAAACCGAAGCTTGAGTGTGTTGTTCTTGAAAATGTATTCTGTTCTCGACTATACCGCCTGACCCAGAATGTTGTAGAGGCTTGTATGTGGGTTTTGAGTTGGATTTTGGCTTCGACTTCTTCACAAAGTTGTAGAAAACATCTCAAAGTATAACATACTAAACTTTGGGACAAAATGGCTGAGTTTTAATGGGGTAAACCCTTCCTCTACAAAAGCGCTAGATCTGGAACTGTTTGTCGACCTCTTGGTGGTTTTGTGGGTTGCATGTCACTTTTTACTAAGAATTTCACTTCGAATTCTTCATGAAAGTTGTAGAAAACATCCTGATGATTAACATAATCAAATTTTAAGTAAAATGAACAAGTTTAGCTCAGTGAAACGATTTTCATTTGAAGACGGTAGATCTGGAAGTATTGTACTGGACTCCAGCGACTTCGTGGACTATAAGGTGACTATCCTTTGAGAATCTCACCTAGATTACTTAATAAAAGTTGTAGTAGACCTCTTGAGGCTAAACATATCAAAAATTCAGAGGAAATGAAAGAAGATAAGTAGGTGAAACCTTGATTTTTCGGAGACAGCTAAACCTGGACTGTTCGGTACTAGGAACAGGGGCTTCGACCGTCCATAGTTAATTATCTAGGACGAATATGGTCTTGATGTCTTATGAAAAATCTACCTTAGGGTCTTGACTATCACCTGGTAAAATTTCATAATTTTTGGAGGCCATTCGGGTATTTAAATTGAAATATTTCAAGAACTGCACAATCTGATTGTATCCGAATGTTGCAAGCTGGAATGTGTGAGCTATATCTTTTTGTGTGAAGTTCTTTTGGGCATGTGTTCTTCATGGAGTTGCTACCTTTATGTCTTCCCTATCACATGTTCTGATTTTATAATTTTTGAAGGTCATATGGGTATTTAATTTATATGTTTTCCGAAATTGTACAAGCTGGAATTTGGTAAATTTCAAAAAGTCATGATGTATGGATTATTCTATGTTGTATGGACCCCATGGATTGTATTGTCATAAGTGATTGGACCTTGCTGCATATATGATGATGATTGGAAATGCATATAAGAATCAAATGCTGAAAATGATCTTGGTTGCCATCATATCATATGCCATGTTGAAATTGAGCCATAATTGTAAATGTGAACTATGATAAATGAGAAGGCCGTCGGAGGTGTGAGCTGACGATGCCCCGGGAGTGTCGGCATGCCTGGCTAGGGAGTGCCGAATGCCTGGTGGCCTAGTGGCGTAATTCCGGAGGGTCCTCAGGAGTTTCGAGATGCCCGGTGGTATACGGTACATAATTCTAAAGGATGGGGGATCCTGGGGGTATGTCGGTACGTAATTCCGAAAGCCCTGGAGGTGTGTGCCAGGGGGATTTCTCGTGATGCTAGTTGGGATATGAGATGCCCGGAGGTGTGTGCTAGATGCCCGGTTGTATTTTGAATACATGCCCAGAGGTTCCTCGCAATGCCAGGTTGGGTGCGAGCGATAAATGTGGAATGCAAATATTGGTCCCGAGAAAGAGAAATGTGGTGGCCCAAAATGAAAGAATAAAATTGGGAAATTGAAATTGAATTATGCATGGTATGGCAACATATATGCATGAGTGCATGATGGTGAGTGCATGGATGTATGTGCACCTATGGCATGATGGTACATGTGTGACATGATGATGGTGAGTGCATGGATGTATGTGCACCTATGGCATGATGGTAAATGTATGACATGATGGTGAAGGTTATATGAGGATGTATGTACATGTGGTGTGATGACATATGCATGGCTTCAAGGTAAGTTATGCATGGATGCATAAATGACATGTGTTATGCTATGATTGTTATGATTGTATTGTGTGATGCATTGAGTGGTTTATTGGGTCATTTACCTGCTGAGTGGCTGTACTCACCCCTTTGGGGACCAACATTTCAGACTAGATAAGATACCTCTGTTGCCACTGCCACCGGTAGATGGATCGGGTGGTTGGATATGACCGCGAGGAGGAGGATAGCAAATGAAGGAACTTTTGGATGCTGACACTGATCGATAGACTTTAAGTATACGACTGTTGGAGAAGATGCCGATCATCTTTTGAAATATAGCCAAGTATAGAAAACTATGGCATTTTGATGTACCGATGAATGATGTCCATCTAGTTTAAGTAAATAAAAGTGTTCGGCTTTTACCTATAAATGTTTAGTTGGTGTGCATCGTTTTCTGAATATAGGGAAATGAGTTGTTTATATATGCTTCCGTTATATAAATTGCGCAAGGGACCAGTCTAAAAGATGTAAACCCCCAGGTTGTATGGACCCGCTGAAATTGAAATGGTATCAGAGTGACATGTTATTAGGGAAAGTGAAATGAAAATCGAATTGTGGCAACCCTAACAGATCGGGGGCCGTCGAGGGGTGCCACATGGGGAGACAAGAATACTAAGTTTTTTCATGCTACCATCATCCAGAGGCGACAATGTAACAGAATCAGTATGTTGCAGAATGAAAATCAGCAATGGGTTCAAGATCAAACGTTATCACAGGATATGACACAGGTTTTCTTTAAGAATTTATATTCCTCAGTGGGACATCGTGATTATGGCCCTATACTAGCTCAATGCCCAGCTATAGTTACAGCTAACATGAACAACTCCCTAATAGATTATGTGACTCTGGAGGAAGCCCGATGAGCAACCTTTCAACTAGGAGCAACAAAGGTACTTGGCCTAAACGGTTTAAATGGTCAGTTCTATCAAACTCACTGAGACATCTTACAAGACGACATTATTAGCTCGGTACAAGAGTTCTTTACCTTTGGCGTGCTGAGTCCTGAAATCAACAAGACCTTCATTACTTTGATACCCAAGACATCTCACCTTGAAAGACTAGACCAATATCGACCGATTAGTCTTTGCAACTTTATTTACAAAATAATCTCAAAGGTTCTAGCAAATCGCCTAAAACCATGGTTACCTACACTAATTTCTACGGAACATAGTGTTTTTGTTAGTAGTCGTCAGATTCAAGATAACATTTTAGTGGTCCAAGAAGTTCTACATCAAATCAGAACAAGGAAAAGAAAGTGGAATTTTCAAGCTATACTCAAGTTCAACATGCAAAAAGCATACAATCGTGTAGAATGGGATTTTCTTCGGGACTACCTCAATTGGCTGGGTTTTCATGCAATTTGGGTCCAAAAGGTGATGCAGTGTGTAACTACAGCTTCTCTAAGTGTCAAATTTAATGGCGAACCACTTCCTGATTTTCAAATGACTAGAGGTCTTCGGTAGGGCGATCCACTCTCTCCATACCTTTTTATCCTAGTGGTGAACGTTTTGTCAACTCTCATACGTCAAGTTGTGGACATGGGCAACATCAAAGGTATTAAACTAAATCGAAGATGTCCTGCCCTCTCGCATTTATTTTTTGCTGATGATGCCATATTCTTTATGGAAGGAAAAATCCTAGAATGCCAGAACTTAGAAAATATCTTAAATTAATATTGCCTGGTAATGAGACAAACTGTGAATTGCAATAAATTTGGGATATTTTTTAGCAGCACTTGTCCTAACAATCTTCACAAAAATCTAGCTAAAGAATTTCGAGTCCTAGTGTTGACAAGGACTGAGAAGTACCTTGGCATCCCATCAGATTTGGGGAAATCCAAAAAAGAAATGTTTGCTTGATGTTGGCCAAAGTTAACTTTAAACTGGATGGGTGGAAAGAACAATTATTTTCCAAAGGAGGCAAGGAAGTTTTGATCAAAGCAGTTGTACAACCAGTTCCTCAGTATGCCATGTCTATATTTAAAATTCCAGTCTTGCTTTGTAAATCTATTGAACAGAAAATTGCAAAATTTTGGTGGCAATCTCATGGTAACAAATCGAGAATACACTGGAGGAATTGGGAGACCCTAAAGAGCCACAAAGACACTGGAGGTCTCGGCTTTCAAGATCTTATTGCTTTTAATAAAGCTCTTTTGGCCAAACAGACATGTCGTTTATTTCAATAGCCCTTATCATTATGGAGCAAGATCTCTAAAGGGCTTTATTTCCCTTCCAAAGATTTCTGGCATGCAGACAGAGGCGCCAGACCCTCTTGGGGGTGGCAAAGCATACTGCTCAGCCGGGATTCTATTTCAAACAAGCTCCAGTTGTCAGTTGGAAATGGTCAGAAAATTCGAGTTCGGGAGGACAAATGGATCCCTACAGGTATTATCGGCGGCCTTGCACCTAGAAATGAACCTCAAAGGGTAGCTAACTTTATCTATTTAGAACAATAGACATGGAATATACCCTTACTTCGCTACAGTTTCGATGATCAAACCATAGATGAAATCCTTAAAATTCATATCAGGCCACAATTCACGCAGGATCAACTAATCTGGACAGGGAGATCAAATGGACTCTATACAGTTAAGAGCGGCTATAATCAAATAAGATCATGTGAGAGTAGTTTAGAATTGTGCTTCATCTTCTTTTCAACCTCCACGACGACTATGGAGTAAAATCTGGACAGTGCAGACTACTCCCAAATTGTGTATCTTCTTATGGTCTTTGTGCCAAAATGCCCTAGCAACTCACAAAAATCTCTACTATAGACATGTTATACCATTTCCTATATGTTTGTTATGTAGAGACTGCTATATAAATCCAGTCCCTGAGTCCACAGAACACTTATTCTTACACTGCCCTTGGACGAAAAAAGTATGGTCTCACCCTCAGATTTAGCTCAACATTCAGCAATTTCAAACACACAGGTTCGATGCATGGATATTGGAAATATTTGAAAAGGGAAATGGCTCATTGGATCTTGAACAATGTCGTTTGTTTTGTGGCAAATCTGGAAAGCTTGGAATGACTTTCTCTTCCACCGAAAAATTCCAACCCCGGGTCAAGTCGTCCTTGTCAACCTCGCCCATGACAGATCCCATCAGAACTGCCACAGGACGCTACTACATCAGAGTTCATAGAAGCACCACTCAGTTCAAAATCAGAGCTTAGATCCAAGTCAGGTTGATCCCATGGCCCTCACCATCGCTAGATCCACTATGTGGCATCCAAAAATTTAGATGATCCTCGGATAGGTGATGGTCACCGAACTATGGCATTAACATTATTTACAGGCATTAAACTGTATTTGTTCATTTGAATTTATATTTTATTTTATTTTTGAACCGAAAGGACGGAATTCGGTCTTGCGTAAGAAATATGCGCGTTGAAATTAAAGAATTAGAACTTTGAGGATGTTGGACGGCACACAAGAATTTTGAGTATATACTCAGTATAGGAAGCAATTTAATTTTTGGGATATTAAATTAAATTCAGTAGAAATAAAATGCTTAATAAAAATTAATAATAATAATAATAATAATAATAATAATAATAATAATAATAATAATAATAATAATAATAATAATAATAATAATAATAATTTTGGGCTTTATTTTAAGGACTCTTGGGCCCAAGATTTCGGGCCCAAGCAAGCCCAAAGACCCCATGGGTGTCGATCGGACCAAGAAGGGGAGGGGGGAGTGCATGTCCTCCAACACTTGTCTTCAATTTTGCCTCCACTTGTTCTCTCCTTTTAGCCACTTGTTCTCCTCATGAGAACACTTGTCTCTTACATGCAAAAATAGAGATAAATTGTTAATCAAAGAGCAAAAAGGAAGGGGGTTTTGGAAGTCAGAGGGAAAGAGAGAAAGGGAGGTGAGCCGAGGGAGAGAGAGAGGGTTTGTGGGTGCTTCGGTGAGGGAAGAGGAAGACCAAGCCCCGCCGTGCGTGCGCCTAGCTGCTGCCGTCGAGCCCGCCTTGCCCCGCCATTGCGTTTGCTGTGATTTTCTTTGGATTAAAGGCAAATAGAGTCTATTGATCTACACTTTGCTTGCTGTGTTTGTGTGTGATGAATGGTGATTTTCGGATGTGGTAGAGGTGAGAATCTTCGAAATTATAGGAGTTGTGTCTTAGTCTAGTATTCTGTTTTCGAGAAGAATAGTCCGACCTTTGATGATTTCGTGAGTTGCATGCAATGTTCTAGTTGGAATCTGACTTTGACTTCTTAATGAAAGTTGTAAAGGACTTCTTAGAGAAAAACATATCAAAATTTGAGAGGAAATGAACAAGTATAGGTTAGTGAAACCATTTTTCTTTGAAGAAGCTAGATCTGGAAACTGTTATGCTGACCTAGTGCGATTCTGTGAATTTTTTGAAATTATCCAGTCCGAATTTGATCTCGTGTTCTTGATAAGAGTTGTAGAAAACATCTTAAGGAATAACATACTAAAATTTGAGAATAAAATGACAAGCATTGGTTGGGGAAAATGATTTTTCTTTGAAAAGGGTGAATCTGGACAGTGAACCGAGAGTTAGGGAGAGTTATACAAATTATAACTTTTAATCCAAAAGGAATAAGACTTTGATTTCCTCATGAGACTTTTACCTCTAGATTTCATCTATAACATATCAAAATATCATAATTTTCAAAGTTCATTTAAGGGCTTAGTCAAAATTATTTCCGAAACTGTGCAAAAAGTTGTGCTGGAATTTCTTTTGCTGTGATGTGTGGATCTATGTGATTAATGTTGAACTTTCTTGACATGGTGTTCTGCACGAAATATCTTCATATGGATCTTTTTTACCTCATGTTAAAGTTTCAGAATTTATTGAGATTTTTTACTAATTTTCCAAGAATTTTTACTAAAGAGGTGCATTCTGTTTTACCCGAAAATTGGTTCTATTTTCAAAAACCAATGAACTGTTTTATAAAATGTGATATCGTGAGTGTTATGTGTACTGCATATATGGTGACATTTGGCATATCATATAACATTAAAAAGCTGATTTAGACCTTTGATATTGTTGCATCAAATGTTATGTTGAAAATGAGACATATATGTGAATACATTGGAATAATGATGATACTGTCGGAGGTGTGAGCCGACGATGCCCCGGGAGTCGGGATGCCCAGAGTTTCAAATGAGTCGATGCCCTTTAGATGCCTGGTTGTATTATGAATACATGCCCAGAGGTTTTCCCCGGGAGTTTCAGGATGCCCGGTTGTATTATGATACATGCCCGAAGGGTGAGGGGTTGTATTATAATGCATGCCCGGAGGGTAGTGTGGCATCCCAGAAATTCAAAGCCAAGCCATAAGGTGTGTTAAAGTCTTTAATTAGGTGATAGAATTTCCATGGCTTATGTTTTAGCCATTAGTCTTTAATTTGATGATTTGTGCTTGTGATTGTGGAAATTTAAATTTAATAGATTAATAATCTATGCTTGGCCATATGATTTAAATTTCAATGAAAAAAATGTCCCAAGACTTTGGCCAAGATGAAAATTAGAATTTAAAAATAATTATAGAAAGGAATTCAAAAAAAGAAAAAAGAAAAAGGGGGTTAATTTTCGAATGGGCCTTGGACCCATTGGCCTAAGCTTGGTGGGCCAAGCTAGTCGGCCCAAGAGGGAGTTCGACCGGCCCATTAAGGCCCAAAGGAAGAGGTGGCCGGCCCATGCATGGATCAAGACAAGTGGCACAAAGAAGGGCATGCATTGGCCTAGACTAGGATGCCATGCATTGGTCCATTTAAGTGGCATGTAATCATTAGCAATGATTGACATTTGGGGAAATAAAAAGAGAGAGAGAAAGGAGAGTGACCGGTTCTTGCTTCATTCGGCCGAGAGAGAGGGTGAGAGAGAGAGAGAGATCGCGAGAGAGAGGGAGAGACCGAGAGGGAGAGGAGGCGGAGCCGAGGAGGAGCCGTCGTGTCCCGCCGTCCATTCGCCGTGTACACCGCCATACGCCGTCGTTTGTTCATCCTAGAGGCAAGTGGAGTCCTCTAACTTCTCTTGCATGTGTGTATATGGTTTGCATGTTCGGTTTTGAGTGTTATTTGTGAGAGAAACCGAGTTAAGGGTTGGTTATTTTCAAGCCATGTGACTGTTCTTGCTTGGTTTGTGGAAGTCAGTGACTTGTTCGAGCTTGCATGTGTGTTTGGAGTCCGATTTTGGCTTTGATGTCTTCATGGAAGTTGTAGCTAACATCTTGTAGTATAACATACTGAAATTTCGTGGAAAATGATTGAGGTTTGAGGGGTTAAAGTCCTATTCTACGGAGACCCCAGATCTGTGAAGTGTTCACTGACCTTTTGTTGGATTCTTGGTTGCATGTTGGTTTGTGATGAAAACTTGACTTCGATGTTTTCATGAAAGTTGTAGGTAACATCTTAAACTACAACATACTCAAATTTGAAGAGAAATGAACGAGTATAGCCTAGTAAATCGGCTAGATCTTGGAGACGGTAATTCTGGTGATGTGTTCTGAGACACCCGAGACTTCAAGGACTTAAATGGTGACCATACTTTGGTTATTTAACCTAGATCTCTTCATGAAACTTGTAAAGGACACTTTCATACATAACATACCCAAATTTCAAAGGAAACGAAAGAGAATAGATGGGTGAAATCTTAATATTTCGGAGATGTGTATTCTGGACGAAGCGGTAATAGTTCCAGAAGCTTCGTGAGGTTGTATAAATTAATATAAAAAGAATCTGACTTGGAGTTCCCTATGAAAGTTGCACGAAAATGTCTTGACTATCACCCTGTAAAATTTCGTAATTTTTGGAGGCTGTATGGGTATTTTAATCGAATTTATTTGGAAACTGTGCATTCTGGTCATTATCCGAATATCATGTGCTATTTTGTGGAAATTGTGAAATTGTGTGAGATTCAATTTGGCCATGAATTTTGTATGAAATTGTCATCCTATTGGTTGGTTTAATGATTGTTTGAATATTATGATTTTGGGAAAATCATAGATATTGAATTTAATATTTATTTATGAAAATAAATAAATATAATAATAAAATAAAAAGGGATTATTTTATTGGCCATAAATTCCATTGAATTTATTATGCATTGTTACATGTGTGATAAGACATTGGTGTATGTATGATCATGAATTGTGATGCATGTGTGAAACATATGCCGTGTAATAATGAGATCAAAAGGATGATGAATGTGGATAATGATAAGTGAGTAAGAGGTGATGGTGGAGGATGAGGCTGGAATGTACAGAGATGCATTGCCGGAATTCCCTGGGAGATTCAGGATGCCCGGAATGTGGGGGGGCCGGAAGCCTTGTCGGAGGTTTTTGCCCGAAAGGAATGCCTCGCGATGCCAGGATTTGGGTGCGGGATGCCTGGCTAGAAGGGTAAAGGCCGGAAGCCCTGTCGGAGGTTTCTGTCCGAAGGGAATGCCTCGTGATGCTAGTTGGGATGCGAGATGCCCGGAATGTGGGGGGCCGGAAGCCCGGTGGCCTAGGAGGCTAAATGCTGGGAACCCTGTCGGAGGTCTTTGCCCGAAGGGATGATGAAAATGATAATTGAGAATGGGTGATGTGGTGATCAAATCTAAAGATAAAAATGGAAATTATATGCATGAGATGATATGCATGATGATGTGATAAAGATGATATTGATGTGATATGATGATCACCCATGATATTATATGCATGATGATATGCATGATGATGATAATGATGATGATATTGACGTGATATGATGATCACCCATGATATTATATGCATGATGATATGCATGATGATGATAATGATGATAATGATATGATATGCATGATGATATGCATAATAATGATGATAATGATATGATATGCATGATGATATGCATGATAATGATGATAATGATGATGATATGTGATGTGATATGATGATCACCCATGATATTATATGCATGATGATATGCATGATGATGATAATGATGATGATATGTGATGTGATATGATGATCACCCATGATATTATATGCATGATGATATGCATGATGATAATGATGATGATATGCATGAGGATATGCATGATGATAATGATGATGATGATGATATGCATGATGATATGCATGGTGATGATGATAATGATGATGATATGCATGATGAAATGCATGACGATGATGATGATAGTATGCGCATGGTGTAAGGTAAGTAATGCCCGCAATGTATGATGATATGCATGGCGCATTGAGCCGTTATTGGATTTCCTATCTCGCGAGTGGTTGTACTCACCCCTTTTGGGGAATAACATTTCAGATTAGCAGTATGCCGCTTCCTGCCGTCTCGCGGGGGGTATTTTATGGTCTACCGTCTGATGTAGAGGTCGAGTATGCGGAGATAGATTGTCCCTCTATTCTCGGATTGACTTTTATCCGAGTGCGATGTCTAGTGATGTACGACATAGGCCTGGCTGGGGGCCCTGTCATACAAGAGTTCATTTCTGTGCACGTTCGAGCTATGCGAGGGATGTTGCCGCCGCCACCGCCTGATGCACCGGGTTGGGTATGAGACCTACACGCGATGAGTAGGAGCTGGATCTCTTTTTGATGTAGATAGTCGACGCTTTCGATGGGGGGTTTTGTGCTTGCATGATGTTAGGGGTCGAGGTTTCTTTTTGAGATTTTAGGTAGGACATGGCGAGTCCTAGCTTTTCTTGTTTTGTACCGACCCAAAGGGAACCTCATCTTGCTATATATATATGTATGTAAGCAAAGCGTCGAAGTTGTTATAAAATCCTGATGTTTAGCTGGTGTGTATTTGTATCATGGATTGGTAGGGGGATAGATAGCGATGTTTGATTTGCTTCCGCTAGGAGTCGCGCTGGGACCGCTTTTAAAAAAAAAAAAATGCCTGTGATTGGCGACGCTTGTTTAAGTACAAGATAGAAAACGGAAATAGGATGTAACATCGACGCTGGTGATGACCTGCGAAGGGTTCGGGGTGTCACAGCTGCCTTTTTTGGTATCAGAGCCAATGGTTATAGGTGGAGTGATAAGGAGCCTCATTTGGAATTGAGGAACATGATGACAATACACACCATAGGGTATAAAACGAAATAATTGAATAACGGGTGATGGGTATTCACTCATAGATCTCCAGTAGTTTGCCTCGAATTGCCAGTAACATGTATATGTTACTTATGTGGTAGCGGTAATTGCTTGAGTGGAGGCAGTGAGTCTCAGATTATTCCTGAGGCAATGCTTGGAAATTGCAGGAAAGTCATGGTGCGAGCTGAAAGTGCTCATCCATCGAGGGCTGAAGCCTCTGCTGCAAGGGCTGAACCCTGAATGGAAGACATCCTGCAGGCATTAGCCAATATTGGAAATCTGATGGAGAGGCAGGCGCAGCAACAGCCCGGAGCAGAACGCCGTACTCAAGGACTAGTGGAGCAGTTTTTGAAGCTGAAGCCACTTAAGTTTAATGGAATGGGAAGTCCTGAGGAGGCAGAGCAATGGATTGATGGGATGGAACGAATTTTCCAGCTGTTGGACTGCACTGATGCTGAGAAAATAGTTTTAGCAGAGTACCAGTTGGAGGGAAATGCAAAGTTTTGGTGGAGAGCTTCGAAGGACATAATCTTTCCACCAGGTACTGATGTAAACTAGGAGGAGTTTGTTAGGGCTTTCAATAGGAAGCATTTTTCTGATTGTGCTAAGGATAAGAAGATTACTGAATTTGTTCAGCTAGAACAAAAGGGGTTGACTGTAGATCAGTATGAGGCTAGATTTTCTGAATTGTCTAGATATGCTCCTAGATTGATTGAGGATCAGGAAGAGAAGGCTAAGAGATTCTTGAAAGGATTAAGGACTGACATTAGAAAGCAACTGGTGCCTTTGAACATAAGGGATTATAGTGAGATTTATGAAAGGGCACAGTTAGTGGAGCAGGAGCTGTTGAGGGAATGGTCGGAGTTTAAGAAACCATTGAATTTTAATGATGTGAGAAAGGGGAAGAGGTCTTACTCTGGTCAAGGTCAGACCTGGAATGCGAAGAAGAAAAGTAATTTTGGGAATTTTGGAGGAGCAAGGAGTGGTCTGAATATAGGGAAAGCACCCTATCAGCCTGGTATTTGTCAGAAGTGTAATGGACGCCATGGCCTAGGACCTTGTACGGGACAATAGAAATGTTTTGGCTGTGGACAAGTGGGTCATCTTAGGAGGAATTGCCCACAAGAGAGGTCACAAGTGAGTGTTGGCTCGGTGCGACAGGGATATCAGAGTGCTGTTAGGTCGAACCCTCAAGGAAATCCTTAGAGACCACCTGCACAAGGAAGGGTGTATGCGATCACCCAAGAGGAAGCGGAAGCTTCCAAGAATATTATCTCAGGTACGATTCTTATTAATGGTGAAAAGGCATATGCATTGTTTGACACGGGTGCGACGCATTCGTTTGTGTCTGAAAGATATAGATGTTTGAATAAGATAGAAGTTATGCCTCTTGAGACGCCTCTTTGTGTTTCCACGCCTTTAAAGGATATGGTATTGTCTACACTGGTGTGTGGAAATTGTAAGATATCCATGGGAGGAAAGGACATGGAAATAGACTTGGTTGTAATGGCTATGTATGACTTTGACGTTATTATAGGAATGGACTGGCTTCGTAAGTATCGGGCTAGAATGGATTGTTATAGAAGAGTGATTCAATTCGTTTTACCTGATCAGTCTAGTTGCGAATTTTTAGGAGGCCAAACCCATTTTCCTGTAGCTCTTATTTCGGCAGTAGAAGCATGTAAGTTACTTGACAAAGGATGTCAAGGGTACCTAGCCATAGTTAGAAATTATGCAAGGGAGGAGCCTAATCTTGAGGAAGTTCGTGTAGTTAACAAATTTCAAGATGTATTTCCTGAGGAATTGCCTGGATTGCCGCCAGAGCGGGAGATTGAATTTGAAATTGAATTAATGCCTGGAGCGGGACCCATATCAAAAGCCCCATATAGAATGGCCTTAGTTGAATTAAAGGAGTTGAAAATGCAACTGCAAGAATTGCTTGACAAATGATTCATTAGACCAAGTGCTTCACCTTGGGGTGCACCGGTCTTGTTTGTGAAAAAGAAGGATGGATCGATGCGCTTGTGTATTGACTATAGGCAGTTGAATCAGGTGACCATTAAGAATAAGTATCCTTTGCCTAGAATTGATGATTTATTTGACCAACTCCAGGGAAGTTCGGTCTTTTCTAAGATTGACTTGAGATCGGGATACCATCAGTTAAGAATTAAGAAGGAGGACATTCCTAAGACTGCGTTCAGGACTCGTTATGGACACTATGAGTTCCTTGTTATGCCATTTGGATTAACTAACGCCCCGGCTGCATTTATGGATTTGCTGAATAGAATATTTCAGCCTTATTTAGACCAGTTTGTGATTGTCTTTATTGATGATATTCTGGTATATTCGAAAGGGCCTAAAGAGCATGAGCAACATTTGAGAATAGTTTTGCAGACTCTGAGAGAGCATAAGTTGTATTCTAAGTTTAGTAAGTGTGAATTCTGGTTGGATCGGATAATATTTCTAGGACATGTGGTGTCAGGAAAAGGAATTGCAGTAGACCCGACAAAAGTTGAAATGGTAGTGAATTGGCCGAGACCGACGACACCCACTGAGATACGAAGTTTCTTAGGACTAGCTGGTTATTATAGAAGGTTCATTGAAGGATTTTCAAGACTGGCAGGACCTTTAACTAAATTGACCCGAAAGAATGTGAAATTTGAGTGGAATGGAGAATGTGAAAGGAGTTTTCAGGAGCTCAAAAGGAAATTGACTTCAGCTCCAATTCGACTATACCCTACCGGACTCGATGGTTTACAGTGTATAGTGATGCATCTCACAAAGGACTAGGATGTGTGTTGATGCAGCATGGCAAGGTTGTAGCCTATGCATCCAGACAATTGAAACCCCATGAGTTGAATTTCCCGACGCATGATTTAGAGCTAGCAGCTATAGTGTTTGCCTTGAAGATATGGAGACACTATTTGTATGGGGAAAAGTTTGAGATTTATACGGATCATAAGAGTTTGAAGTATCTGTTCTCACAAAAGGAGTTGAACATGAGACAAAGAAGGTGGATGGAATTGTTAAAGGACTATGATTGTGAGATAAGATATCATCCAGGGAAAGCGAATAGAGTAGCAGATGCTCTTAGTCGTAAGTCGGCTATTTCCATAGCAAGTTTAAAGATAGCTAGTTTGAGAATGGCGGAGTGGGAATTGTTAGAATCTGTAGCAAATTCCAAATTTAAATTGGAAATGGATTGTCTTACTGGCATGCTTAGTGCATTGAGGATTGAGCCAGAGATTATCCAGAAAATTAAAATTCTGCAAGAATCTGACCCAGAGATTTTGAAAGTGAAAGATGCTGTATCTTTAGGGAAAAGATCAGAATTTCAGATCTCTGATGATGGAATAGTGAGATGTCAATGACGACTTTGTGTTCCCGACAATGAGGAATTGAGGAAGGAAATTCTGTCGGAGGCACATAAGAGTAATTATAATATCCACCCAGGTAGTACAAAGATGTACATAAATTTACGTCAGCAATTTTGGTGGAACGGTATGAAGGCAGATACGGCTAAGTACGTATCTCAATGTTTGACGTGTTAGCAAGTAAAAGCGGAGCATCGTAAACCCGCAGGACTTTTGAGACCATTAGACATTCCTGAATGGAAATGGGAACATGTAACGATGGACTTTGTGCAAGGATTGCCAAGGACATCAAGGAGTCATGATTCAATTTGGGTTATAGTGGATCGTTTGACTAAGTCGGCACATTTCTTAGCGATTCGCATGGACTACCCAATGGATAAGTATGCGGACATGTATGTAAGTCAAGTGGTACGCTTACATGGTGTTCCAGTGACCATTACTTCAGATCGAGATTCGAGGTTTACTTCAAACTTTTTGAGGAGTCTTCAAGTTGCGTTAGGATCTAAGCTTCAGTTTAGTACTGCTTTTCATCCTCAGACAGATGGTCAATCAGAAAGAGTAATCCAGATACTGGAGGATATGTTGAGAGCCTGTGTAATTGATTTCAAAGGAAATTGGGATGAAAGATTGCATTTGGTAGAGTTTGCTTATAACAATAGCTTTCAAAAGAGTATAGGCATGGCACCTTATGAGGCACTATATGGAAGGAGATGTAGGACTCCTGTCGGTTGGAGTGAGGTGGGTGAAAGGAAGTTGACAGGACCTGAACCAGTACAAGTTACCACTGAAGCTGTCGATATTATCAGAGAAAGACTTAGAGTAGCTCAGAGTAGACAGAAAGGCTACGCGGATAGACGTAGAAGGCATGTGGAATTTAGTGTAGGAGACCATGTATTCCTTAAGGTATCTCCAATGAAAGGAATATCTCGATTCGGGATGAAGGGTAAGCTAAGACCTAGGTTTGTTGGACCTTTTGAAATTCTTGAGAGGATAGGAGATATGGCTTATCGTTTAGCGTTACCTCCTAAGTTAGGAAATCTGCACGATGTGTTTCATGTATCGATGTTGAGAAAGTACCAGCCGGATCCTGGTCACATACTCGATCATGAAGCCATCAAAATGGATGAGAAAGTAAGGTACATTGAAGAGCCAGTGCAGATATTAGATCGAAAGGAGCAAATTCTTAGGACCAAAAAGATCCCATTGGTTAAGGTGTTATGGCGACATCATGATGTGGAGGAAGCCACATGGGAGAGTGAGGATCAGATAAAGGGAAAGTACCCCTATTTGTTTCAAGAAGGCGCGAGTAGTGCTTGAATTTCGAGGACGAAATTCTCTAAGGAGGGGAGAATTGTGGCATCCCGAAATTCAAAGCCAAGCCATAAGGTGTGTTAAAGTCTTTAATTAGGTGATAGAATTTCCATGGCTTATGTTTTAGCCATTAGTCTTTAATTTGATGATTTGTGCTTGTGATTGTGGAAATTTAAATTTAATAGATTAATAATCTATGCTTGGCCATATGATTTAAATTTCAATGAACAAAAATGTCCCAAGACTTTGGCCAAGATGAGGGGGTTAATTTTCGAATGGGCCTTGGACCCATTGGCCTAAGCTTGGTGGGCCAAGCTAGTCGGCCCAAGAGGGAGTTCGACCGGCCCATTAAGGCCCAAAGGAAGAGGTGGCCGGCCCATGCATGGATCAAGACAAGTGGCACAAAGAAGGGCATGCATTGGCCTAGACTAGGATGCCATGCATTGGTCCATTTAAGTGGCATGTAATCATTAGCAATGATTGACATTTGGGGAAATAAAAAGAGAGAGAGAAAGGAGAGTGACCGGTTCTTGCTTCATTCGGCCGAGAGAGAGGGTGAGAGAGAGAGAGAGATCGCGAGAGAGAGGGAGAGACCGAGAGGGAGAGGAGGCGGAGCCGAGGAGGAGCCGTCGTGTCCCGCCGTCCGTTCGCCGTGTACACCGCCATACGCCGTCGTTTGTTCATCCTAGAGGCAAGTGGAGTCCTCTAACTTCTCTTGCATGTGTGTATATGGTTTGCATGTTCGGTTTTGAGTGTTATTTGTGAGAGAAACCGAATTAAGGGTTGGTTATTTTCAAGCCATGTGACTGTTCTTGCTTGGTTTGTGGAAGTCAGTGACTTGTTCGAGCTTGCATGTGTGTTTGGAGTCCGATTTTGGCTTCGATGTCTTCATGGAAGTTGTAGCTAACATCTTGTAGTATAACATACTGAAATTTCGTGGAAAATGATTGAGGTTTGAGGGGTTAAAGGCCTATTCTACGGAGACCCCAGATCTGTGAAGTGTTCACTGCCCTTTTGTTGGATTCTTGGTTGCATGTTGGTTTGTGATGAAAACTTGACTTCGATGTTTTCATGAAAGTTGTAGGTAACATCTTAAACTACAACATACTCAAATTTGAAGAGAAATGAACGAGTATAGCCTAGTAAATCGGCTAGATCTTGGAGACGGTAATTCTGGTGATGTGTTCTGAGACACCCGAGACTTCAAGGACTTAAATGGTGACCATAATTTGGTTATTTAACCTAGATCTCTTCATGAAACTTCTAAAGGACACTTTGATACATAACATACCCCAAATTGCAAAGGAAAGGAAAGAGAGTAGATGGGTGAAATCTTAATATTTCGGAGATGTGTATTCTGGACGAAGCGGTAATAGTTCCAGAAGCTTCGTGAGGTTGTATAAATTAATCTAAAAAGAATCTGACTTGGAGTTCTTTATGAAAGTTGCACTAAAATGTCTTGACTATCACCCTGTAAAATTTCGTAATTTTTGGAGGCCGTATGAGTATTTTAATCGAATTTATTTGGAAACTGTGCATTCTGGTCATTATCCGAATATCATGTGCTATTTTGTGGAAATTGTGAAATTGTGTGAGATTCAATTTGGCCATGAATTTTGTATGAAATTGTCATCCTATTGGTTGGTTTAATGATTGTTTGAATATTATGATTTTGGGAAAATCATAGATATTGAATTTAATATTTATTTATGAAAATAAATAAATATAATAATAAAATAAAAAGGGATTATTTTATTGGCCATAAATTCCATTGAATTTATTATGCATTGTTACATGTGTGATAAGACATTGGTGTATGTATGATCATGAATTGTGATGCATATGTGAAACATATGCCGTGTAATAATGAGATCAAAAGGATGATGAATGTGGATAATGATAAGTGAGTAAGAGGTGATGGTGGAGGATGAGGCCGGAATGTACAGAGATGCATTACCGGAATTCCCTGGGAGATTCAGGATGCCCGGAATGTGGGGGGGCTGGAAGCCTTGTCGGAGGTTTTTGCCCGAAAGGAATGCCTCGCGATGCCAGGATTTGGGTGCGGGATGCCTGGCTAGAAGGGTAAAGGCCGGAAGCCCTGTCGAAGGTTTCTGCCCGAAGGGAATGCCTCGTGATGCTAGTTGGGATGCGAGATGCCCGGAATGTGAGGGACCGGAAGCCCGATGGCCTAGGAGGCTGAATGCTGGGAACCCTGTCGGAGGTCTTTGCCCGAAGGGATGATGAAAATGATAATTGAGAATGGGTGATGTGGTGATCAAATCTAAAGATAAAAATGGAAATTATATGCATGAGATGATATGCATGATGATGTGATAAAGATGATATTGATGTGATATGATGATCACCCATGATATTATATGCATGATGATATGCATGATGATGATAATGATGATAATGATATGATATGCATGATGATATGCATAATAATGATGATAATGATATGATATGCATGATGATATGCATGATAATGATGATAATGATGATGATATGTGATGTGATATGATGATCACCCATGATATTATATGCATGATGATATGCATGATGATGATAATGATGATGATATGTGATGTGATATGATGATCACCCATGATATTATATGCATGATGATATGCATGATGATAATGATGATGATATGCATGAGGATATGCATGATGATAATGATGATGATGATGATATGCATGATGATATGCATGGTGATGATGATAATGATGATGATATGCATGATGAAATGCATGACGATGATGATGATAGTATGCGCATGGCTGTAAGGTAAGTAATGCCTACAATGTATGATGATATGCATGGCGCATTGAATTGTTATTGGATTTCCCTATCTGCTGAGTGGTTGTACTCACCCCTTTTGGGGAATAACATTTCAGATTAGCAGTATGCCGCTTCCTGCCGTCTCGCGGGAGGTATTTTATGGTCTACCGTCTGATGTAGAGGTCGAGTATGCGGAGATAGATTGTCCCTCTGTTCCCGGATTGACTTTTATCCGAGTGCGATGTCTAGTGATGTACGACATAGGCCTGGCTGGGGGCCCTATCATACAAGAGTTCATTTCTGTGCACGTTCGACGGGATGGAGCTATGCGAGGGATGTTGCCGCCGCCACCGCCCGATGCACCGGGTTGGGTATGAGACCTGCGCGCGATGAGTAGGAGCTGGATCTCTTTTTGATGTAGATAGTCGACGCTTTCGATGGGGGGTTTTGTGCTTGCATGATGTTAGGGGTCGAGGTTTCTTTTTGAGATTTTAGGTAGGACATGGCAGAGTCCTAGCCTTTCTTGTTTTGTACCGACCCAAAGGGAACCTCATCTTGCTATATATATATGTATGTAAGCAAAGCGTCGAAGTTGTTATAAAATCCTGATGTTTAGCTGGTGTGTATTTGTATCATGGATTGGTAGGGGGATAGATAGCGATATTTGATTTGCTTCCGCTAGGAGTCGCGCTGGGACCGCTTTAAAAAAAAAAAATGCCTGTGATTGTTGACGATTGTTTAAGTACAAGATAGAAAACGGAAATAGGATGTAACATCGACACTGGTGATGACCTGCAAAGGGTTCGGGGTGTCACAGGTAGGGGTAACCATTTTTATGGCAAGCCCCGAAGATTCCTCGTGATGCCAGGTGGGGTGCGAGATGCCCGGAGGTGTGTGCTGGATGCTCGGAGGTGTGTGCCGAAGGCTCCTCGTGATGCCAAGTTAGGTACGAGCGATAAATGAGGGATGCAAACACTGGTCCCTAGAAAGAAAAATGATGAGATCCTTGTGAAAGATAAAATTGAGAATTGAATGATGCACATGGATGTGTGCATATGGCATGGGATGAACCTCATGGAAATGCAAGCATGAAGTGTATGGTGGTATATGCACATTGCATGGTGATATATGCATAGCTGTTTGATGATATATGTACAAGTGCATGGTGATATATGCTTGGCTGCCTGATGATATATGTACAAGTGCATGGTGATATATGCACGTTGCATGATAATATATACTTTGCTGCCTGATGATATATGTACAAGTGCATTGTGGTATATGCACATTACATGGTGATATATGCATGGCTGCTTGATGGTATATGTACAAGTGCATGGTGGTATATGCACGTTGTATGATGATATATGCATGGTTGTATGGTGAGGTATGTTCGAATGCATGAATGATATGTGCTTTATTCGTGATACCTTGATTGTTCTGTCTGATGCATCGTGTAATTTGGTGGATCTTTACTGCTGAGTGGTTGCACTCACCCCATTTGGGGACTAACATTTTAGACGAGACAAAATACCGCTGCTGCCATTGCCACCGGTAGATAGATCAAGTGGTTGGATATGACCGTGAGGAGGTGGATAGCAGAGGAAGGAACTTTTGGACGCCGACACTGAACGATGGACTTTGAGTATACGACTATTGGATGAGATGTCAGTCATCTTTTGAAGTATAGCCGAGTATAAAAGACTACGGCATTTTGATGTACCGATGAATGATGTCCATCTGGCTTAAGTAAATAAAAATGTTCGGCTTTTACCTAAAACTGTTTAGTAGGTGTGCATCGTTTTCTGAATATAAGGAAGAGAGTTGATGGATGTGCTTCCGCCATATAAAGTGCGCAGGGACCAATATAAAAGATGTAAACCCCCAGGATTTATGAATTTTGATGAAATTCCTTGGTATCAAAGTATTATATTATCAAGTCAAGTGAAGGGTAAGCGGACTGTGGCCACCTTAACGGTTCGGGGGCCATCGAGGGGTGCCACACACTCGACCCTGTTTGAGATCGCTGTGGAATCTACGACCTCGACTACACCCTTCTGATCAGATTTGGCACCCCCCGGATTCGGGTGTGCTGAAGATAAATATTGACGACTACTACCCTACGGCATCAAACGAAGGAACTGTGGCTTATGTGTGCCACGATTCCTCAAGCTGGTTGATCAATGGCTTCACCCGACGAATCAACTCAATGTCGGCCCTGCAAACAAAAGTGCAAGCTCTCAACTTTTCTCTCCTTTATTTACTACAGAAAGGATAGACTCAGGAACGCATCCTACTGGAATCAGACTGTCTGCAAGTGGTTGAAACGCTGCAAAACCCAAGCCGCATGCCATGGGACAGCAAAGCTCTTTTTGCTGAGTCTGTGGCGTTGCTGCAACTTTTCCCTAACCTATAGCTGCGTCACTGCCGAATGGAGGCCAATTTTATGGCAGACTGGGCCGCAAAGGCCCACAAGCAAAACTTCCTTCCTTCAAACTAGGCTATATCCCCCCTCCTTTTCTTTTCGATCTCATTAGTTCTGAGGCGTTAAACTTTTGTAGCTCGGTTCCAAGTTAATGCAGTTTTTACCTCTTTCGACCAAAAAAAAAAAAAATCTCACTTAAAGGTTGAAGTGATTGTAGAGCCAAAATTGATAAGGATTTGCGGAAGGAGAAGATCATGGTTGTAGTCAGATGACTTTTAATCAAAATAAAAGCGAGGTTTAGTACAACTTATCACACCATCAGCACAATCAACTATTTCAAAACTCCAGTACATCATTTCATATTGGTCTTCATCAGTAGTTCATACACTTTCCAAACTCATGATGTTTTACTACTTTATGTCATTGAATTGGGACTTTTTTGCCCTTAATCAAAAACATAGCGTCTCTCTATTGTTAGAGAAAACTCTTATAATGTTTTGAAGCTAACAAAACTTATCTCTAACAAAACTTATCTAAGTTCTATTCTGAAGATTGCTAGATTTTTGTGTCAAAGTCTATTCTACAACAGAAGTCTGTCCACTCTAACAAATTCCAAACTGAACACAAGTGAATAATGAAGATTTATCCAGATGTGGGATTATCTTTCTTTCTTCAAGGGTTCAGTTTGTATGGGTTATATATGGCCATTTTGGTTGGAAATATCACCAACGAGATTGGTTATCTTTATTGGAATCAATTTAAATACATCAAATCTTTTTGGAAGTCAAGTTAAATTAGAAAGAATCTACTTATGGAAACCGAGATTATGATTGTATGGGCGAACATGATTGACGGGCTTTCATCACAATCTTCAAATAACTTGAGATCTCCTTGATTGATTATGTCCAACGGGTTGATTGGAAGAATTTCTTTGGAAAGTGCCAACGGTCGAGAAGGCATGAAGGAGTATTTAAGGAGGCCTCTTTAATCATAAAGTGCGTGAAAGAAGAATTGCAAAGTCTGAAGCTTACCATTTACTTGTTATTCCTTACTCTGTACTCAAAATTATACTTAAAAGAGAGAGGAACTCAAAGTGAGACTTCGTGAGAGCAGTACAGACTCTTTACTTTAAAGTTGATATCACAAGATTGTAAATTCTCTTTTGATTCTTAGTGGAATCCAGCTAGAAAGCTGTCAGCGTGGGAGAGTGGACGTAGACTTGATCTAAGCCGAACCACTATAAATTCGGTGTTCATTTTCTCTTCCCTGAACTCCTTTATTTTATTTACTACGATATACTTCTGCAATTGAAAATTACTATTAAAGTCTAATTCCTTTTGCAAAGTCTGTAATCAACCAGACTCAGGTTAAAAGTAAAGTTTTTCACTACATTTCGAAAGAATTTATTTTCACACTTATTCACCCCCATCTAGGTGTTTTACTAGCCCTTTCAATTAGTATCAAAGCTTGTGTGCTTACTTTTTGAAGTGTTTTACTTTTAAGCTAAAGATACTCTATGGCTAGTTATTTGGCTCCAGGTTTAGTTGAAGGTCAGAGTAACACCAAACCCCCTTACTTCGATGGAAAGTAGTACAATGTATGGAAGAACAAGATAAAGGCATTTATCAGATCCAGAGATCCTCTGGAGTGGGATGTTGTAGAAAAATGGATCAACCCTAAAGCAACATCAGCTTTAGACCGAGAGAAAGAAGTTATTGATGCTGACAAAACAACACGAGCTGAAATTACCAAGAAACAAGTACTTGACGCGAAAGCAATCTACTCTTTATACCGTGCATTATCTCTCACTAAATATAATCGAATTTCTTCTTGTAAAATAGCAAAATAAGTTTGGGACATATTACATATTACCTAGGAAGAGACTGACTGTGTGATGGAAACCAAAATAAACATTTTGCTCAGACAATATGAAGCCTTCAGAATGAAGCCTGGAGAATCTATTACCAATATGTTCAGTCGCTTTACAAAGATTGTGAATGGCCAGGCTTATCAAGATCAACCAATCTCAAGACCAATAAAAGTCAACAAACTACTGCGTGGGGTTTCAAAAGATTAGAATCATGTAAAGACTTCTATTAGAGAAACTCAAAGGATTATGCCTCTATTAATTGACGAACTGATAGGCACGCTTCAGTCATACGAAGTGGAGCAAATAAATGATGAAGAAGATCCTAAAGGTAAGAAGCCAATTGCTTTAAAGTCTAACATTGATTCTGATGATATAGATTTAGATGATGATATGGACGATGAGGAGCTAGCACTTGTGATTAAAAAATTCAAAAAGCTGAATAAAAAAGGAAGAAGATTCAATTGGAATGTGGCACCCCTCGACACGTTTCCCGATCCGCTAGGGTCACCACAGTGTGCTTACCTTTCACTTGTCCTAATAACATGTCACTCTGATACCATTGAATAATAGTGGGTCCATAAATCCTAGGGGTTTAAATTATCTCAATCGGTCCCAGCACAATTCATGTAACGGAAGCATATTCGACATCTCCCTACCCCATGCTCAACAGGATAATGTAATACACATCAACTACACATCTTATATAAGTTAGAGCCAAACCACTTTTATTTACATAACTATGATGGAGATCACGAGTCGGTACAACAAAAGGCCAAGGCTTTAATTAAGCTCGCTATAACCCAAAAGTACCCGGCCCCACATTAGACATGTACATCAATCCATCATCCAGTGTCAACTATCCAAAAAGTGTCATTCTCTACCAGTCACATGCGCAATCACACCCAGCTCGGTGCATCGGCCGGTGGCGGCGGCAGCATCCCCATCATCATCCCATCACGACGAACATGGATGGACAGGAACTCCTGGACTACAGGGCCATCAGGTAGACCCACATCATATATAACCAAAACACAAACACAGATAAACACCAGTCCATGAACACCAACACAGGGGTGCTCCGAGCACTCGACCTTAACATTGGACAGTAAGCCATAAAAAGTACCACGTGTGACCGGTAACAGATGCATCTCTCAATCTGAAATGTTATTCCCCAAAGGGGTGAGTATAACCACTCAGCAGTAAAGGATCCATCAAACTACACAATACGACAAGCAAGACAACCGAACTTTCATGTGAATTGCACGTATCATCCATGCAATCATACATATGTCTCCATGAGATCCATTCAATGCCTTCATGATCGCATTCTCAATGCCAAATAGTACCAACTCAATTTCATAGGCAATTCATGCACCATGCCATATGCACACACATGCGCATGATTCATTTTCCCATTTTGATACTCAAAAGGATCTCATTTTTCTCCAGGGACCAGTGTTTACATCCCTCATATCGCTCGCACCCAACCTAGCATCGCGAGGAACCTCTGGCATACACCTCCGGGCATCTCGCACCCCAACTAGCGTCACGAGGCCATTCGGCACACACCTCCGAGCATCCGGCACACACCTCCGAGCATCTCGAAACTCCCGAGGACATCTGGCACACACCTCCGGGCATCCAGCACACACCTCTGGGCATCCCGACACTCCCAGGGCATCATTGACTCAAGGGTCCGACGGTATCATCAACATCACAATGTATATTAACATATATGTTTCACTTTCAACATAGCATTTGATGCAATAATGTCAAAGGTTTCAATCAATTTTTGATGTCATGTGATGTGCTAAATGTCACCACATATGCTGTATAAATAACAACTCAAGACATTTCAGCTTACCAAGCAATTTCATTTGTTCTTAAAATAAAACAGTTTCTTGGATAAAACAGAATGCACTATTTTATTTAAAATTCTGGAAAAAATAGTAAACCATCTTAATAAATTCTGAAAATTTAATATGTTATAAACGAGATCTAGAGAAAAATGTTTCATGAAAAACACCATGTCAAAAGAATTTCGTATGAACCGCTTGGTCCATGCATCACAGCCTTAAAATTTTAAACATCACCCTTGCACAGTTTTATACATAAATTCGGTATAAACCCTAAATCAACTCATAAAATTATGAAATTTTGATATGTTATGGAAAAAATCTAGAGGTAAAATTTTTATGAAGAACTTGAAGTCAGATTCGTAATATATCAAAAGCTATAGTTACCATAACTCTTCCTAACCCTCGGTAACGGTTTCCAGATTTAACACTTTCAAAGAAAAATCATTTCACCAAATAATACTTGTCCGTTTCTTCTCAAATTTTAGTATGTTACTCCTCAAAATGTCACCTACAACTTTTGTCAAGAACACAAAGCCAAATTTCGGCTAGATAATTATAGAAAAATCACGGAATCACCAAAAGTCAAACTGTTTTTCCATGAAACAGTTTACTAGCTTGAAGAACTACTCCTACCCTTTCGAAATTCCAACATTCAGCATCACAACTCAAGCATCTCTAACATCCATTTCACTTCACACACAACCACAGCAAGCAAAGTGTAAATTAATGGACTCTCACTTGCCTTAAGTTCAACGAAATCAAGCAAGCAAACAGCGACTCGGGGACTTTGGGCGCGGCTCGATCGATGGCAGAGCTAGGCGGCGTCGACGGTGGCTGTTGGTGCACGCATGGCGGGGCCGGTCTCCTTCCTCCCTAGCCGAAGCACCCTCACTCCCGCTCAAACTCTCCTCCTCTCTCTCTCTCTCTCTCGGTTGCTGCCTCGTCCATTCCGCCCCCTCTCTCTCTCTTTTTCTTTCTTTCACCCTCATGATTAGCTAGTAATCATGAGATTTTGCATGGCAATGGACACTTGGCTTCAAAGGAAGGACATGTGGCTTCTTCCATGGGACAAATGGAGAGGGTGGCGTGAGCTTCTCCACCCGGCTCCTCCTCCCTTTGGTCGACAGCCCTTTGGGCTTCTTGGGCCGGGCCTTGGTCGGCCGCGGTGGGGGCTTGTGGGCTGGTTTTAGGCCTTAAGAAATTAGCCCACACCTTCTCCTAATAATCCACCTTAATCCCAATTTATATTTACTTAATTACAATTATTCACATGGCCATAAAATTTTGCAATATTAACCGATGGTAATCCAACTTATAAAGTACACAGCCAAGAATAAAAATTTTCTTTATCAATGCATCCTTTAGTACAATCCTTGATCACACATGGACATAGGATAGATTTCCAACAAAACAATTATCCATTAAATGCTCGGCCTTGTTTAATTGTAATCCATTGGTCTAATGGCTATAATATAGTCCGATGGCACTTTCGATACCTTTTTTTAGGGGTCACAGAGTATCTAGGGATTGTCATGAAAAAATAGGATGCCACATGGAAAAAGTAGAGCACGTAGAACTTTCAGAAGAGACCGACGGATGAAAATGAAACCAGCAAAGATGTAATATGCTTCAAATGCAAGAAAAATGGGCATATCAGACCAAACCGTCCACTATTGAAGAAGAAGAAAGGAAAAACTGAGAAGTACAAAAAGGCTCTCAAAGCTGAAACTTGGAATGACACTGAGTGTGAGGAAAGTGAAGAAGAATATGCAAATATTTATCTGATGGCTCATTCAAAATCAGACTTAGAATCAGAAACAAACTCTGATTCAGACTCAAACAAAGAAATTGAGATTAGTGACTCAAAAATTCCTGTCAAAGTCTCTAAGTACATAGATGAACTTTGTCTCAGTCTTAAATTCTCTCTTAAAAGGATTTCTGAACTAAAAATGGATAATTCTAAGCTTAGGCAATAGGAAGTTTCGTGAAAAAAAAAGTTTGAAAGTCTAAATAGAAGTTTTGATAATTTGAAAGAAAATTCATATTCTCAAAAGGATTCGAAAAACTAGAGAAAATTCTTTCAACCCAAATTCTCTATTTTAACAAATCTGGTTTGGGTATGACTTTAGAAATTGTTCCATTAATTGATTTTCCCAAAGTAAATTAGAGAATTAAACAAAGACCTCTAAGGGCATTTTACAAAAATTATTTTCAAAAAGTTTTTATATAATCTGTTGGTCAAAGTGCACTCAGATGTTTAAAGTGTAACAACTTAGAACATTTCGAGAAAAAATGTCCTAAAGTTTGGAGACCAGTTAAGAAGTACTGAGCAAAGACTATCTTTAATACTAACTCTCTTGGACCCAAGAAAATCTGGGTACCAAAGAAAGTTTGAGTTTTTCTTTTGATCACAGGTCACTATCAAGAGAAACGTCAAATGGTATTTGGATAATGGCTGTTCGAGATATATGACAGGAGACTCAAGCTGCTTCATAAAGCTTGTTAAACTAAATGGAGGAAAAGTTTCTTTTAGAGGAAACAGTAAAGGAAAGATTGTAGGTTGTGGAACCGTGAAGATTGGAAGCCTGACTATCAATAATGTAAGGCTTGAACTACAATCTTCTGAGCATAAGCCATTTTTGTCATACTGGTTTCAGAATAAACTTTCAAGAAGGCATTTGTTCTGGAACGAGTCAAGACTTCTCTCAGTCTTTTACTGGACGAAGGCATGGTAACATTTACCTTCTGGACATAAACCGAGAAAGTGCTCAATGTCTTATTTCTATTCAAGATGAAGTGAATCTCTTGCATCGGAAGCTTGGTCTTGTTTATATGAAGCAAATTGCTAAAATTTCTTCTAAGAAGCTAGTTCAAGAACTTTCTAATCTGGCTTATCAGAAGTTTGAATTATGCACTCCATGTGTTTTGGGAAAACATGTCAGAAGTTCCTTTAAACCTATAAATCAAGTTTCTACTAGTCGAGCATTGCAGCTTCTTCATATGGACCTTTTTGGACCAACCAGAACTTAGAGCATTGGTGGAAAGAAATATTGTCTAATAATCATAGATGATTACTCTCGTTTCACCTAGGTATACTTTCCGGTGAATAAGTCTGAAACCTTCTCATATTTCTTGAAGTTTGCCAAGAAGGTTCAGAATGAAAATTGTTATACTATTTCGAGCATACGAACTGACCATGAAGGTGAGTTTGAAAATTAGAACTTTGCGAAGTTTTGTAATGAATTTGGTTTTCAACATGTTTTCTCTTCTTTATACACTCTAAAACAAAATGGGATTGTTGTGGAAAGGAAAAACAGATTCTTACAGGAGATTGCCAGAACTCTCTTAATAGAGAGCAATATATCCTCTCGATTTTAGGCAGAAGCAGTCTCTGCCGCTTGCTACATTATCAACAGAGTATTCCTGAGGCATATTCTATAGAAAACTCCTTATGAAGTATATAAAGGACAGAAGCCTATTGTTTTCTACTTTCATGTCTTTGACTGTAAATGTTTTATTCTGAAGAATCCAAATGATCGTTCTAGAAAGTTCGAAGAAAAATCAAATGAAAAATCTTCCTTGGCTATTCTACATCAAGCAAAGCATACAGGGTCTTTAACAAGAAGACTCAATCTGTGGAAGAATTTATGAACGTCAAGTTTCAGGATTATGTGCAAAATCAATCCGATCAAACTCAACTCGAAGAGTCTGAACCTGTTCTAGACTTAACAAAGTCTACTTCCCTCGAAGAGGTTCAGACTTCTGGAGTACAGCAACAAGCAAACCGAGAAGATTCAACCGAAGTAGAGGATCAGAAGACTTTCAAACCAAATAGCAACTTGAAGCACAAGTTAAGTCATCCCAAAGAACTCATCATTAGTGACATTGATGAAGGAATTTGCACCAAATCCAAAAGGAGAGAAAAGTCCAAAGCTCTAGCACTTGTTTCTAAAATAGAACCACAAGGAGTAGACAAAGCCTTATCTGATGAAAGTTGGATAGAAGCTATGCATGAAGAACTTAGACAATTCAGCATCAACGATGTATGGGAGCTGTGACATCCCAGATTTTCAATCATGTTTTCTATTGAATAAATCGGGCATTTCATCGACATGCTTATAGGGTTGTTCTCAGAACTGATCACTCTCGAGATAACTAAACTATCTAGGGAAGTCATTAAGAAATTTTAATGCAATAGACTTGAGAATTCGACCAGGAATCGGCTACTCGACTGTGTTCATCTACCGAGATCATTACGGCACAGACGTAAACTGATTAGAGATCAGAGATAGGTCGGTTCGACTGAGATGAGTGGTTAAATGTGAGTGATCCCACTAAATTGCAAAATTCTCATCAACCGACACTAGTTTGATTCTTTTGTCGTTTTCGTACCCTGTGTCCGCATTTGAATCCTTGAGATTTTCACGACAATCGAGAATCGCCAATGTGTCAAGTGGGTTCATTGTGGCTGGAAGAAAATTGACCACAGGTTATTTGCAATAAAAATTTCTGAAAACTACCCGATAGCCTAGGTCACACTAAAAACGCGCCGAATGGAAATTAACCGCGAATTTGAGTCCGATTTCAGAAATTGAAAATTCTATTATATCACAATTAATTTTAAGAGTGTCGACTTAGTCTTAGAAGATTTTTCAGCAACCCGAGATTTTTTGGGAAAAGTCAATAAAGGGCCATTTCGACCAGAATTTGCAAAGGACCCTTTTTTCTTTGTGAAATTAGGATACCGTTGATTATATTGGTGAGGAAAAATACTAATTTAACCGAGAACTCGACTGTTGAATTTTCAGAGGCCGGATTGAACTAATTCAAGAAGGATTGAAGTCCAAATTATGCAATTTCCCTTCCAAATTCGTATGCCCCACGGACCCAACATTTTGGACTACCTAAAAGCTTCTAGAAGGGGCATATTTGTCTAGAAATTGAAGGGTGGAAGACAGCGCATGGTGGGCCATGTTTGAGAGGCCAAAGAGAGAGAGAGAGAGAGAGCCCGCCCCCTCCTTCCCTTTCCTCTCCCCCATTGCTGCTTCTCTCTCCTCCATCCCTGTTGTGTGAAGACCAGAAAAACACAGAGAGGAAGCCGGAGCAGCCCCTCACGCCGTTGCACACCTCCGCTCGTCGTCATTCGCCGCCGTGACGCCGTCCTCGGGCACCGTTGCTGTCCATGCGTCTCCACCTCCTTCATGTCGTCATCCCTGCTCCAGCCGCATTCTAGCAACTCCCTCACCGTCACAGCAAGCAGTCGAAACAGCAGCCATATCTAAGTCAAGGTTCAGTGTAGGCAGAGATGGAAATCGATTGGGGGAAAGGCTGATGTTAGAAGAAAGGTGCCCCATTTCAACCAACCGAAAGAATAGAATTGGAAAGTCAGTGCCCAACTCAATCAATGTGTGTTGTTTCTGTAAAAAAAAGACATGGATCTATCTCGTGCTGTAAGAGGGAAAAGATTTGTTACAAGTGTCGCCAATATGACCATCTGATCAAGGGTTTTCCATACAGATAGATGGAATCACAGCTATTTATGTCACCACCATCAATAGAACAAAACAGAGGAAACATGCTTCAGGACATTTAGTGGAGTACTTGGAACAGACCCCCAGTGCAAGGAAGGGTGCATACCGTCACTCGACAGGAGGCAAAGGACTCACCGATCGTGTGCTGAGTTTGTGGAAGAAAGCATGAATCAGCCTAGTGTCCCGGTTTAACGAGAGCATGCTTTGAATGTGGCCAGCACGGCCATCAGGTTAGGAACCGTTTGCGTAAGTCCAAGAGAGCGTAAGTACCATTACTGTAGATAGGATGCCACTAGGATGGCTAGAGGAGCATGAATGGGTCGACCATGCATCGATCAAGGGAAGAATGTTTTTGAGATGTTTTTATCAGAGTAGCACAGCAGAATTTTCAGTGAAGGTTGTAGAATTTTCGTTGTGGTAATAAAATAATAGAAAAATGAATCTCTTACTATAGTTGTACTTGAAGGGTTTGCTTAAGTATGACTGGAAGTCATTTATAAAAATGTTTGACTTAAGGAGCTTTCTATTTTATGAATCGTGGTAGTGATATAATTCAGTTTGTACAGTTAGCATACGAAATTTTTAAATTACTGAAAGTCAAAAAGGACCTTCAATCCTTGTTATTTGTCACTGAAGACAACCTGGTTCTTGTTGTAGGTTGCCAAATCTGTATGGCAGCTATAGTGAATGTGACAGTTAAGGAACCAAATATGGAGAACATAGCCGTGGTACAGAAGCTTTCTAAGATGTTTATTGAAGAATTGTCAGGTCTGCTGTTAGAAAGAAAAATAGAGTGCGTGATTGGATTAGCACCCGAAATAGAGCCAGTCTATAAGGCTCTTTACTAGATAGCGTTGTCTGAGTTGAAAAAACTAAAGGTGCAGATGCAAGAAATTTTGAATAAGGGATTTATAGGTCCCAGTGCATCACCTTGGAGAACACCCGTTCTATTCGTGAAGAAGAAATATGGTTCGTTGCGTTTGTACATCGATATTCTCCAACATCGACTTGAGCATAAGATACCATCAGTTGAGGATCAGGAAGAAAGACGTACCGAAGTTAGCATTTCGCACTCAATATGGCAGTTATGAGTTCACTGTAATGCCATGTGATTTGACGAACACTCCAACTATATGTATGGATATGATGAACAAAGTGTTTAAGGGGTACTTAGATTAGTTTGTAATTGTGTTCATTGACGTTATCCTGGTATGTTCGAAGAGTGTTGAGAAGCACGAGAGACATTTGAGGATGATACTTCAGACCTTGAGGACTCTTGGATTTTATGCTAAGCTTAGCAAATGCCAGTTTTGGTTGACTCGTGTTGCGTTCCTAGGTCACGTGATTTCAAACGAAGGAATCTCCATGGACCCAAGTAAGATTGAAGCAATATTTAACTGGCCAAGACCGACGATAGTGACAAAAATCAGAAGTTTTCTAGATTTTAGCAAGTATTACAGAAGGTTTGTAAAAGGGTTTTCAGCGTTAGCGTCACCATTGACTCGACTACTAAGGAAAGAAGAGAAGTTCGTGTGGACAGACAAGTGAGAGTGTAGTTTCTAAAAACTTAAGTAGAAGCTTACTACCATACTTGTGCTGACCATACCGTCTGGTCCTAGAGGTTACGAGATCTATAGTGATGCGTCATTTAGAGGACTGGGTTGCATGCTGATGCAACATGGTAGAGTTGTTGCATACATGTCCCATTAGTTGAGACCTCATGAACTGAATTACCTGACACATGACTTAAAACTTGCAGTAATTATGTTCACTCTGAAGATTTGAAGACATTATGCATGCGGAGAAAGATTCCAGATCTTCACTGACCATCAAAGTCTCAAATACCTATTCTCTCAAAAGGAGTTGAATATGAGACAATGTCACGAGATAGAACTCCTTAAGGATTATGACTATGATTTCTTCTATCACCTTGGAAAGGCGATTAAGGTCACAGATGCGCTAAGTCGGAAGTCTTTAGTCGCATGTATGATGGTCAAGGAAATGGACTTTACTTGGAAAAGTTCGAGATTCGGTTTTCAAATTTGAGGTAAGCCACCTTTGAATCTTATAGCCACCCTCAGAATTGAACCAGAAGTGCAGATCAGAATCAAGACGCTTCAATGAACAGATTTAGAGATTCAAAAAAATCCTGCAAGAGGATATCGAGAAGAGGAGAACTAATTTTTAGATTTCTGAGGACGGAACGCTAGGGTTCCGAGGATGATTGTATGTACCTGATGATATAGAGATTAAAGAAGAAATCTTATCGGAAGCTTGTCGTAACAGCTTCAGCATTGTCCAAACATTACGAAGATGGGTCAAAATCTACATCAACAAGATTGGTAGACCAGTATGAAAATAGATATCACTGACAGGTCGCAAATGTCAGATGTGCTAGCAAGTGAAAGCATGGTTTTGTAGTTCAAGAGGACCTTTGTAATCTCTCGATATCTCCGTGAGGAAGTGGGAACACGTCACAATGGATTTTTGTGACAGGTCTACCAAGGAGTCAGTGTATTAATAATTTCTTTTTGGGCAGTAATTGACGGATAGATGAAATCAACCCACCTTGTGGCTGTGCGGAAGGATCTTGATTTGATTAAGCATGCAGAAGTGTAGGTGCGTCAAAAAGGTTCATCTGCTTAGAGTGTCAGTGTCAGAGTTAAATCAAGTCTAGACTAGACATTCCCAGTTTCAACAGATCAATCAGATGGTTCCTTTTGAGTCAGTGCTGAGTAGAGTGTTCCGAACTTCAGTTGTTGAGTTGAGGTCAAAGAATGAAAGGTCACTGCCCAAAGTCAGTTCAATAGTCAATGGACACAGTTGCAAATATCGGTGACAGATTAAGGACCACTCAAAGCCGCCGAGGGAAATTTACACGGTTAAGCGTCGAAAACCTTTGAAATTTCAGGTAGGGAATCTTCTTTTTCCTTGGATGTCGCCTATGATAGGGACATCTTGATTTATGAAGATAGGAAAGCTAGAATTGTTTAAACAGTGGGGTACTTCGAAGTTTGGGATAAAATAAGGATTTTGGCCTTAAATGGAATAAGAAAGCAATTTGGAGCATCGCCGGCGCCTCTAGCTGGGTGGTACCCGGGGAAGAAGCTCACTGGTCCGAAATCGGGGGTTCAAATCCCGAGCGGCGATTAGCCACTTAGTAGGAAAAAAAAAGGAAAGAAAATAAAATAAAAATAAAAATAAAAATAAAAATAAAAATAAAAATAAAAATAAAAAAAAAGAAGAAAAACCAAATTTTTGCAACTTTCGTTTTTGTAAAAATGGACAAGTGCTTAACCTTTTGGAATCAAGGATTGGTCTAGACATTGGAAGCGATTCGTCAGCACCAAGAGTGCTGGAGAGCAATACGAAGCAGAATGAAGGAGTAGAATTGATGAGACGACAATACCCCACCATTTTGAAGAAGAATTTTAATGGTTTAAATTTCGAGGATGAAATTTTTATAAGAGGGGAAGAGTTGTGACATCCTAGATTTTCAATCCTATTTTCTATTGAAGAAATCGAACATTTCATCAACGCGCCTATACAACTGTTCTTAGAATTTATCACTCTTGAGATAACTAGACTATCCAGGGAAGCTATTAAGAAATTTTAATATAATAGACTTAAGAATTCGACTAGGAATTGGCTGCTCGACCGTGTTCATCTACCGAGATCATACGGCACAGACGTAAACTGATTAGATATCAGAGATAGATTGGTTCGATTGAAATGAGTGGTTAAATGTGGATGATCCCACTAAATTGCAAAATTCTCATCGACCGACACTAGTTTGATTCTTCTGTCGTTTTTGGTACCCTGTGTCCGCATTTGAATCCTTAAGATTTTCACGACAACCGAGAATCGCCAATGTGTCAAGTGGGTTCATTGTGGCTAGAAGAAAATTGACCACAGGTTATTTGCAATAAAAATTTCTGAAAACTACCCGATAGCATAGGTCACACTAAAAACGCGCCGAATGGAAATTAACTGCGAATTTGAGTCCGATTTCAGAAATTGAAAGTTCTGTCATGTCACAATTAATTCTAAAAGCATTGACTTAGTCTCAAAACATTTTTTAGCAACCCGAGACTTTTTGGGAAAAAGTCGAGGTAGGGCCGTTTTCGATCAGAATTTGCAAACGACCGTTTTTGATTTGCGAAATTGGGATGCCAGTGGGTTATATTGGTGAGGAAAAATACTAATTTGACCAAGAACTCGACGGTTGAATTTTCAGAGGCCGGATTGAACTGCTTCAAGAAGGATTGAAGTCCAAATTGTGCAATTTCCCTTCCAAATTCGTACGCCCCCATGGACCCAACATTTTGGACTACCTAAAAGCTTCTAGAAGGGGCATATTTGTCTAGAAATTGAAGGGTGGAAGACAGCACATGGTGGGCCATGTTTGAGAGGCCAGAGAGAGAGAGAGAGAGAGAGAACTGCCCCCATCCTTCCCTTTCCTCTCTCCCGTCACTGCTTCTCTCTCCTCCATCCCTGCTATGCAAAGACTAGAAAAACACAAAGAGGAAGCTGAAGCAGCCCCTCACGCCGTCGCACGCCTCCGCCCGTCGCGGTTCACCACCGTGACGCCGTCCTATCCGCGCATCTCCACCTCCTTCACGCCGTTGTCCCTGCTCCAGCCGCATTCCAGCAGCTCCCACACCATCGCAACAAGCAGCCGAATCAACAACCAGCAGCGCCGCTCGTCGCCGCTCGCCACCGCTACACGCTATCACCTCGCCACTACTCCACCCGTCTCCACCTCCATCTCGCCAGCTCCTCTGTTCCAACAGCCATTTCAGATCTGGTGAAGCTCAGTCGAAACTATCCAACCCACCTCCGACCACCGTGGGACCCCGTCGTTGGCCGCACAGCACCGCTGCAGCTCCTTCGCCAATTTCCGACCCAAACCGGCACCCAATCCACCCCTTCTCGGCCCCAAACAGCAGCTGGTTTTGTGGGTATTTCAGCTTGGTTTTGGCCCATTTTGGCCGGCTTCCCAACCCCAAAAGCTTGGCCCGCCTTGAGGAAAGTCGACCCCCACGACGTTCCCATCGTTTTTGACCATTTGGCTCGTTAAGCAAGTGAGTTTAACTCACTAATCCTCGCTTAGAAGGTTAGTTATGCTTTAGGGATGCTTAGTTTAAGTTAAGTAAGATTAGGTGGTTAGATTAGTTTAGTTAAGTGTGGATTAGATTAAGGGGTGTGATTAGTTTAATGTATGATTAATTAAGGCTAAGTAGATGTTTAGATTAGTATAATCTTATTTAGACCTTAATTAATTATTTTAGATAAATTAATTATTTCGAATTTATTTAATTAGTAATAATATTTTAATAATTTATATAATATAAAATATTATTATTTAATTAATTTTCTGAATAAATTTAATTAATTATTATTTTTCCGAAAAATTTTCCTAGTTCATAAATTGTTAGAATTTCGCGCTGATCGCTGCTATATATTCAGATTATGAATTTGATGGTTGGATATTGCAAATTGAATGTTGATTATGAAAAATATGGACTTTATTCAGAAAATCCCAAGTGTCGGTTTTGATACCAAAATTGGATTTTAAGGATTATATTAAATGGTGGGGTTTGAAAAAGTAAGATATTAGTTTTCTGGTTTGGAATTAACGTGTCCCCACACATGTGAATAATTTCTTGAACGTTTTTAATATGAAGAAAAGAAGCCGGGATCACTATTTTAAATGGAAGCATTGAGTGAAATGCAAAGTGTCTTGTGCCGAGTATGAATTTATTGTGTTTATTAAGAGGAAATTGTCCTGAGCTGTTGAGCCGGACTTGCCCCTATATGGGATGTCTCATACAACAGATGCGAGTTGCAGTTGATTATGGGCCTATGCTCTTCGGGAACACCGTCAACATAATGATGAAGCCATGCTCCAAGGTGGAGAGATGATGCCTGGCTAAACGCTAGTAGATAGCTAAACTGTGAGTATGCTATGTTCATGTGTGGTAACGAATAAAAATTTGAACGCATGCTGAGTGTTGTTGACGTGCCGAATTATGGGACAGAATTATGTGGCACAGTATGGGACGTGTCATAATGATTTAGTCTTATAATCAAGACCCCGATGATTGTTGATTATGTGTGAAAGTGATTCCATTCCCGTTCTTTAATGTTCTTATTACTACTTGTAATTGAGTGATATGAACTGTACTAACCTACGAGAAGGAAATAAGGCGAGGTAAGTCTTCTGTGTAGTGTGGTTAGGCCACCCATGGGTGTATTTTCTTTCTAATAGGGGTTTAGGGGGTGAACTTACTGAGACAATGTCTCACCCCGTTGTGGGCCAAATATTTTCAGGTCCTTAGATGATGATTATGGAGGACGGGAAGCCATGGAGTCTAGGAAGGTGGAGACCGAAGGATCGGCGAACGTGTCTAGCTAGTTGGTCTTAGGACAGTTCCCCTGTTTATTGGGTGAGTCTATTTTGTAGACAGCCCAATGTTGTATATAAACCTGTGTGTTTATAAAAGAAGTGTTTGGTTGTGATTGATTGCCTACTTTTCTATCCTGAGTTAAATGTTGTCAGGGAATTTGTTTCGCTTCCACGTGTGTAATAAAATGAATGGGTCGGCAACGTGTCCTAGGATGTCACATAATTTTATCAACCACTGAGGGATGTGCGCGTGTTCGAGATTCAGGGCGTGACAGGAGCTGATTCCAAAACCCATCGGCAAATATGTGATTGGAACGAAATGGGTTTCCAGGAACAAGATGAATGAGAAAGGAAAAGTGATCAAAAATAAAGCAAGACTCGTGGGGAAATGATATACACAAGAGGAAGGGATAGCCTATGATGAGACCTATGCACCAGTAGCAAGGTTAGAAGAAATTAAATTATTACTTGCTTTTGCATGTTATAAAAATTTCAAGTTATTCCAAACAGATGTCAAAAGTGCATTCCTTAATGGGTTCATATAAGAAGAAATCTATGTGAAACAACCACCAGGATTTGAAGACTCAAGAAAGCCAAACTTAGTCTACAGACTAAAAAAGGCTTTGTAAGAACTAAAGTAAGCACCTCGAGCCTAGTATGAAAGGTTGAGTAAATTTTTAATTCAAAATGGTTTTGAAAAAAGAAAAGTTGATACTACTTTGTAAGGGTGTGCAACCGGACCGGGTTTACCTGGTTCCCAGTCCAGCTCACCCGAAAAATAAGGTCGGGAACCAATTCCGGTTAAAACCGGTCCGGGAACCGGTTCCCAAAATTCAGACCTTGTTTGAACCGGTTCCGAGGGATTACCCACCCGGGAACCAGATCAACCGGACCGATTTGGGAACTGGTTTGAGAACCGATTTTTAAGGCAACCCCAAAATCGAAAACCATAATTTGTTTCTACTTTACCTCTTAAGCTCTCACACAGTCACACAACTCACTCGCAGACTTGCTTTTCCTTCATCGCCCCATCACCAGATCCGTCAGTGGGAGAACGCCACCCGCCGGAGCCGTTGCCGGGTTCGCCACCATCGCCGCCACGCACCCCCTCAACGTCATCCGCACCCGATTCCAAGGTCTCTATCTCTCTCTCGAGTGCTTCCGGCTTGTGTTGAGTTTTTGGAGTTTGCTTTGGGCTTATACGAATGATACGTCAGTGGGAGAACGCCACCGCTGGAGCCGTCGTCGGGTTTGCCACTATGAAGAACGTCAAATTCGGTGTGTGGCCATCACTCGTTGCGTCGTCGTTTCGCCTCCCCAGTTGTTTTTGCTTTGTTGGGTGTCTTCTTCTGTCGGTCGTTGGATGGTTCGTTCACCAGTGACGTCGCAGCAGTTGAATTCAAGCCTGCATCGTCGAGTTGGAGTGTGTGTCTGTGTCGATCTTTGCTATTCATGCATGGTCATGGACAGTGGAGCGGTGATTCCAGCTGTGATTGCTCGAATTTGAGCTCTGCAATGCTAGCCTTGTGTCTTTATTGTTGAAGATTCTCTTCTTCTTTTTTTTCTTTCCCATGGTGGTATGTCAAAGTTCTCGTCTATCGATCAATTATTTGGGTAGGCGTTGAAGTCAGATGATTTGGGGGTTTTGGACTCGAATGATCCGTAAGGATTGCAGGTCGTTGCCTTTACAACAAGATGAATGCATCATGATTAGGTAGTCAAATGTTCTTAGCAGCATTTTTTTTTGGTTTTGTGTGGATCTTTGGTTGAGTTTTTCCTTTTTAAGTGATATCCACAAAAGTCATCTCCTTGTAAGAGCTGTCTAGACCTAGGTTCCATCCATGTCGAGAGGATTAAATTTTCTTTAGCATCGACGGAATCTGTTAATTCTTACATATGGTGCGAATATGTGTTGCAAGAGAGCTGTTGGTTGAAATCTCTAGTAAAAGTAGGTTGTTTAGAAGTGTCCTACATTAATTAGTGGAAGCATTTTGCATTCAAACGTTTTATCTTACATATGAGTGATGTATAGCAATTTTTATGCAAAACAGGTTCTAATATAAACAGGGTTAACCCTGTTCCCGAACTGAAAAAACAGGGTGGGCCGGGAACATGGTCCAATACAAACAGGGTCGGGTATAGGGTCCAAAAAAAGATAACCGGTTATAACAGGGTCGGGTACAGGATCTAAGTCTAGACCCTACTCACCCTGGACCCAATCACCCCTACTAATTTGTTTATAAAGAGAGAATGAAAAGATTTTCTACTGGTACAAATTTATGTAGATGATATTATATTTGGTTCTCCTAATGAAAGTCTCTACGATAAATTTTCGAGATCTATGCAGGATGAATTTGAAATGAGCATGATGGATAAGTTAACATTCTTTTTGGGATTGCAAGTCAAACAATCGAAGAAATGCATATTCATTCACCAAGAGAAATATACCAAATATCTCATCAAGAAATTTGGATTGGAGAATTGCAAGAAGACAAAAACACCTATGCCAGGTTTTTCAAAACTAGACAAGGATGAAGAAGGAAAAAAGTAGACCAAAAGCTATACAGAAGTATAATCGGTTCTCTTCTCTACCTTACTGCCTCTAGACCTAATATTCTATTCAGTGTGTGCATCTGTGCAAGATTTTAGTCTGATCCAAGGGAATCTCATCTAACTGCTGTAAAACGCATCAATAAATATGTTGCGACTTGTCCAAAACTGGGTCTATGGTATCCAAAAGAATGAGACTTTACTCTACTTGGATATTCTAATGTTGATTTAGCCAATTGTAAAATCAATAGAACGAGCACATCTGGTACATGTCAACTGTTGAGAAATATGCTAGTATTTTGATTCTCAAGAAAGCAAAGTACTGTGGCATTATCAACAGTAAGAGCAGAGTATGTTGCTCTTGGGAGTTGTTGTTCTCAAATTTTATGGATAAGACAACAACTAAAAGACTTTGGAATAGAAGAATCATGCACCGAGATCAGATACGACAACACTAGTGCTATTAATCTCACCAGGAACCCAATTCTTCATTCAAGAGCGAAGCATATAGAGATTCGACATCATTTTATTAGGGATCATGTTCAGAATGGGAAGATTCTAGTTCAATTCATTGAGTCAAAGAATCAATTGGCAGATATCTTCACGAAGCCTCTGAAGAAAAACATATTTGAGTCTATTCACAATAAGCTAAATATTATCTCTCCAATTGATTAAAGTCTGAAGTTGGTCAAACTCAGAACTTAAAGAAGCTACTGCAGTTGAGAATATCTCGAATCTAGGTATTTTATTTTTGGTATGAAAAGATATGATGAACTGAATCGTCGCTTGCCTATTTTAATTTCAGAAAGTAGTATTTTATTAATAATTTTTGGATTTTGAATTTTAGTAGTTACCTTTAAAAATTTTGTTTTGAAAAGGCATCTTTTTTTTGTGACGTTTTGAATACCCCCTTTTGTTGTGACATTTCATTTTCCTTAAAAACCTTTCAGTATTTCTTTCGAGCACATCCTTTCAAAACCCTAGAATACCGATTCTCTCTCGCTCTCATTTTTACTCTTAAATCCCTTCTGCAAGTTTCCACCTTTGTCACTCGAACATGTCTTCGAAATCTTCCAAGTCTACATCCATGTCATACCAAAGGAAATCCTCTAGGATTACTAGTCAAGGTCCTTGAAGCATGCTAGAAGGACCAGTGCATTTCAATATCACTAAAGAAGACTCTCCACAAAAATGTCCGCAGAACTCTCCGAAGAACTCTCAACAGAACCCTCCGCACCAATCGTTGGAGGAGGAAGTTGAACAAGACGCAGTTCCTCTCCGAACTTTGACACCTTAGGTTCTTTATAAGCATTATGGTTATTTGAAACAAGGCAGTACTCCAATGGCCTTTATCACTAATTTTCTGAAAAGCCATGGACATGGGAACGAAATTGTTTTCTTAAAAACCATGGAAAGGATAGGAGTGGCACCAAAGGGTTCGGCAGAGAAAGCTTTTCTAAATTTTCCTTCTGATCCTAGATTTAGTTCTGAGAATCAGCCTGAAACTAAGGATGATGATGAGCGGATGTTTTCGAATTTTCAACCCAGGATGGGTGTAACTGCCGATGTGCCTGGTGAAAGAACAAAGCTGTTTCGTTCTAAGGAGCATAAAAAGGTTTATGCTCAGATGCTGAACAGAGGGTTGATAAACCCTCGAATAGTTGATTTTGACTTTTTGGACTCGATTAGGGCTAACTTGAGGGAAAAGTTGGCAGTTCTTCAACTTGAGAAATTCTATGCTGAGATGGTTTTGGCGTATCCAGAACTGAAAGCATACTTCTACTCGAATCTGTCTTTCCTCGACCAAAATCGCATTCAATTTACTGTTTATGATGAAGCTTTTGTTGTAGATGTTGACATTTTGGCTGATATTCTAGGGTGGAAAGATGTGGTTTTCAACCAACCAACATCTCCATTGGTCAAGCCACTAGATTCCTGGTAAAAGACAAACTACCAAGTGGAGGTATTACTTACTCTCGATTGCCATCATCGAGCGTTCTATTGCACAAAATTGTTATTAATTGCATCAGACTCAAAGCTGCCTCGAAGACATCAAGATTTGAGGCACGAATCATGTGGGCAATATGCAATGGGATGCGTTTCTCACTTTCTCATATTATCCTACTGCACATGTATAGGACAGTTATGAAAGACAAAGGCCAATTGCCCTACTCTACCTTGGTTACAAAGCTGTTCCGCCATTTTCAAATCCAGTTTCCTGCTCCTCTTTGTTCCAGAACTATTGCTCCTATGGAAATAGAAATGAAGATGATTTCGAAAATGAGGCTGAAGGATTTGACTAAGGCTATTGAGCTTTTAAAGAAGGATTCCTCAAGCAAAACTAAGGAAGATCCTACCGTTGCAAGAAAGCGCGAAGGCAAGGAAGTTGTGCAAGAACCTGTAAAGAAAATGAGATCACTTATCCTGCAAGATGAAGAGGATGAAGATGATCTGACCATTTCTGCCATTGCTCTAAGGAATCTTCAAGGTGGTTTTGAGAAATCAAAGGAAAGAGGAGGAAGGAACAAAGAAGAGGAAGAAGAGGAAGGAAGAGCAAAGCAAGAAGAAGCAGGAGTTGATAATGAAGAAGAAGAAGAAGAAGGTGCTTTTGCAAAGAAGGGTGACTCTAATGAAGAAATTGTTGCAATAACACTATCAAAGGATTCTGAAGCAACCAAGGATGACCCTACAAGAGTACAAACTGAGAAAGAACATCATTCTCATTCTGGAATCGAAAAGGCACAAGAAGGAGTTTCTTCTCCACCTGTAGGCATAGAAACATGGGGAGCTCATGAGTAATAGGGACTTCTTCTCCACATATTGCAAGTGATGGTATAAGCAGATCTCTTACAGACCTTGAGGATGTTTTTGCATCATAGTTTCCTGAAGTTGAGGCTAAAGAGTCCACTCCAAATCAAGGAGAAAGACAAACCGCTCTCAATCAAGTTGATATTCCCTCATCTCTCAATTCTCCAAGAATTCAATTCGCTGAAGCTAGTGCTCAGACTAAACCAAATGCAAACTATCCAAGGCTGGTAGAGCTCCTTTTGGAGGTTAAAGTTCAGCAATATGTGATGGAGGTTGAGATCCATAAGCTTCACACTGCCTTGAGATCTACTTTAGATTTTCTCACTAGCAAGGTACAGTCTCTAGACATTTAAGTTCATACTTTAAATCAGCAAGTCTCACAAACTGTTGCCAAGGTTGAGGATGTTCAGAAGCTGAAGGAGACAATACAGAAGCTGGAGGAGATAGTGTAGTTCATAGGGGATTTCCAACTCGTTCGAGTACCTAGACAAACCTGATTTCATTTACCCTTTTAATTCCTTTTGAACTTTCTCTTTCTTTTTGTTGTTGACAAAAGGGGGAGAATGAGTGCAAATTTGAACTTTGAACTATTTGCAGATTTGATTTGTTTGAACTTGTTTATATTGAACTTGTTTGTTTATTCTGCAATAACCTTTTGTGGTTGTGATTGTTATTATGGATATGTTGATTGAATCTTGTTTAAATTTTCAAGATTAACAAGTTTTATGTGGTTGCGGAATCGATGTTATCCAGGTCTTTAACAATCTGTTTTTATAAGTTATCAAATAGTGCTGAAGTATTCTTTTGCAGGATATAAGACTTTAAATCTACAAGGAAGTTTTGTCACCATAAAAAATGAGAAGATTATTAGAGAAAACTCCTATAATGTTTTGAAGTTGACAAAACTTATCTAAGTTCTAATTTTGAAGATTACCAGACTTTTATGTCAAAGTCTATTCTACAACAAAAGTCTGCCCACTCTAACAAATTCCAGACTTAACGCAAGTGAATAATGAAGACTTATCCAGATGCGGGATTATCTTTCTATCTTCAAGGGTTCGGTTCGTATAAGTTATATATGGCATTTTTGGTTGGAAATATCACCAACGAGATTGGTTATCTTTATTGGAATCAATTTAGATACATCAAATCTTTTCGGAATGCAAGTTAATTTGAAAATAATCTACCTATGGAAATCAAGATCCTGATTATATAAGCGAACAGGATTGACGGACTTTCATCACAATCTTCAAACGGCTCGAGATCTTTTTGATTGATTCTGTCCAACGGGTTAATTGGAGAAATTCATTTGAAAAGTGCCAACAGTCGAGAAGGTATGAAGGAGTATTTAAGGAGACCTCTCCAGTCATTCGATAAAGTGCGTGAAAGAAGAATTCCAAAGTCCGAAGCTTACCATTTACTTGTTATTCCTTACTTTGTGCTCAAAATTGTACTCAAAATAGAGAGAGACTTAAAGTGAGACTTCGTGAGAGCAGTACAAATTCTTCAATGTGAAGTCGAGATTACAAGATTGTAAATTCTTTTTTGATTCTTAGTGGAATCTAGCCAGAAGGCTACCAACATGGGAAAATGGACGTAGGCTTGATCTAAGCTAAACCACTATAAATTTTGTGTTCATTTTCTCTTCCCTAAACTCATTTATTTTATTTACTGCGCTATACTTCTGCAATTGAAAATAAATGTTAAAGTCTGATTCCTTCGGCAAAGTTTGTAATCAACCAGACTCAAATTAAAAGTAAAGTTTTTCACTACATTTCGAAAGAATTTGTTTTCACACCTATTCACCCTTTCTAGGTGTTCTTACTAGCCCTTTCATCTATAACAGATGTTAATATGAATTCCAATGATCTATGCAAGGTCCAACTTATGCAACACACATGAAATCTTTAGCCCCTCGTACCATCTTTGCCTTGGCATTGTTCTGATTTGTCTAACTTCATAGATGGATAAGAGTGCACGTTGCCAAAATAGAAACTCTCGCTCGACAATCATGGAACTAACTTGTGAACTTATGTAAGTCGGTCTATGGAAATCACAATTATTGCAGTTGTCGCAAACCTTGCATCCTATCTCTGGTCTCCAGTTTCTCAAGATTGCTGAACTTTTTATTTATTTTTTCAAATTGAAAACCCCACAAAACCCCACAATAAACTTTCTGAAATCACAGGAATTCATGGATGACAATGCACCTGGACCAGAAATATGATGCCGACGCTATTATGCTTCTTTCTAATTAGTCATAGTCACACCAAAGGGGGCCCTTCTTATTGGCACTGTACCTGTTTTTGCTGGGACGTTTATTCCAAAAGATGCACAAATTTTTTCGGGGGTCCAAAACAATAAATGCCCAAAATTTACTTCGAAAAGAAAATATTCATAAGGATCTTATAAATTCATTTCTATGCTTCTGATCATATACTAGACCAGCAATAGGAATAAGAAATGTGCCTCAAGAAGGATGGTTTATAACCGAGTAACGTACAATTAGCATCATAGACGACAAGACTTTGTTAAAAGTTGAGTAGGGGCCAACACCCAGCAAACAATTAGGCAACTTAGCAAGGGCGGTGAAGAGAACAGCCGGAGGAAAAGAAAGAGAAGCCGCGATGACTCCAATAATTAGTGGGGAGTTCGGATGATGGAGATGGAAAAGGCATAAAGCAGAGAAGGGTGATGTCGATGATCCAATTGGAGTGTGATCAGAGAGGCACACGGTGAAGCCACATCGCCACACCTTCACCTTCTCTTTTTGACAATTTCCCTTTTTTGTCCCGTGCAATGATCGATCTAAAGGGACCGATAAATTAAGTCGGTATATTAAGTTGTATGACGAATCATACATTGCCCTTTATACAATATGGTCATATTTGACATTCAAATAACAATCTATTTGGTCATTCAGAAAATCAATATAGTAAATCATTTTTTTCCGCTAAGTCAATTCTTTTTGTCGGTGTTTTAAACATGAGTATTCAGTACTGGACTAGCAGAGGATGGGCCTTCGTGGATGTCAATTACGGTGGAAGCACTGGTTTGTCTCTAAACAAGAACGCTTTCTGCTTCATATCTTTCTGTCGATTTCTGCGAAACCTGTTTGCCAATTGGGATGGTGATGAAGCACCATTATTATCTCAACAGCCGTATGCTTTATTCTCGCCAATTCCTCATGGAGTTTTATTGACGTAAATGGCTGCAAACATTGCTCGCTTTGGCCCATCATTTGATTGATCTTCTTCATTGCTACTGAAAAATGGTACAAAAATTTTTGTTCAAGGTTATGGCAGAGAATTCAGAGAGCGGCTATTGGGTCGCTGGGGTATAGTTGATGTTGATGACCGTCGTAGTTGCGCTAAATTTTTGGTAGGTGACTTTCAACTTGGTAGTTCTGTTAGTGCTCCTTGCGTAATAGCATGCTGGAACTATTTGAGTATGGTGAAGTTGCTTTATCATCCAGGTGGAAAGCAGAAAGGCGGATGGCAATCGTCTAGCATCACTGGAGGCTCTGCTGGTGGGTATACAACCTTAGCTGCTCTAGCATTTAGAGAAACTTTCAAAGCTGGGGCCTCCCTCTATGGCGTGAGTTCATTTACTTTGTAGTCAGTTTCAGAATAGTTGAATTTACCATTTTGCACCAATATCAGGAAACTGGCTTCTTTCTGGGGCCACCAGGGGGAGGTCGTTCTTATCTTACCCTGACAAAGCACACAAACATCTGAAAGAGCTCTGGACTCTGGAGATTAATACCTATAGCATAATCATCGATCATTCTTGGTGACATTCTTCTAGCTAGTGAATGATATATAGCATCTTCATCGTGTCTTGCTATCAAATGGATCTCCAGGAAAGTTTACTGGCAAAAGCTGACTATTAAGAACATTAGTGTAGGGATTTATGAATTAGCAAACTGTGTATTTTCATACAGTTTGGCACTATGCATTGGTCATAGTTGGTGTTTACTTGGAATTTGGGATACTTTAATTTTCCCATTGACTAAAGATTCATTTATAATTTCATCATTATTTGCTGCAATTTCAATGCAATTTTCACAACGTTGACAAAGGGCATTTTTCCATCGGGTTATTTTGACGAACAGGTTGCTGATTTGAACATGTTGAGAGCAGAAACGCACAAATTTGAATCTCATTACCTTGACAAACTTGTTGGTAATGCAAATAAGCTTCGGTGCATGTTTCATCTCGCCTCAGATAAGTCTTTATACTAATCATCCATTCATTGCACTACAGGATCTGAAAAGGATTATTACGAGAGATCACCTATAAATTCTGTTGAGAAATTTTCTTGCCCCATAATTCTATTTTCAAGGGTTGGAAGACAAGGTACGCAAGTCATGTTATTTCCAAATGGTCCCCTGCCCCTCTAGTTTTACTCCCCAAAAATCAAGGAAAAAGTATAGAATGAAGAAGGGGGAAAAAGTCCAGTGTCAAAATTAGGGTTGTCTTCTAATTTCCTCATCATGAAATTGCATCAGATAAGTTTTTCTCTTTTCACTTGATAAATAAAATTTCATCAATGGCCTCAAGATATTTCTCTTTACATCTCTGGCATTCTAACGACTTTGATGCCTGGCGTTTTGGCAATAATCTGCTACATCTTGCAGGTGGTACCACCGGATCAGGCTCGCAAAATTTATGAGGCACTGAAGCAGGAAGGTCAGCCTGTTGCATTAGTGGAATACAAAGGCGAGCAGCATGGCTTTCACAAGGTATTGTTCTTTGTGAGTCTTACATAAAGAAGTCATTTGTTGTGTGTGCAATGCAGGAAATTGATGTGCAATGTTTCACAGGCGGAAAATATCAAATTCGCATTGGAACAACAGATGCTGTTTTTTGCACGTTTGGTAGGACACTTTGATGTTGCCGATGAGATCACGCCGATCAAAATTGATAACTTTGACTGAGCTTGTCTCATGAAGGTAGTGATCGCTCTTCTATTGTAAGTAAACTATTGACTTCTTAGAGATAAATTGGAACCTTGCTTTCTACTGTCTGCAATTGTTAATCACGTGGTGCATGACTTTGGACTGTCCATGCGCATCATTGTATGTCCATCCTGCTTGTATACTTGGCCGGATTCCAAGTATGAGAATTGGCTTAATGATGCAACGGCGTCAATTACCTGTCATGGTTGAATATGATGGTCGAATTGCCCCTCATTCTTGAAATTGATTTGATCATCGAATTCCAGCTGCAATTGTGCACTTTTGGTTCAATTGAGCTTCATGGCTTTTTGCGTGACCTTCTATCTTTCGCTAAGCATGATTTGAATCCGCTTTTATCATCACAGAAAGGGCTACTGTTAACAGCAGGCCGCAACAAGTTTGTCGCCTTTGCATTTTAATAATACAAAAGGATAGAAGAAATTAGAGCCCATATCTATCGGGCGAAACTCTTAAGAGATCGTGGCAAGGGTATGCTGGGATTGAGATGAATGAAGCCCCAACTCTAGCACACATACACGGACGACTTCTGGGGTTCCTAGAGGCTGGTCCTTCTGGAAACGATACAGGGCTTTGTAACCGATTGGATTCAGTGTTGCTTACGCCATTCTCGATCTGTTCTTTCACTTACCAAGGTTGACAAAACTCATGCTTTCGATGAGCCTGAATTAAAAATCAGATGTATCGCAAGAGGAAACCCTTTTAGATTTCTCTTCATAACATCATACCATGTACTTCTTCCTCCCCTTTGTTTGGTCTTGGGTGATGAGAGAAGAACACATTCCATCACCTAAAGTTGGACAAGTTCTGTTCAACGATGTTAATGAAAGACTCAAACCCAACTTGATCCTTGAATCTAGGCATAAAGGATTGGCTTGTTGGTCAGTCAAACGAGCATCGTGTGATGCCCTAATATTTGTGCTTCCATAATTGGAGACCTTAAAAGCGAAAGGAAACTCGGGAAAAGTGTACCATCAAAATTAGGTTGAGAACTTAACGTCCAACATCATTTGACACATGTTGTGAAAATAAAGTAAAGGAACACAGTCAAAATTTGACAATTTTCCTAGAAAGAAATTTAGTTTGCAATCATCGATGTAAATCAACTTAGCAATCTTTGGGATTTATCTGACAGCTGTTTTGGATTGTATCATTTATTGTTTGCTTGAATCACAACATCTGTGCACATTCAGTTTCTTAGTCATATGATCAAAAAACACATTTCTCTTAGTCAAAACCTTCAAGCTTCTCTTATGTTTGTCCTAAACCCATATACCACAATTCAAATCTCAACCAAATGCATCTACCGTTTTAACGGCAAATATCATTATCTCCTCTTAGATTTCATACAAGCCACTATCAGTAGGACTCCTCAAATAGCCCTCAAAATCTTCACCATATAAAGTAAATCAACACTAACCGACCAAAAAAATAGAAAAAAGTTAACAAACACTCAACTAATTCAAAGGCACTTGAGGAAATCGGTCTTTTCTTCAATTCTAGGATGTGTCTTATACTGGTAAATGTTCTCATGATACTGTCATCCAATTTGATTCTAGTGTCGTCGACACACAATCCAAGTACTTAATAGAGAAGAAATCTTTCTAGATGCCCACAATCTTTTTCTTTCCATGTGCCTGCTAATAAGGTCTTCGCTCTTGAGTTCACGCAGCCCACCATAAATCTAAAGATCCACGACATGGATCTATGCAGGGTCCAACTTATGCAACACACATGAAATCTTTGCCCATAAGCATTTGCTGGTATGTGCATTTGGTGGAGAAGAAATTCTTCATTCTTGACTTCACACAATCTATCATAAATCTCGCGCAAGTTGATTTCTTTATATTTCCATGCTTCATAAGTTCTTTCTGCATTAAATAATTGCATCTTTTCTTTCACTTTTCTTCGTGCACATGCCTTGAATCAAGACTTTTTTTGAATAGTCCAAAGTTAAACTATCAACCAAACGTAACGTGCTCAAATCCAACTATCAAAACATTATATTATTCAAACATCTCGTTCTCGTATCCACTTTCGCTCGCTGCTCTCCTCTGTTCTTCCCCGAAGTCCACCTTCAATAATCTCGCTCGAGTCCTCGTCGCCCAGTCGTCGTCCGTCAAACCGCAACCCAGAAAGCAAAAGACCATGGCTTCTGCACCGTCGTCCTCAGAAACAACTGCTGAGAGACAGAGAGTCACAGCTCCGTATGGCTCTTGGAAGTCACCCATCACCGCCGACGTCGTCTCCGGCGCCTCCAAGAGCCTTGGTGGCATCTCCGTCGGTAGCGACGGCCATCTTGTCTGGGTTGAGTCCCGTCCTAATGAATCCGGGTATGTTACTCCACTTACCATTTTCTTTAATACGAAGGATAAGCTAATTAAAACAGAGTGTTCGGGCAATATTGAGTTTCTGGGTACTGTGAATGGTGCTGAAATGATGCTTCCGTAACTGTGTAATCTTTATGGTTCGTGAAATGAATGAGTCTCGAGAGCTTCCAGGAGTGTACTGATTTATGGATGGTTATGTTGGCTATCAGACGCTCTGTTCTTGTGAAAGAACCGGAAAAACCAGGAGATGAACCTGTTGACATCACGCCCAAAGAGTTTGCAGTGAGGACTCTGTGTCGGGAATATGGCGGTGGTGCTTTTAGCATTTCGGGGGATACTCTTGTTTTCTCGAATTACAAGGATCAGAGGCTGTACAAGCAGTCCTTACACCTAAAAGGTAAGCTCAGCAGTGGCTGTAATGCATGGTCAAGGGTGGGATTTTAAATTGTAGTTTTCAGTCTCTTCATTAAGGAATTTATGCATGGATTGGAAGCTCCATGCTTAGATCTTAATTGATGGTAGACATGTTGAGATACAACTGGAGGGGGAAAACAAAAGAAGTTGAAGCATAAATATGCCACTTTAGAAATGTTGTGGTAAAGTTCCTTTCTTGTTTCATTTCTCCTTATTCTATAGAATACAGTTATTGTGAGCGATGACTCCTACGGAAGCATACTTGCAATGACATGTTGTGGTTTTTATGTTTCGCTTAATGAAGCCTTGTGTTTTATCGAATTTTTTATGGAGCGGCATGCCGTTCATCAATAAGCATCAGTGATTCTCTGTTGTTGTACTCTGTATCTCCTACAGATTCTCCTCCATTGCCAATTACTCCAGACTATGGTGGGCCTTCAGTTTGTTATGCAGATGGAGTCTTCGATAATAGATTTGGCCGTTATGTCACCGTAAGGGAAGGTATGTCACTCTTTTCAGGTGCTTATTTGATTGCTCATATTTGTCAGAGACTATAAGACAGACGCTTACCCAATTGCTTTTACATGGATATAGATCGGCGTGAGGACAGTTTGAATACAACCACTATGGTTGTAGCTGTTGGCCTTGGTGAGAAGGATATAAAGGGTAAGTAATTGCTGGGCATGCCAGATTAGTTATTTGCTACATTAACTTGTTCACTGTAATACCAGAAACCTACTGATTCTTTTTCTTTCTTTTTCCCTTCATTTTGTTTTTGTATTATTGGGTGGAATTTAGAGCCCAAAGCATTAATCAGTGGCAATGATTTCTTTGCTTTTCCGCGGATGGATCCAAAGGGTGAAAAGATAGCATGGATTGAGTGTTGTCATCCAAATATGCCATGGGATAAAGCAGAACTCTGGGTTGGGTACATCTCAGAGGCTGGGTATGTAGATTGATGTTCTTTTTTATCGTTAAACATTCTCATGTCCATTAACAAAGCCATTGTCACATACATTTTCTTATTGCCAACATTTTGTTGCGACAATTCTTTCACTTGTAAGACAGATAAGGGTTGTTTAAACAAATTCATGCTGACAAGGGAGTCCTCCAATCTTGACATTTCCATGTGACCTTATGTGCACTATTATAGTAGTTGATTCGTGTAGTATGAGTATATTAAATGTCAGAACATGTTCTTTTCAGGTAATGTTGATGTTTAGAGACCTAAGCAAATTTCCTGTCACAATTGTCTTATTTTTTAGTACATAGAACTAACTGTAAACACCATCTGTAACCACTGTCTTGAGCTCTGAGTGGTCGTCAAATTTTACATATCATCCTCCTCATTGAACTTATTACCTTAGCCTAGAACAGCCATGGCTAATGGCGAGCTGTGAGCCAAGTGAGCCAAGTGAGTTGCAACTTGTGATTCAGTACTTATTTGCATTTTCCTGTCACTTTGTCTGATCAACTCTTCATGTGATTTTAAGAGACTCGTAACCTTTCCTTATATTTTATCTATGTGCCATATTCACACTATTTTCTTGTGCATTGAATTTCTTGGTACTCCTATGCAGAGATATTTATAAGCGTGTCTGTGTTGCTGGTCGTGATCCTAAATATGTTGAGTCACCAACTGAACCTAAATGGTCTCCAAAAGGTACTCCTATGCTTTGGCTTCCAATTTAAATTTCGGAGTTGCTGCAACCGAATTTGTCATTTAATGATACAAGTTCGTTTTTCACTTGATGATCTTCAATGCTGAAGAAATGTGAGATTGTACTATTATCGTGATGTGAATGAACAAAAAAAGGAGCCTGATCCCTCAAAATAATCGTTGAATGTAAATGGCCTATTCCCAATTCTAGCTAATCTGCCTGAATAACATATGGGGGTCGTCTGATTAATTTGTTCATTGTGTTGCTTTTGTGATGATCTGAGGTTGTCAGTCTTATTCATAATGTGCTGACAGGATGAAGTTCTATAGTTCTTTTCATTGGTATTTCATGTTTTCCCTTAAATATGTATTACTTAAGATATGCATCTAGAGTCCTCTAGTATGTCTCTTGCTTACTTGTGATTTATTTTTACACTTCTGCGATTTTTCTTCCTTTCCACTCTCCTCGGATCATTGAGTCTGGAGGCATGCTAAATCTATTTTACTGTAGAAGCTCTGGATATGTAATATTTCAGTGAAAACATAGGAGGAAATGTCAAATTTAAGTGGCTTGAAATTGTGGCAGACATTACATTCTGCTTTGAACACATGCAGGTGAACTATTTTTCATTACTGATAGACAGAATGGTTTTTGGAATCTCTATAAGTGGGTAAGTACTGGTCGCCGAACCCTGAGTTGTTGCTATTTATGTGCGTCGAGTTTTTTTTTTTTACCTGCGTCGAGTTTAAAATGTCCAGATAATATAGATGCTTCAATTCATTGAAGATTTTTTATAGCAACCAAGCGTGAAACATTAAAGAGGATAGTCAAAGAAGGAAACACGAATTTTTTGGTAAAACCCTTTCGAGATTTAATCATCAGATCGGCCTCTTTCTCTACTTCAGCTTTCCATCTTTTAAAAGTAGCAAAAGCATCAAATTTATTATATAGAAAATAAACTAGTACCTCTCTGGTGGAATCGTTAGTGAATGTGACTTAGTTGCTCGACACTCCAAGGGAAGGAACAGGGGCTAGCTCTCAGACATTTGTCTGCGCCAACTGTAACTTGTTTTTGTTTAATTCTCTTCCAATTTTTGAAAAATTGACACGTTTTTGCATGCTTAGAGCACAATCCTCTCATAGACCCCTATCTATGGACTTAAGATTAGACAATTTTCCCTTTAATGATAACACTTTCACCCCTCATTTGCTCCTGTGTCCAAGCCTTCGATGCTGCGGTGTACAATCCCTTTCCAAGCCAGGAACTGCTACTATATCTCTATTGATTTCACTCATGTATTTGTTCCCAACTTTGCTCCTTAGGACCATTAACAATCTTCCCCGAGCCATTTCTAAGAAAAGCTTTTTTGTAACCTGTGTTGTCTCAGTGACCTATAGAGATTAGATTTCTCTTAAGCCAGGATTATATCTAATATCATGCAACTCTAATTAATACCCATTAGCAGTCCCTATGTTAACATCTCCTTTACCCATCATATACAAGGCAAAATGAACCTTTCTAAACTTCCTAGCCACAATACTGTGCATTCATTCTCTACACGAAGTAGAGTGAAACCTAGAATCCATGACTCAATTGAACTTTTAATAATCAAAATAAAGGCATCATGGACAAGTGCCTCTTCAAAGGTTGCATTGACAGCTTTCTCCTCCTTTTGATTTCGATACCAAATTTTCTTTTTTTGGGCTTTACAATCTTGTTTCAGATAGTCCTTTTTTTCATAATTCCAATAGATTATTCCATCATGAGGTCTCAATTTTCATATCCCTCTAGACTTCGATCTACCAGACTTCGATCTACCACAGTTCCATTTTGATCTCGTTGATTACTTCTCTCTCTACCTTCAGTACTCAAGGCAATGCCCAAAGATTCACCCAACTCTCTTTTATGAATATCCTCACTAAGAATCAAATCTCATATCCTCTCTCTTATTTTGACTAGACAAACTGTTCACTACAGTCACATTTGTACTCCAACTTCTAGGGAGAGAAGATAACAAAATCAAAGCTTTGCTTATCATCAAATTTGATTTCCACCAAACTCAATGATCATGTTGAATTCATTGATGTAATGTGTCACGGAAGTGCCTTTGTGCATCTTTTGATTGAACAATCTTGTATGATGCAGAGGGCTTTTCGTACATGTTGGACAAAGCCCTCATCAATTCCGGCATTGTTTTCTCGTTGACGATGTTGAAGGTGTTTCCCACCAACATGAGATGAATCACAGAAGAACTTTTCGATCTAACAATTCCTAGTCTTCTTGATTGAATCCGGTTCTCTCCCAACAGAGGCTGATGCAGTTTTTTGATAAAGCAAATCTTGATCACTTCTAGAACCAAAATCTTTACCGTTGAACCGATCAATTTTCACCTTACCTTTGTCCATCCTGGTCACCCCCGCTATTCCGCCATACCAGACTCCAGTACCAGTTGTTAGGAGCGCGAAATGTAAAAGAGAAAAATTATAGATACATACAAGAATTTTAACATGGAAAACACTTTCAAAATGATAGTAGAGAAAAACAATGGTACTGCACTAGGCAATCTCTTCACTATTAGTATCAGTATCAAGTTTCCAGTTACAATTGCAGGAGCAATTATCATATAAAGCAAGAATCTAAGGCATACAAAGTTATGGTGAAGTTACTTGTATACCCTTAGCAGCAGTATTTCCTCTCTGCTTTAATAACTCTCCACAATCAAACTCCACAACTCCATCACGTCTTATAGTAACCAAGCCAAAGCAGGTTTTTCCGATGGTTAGTCATACTGGAAATTTGGTCGATCTCCTTAATTTCCATATTACACTTCACAAGAATTTAGACCGTATCAGTCAAATAGTGTGGACTTTGGATGTCACACTGTGAAAACTATGAATGAGGAGAGTTTATTATAGTTATAGGTTTTTTGCAGGTGATTGAGTCCTTTTGCATATGTGAGCTCTTTAAGCTGCCATTTATACTGGCATAGCTCCATCGATCATGGTGTTGGAAGGGAACTACTTTATGTCTTTGCTATGCTTCCTGATTCAACAGATTGAGTCTGCAAATGAGGTCCTGCCTCTTTATCCATTAAATGCTGAGTTTGCAAGGCCATCATGGATTTTTGGCTTGAACTCTTCTGAAGTCATCCAGAGCGACGAACAGAAGACCCTGATTGCTTGCAGCTACAGGTGAGCCTCTTTTTCTGTTTTAACATTGTCCTAATAGCCCATTATTGTATCTTACCAATCTATTTAAAATCTTCCTGCAGGCAGAGTGGAAGGTCTTTTCTTGCGATGATCGACATTCTTCATAGCTCATTATCATTGCTTGACATTCCATTCACAGACATACAAGATATAGTATGTTCAATACCATCTCCATTATGAGTCGCTGTAACTATTTTTCAAGCTGACGGTTTGGTAAATTGTGCACATTCTGCTTTTGCAGACTTCAGGGAATAATTGCCTTTACGTCAAGGGAGCATCAGGACTACTTCCAATGTCTGTGGCTAAGGTGCTTGCAATACTCTACCTTAGTAATCTCCTCATATTTGATGAAGTGTGGACAGAGCTGTAATAATGGCATTATGTCAGTATTAAAATTTCCTTTTGTTCACGGTTTCAGGTGACTTTCAATGATGAGAAGTCAGAAGGCATTGATTTTCAGATAATATGGTCATCTTCGCCAGACTGTTTGAAGTACGAGTCGTATTTCAGCTTGCCAGAGCTGATTGAATTTCCAACTGAAGTTCCTGGTCAAAATGCTTATGCATACTTCTATCCTCCATCCAATCATGTTTATCAAGCTAGTGCGGAAGAAAAGCCTCCACTGTTGTTAGAAAGCCATGGTACTTGAAAAATTGCAACTCAGTTATTGTCCTACTTGAATTCACCTTGCCAACTCTATATTCTTCTGTAGGAACTTTGTATTACCAAACTGGTATTTTCATTCACAATAATCATTAATTGACCTTACTTGTCAAATCAAGTCTTTATTTTGATATAAATCTATGATTCATTGGTGAATTTTTGGACTAAACAAGTATCCGGCATCAGTTATAGATATTATAGATGCACAAAACAAGTCAGTGCATATGCAACTGATGCTGAATGAAGATGGAGTCAATGTAGGGAACATATTTTTTCAAAACTATATTGATATGGTATACTGCACACAGTGTTGCCCCTCTTAACACCTGTATTGCAATGTTAGTCATGCATTGGAATGGAATATAATGATTGCTTGGAACTTTTGTTGGCATATATGCATGGTATACATTCGGGGAATGTTTTTTGACAATTCAAGCTTTTGGGGGAAATGATTATTCAACCCGGTATCAAAGGTGTTCAAAGTCCAAATCCTCTTGTTGCCATTCCGTTTTTTACTTTCATTTATCCTCTGATTGCTGTTAAATTTGGTTATTTTCACATCTAAGGTCTAGCATACATTGAAGGGGGAGTGTTAAGACATATCTCAACATTAATTATGGGCATAATTTTGAACAACTTAAGTTTTTCCAGAAAATAATGGTCTTTTTGACAATTTTGAGAATAGCCTCTCTCTCTCTCTCTCTCTCTCTCTCTCCTTAAAAAAAAAAAGGTTAGTGGGAGTAACTGGCAATTGTTTGTTCCAAGCAGCATTGGCATGCGTCAATATCTAATCATATTGATCTGGTTACCCAGGAGTGTTTATGTAATTATGCTTAAAATTGCCCAGGAGGGCCTACTAGTGAAACACGAGGAGTTTTGAACCTGAGGATTCAGTACTGGACTAGCAGAGGATGGGCTTTCGTGGATGTCAATTACGGTGGAAGCACTGGTTTGTCTCTATATGAGAACTTTATGCTTCATATCATTCTCTTGATTTCTGCAAAACCTGTTTATAATGAACCACCCTTACTATCTCGACAGCCCTATGCTTTATTATTGTCAATTCCTCATGGAGTTTAATTAACATAAATGGCTGCAAAAACTACTTGCTTGGGCCCATCATTTGATTAATCTTCTTCATTGCTACTGAAAGATGTCACAACTCTTCTTCAAGGTTATGGCAGAGAATTCAGAGAGCGGCTATTCGGTCGCTGGGGCATAGTTGATGTTGATGACTGTTGTAGTTGTGCTAAATTTTTGGTAGGTGACTTTCAACTCGTTTTTCTGTTAGTGCTCGTTGGGGAATATAATACTGTTCAGTTTGGTGAACTTGCTTTGATCATCCAGGTGGAAAGTGGGAAGGTGGATGGCACTCGTCTATGCATTACCGGAGGCTCAGCTGGTGGGTATACAACCTTAGCTGCTCTAGCATTTAGGGAAACTTTCAAAGCTGGAGCCTCCCTCTATGGTGTGAGTTCATTTACTTTGTAGTTGGTTTCAGAATAGCTAAACTTTAATCGGCGCCAATATCGGGATACTGGCTTATTTATGGGGTCATCAGAGGCAGGTTGCTCTTATCTTACCCTGACAAAGCACATGAACATGCAAAGGAGCTCTGGATTCTGGGGATTTATTGCCTTCAACATAGTCATTGATCATTCTTGGTGATTTGCTTGTTGCTAGTGAATGATACATAGCATCTTCATTGTGTTGGTATCAGATGGATCAACTGGAAAGTCTACTAGCAAGGGCCAACTGTTAAGGACGTTAGTTTCGTGACTCATAAAGTACCAAAAGGCGTTTCATTACAGTTTGTTACTGTGCATTGGTCATGGTGTTTACTTGAAATTCTAGATATTTAAATTTCCCTATTTCATTTGATACTTCTAAAGAGTCATTTTTTAATTCATCCTTTATTTCTGCTATTTATGCATTGAATTTTCACAATGTTGAAAGAGATTATTCTGCTGTTATTGTGTCAAACAGGTTGCTGATTTGAACATGTTGAGAGCAGAAATGCACAAGTTTGAATCTCATTACATTGACAAACTTGTCGGTAATTCAGATAAGCTTTTGTGTGTGTTTCATCTCTTCTCAGATAAGTCTTTATTCCGATCATCCATTTGTTGCACTACAGGATCTGAAAAGGATTACTACGAGAGATCGCCTATAAACTTTGTTGAGAAATTTTCTTGCCCCATAATTCTATTCCAAGGATTGGAAGACCAGGTACGCAAGTCTTACTCTTTCCAATGGTCACCTGCCCCTCTGCTGTTACTCCCCATGAATTAAAGAAAAACTAAAGAAAAAAAGGGGGAAAAGTCCAGTGTCTAAACGAGGGTCCTCTTTTTTTTTCCCCCTAATTTATGAAATATCATCAGATAAGTTCGACTTTTTCTTTCCAATTGATAAGTAGATGTGATCAATGGCCTTCAGATTTACTTTGTAGTTGTACATCTCTGGCATTTTAAAAACTTTGCTGCTTGGCGGTTTAGCAATTATGTACGACATCTTGTAGGTAGTATCGCCAGGTCAGGCTCGCAAAATTTATGCGGCATTGAAGCAGAAAGGTCTGCCTGTTGCATTAGTGGAATACGAAGGCGAGCAGCATGGTTTTCGCAAGGTATTGTTCTTCTGGAGTCTTACACAAACAAGTCATTTGTTTTGTGTGCGGTGTACGGAATTGACATACAATGTTTTGCAGGCTGAAAGTATAAAATTCACATTGGAACAACAAATGCTGTTTTTTGCACGTTTAGTGGGACACTTTGATGTTGCCGATGAGATCGCGCCACTCAAAATTGAAAACTTTGACTGAGCTTGCCTCATGAAGGTGATGATGTGCTCTTCAAATGTTAGTAATCCGTTGGCAACGGAGAGGAGGATCGAAACCTTGCTTTTTACTGTCTGCAAATGTTAATTATACATTGCTGTGCTACACGTGACTTCGTCCATGCGCATTGTTGTATGTCCATCCTGCTTTTATAATTGGCCTGATTGCAAGTATAAGAATTGGCTTTTTAATGCAATTGTGTCAATCACTCGTTAGGGTGGAATATGACGATCAAATTGCCCCTCATTCTTGAAATCTATTTGATCACCTGCATTCCAGTGCAATTGTGTGCATTTTGGTTCCATTAAATTTCATGGGTTTTTCCGTGACCACCTATTTTTCGCTCAGCACCAATCAAATTGACTTTTGTCATCGCAAAAAGGGTCACTCTGAGCGGCGGTCCCCAATAAGTTTGTTGGCTTTGCAGCCTCAACTTCGTGTCACCTGTTCAGGATACTACATTTGGATGTGGTATTGATCCCGAGATAAATTGGAAAGCTGGTGAATTTAATGTACTACAAATTTTACTCTGAACTTCCGACTAGGAGTTTCAATATTGTTGGTGTTGTAGCTTTGCTATTCCTTAAAACCATTTGATCGCATGATCCGTAGTGAGTGTGGGTGAAGTTGCTCAACGAATTTGAATGTGTTTGATATGTTGGTGGTGTCGTACCTTTCCAATATGTTTGCGGTATCTTCAAACCATTTGATCGTGTGATGCGGGCCTAGTCCGGTTTGGCCTGAATATTTTTACCTAAAATATATGTTATAAGCAGATACGGGCAATACAAAAGGCCCAACCTTCGGCCTAATTCAAGCCCGCCTGATAATCACCTGGAACTATGTGTAATCAATGCAGTGAAGATGAACACGGTTAACAAATATTCAGCTAGCACTCTTGTTAACAAGACCCTGACGGCACTATTGGACGAATTCTGCACAAAAGACGTATGGTTATTCAATACTGGACCTATGAAGTTAGAAAGCTGCATAAGTCGGTTGATCATGTCCCACTCAATGCTTGGAGGGTTTTCATTTCTTACTGATCAGCAAGACTTTTAATTATAATATGTATTATAGATTTAAGGTAGTGTCTGTCAACTAAATGATGCCTACTCAAGGTTACTGCCCTTTTGCTGAAATGAGATGGTTACTATATTTGCCTTTCTTGGGGTTGTAATTTTCATTTTGTGGCTTACTACACTGGTTTTGATCCTTACGATGTTTCTTGCGCTTTATTTCCAATTCATCTTCAATGCATAGTGATGTAGTGCACCCATTTTGTGTAGGGCCATCCCCCGTCTCTTTGTCAGTAAGCGTTGTCATGAATATGAAAAAGACTCATAATCGTAAGAGCCAACGAGAGCATGCCATCCACTCCATGCTAAGTCACCACTAATCCATCGGATCTTTTTGAGTTGTTGATGTTGTAGTCGTCACATCAACCGCAACTCAATTTGATATTAAATCGAATCATCTCTACATGCGGTAACCCGTCTAAATGCATGGATGAGCTATCACTAATTCTTTAGTCAGAAGAGTCTTACTTGTCGCTATTATCGCATAGGAAATTTTAATTTCAAAATTGAGAAGAATAAAAAGAACCCAAAGTTCAAAATTCTGTCTTTCTCATCACCCCACCAATCTCCAACTAGTCATTTGCTCTGGCATCCAGCCAGCGACGGTGACAGGGATTGCGGCTTCAACGCCAGTCACCTCTCTCTCTCTCTCTCTCTCTCTCTTCCGAAATTAATTATCTCTGCTTCTTATTGATAAATCGACGAGTCTCATTTGTTATCACATCATAATTTCAATCCATGACTTTCCCCCTTAAAACTTTACTTCATGGCTTTGAAGTGGAGAGCGCAGAAGGAATTTGTTAAAATGTCAAAGTAATGATTGTACTTTTTCACTTCCCTTCTTCCCAACAGTGACTTAGAAACCAAAGAGAAAGAACGAAAAATTGAATACTTTCGGATATGTTTATGGATATGATTATTAGACTTTACAATTTCTTTTTTCCCTATTTGCTTTTTAAAAGTACTTTGAAATTCATTGATCTATCATTCACCCACCTGATGTTCTCTATAACAACAGCTATGAATTCATAACTTCATATTTCATTTTATAATCTACGATATCCTTGATATAGTTTAATAGCATTACATAATATATTCTTTTTGGGAAGTAGAATCAAATTAGTGAAAAACTACTTCCTCTTATTTTTCACGCTGATAACTAAATAAGGGAAAATCAATCACTTTCCTTGAAAATGAATTTCGGATAAAAATATTTCTTTCAACATATATTTTTTCTTGAAACAAACGCATGATAAGCCTTTAGATTAATCTATGTTAATCTATAACAAGTAAGTTGAAGTTGTCGATCGACCCCTAAGTTAGGATCCCAAATAACTCCTGTTGAAGTAGCTAAAGATGGGATTAGAATCAGCCTGGTCTGGTCTTGCTTCCAAATCTACAGGTGACCTAACTCTTTCCAAACTTTGAACTAGCCCTAGTCCTGTACGTCTAATTCTAAATTTGATTATTTAACTAACGTAGTATCATTTCAACGTCGTTGACCCCCCAAAAAGATTAAACTTTGTAATCAAATTTATTGATCGGTATTAGATATGTGGCGTCAACATAGAAAATTAATATATTAGCTGAATGAGTTTATTGACATACATGCACAAAGCAAATGAAACAACCTAACCCCCTTGCCATTAGATTTACAAACTTTTAGACTTACGGGCGACAATGATAATTGACCTTTTTGAACTTATTTTTCATATTCACGATACTCGTAATTTCCATTATCTCTAATCCGTAGAACGTTGGACCCTAAAAATCAAACTCTAGATCCGTCCTGCCGACTTTCAATAAACACGGGATTATCCCCTTACTAGCAGGTTCGACATTAGAATGCAAAGAAAGGAATGAGACTTTCTAGAAAATACAGCTTGGAGAGAACTTGAGATTTTTATCAATAATTCTAAAAGCATTATTAGGCAATGGACATGCACGTTTACGACCCCACTAGAAATTGTCTTTAGACAACATCAGCCATATCACTTGTAAAGCAGACACCTTGTCCAAGGTAGGAACGTGTCCCTGTTCGAACAAGGAACACAACCCTAAAGGAACAGCTGCCTCGCACCTAATTGCTCATCTTCCTCATGAAAGATAATCCTTGGGCAACTCCTGGTACAAGGAAACAAGGCAACATGTCACGCTTGTGTCCTGGTACTTTGGCCCTAAGGACCGAAGGGATCGCCCCACCTCACGATGCATTTTCCCGAAAGGAAAAATCAGGGGAGGACCCGCACAGGGAGGAGACAGCGAGACCCATACCCACGCCAATTTCAATAATGGCCGACTTATACTTGCGTAGGATTTCGCCAATAACGCCCCCAATCATATCTTTCTCTCTTCTTCTCCACTTAGATTATCACGTCGGGCAAACTCTCAAGAGAGCATGACTAATGTCTGCTAGGGTTGGTGTGAATGAAACCCCATATCCAGCACACATGCAAGGATGACTTCTGTAGTTCTCAAAGATTGCTCCTTCTTGAACGAATACCGGGGTCCGTAAGCGATTGGCTCGTTCAGCGTTTGTGCAGGCTTCCGCCGATAAGCTCACTTACACTTAGGCCATTCTCGATCTCTTCTTCTTTTTCAGTTACTATCGTGAAGAAAGCATGAATCAACACTCAGATGTTTCCCATCGCGAAACCCTTTTAGGTTACTCTCCCAAGACCCAACATCATATTATGTCTTTCTGGGGAAAATTTTTTCAAAAACTCTTAGACTTTTAATTTTTTTTTAGTTTTTCATTTTCCTTCTTTTCTTCTTTTTTTTCCTTTTCTCTTCTTTTTTTTCTTTTCTTTTTTCTTTATTTCAGTTTTTCCCTTCTTCCCTCCCCAGCTTAGGGGAGGGTAACCTTATCTAGTCTAGGTGAGGGCGGCCCTCACTTAAGGACAGCGACCTTCTCTGGCCATCAACAAGGCTCAACGATGGCCCAAAAAAAAAAAAAAAAAAGAGAAATGGAAAAAATTGAAAATATTAATGTAGGACGATCGACGCTCACGTTAGCGATTTCTAATCAAAAGTGGCTGAATAGATTCAATTAGTAAAATATGAAAAGGTTTATGATTTCATTATCATAATTAAAAAATTTAAAGTGAAATTAGCAAAAGTTGAATAAGTTTATATCTTTTTGGTCAGTCAAATAGGTTTTACATGATGAGAAAAATATACATTCCAGTGACCGAAAGTTTGACAAACTTTGTCCAACGTTGTTAAGGCAAGACTCAAACCTAGGTTAATGATTGAATCTAGAACATATAAAGATCTAACCTTTTGGACAGTAAAAGTAGTATCATGTCCAGCCCTAATCATTGTGCTAGTTTGATTGGAGACCTTTAAAACAAAAGTAAACACGAGAAAAGTGCACCACCAAAAATATGTGAAAAACTTCACATACGTTTTCTTTTTTTGGCCAAATGACATCCGTTAAGAAAATAAGTAATCAAATTCAATAATAATTAGACACACTTCCTTAAAAGAAAAATTATCTAAAAGTTTTAAACTCATTGTTCGGATGTCAATTCAGTATTAAATAGTTTAATTAAATTAATTTAATACTAAATTTCTTGACGATTTACCAATATCGTTCTTCCTAATTATGGTCAAAAATCACTGATGTAGAAACACATTGTCCTATATGGCATATGGACAATTTTCTCAATTTTTAATAATTTTTCTGAATTCTATCTCTTTTCATACCTTTTCACTTTTCCTTTATTTCCTTTTTCTCCTTTCTTTTTTTTATTTTATTTCCCTCCACTTGTTCGCAGCCTCAATAATGGTGGTCAGCATCACAGGGAAGGGCCCTCACCTGGCCTTGATTTGGCAAGAGCCTCAACACCCTTGCCAAATCTAAGTGAGGACTGAGAGCCCTTGCAGTGGCTAGCAAGAGCTCGCTAGCCATAGTTTTTAAAAAAAAAAGTAAAAGAAAAAAAGGGAAAAAATTCCAAAAGTTCCAAAAAATTATTTTAAAATTGTAAAATTTTTCCACGTTAACGATTTCCTGCCAAAATTAGCTCAAAGGGCTACATTGGCAAATTATCAAAAGTTTATCACTTTTGACAATTATCCCCCTAGAACAAAATCATGACAATTTATGGTCATTCAAGTAAATCAACTCTACAGTCTCCGTGGTTTCTCTAGCAGTAATACTAGACTACACTATTTATTGTTCATGAGTCGATAACACTTGCATACATGTAGTTCTCCAACCACATGACCATACAATAGTTTCCCTCTCACCCAAAACCTTCAAGCTTCTTTCAAATGTGCTCAAACGCATATGCCACAATTCATATATTGACCAAATGTGTGACATCTCAACGATGATTTTTGTCATCGTCTCTCCTAAGAACTCATAGTAACCACTACACTTGATTACTTTCTTTATCAACAGGACATCTCAAATGGCCTTTAGAGCTTCACCTTTTGAAGTAATTGATCCCTATCTCGACCAAATGTGTGACATCTCAACCATGATTTCTGTCATCGTCTCCCTTGGGAACTCATATAAGCCACTACACTTGATTACTTTCTTTATCACCAGGACATCTCAAATGGCCTTTAGAGCTTCACCTTTTGAAGTAATTGATGCCTAGCTTAATCAAGGACGGTGAAGGAAATCAAGTTATTCTTCAACTCCGGAATGTATATCAAACCAATCAATGTTCTCACAATACTGTCATGCATTTTGATTATGACATCATCAAAACTAGCAACATTGCACTGAGCAGTGTGCCCTTTCTACACTGCATTAGTAAGTAATATACTAGTTCTCAAGAACATTTCATATCCAATAACAATCGATCAAATGATAAATCATCAATGACAAACAAAACATAATGAACACTACCTAATTACTGATATATCATCTATAGACTCAACTCTAATTCTCTTAACATTTTTCATTCCTCAGCTTCAAGGAATCTCAATTAATATGCCTCATATTGCCACAATGCCAAAAGACAACGCCACTTATCCTAGTCCTCCAAAATACTTAATATCATCTAGCTTCGACTTTGGAACATGCATCATGATGGCAGGTTCCACTTGCATTATGTTGTGAAAAAGAGACTCGTGAATAATTTTCTAAAAGCTATAGTGCGGCAAGAATATTATTCAAAGGCTAGCCATGCTCCAGAAACAAGATAATGTGAAATAAAACAGAATTTACATACATATAGACACACACTGCCCCACTCATTGCAGCATTTCAGATAACTATCTTAAATTTAAATCATTTAATTTCTAAAGAAAGGCTGTATATGCCGACCCTTCCTTGCTCGGAAGAATCGTCAATGTCTGCTTTCTTCTTCTTTTTTCCTAAACTTGCAGGAACGAAATTCTAAGAATCATGTCCGATAGGCGGTCTCTATAGGCACAAACATTAGCAACTGAGAGCTCTGTTTATTTCGAGATAAATGATTGAACATTTTCTTAAAAACGATCATTTATACCGCTTGAAATAATTAGCCAATGGAAATTATTTTCATTATCGACAATAATTTATGACTAAATATTTGCATGAACGATGAAAATATTTATTATTCATTCACATTTATTAATAATATAAGCGATTATTTTTTAGGAAAATATTTTTCAATTTAATCATTTTTCATAAAATAAACGGAGCCTAAAATTGCACTTCATTGGTGGAATTGGAATTATCCATTGAAGGCGTTGGGTGTCTTGGATCCTCATATGCTTGGTGGTCATGCCGTCTTGATCAGTTAGGCCTTGCTTTTCTCGAAGTCGCCAGCTTTCACTTCGTGCTGATGATCAAATAAGTCTGGCAAGCAAAGCGTCTCTAAATGCTCACATGTGGACTAGAGGACCCCATCATGGGCACAATAGCCAGAAGGCCAAACGACAACGCGTTTTAGATTGGAGAACCATTCGGAGATTGCTTTATTTGCTTGCATGAAACTCTCACTTAAAGGTTGAAGTGATTGCAGAGCCAAAATTGATAAGGATTTGCAGAAGGAGAAGATCATGGCTGTGGTCGGATGACTTTTAATCAAAATAAAAGCGAGGTCTAGTACAACTTATCACATCATCGGCACAATCAACTATTTCAAAACCCCAGTACATCATTTCATGTTGGTCTTCATCAGCAGTTCATACACTTTCCGAACTCATGATGTTTTCACTGCTTTATGTCATTGAATAGGGACTTTTCTGCCCTTAATCAAAACCATAGCTTCTCTCTATAACAGCTGTTAATATGAATTCCAATGATCTATGCAGGGTCCAACTTATGCAACACATGAAATCTTTAGCCCCTCGTACCATCTTTGCCTTGGCATTGTTCTGATTTGTCTAACTTTATAGATGGACAACAGTGCACGTTGCCAAAATAGAAACTCTCGCTCGACAATCATGGAACTAACTTGTGAACTTATGTAAGTTGGTCTATGGAAATCACAATTATTGCAGTTGTTGCATACCTTGCATCCTATCTCTGGTCTCCAGTTTCTCAAGATTGCTGAACCTTTTTTTTTTGGTTTTCAAATTGAAAACCCCACAAAACCCCTCAATAAACTTTCTGGCATCACAGGAATTCATGGATGACAATGCACCTGGACCAGAAATATGATGCCGACGCTATTATGCTTCTTTCTAATTAGTCATAGTCACACCAAAGGGGGCCCTTCTTATTGGCACTGTACCTGTTTTTGCTGGGACATTTATTCCAAAAGATGCACAAATTTTTTCGGAGGTCCAAAAAAAATAAATGCCCAAAATTTACTTCGAAAAGAAAATATTCATAAGGATCTTATAAATTCACTTCTATGCTTCTGATCATATACTAGACCAGCAATAGGAATAAGAAATGTGCCTCAAGAAGGATGGTTTATAACCGAGTAACGTACAGTTAGCATCATAGATGACAAGACTTTGTTAAAAGTTGAGTAGGGGCCAAAACCCAGCAAACAATTAGGCAACTTAGCAAGGGCGGTGAAGAGAACAGCTGGAAGAAAAGAAAGAGAAGCCGCGATGACTCCAATAATTAGTGGGGAGTTCGGATGATGGAGATGGAAAAGGCATAAAGCAGAGAAGGGTGATGTTGATGATCCAATTGGAGTGTGATCAGAGAGGCACATGGTGAAGCCACATCGCCACACCTTCACCTTCTCTTTTTGACAATTTCCTTTTTTTGTCCCGTGCAATGATCGATCTAAAAGGACCGACAAATTAAGTGGGTATATTAGGTTGTATGATGAATCATACATTGCCCTTTATACAAGATGCTCATACTTGACATTCAAATAACAATCTATTTGGTCATTCAGAAAAATCAATATAGTAAATCATTTTTTTTCTGCTAAGCCAATTCTTTTTTATCAGTGTTTCACTAAGTCAATTTAGTAAATAGAATTTGATATATCTAATATTATTAACACAAATGGTCCATGAACCTTGATCCAATATGATTTCTGAACTTTAGCCCAACGTGCAATGTGGTCCTTCAACTTTCAATTTATTTAATATGATCCTCAAACCTTAGGTTCATGTTCAACTTAGTTCTTAAGTTATATGGAAATATTTAATGTTGCCCCTCAATTTAAATTATTGAAAGAACAACATTGGACATTTTATATAATTCGGGGACTAAGTTGAATATGTATTAACAGTTCAGGAATTGCATTGAACAAATTGAAAGTTTATAAATCACATTACACATTAGGTTAAAGTTTAGAGGCTATATTGAACAAATTAAAATTTTAAGAATCACATTATACATTAGACTAAAGTTTATGAACTATTTATGTTATTATTCCTTATCCCACGACTTTTGAGGTTTTTTTTTTCTATATCAAGCTTCCCCACATGTGGTCCGCTTCCTCTTATCTCTTTATCACATACAAACCCTCCTCCCTCCTTTTCATCACTTGGTCACATCATGCTTTTTGAGTCCCCATTGTTTTTCCTCTCCTCTCTCTCTCTCTCTTAACCAACTTGAATGGGTATTGAGGATTGAGTCCTCTCTCTTCCCCCATTACAAAAAGATTCCCAGAGAACAATCCCAAGCCAAATGACCAACCAACTCCCCCAACTTCTTTTACCCTCTCTATATTTATCTTCTTTGTTCCTTTGCATAATCAATCAGTCGCGCCCTTCGACTCCAAAGATCACATTCTTTTATTTCCTCTCATTTGGCAGTAGGGATATATACTCTTTGTTGCCTCTAAACACCAAATTCAATTGATCTCCAACACCATGCCGCCGGTTCACTCTAGTCCATACTTCCAAATGGACAACCCCCCGGCCATACTATCGCTACTCCGGCATGCAACACACACAGGCCCCAGGGAGAAGCGGCCCAAGTCATCGTCCTCCTCGACTGGCGGTGTCTTCCGCCTCTTCAAGCTCCTCCCCATGCTGACCACTGGGTGCAAGATGGTCGCGCTCCTTGGGCGGCCCCGGAAGCCGCTCCTCAAGGACGGCGCGACGACAGTGACGATCTTCGGGTATCGGAAGGGCCGGATTGTCCTGGCAATCCAGGAAGACCCTCACTGCATGCCCATCTTCGTCTTGGAGCTTCCCATGCTGACCAGCGCCTTCCACAAGGAGATGGCGAGCGAGATCGTGAGGATTGCGCTGGAGAGCGAGACGAGGACGCACAAGAAGAAAGTGATGGAGGAGTTCGTGTGGGCCGTGTACTGCAACGGGAGGAAGATGGGCTACTCCATCCGGAGGAAGCAGATGAGCGACGACGAGGTGCACGTGATGCAGCTCCTGAGAGGGGTGTCGATGGGAGCGGGCGTGCTCCCGTCGCCGCCACCGTGCGAGAAGGAGGGGCCAGACGGAGAGTTGACGTACCTGCGGGCAAGGTTCGAGAGGGTGGTCGGGTCGAAGGACTCGGAGGCCTTGTACATGATCAACCCGGACGGGGCGCAAGGGCCGGAGCTCAGTATTTTCTTTGTCAGGGTTCGCTAGGCCAGTAATATCGTGCCGCGGACGATACTTTCTACTCTTGTAACATTCTAGCTGATGACTGATTGCTCTCATCTTCTTCTTCTTGTTCTTTTTCCTCTTTCTTGGGGTGAACAATCTTGTAACATATGGTTGTATTCATTCGAAAGGGAAGGGATGTCGGATGAGTCGTGACTACTTTCAGTCCGGTTACAACTAAGATTATGTACGAGAGCAAGTGATTTTGGCCTTATATATTACTCCCGGAGAGGTCCGGATTCCAGGCCCAGCTCAATGTCTTGGGCTAAACAGTTCGGTCACCACGTTGTCTCTAAGTTGGCCACGTAATGGCAATTTCGCCTCTGACGAAATAAAGATTTGGAGCCCGATATTGCATTGTTTGTTTTTTGGTGATGGAATTGCTACTATCCTCAGTTTGGTCCATCACTATAATGGCAAAGTAATGGAGATATGATGTCAAAAAGCTCCTTATTCTCTAATATATTAACAAATTAGTAATAATGTTACTCATTATGCTGTGACTATTATAAAATTATATAAGTCATAGCTAGTCATATTATAGTAGAGTTCATAATATATAGTGATCATGTATTGATTACAATAGCAGAGCATTAGTATTTATTTACAAAAAAACTCCCCTATTTCAAGTAAGTTATCTTTCATCGACCAGGCAAAAGTGGCATTCAAGCATCGTTATTTTAATTACCCCTCTTTGTATTATTACAAGATAATAGACTGAAAATGCTTAATTGTGCTAATTTATTTTATAGGTTGTGCAATATCTTAGCTGGATTCTAAGAATATACAAAATTTTGTATTAGGCACAAAGTGTACTATTGCAAATAATATGATGTTAACTTATATTTATGGTACATAATCATACTCATATAATTATTAGTTTATAATTTTATCAATCGTATCATGTTATACAACGTAATTGTTTTGTTAATATAATATCACTCTTGTAGATAGCTTTTTAGGGTCATCAAACTTGAATTATCCAATGGGTAAAGTAAGAGAAACAAAAGAAAGACGGGTGCTTTGGGGATGACGTTACAGCATGTAATATCCATTACATTACTCGGAACGGTTTTGATCTTTGATTGGAGGGGAGAGAAGCACGGGGATCCAAAAAAATTGCTGCGTGCACCTTGTGGATGCGTTCATAGTCCATGTAAACAAGTTAGGATCCAAATCTGAAAATATCCATCGCATACATTGATCTACATGCATAATCTATTCGACCACATTCAACTCATCGGGCATGGGAATATATCCGAGGATCATCCGGACCAGCGTGCGTCAACATGGGTGTCTTTCACAGTGAGCAAGCCCTAGGGAGGTAAACTCTGAGTTCATGAAACACACCACCGATGTCATGGACCGAGTAAAGCACGAGTCCGAGCAAGCGATTCAAATGTGGAATTGCTTCCATCTTGCGGTGCGAACAATCAAACTGGTACTAGGCACCTAATCCACACGGTATTCCACTTTTGCAACTGCTAATGAGTCAATCCCGCAAGGTTCTTGTGGATGTTACTGTTTTTTGCCGACCTCAATGGGTAAAATAGCCACTCCCACCACGCAAAAGCCATGCATTATAAATTTGGGCCTGAATTCTAGGTCATGCTCGATCATGCAACGCCCCTACCCCATATTTCTTCGCGACCGTTGCTATGAGTCGTCGATAACCTGGGATTTACCATCTTCCTACTCAATTTCCTGTCAGATTTGTTATCGTTCGGACTTGTCTTCAACGGTCATCATCCTGACACGCATCGGTGGTGCTACGACATTGGGTTCGCTCAAAACAAACGGTACATATTGTTCAAACGGGACTCTTTGATTGCAGGAATGAACCTCTTAACGTCCGAGAGAAGATCACCGGTCGTCCATTCCCACCTTTCTCATTATGGTAAAAAGAAATGGTTTTATAGCCACAACACAACAAACATGGAATGATTGAGCGCGACAAACCTTTTTGGTACCAGAACAAATGTAGGTGAAAGAACTAATCATTCTAGGTTCTTCAATAACTTGCTCTAGTTGACAGAGGGTCGTCCACTTTTTATTTGCTTCTTGATCTTTTTCCCGACTTATACACCTTTCTGAAGGATAGATATATTGATTTTGCAGTTATAGATTTACACATATATTTTTCCATAATTTCTTTATACTCAAGATATTTTTTTTTAGAAATTCAAATATCGAGGGAAAAAGAAAAAGAAGCCAAAAAGTAGGCTTAAAAGCCAATGCAAACGGGCTACACTTTGGTTCATGTTGTGTATATTATAAGTGAAAATTGTTGAATCATTTTATAGCCAAAATAAATAATCTTTAGAGCCTATTTGGTAACTTGCCAAATAGTGCCTATTCTATTATTTTGTTCCTGAAACAAAAAAAAAAAAAAAAAAATCCATTTGGTAACGTTTTTATTTCCAAGAATAAATTTGGAACAAAATTAAGAAGTAAAAATTAGTTATTTTTTTGTTTCCAAAAATAATGGTAGAATCAAGCCTTTTTTGGCTTTTTTTTTTTCTCTCTTTTCTTTTCTTCTTCCTCTTCCCCTAGCCAGTCGTCGGCCTCGGCGATGGGCGGTGACCAACCAAACAAGGGTCGGCGACCTCATTGGAACCTTGCTAGCACCCGACGAAGTCGAGTCTTGTCAACCCAAGTCTCGCCATGGCTAGGTGAGGCTCAACCTCACCTAGCGAGGTAGGTGTCGCCTGGCCATGGCGAGGCCTGTGAGGTCACCGGACCTCATTTGGCCTATGGCTAGCAACCGGCTAGAGGAAGAAGAAGAAAAGGAAAGGAAAAAAGATAAAAATGCAATAAATTATTTCAAAAATTAAAAATAACTCTAAGTTATAAAAAAAAAAAAAAAAAAATGAAGGTCATATCAAACACATTTCTATTAAATGCATTTTTATTCTATAAATATAAATTTTATACGGTTACCAAATGCCTTTGAATGCTTAGAAACTTGTCTAGGAAACAAAATTAGAAAAAGTTATTTCTGAGCAGAAATTATTCCTAAAACATAATGGTTTTTGAATACATTCTTAGTGACCCAAATGACATGGGGATTAATTGAGCAATTCAAAGAGAAATAAAGAATGGAGCGACTAGGATTCGATGCATAAGATTATGCTTGGTGAAATTCATGTAGTATTCTGTGTTCTAAGCTTTAAAATATCTTGGACAAATTAAATTAGCAAAAGATTTGTTTTAGAAAACTATGGGAACAGTGCAAAAGAAATATTAAAATTTCAAATGAAGCACAATGTAAGTGCTCTTAACCTATTTAAATGAAAATTTTAAAAATATTTCCTGTGCCTCGTGAAGAGAACACAAAAGAATTGACTTAAAAATTATCTTAGGTCCATGTAGAACATGAAAAAATAATAATAAAGGTTAAATGTATGACATTTTGCAATGTCTTAAAAGTTGAAGTCGTGCCTCTTATAAAACGTCGTAAGATATTAAAAACTTACATATTTTGGGATATTCACAACGTTTTGCTCCGATTTACGGTGTAGCGTCATAAGCCTTAGTAAAATGCGTAAACTACTAAAAAAAATTACATTGTTTAATATTTGCGGCGTTAAGTAATGGATCACGACTAAATCTTGTACGCTTTTGTGAACATTGCAAACTAATGAAAAATTAAAATAATGTAATAGTAATGGCGTTTTAAATTGCCTTACGGCGAAACTTCATAAGCCTTTGTAAAAAGTTGTAAAATGTTAAAAAGAATTGCATTATCTTGATGTTTTACGACAAAACGTTGTAAGCCTTTGTAAAGCGTAGTAATATAAGGACAACACGTCGGGCAAATTAGGGCAAACACGTCAATACACAAGAATAATCACACACCGGTCCCAAAGTGTGAGGTCTAATTTGAAACCCTAAACTTGCCTGGTTGTAGCTAATGAAAATCACTCCAAAAACGATTGATCTTTTGATCATTTGATCTTGAGTCACACAAATCGTACAAAACATATGTTGAGATGCATGTGTGAGTCATGTTACAAAGTCTCATATTGAAAAATTAGTATGATGTAAAGTAATTAATATATCATAATTGGTCCAAAACTCATTAATTTAAGCTTTTAAGTAAAAATTATTAGAATGTCCAACCCAAAAGCTTAAGCTACTAGGTGGAGAAGACCACATGAATATAAAGAGCATTTAGGGCCCGTTGTCAATCAATATGAGATAATATATCAACACCCCCACTCACGTGCAAGCCAGATTGTGAGCTAAATGTGAAATTTTAACTATGCAACTATGCACATTCACATGAAATAAAAGGGATAGCATTGACTCTAATACCATATGAATGTGCGAAGTTGCATAGTCAAAATTTCATGTGTAGCTCGTAATCCGGCTTGCACATGAGTGGGGGTGTTGAAGTATTATCCCACATCAATTGACAATGGGTCCTAATGCTCTCTATTTATGTAGTCTTCTTCACCTATTAGCTTAAACTTTTAAGTTTAACTTTCCAACATGGTATCAAAGGAGGAGGTCTAGAGTTTAGATCTTTCCAAATCCGCTATGCCTTTAGTTAACACTTAGTACTAGGCAAAAGACCAAACTAAGCATGAGGGTAAATGATAAAATACTTAAATATTAAACTACGTCTTCATTTAACAATTTAAACTTTTAAAACAATTGACAATTATTCCATAAAATCTTACAAAAGTAAGTTTAACTAAATATATTGATGGGTTTAGACTTGAACTTCCTCTTAGCGGTTACTCTCCCAACAGATGGTATCAGAACCAATAGTTGATTGGCATTTTGTATCGGTAAAATACTCCCAATGTGTATCAGTATTTTGTGAATATATCAAAAGAATCTCATTACTAGCACAGCGTCCATGTAGCTTTCATGGTTTAGTCTAGCAAAAGAAACTTGAGTGAGGTGGGTGGTGTAATGTAACAACGCAATTCCGATGGCAATCTTCATGATTTGGTTTAGATAAATATATTAGGAATGATGGCGGGCATTCTAATTGTTATGATCAACACATGCAATAAAGTAGAGTTTCTAATTGAGACATGTTGATACAGAAGAATATTTGAATTATTAAGAAGTAGACCAAACATTGAAGCATACATGAGGAGAATATTGTATCATAACTCATTAGTTTAAACTTTTGAATGATGGAAGTCCAATTAAATATATTGATGAGCTCAGATTTGAGTTCCCTCTTAATAATCTTCTCAAATGAAAATATCGAGTTTCTATTGTGTGTTCCAACAAAAAGGAGAACCATAAGAAGAAGATGGTGAAAGTATCGGGTTTCTAGTACATGCTCCAAAACAAAGAATAAAATTTGAAGTGCTCATACTTGTACTCTGATTTGGGGTGCTCGCAAGGAATAAACGATCCCTTCATCCGTTGCCCTCGTAAGAGTGCCCAAGATTTATTATTTGAGAAACCGATAACTTCTCGAGAGTGTTATTGGCTTGTCAACCGCTCAGATTGGACAAAACACCATCAACGGTTAAAAGTTGACTTAATAGGAACTGCTGATTCTGGTTAACAAAGAGAATGAGATCTAACGATACAGTCTTTTAACTAAATCCAAAGATTAACTCGGTCGAGTTCTGGGTATATCAGGAATACCTTAGCCTCATCCCCGAGTTACCCCCGCTCACACCTCTCGATCTTCAGGCCCACACTGACCTGAAACAGCCGATGCTCATTCTGGCTGACTTGCTCACATGAACGGTTTAACCACATCGGTAGGATCTTTTTTACCCCACCAAAATTTGGCATCGTGCGGGCGTACGAGAAAGAGAACAAGAGACAGGGGCGTGGGGACGAGGACTGGCCACTGGCCACAACACAACAAGAGGACCAACCACCCCCATAACCAATTGTTGACCATTCCGCACCGCTTCAGGAAAGGACAACGGCTCACGCGGTTTTGCGGGGGACCGTACGTTCGTGGGGCCCGGTCCGACCGGCAAATGGGTTGGGGGGGAGACAGTTCGGGCCCAACTGATTCGGCTCAGCCGCAGCTGCGAAAAAATCAAACGGCTTGTGCAGACAGATTGTCTCCGCCAGCTTTCCTTCCGGGTTCCCGATCAGAGTCAAAGGGAAAAAAGTACCCATTGACCACCACACGTGAAACTGCCTAGCGCCCCTTAGAGCCTATAAAATATATTTGAGAATCAAAGGATGACATTATTAATATGGTACGAACCTCGCCCACAAACGGTAAGGGCTTCACCTATGTAGCATCAATACTCTTTGGGAGTGTTCATATCATGTCCAACACGCGGTCAACGAATGTCGAAAAATCTAACACATAATCAACTCTTCCTGATACATAAGTCTAGAATTACGACACACGATTCCAGCACGCACGAGATCAATTTTAAAAATTTTCAAAACTTAAAAATGTAAATATTAAAAAAAAAAAGAAAAAAGATAGGGATTGTGGCCAAGCGCTACTGCCATTGCCACTATTGGAGGGGGCTAGCAACCTCACCAACCCTAGGTGACGAAGGGGGATTGCTCTTTTTTTTTTTTTCTCTAAGTTTCATAATTAAGACAATGAATGATAGTAACAAATGTTAGATTAATGTTTTTAGTATAAATTAATTCTAGACTCTTTATTATTATTTACTTATCTGTGCATTTATATATAAAAATATTAAATAACGTATCGGAACATGTCGAAATTCTATTTTTTTTAGAAATAATGTGTCGGTGTGTCGCGTATCCGTGTCAACGCTACATAGGGCTTCATGGTCCTCGCCCTAATGGTGGGCGAGCTTCGGCAACTCTTGTTGGCCACAAGCAAAAAAAAAAAAAAACAGAAGGAAAAGAGAATAAAGAGAAAAAGAAAAGAACAAAATGTAAAAAAAAAAAAAAAAAAAAAAAGAATATTTAAAAAGTACAAAAATTATCTACATCAACATCGACAACACAATTTAGGACAACCGATGTTTACATTAGTGATTTTCTAGCTAAAATTAGCTAGATAGATTATATTTACAAATTGTCGAAATGTTTTGAATTAAATTGACAAAATTAAAATGTTTAATATCGAATTAGTATAAATATTATAATTTTGGAATTTTTTATTATAATTATCCCCTTAATTATAAGATTTCAGCAAATCCTTAAAGAGTGTCCGAATTGCAATTTTGGGACATCATTATCCATACAAAAGATCCGTGGCTTCTATGTAATGAACTAACAAATGCAATAGGTTTAACATTTCTTTTAATCATTATCCCCTCAATCATGAGATTTCGAAATCTCGAAAGCAGATTCGATGATTCCTTAAGGAGCCTCCCGGTTTGCAATTTCGGGACATCATTATCCGCATGAAGATTCGCGGCTTCAATCCAATGAACTAACCAATGATGTCGTTGGGCCTTTAATAAATAAATTAAGGTAACAACACTATCCAATGTACTAACGCTAGTCGGTGGCGTCGGATTTGGTGCCGGGTCCGAAAAAGTGACAGCTGGGGGGCGTCAACTACCCAAACCGCTCGTGCAGCCCGAAAGGCTTGCTTCCCGCTCACGAGTCCGTCGCAAAACGACAAAACTCCATAAATGGAGGCCACGTGGGCGGCTGAGATGTCATCATGGCTGTCCCTCCCCGTGTTCAGATTGCGGTGGGAAGAGAGGGAGGGGGAGGAGCGAACTTTTGGCTTTCCCTAGTTGGGATTGTTTGGGATGGGACGGTGTATTTACTCTCCATTTCCATGGTTTGATTTGATAGATGATTGGCTGATCTTTTATTTTCACGGAAAGACCAACTTGGACCAAAAAAAGAAAGGAACATATAATTCAGGGATTGCAACTGTAAATAGAAATATCAGGACAAAATTTAACAATTTGAAAAATGCAGGAATGAACAGTTTCATTATCTTACATCAAGACATGATTGTAGATCTATTTCTTATTTATCATTGCTCAAAGTCTAGTTTTGATTCATCTCGTGCTTATGTTTGTATCATTGAGTGTGAACATGTTTGCTCCATTTAGCATTCAACATGCATGGGAAAAGGAGAATTTTAATTAGTAGAGCACTCCCAAAAACTTCAGGATTTTGGTATCTGCCTAAAGCGTGAAAATATGTGATCACGAGATATATATGAACATAAAAATTCAAATTCAAAACTTCCTAATTCTCATATCATATAAAATTTCATGGTACTACTGTTAATTGTTTTAAAAGTTTATGCCGTGAAATGAAATGATGATTTGTTATTTAAATGTTTTAATATATGAAACAACGTTTTAATGATTTTAGTATTTGAAATTTTAAAACGGAAGAGGATGAAAAGAGGTAAAAACAAAGTGACCTAGGGCATCAAGGACGATTGAGTACACTTTATTAGGGATTACGGAAGAAAGTGATTACAGTAAGAATTTCGGCAGACGCCACCGAATCAGTCGAAGATCCATAGAAACCTCAGGCAATTGAAAATTCGAACCATATCTCTTTTATTATTTCTATTTACAGCAAAAAAAGAAAAAAAACGGTATTTTTCTGGCGTGTACGTCGAAGGAGAGGACTGAAATCTTTGCATCGAGTCACGTGAGATTCTTCCAGGCTGGTAGTGGGGCCCAACCTTCGTGGAAGACGTCGAAGTCATGCCCGAACTCCAAGTTAATTTTAAGGAGCCTTCTCTCTCTCTCTCTCTGTTTCCCTCGAGCAGCCGATGGATGGCCGTTGATTCTACCGTGAGACAGTGAGAGAAAGTGCGAGAAAAAAGATCAGACGGATTTGGACTTCCATCCAGCTGTGCGACTGACCGGGGGGCAAAAGGCGAGAGGCTAGGAAAAGCGGGCCAAGAATTCAAAAAAGCAAAGTGCCCGGGGGGGGAGAGGAGCCCGGGCCCTACCCGCACCGCCGTTAAGCCGAAGCGGGAGGGAAGGAAACGTTTAGGATGTGCGGAACAGCTGCTCGCTGCCTGTCATGTTTTAAACGCTCCGCAACCAACGTTGGCGTGTCATGCCCCGTACGAGAATGATTTCATTTGCGTTTGGACCCCCTCCCCCTGCCCCCTCTTTCTGTCGACAGATATTTTGCTCAAATTGGAATAACATGGTGACTCCCAAGCAGAGAAATTATTGCATTACCTCAAGAGAGAGAGGCGGTCCATTTTCTAGATTGTATCTTTGAAAATGTTGGACCCGTTTTGAAAAAATGCGGGTTAATCTCGCTCGGTTGGTTAGATTTTGTATTACCGCACTCTTTTGTAGGAGTCGCAACAAAATGCGTATGATTCTGACGGATGGAAATCTGTTACTTTAGAATGATTGGGAAATTTCCCCTTGCTTGTTATGTCGGACAGCTGTAATTAATCTTCCAAAATCCAGGAATTTCTTTAGGACTTGGTTCGTTAGAACCATGGGCTCAGGAAAGACCTTCCGAAAGGAAGGACCTTCTGGTGGGCACATGTCACGGTGTGGATTTTGTCATTTTCTTCCTTCCTTTCATTTAGTAGGTGAACTCTATGGCTTTATTAGGCAGTTAACCATCAACATATAATCGCCGCATCACATATGTTATATTGTAACTCCTACATAAAACATTAAAATAGATAAAATTGTAAAATTTTTACAATTAATAGTAAAATTTCTATGCGAATTTACTCGGGTTTTTATCCAAGGGGAGCAAATTTGGGTGAGATTAGTCATCTCCTTAACATAAGCCAACCGGTAACGAAGTCGACGTCCAACACGGCAAAACATCAACTCCGTCCTTTCACACCAGAATTTGAAGTACGACCAACATGATTGAGTGGTCTCCGCCAGATTGAAAACGAGAATCCTAAAAGGATATTGCAACCTGGTTAGAACATTTAATTGGAAATTAAAGCCCCATCTTCATTTATCTTTCCCCCGCTAACCCTACCGAACTCTGCAAGAAAGCCACTTTCCTGGAAGTAACCCCCTCTCTCTCTCTCTCTCTCTCTCTCTCTCTCTTCCTGTTATAAAAGCGCATTTACAGGTTCCAAGTTCATGAACCTGTCTCTCTCTCTCTCTCTCTCTCTCTCTCTTTCTCTGTGCGTGCCTCTGTGTACATATAAACACCACCTCGCCGCTCCAGCTTCTGAAGAGTACGCCAGCCAAGACCCTTCTTCCTTAGGTGCAGGAATGGAAGGTTTCAATGCGGGGTCGTCCTCCACCTGCTCCTCCTCCGACTCGGACTCCTCCCTGTCCAACAACGCCGCCGCCGCCAGGCCGGATCGGATCAAGGGCCCCTGGAGCGCCGAGGAGGACCAGGTCCTGACCCGCCTGGTGGGCCGGTACGGCCCCCGGAACTGGTCCCTCATCAGCCGCCACATCCAGGGCCGCTCCGGCAAGTCCTGCCGCCTCCGCTGGTGCAACCAGCTCAGCCCCGCCGTCGAGCACCGCCCCTTCTCCGCCGACGAGGACGAGGCCATCCTCGCCGCCCACGCCCGCTACGGGAACCGCTGGGCCACCATCGCCCGCATGCTCCCCGGGAGGACCGACAACGCGGTCAAGAACCACTGGAACTCCACCCTCAAGAGGCGGCTCCGGGAGGGGCAGGCGGAGCGGCACTCGAGCGGCGGGGGGAGCGGCGGCGGCGGCGGCAGCAGCAGCCCCGGCGCCGGCTCCGGCTCCGGCTCCGGCTGGTGGTGCGCGGGCAACGGCGAGGAGGAAGACCCGATGACGGCGTTGACCCTGGGGCCGCCGGGAGGGGGCGGGGACGCGGCGGCGGAGGGGCGGAGGGGGAGGGGTTGCCGCAGCAGGAGGGGCGGTTCTGGGACGTCATGAAGGACGTGATCGCGAAGGAGGTGAGGGAGTACATGAGCTCCGCCCTGGCCGAGAGCGGCGAGACGGGGTCGGCATTCCATTGAAGCGGGGGTTTCCCCCTTTTTCTTTTTTCTTCTTTTATTTTTATCTAACGGAGAATTAAAAGTGTAAATACAATCTGATAATGTGTGGTACGAAGGTGTACGACGTTTCCAATTTTTATTACTCAAGTTGTAGTTTTAACTTTATGCTAGTCTTCTTGGACGCGGTGCCCAATTAATTTTTATCCATTTGCGACGGTATAAGCTAATTACCAAATGCATATATCTAATTGCACGGAGCAATAAAAAATTTGGACATTATCTTCTTTGTTTATCACTAAAGAAATACTACTCTGAAACTGAATCTTTGAATAAATATTTAGATTTTTTTTATTTGAGAAATAAAGAATGTAGTTGATTATTATAGTATAAAGACGATTGAGCTAGTTCATCAAGTGCATTTTCTTAACAGAAAGCGGGTAGGTTTTTTACTTGGTTTTACCTTTTGTCTTTTTTCTTCGGTTATTGCTGTCTTTGCTCCTCTTTGCTTTAAAATTAGAAAAATACGTCTGCAAAGCGATGAACGGAGCTACAAAAATGGAACAAGCAGCACTGTTGAATCATATACTGTAGAGCCAACCGTGTGCATTCTGTAAATGAATTTGAGTAGTTTTTTTCTCCCTTTTTAGATAGTGGGTATCTTTTATTTAAAAAGTATCGAACAGTTTTTAAAGATATTTTTTACTGTTTGCAATTTTAGCCTGGCTAAGATTTGTTCATGAGAAAATAAATTAAAATGGAGTACAAAAAGAAGATATTTCCTTTTAAGGATGGTAGATCATGAAAGGGTTAATATAGAAAATAAAAAATGAGACAAATCTCCATTTTCGCTTAGATAGAAGATATGTCGGTGGACTTGGAATCATTTTCTACTTCCATTTTCCTTCAAGGGAGAATAGAGCTAAGACTACCTACATCTCTCTCCCCCCCTCTCTCTCTCTCTCCACATTCATGTTGGTCTAAGAAAGATTACTTTGCATGTTCTCAATTTACCTAGGTCAATTTCAATGATCTACCAAATAATGTGAGTTTCATATGGAGCCCATTTAAAATAGAATTCATGGGAACAAAGATATCACAAAGGAAGAAGTCCCAATTGGGAAAGCAGCAAGACCACTGGCTAGACTCACAATACTAGAAGCCTACTATGACAAGAAATCTCATCATGTAATGAATCAATCATATAGTTATGGCTCACCTAGTGAGAATAGATGTACGTTACATATTGCAAGGTGTATGTTAGAATCAACTTATTCCATGACAAGTAGGATGAATCCCAAGTAGGATGAATCCCAATTCAAATCCCACTTGACCCTTTTTCCAAGTTTTTGCAATCCAAAGTGTGTTTTTGCCTATGGCTAGAGCATATGACCTTGGTTGGTTTCTTAAGTGGTCACTACATCTTGGTTTAAATCACAATGCAGCTAAAATTTCATTCTAATATGGATGTACCAAATTAGTTATCGATAATTCACATTAGAGGCCTCATGATTAAATGCAACTATTCACTAAGCAAAAAGGATGAAAAATTTGTTCAAAGAGTTCTAGATATATCGTATGACGACCAATTTAGTCCTAAATCTTTTGATGAATTATTAATTTAGTTATAAAAGTTTTCAATTATGCCAATTTAATCCTAAATCTTTGGACAATTTGCTAATTTAGCCATAAACTTTTTGACAAATTATCAATTTAGTTCTATTGGGAAATTTTGGTTTGAAATTGCTAATATACCGATCTAATGAGCTCCAACTATCCTATATGGTATAATTAACGCCGACATGGACAATTTTTTTTGCAAAGTTTTGAAAATTTTCTAAAATTTTTCCTTCTTTTTTTGGGCAAATACCACATAAACCCAAAATTATGGCAACTTTGACACAAATATCTTAAATTTTTTTTGCGTCACCAAAAACTCTAAACTCACCCACTATGATATAAATATGCTTAACTTTTTTTGCATCATGAAAAAATCCAAGCTTAAATACATGTGATATACATATTATTTCAGTTCTATCCATAATATATTTGTTACATCGATAAAAGTTCGAGGTCTTTTATGGGGTATATGTGTCATCATGAGCAAGTCCATGTTTTTAGTGACACTAAAAAAATTCAGAGTATTTGTGTCATAGTTTGAGATTTCTTTGTGGTATTTTTTTCCTTTTTCGTTTCTTTATTTATTTTTTAATTATTTCCCTCCACTGTTTGCCACCCTCAATGCCACCACCTACCCTCACCAGATTCAATAGTGGCGAGCTTTGCTTGTGGCTGACAAAGGTGTCCTGACCCTCACCGATGGCTAGTGATGGCTTAGAGAATTAACGGAAAAGAAAAAGATAAGGAAAAATAATTTAGAACATTTTAAAAAAAAAAAACTTGTAAAAATCATCTAAGTCAATATCAACAATGTCATGTAAGACGATTAGTGCCGACTCGACTGCTATGTTAATAATTTTCTATCAAAATTAGTCAAAATGGCTAAATTGGCAAATCATCAAAATATTTAGAAGTAAATTGGTTGAAAGATTTAGGACATAATTAGCAGCTACAATAGACTTAGGATTTTTTGGACAATTTTCTCCCCCTCACTCAACAATTCTCTCTTCACTTCATTTTGGACATTCGCTTCTTTTTGGTCAACAAATTTGGAGGAAGAGGAGGAGAGGACGAAAAGGTTTTGAATACGTTTACTGAGAAGGACTGATTACTTTTTAATTTAAGAAATTGGGATTTTTACTTTAAAGCTTGAGAATTTGGTACATCACCACCCATAAAATTGGACGACATTCTCTTTTCCTTTCTATTACTTTCCTTTTCTTTTTTTCTTTTCTTCTTTCCCATCCATGTATGTGAATCTTTTACATGTTACATGTTCTTCTGAATTTATATGTATTTGGGAGAATAATTTGGAAAAATGATAGGGATATGCAAGAACGAACTCTTTTTTTATTGGAAACATTCCTTTAATAAGGTTCCTAGGAACTTTTGTAGAACAGTATATGTCTCCAAGGCAGCTGCCACGAATCTAACCTCGCGACCTTGGGTCCAAGTTCTCTAGGCTCAGGTGACTTCCGATCTCGAGTTGCCCGAGTACTGTCTTCCTTCTCAGAGAGAGAGAGAGCGACGGGTGATGGAGGCGGGCGTGACGGGGGCAGGGAGCAGGGGGCGATGTACTAGGGCATGGGGGGAAGCTGGCCACGATGGAGGTGGGAAGCAAAGGGGCGAAGGAGACGAAAGGAGAGGCTAGGATTTAAGCTTTGGGAATAAATTGTTCCAAATCATAGAAATTGTTTGATTGATTCGACATAGTTGGACCCATTCAGTTACCTGCTGTACAGGTTCGTCGTGTATCCTGTTAAACGATTTAGCCATGTCCCTTTTGCTCCGTGAATATATTCAGAGACACGTTCATGACAGGTAAACAGGGAGATCATGATTATTCTTCCCGTTTTGCACGTTTTGGAGCATGTACCCTTACCAGGAAAAGCAAATAGGCTCACCAAGGTCCACTGTGAAAAGGTAATATGCCAATCAAACAAGTACGGAGATACATTTTTGTGGGGAGATTGTCCAAAAAAATTTTAACTTATTATATTAGTGATCAATTCAACTTTAAATTTTTCGAATATACTAATTTAATCCTAAATTTATTGGTAATTTGCTAAGTTAATCATTTTGATCAATTTTGATTAGATATAGTTGACGTGAATGTTCACTAATTTACATGACATGTACGATACTGACATAAATGGTTTTTTATTTTTTGTTTTGAATCTGAATTTTATTATTTTATTTTTTCCCGTTTTCTTTTTGCTAATGTCTGGTCACCATCCACCAACTATAGACAATGTACAGCAAGGGTGAAGGTTAACAAGAGCCATCCTCACCTAGGTGCCTAGGTGAGGCTAGGCCTTGTTGGCCATTGCCTATGGCAAGTGGCTAGCTACCGACCATCGGTGAAAATTTAAAAAAAAAAAAAAAAGGAGAAAAAGGGAAAAAATTCAAAATTCAAAAACTTTAAAAAAAGATCAAAATATATACGTCAACACTGATTATGTCAAATAGGTTTATCCTGCCAAAATTGACTTGAAAGACTAAGGGTGCGTTTAGAACGATTACGTTCCCTTAACCGATTTCGACAGAAATGATTCTTTTTTATTCATTCCTTAACCGATTCTCGAAAGCATTTTTTTGTTTGGTAACGAATAAAATTTCGATTCGGAATAAAATTTATATTCTAATTGTTTTTAATTACCTTTTTAGATGAATGTAAATTTGATATTGAATTTTCATAAATCATTCACTAATCAATTATATTTTTATAGTAAGTAATTAAAATATTAACTAATCAATTTTTATTAAATAGTAAATAATAAACCATAGCATAAACTATACTAATATCCCTAAAATATGTAATAAATATAAATACTAAATTATAATATAAAATTAAATATTTATTCTATATATAGCAAATATATATTTGAGAATAGGAAGAAATTAAAATAAAATATACAAATCAAAAATAGATAAAAATAAAATGAAAAATTGTTGTTATTTTAAATTTGGTTTTCTTATTAGAATTTCAATATTATTTATATTTAAATAAGAGTTTTTTTTTTTTTATCATGGTGATTTCTCATTATAAATTAATAGTTACTTTTATATGATTAAATATCTAATCCATTTTAAATTTCATAAAGGCACTCCGTGGACGTAAGATTTGGATTCTCTTTTCTGATTCTCTTCCGAGAATCAAATTTTTTTAGATTCTCAAATCTTGTCCGAAACTGTTCCCGGGAACAAATTTGTTCCCGGGAACAAAAATTTTACCAAACGCGATTCTCGTCCCAAACTGATTCTGGGAACAAAAAATCAGAAATTGGTACTGTTGGGCAAGTTGCCAAACAGGGCCTAAATTGACAAATCGTTAGAAGGAAATTAGCACAATTGAATTAGCATTGAATCCACCACCATACAACAAGTTTGAGACTTTTTTGGACAAAAGGTTAATCAGATATTTTGTACCAATGACTCGGGCTTTGTCATCTCTGTAATCCTAAGAATATATTATTGCTAAAGATGAGACAGGAAGTGTAATACGCAGGTTTATCGCTCGACGCCCACACGAGCAAAAAACAAGATGGCATAAAAACTTATACCGAGCACGCTAGTTTCAAGAGGGCCAACCTTAAAAACTGAACCATGTTGTAAGCAAAGTTTAACTCATCTACGCGTACCTGACGTGGGACTTTAGTTCACCGCAATCCATCACACACTCGTGCACATCGCTGAAACTTTAACCTTTTGGCGCGGGCTTTAATTTATCTTTCGATAAGTAAAGCGACGACGATAGATACCGAAGCAAAAGTGAGGATTAATTGAAGGAGAGTATGCTATTGCTCTCGTTGTAACGATGATTTAACTTCCCCAGTATAATCATTCATTGGTATTGATAGCAGCGGCGCGTGTTTTGTGAGAGAAATTTCCAAAAAGACTGAATGATTTATACGTTTTCCAGCTTCCATAGGCAAGGTCTAATTCATCAGAGTTCATAAAAGGAAGAATTTCATATTTTTGCTTTTACCCTCCAAAAATTCATTTCTATCTTGTATAAAGTATTGAAGTGATCTCTCCCTTCGGGCAGTAAAGAATAATAATTGGCTACGCGCATTGTGTTGTTTTGATATGCTTATTAACAACAATGAACAAGAACAACCTAATGAAACATTTCAAAGTGATTGATTTCTTGTTCTAAAGAGGAACAAAATAAAAATTCATTGCTAAGATGGAAGGGAATAGAGATAGACACTATGATATTATTGGCTTACTATTACAACCATGGCAATGCCATACAACAAACACTTGCACAATAGACGTTACGTTTATACAAGGAACAATTTATTTATAGAAAAAAGAAATTATTTGCTTTAATCTCTTTTTATTTTGTTCCCAGTTATTGTCGTCCATTTTCTAGCTAGGGCAGAAAAGTAGACCTCTTATTTCATTATCAGTCCCAACAAAAGCACTCGAAGCACACCGAACCAAAAGGAGAGTGTCTACTCCTTCAGTATCATCGATCAACCTTGCAGACGAGGCAAGGGCACGGCGAAGAACTTCATCATCCCGGCACTGCAGTCGTCACTGTCGGACGAAGCAAAGTAGTACAGCCTCGTCGCGGTCAGGTCCACTTTGACGCCATTGCCGCCGCCGTCCTCGGCACTCGCGATGAGCTTGGCGTCCTTGAAGTCGCACTTTATGAAGCTCCACAGGTTCGGCAGCAAGTAAACATTATGGGGTGCCTCGTACTTGAACACTGCATGCATATAATACCATCCATAAGCGAGGCTACAGAGGGAATCTATAGCTAATGAAGTTCGAATATTCATAGCTAATGAAGAACTTAATTTACGTGTACTGCCTTTAAGTTACTGACCGAGCGTGTCGTTGATGTAAAAGGGGCTATTCTTGAGAGCCCAGTCAGTGTAGTTGAAGCCGGGACGCCAGTTTTCGGACCCTCCGACAACGATGCTTCTGGCCTCAGCCGCCATCGCGACGGAGAGCACGAGGACGAATGCTTGGAAGGCGTAACCGAATCCCATCTTCATCATCGAACTATCGATCCTATCACTCGAATTATCACAAAAAGATGCGAGAGCAAGATGAGGAACTCTTGTGTGCCATTCGAGTTTTGTCCAGCGGGGTTTATATAGAGAAATTCCATGGACAAATTCCAAAGGACGACCTCAGCAAAACCCTCTTTTCCTCGCTTGCATTCATCGAAGACGGATTCAAACTGGGCATCGAAGCTGCAAATTCAATTCCAAGTTTCGTGCCGCATGATGTTTATCAGTCTTCTCCGCCATCCAATTCTCATTTTTCCAATTCGCCTCCGTGGCCTCGCTTCTTGGCCTTCCGATCATGAGCAAGAGAGATCTGAGGGGCGTGATGGTAAAGTCCATATAGTGGTTGAAGAATTTCTTAAGTAGTTTTTGGTGAGCTGAAAATGGTGAATGAAGATATGATTAGGGAGGCACTGGAGGCAAAGTGGGGGTCGGTGGACATGGTCTGGGTCTATCGTTCCAACGGTCAAGCAACGGTGCTTGAGCGCCAAAATGGACGAACCATCGGCCCGGCCCGGCCCATTTTCTAAAATGGGCCGGACTGGATCTTCGGGCTCTCCTCCAAACCATCTGTTTTACAAGATTACAACAAAACATGCCTTTGTCCAGCAAGTTCTAACATATTAATATTATATGGCAACAAATTCAATCTTAAACTTTTTAGCTACGTCAATTAAGGTCTAAATATTTTTGCAACTTGCCAATTTTACCCTAGACCTTCTAATTGTGTCAATCTAATTCTAATTTTTTTGATAAGTTGTCAATTTATTTTTAAATCTTTTGAGAATTTGTTAATTTAGTCACGCTGGCCATTTTACATGGCATGGCTAGATTAACGTAGATCATTTTTAATTTTTTTTTTCAAATTTTATATTTTTCTTTGCCTTTTTTTTTTCTTTCCTTCTTCCTCTCGTTAGTCGCCAGATCTCGCAATGGCTGATGAGGCTGACCTCATCAACCTTGGCCTCAGCTTGGTGAGGCTCAACTGTTGCCGAAGGTTAGCGAGGTCCCAACCGCTAAAGAGGGCAACCTCACCAGTGGCCAACAAAGCCAACTTCCACAATGACCCTCGCTGGTCTAGCCTTTGGTCGATTGGCATGTCAGCAATTGTTGAGGCTTGGTGACTGGCTAGAGGAAGAAGGAAAGAAATAAAAGGAAAAAATTTATAAAAAAAATGTTAAAAAATATCCACATCTCTGTTAGCCATGCCACATAAAATGGCCAACTAACTAGATAGCCATGTCAACTATTTCCAATTAAAATTGGCAAATTATTAAAAAAACTCATCACTAAATTGGCAACTCATCATAAGATGTAGAATTAGATTGGAATAATGAAAAGATTTATGGCATAATAAGTTTATTATTTTTAGATAATTTTCCCCAATTTCGCAAGCATACTAAGCTCGAGGTAAGATGCCCCAGGGATGACCTGAACAAGAACCGTGTTTGTCGTGATTTGAACCCATAAACATGGGTCGGGAGGCGTAATCTGCTGGAGATTCTTCTTGGCTAGGCCCTCGAGTTTCAATGTTATTTCATGGCCAGCAACTTGTCCCTTGATTGTGCTCTCTCGTGTGATTTATTACATGCCATCTTCTTTCTCTTTCTTTTAATGAAAATTTAAACCCAAACGCTACAAGCAAAATTCACTCTTAAAAGCCGTGGGATAGAAAAAAAGTGAAGAAGAATGAATCCTACCTTTTTGATCACGAAGTCCAGGGTTACGATATTTGATTAGAAGTCTCGAAAAATTGCGAGGTACGACGTGTTACGGTTCGGAATATATTCGCCGGACTGTAAAACTGCCCAGGAGCACGGTACATGAAAGGCTGTCCAGAAACGTCACAAACCAAAATCATCAGTTATCTTTGGACGTCATGAAGAAGAAGAACCCTAGCTACGGAAAAAGGACGAGAAGATGAGGTTGAAGATGTTGGGCGGAATCCTTTCGACAAGTCTTTGCTTTCCAAAAATGCGCATATACGCATGCACTGCATGCCATATTTGGTTCCCACTTGTGAAAAGCATAAAAACAAAACTTTATCCATATTCCAAATTGACAATCATTCTCGATCTTTCTCCGATCAGTATGAAAAAGACGACACCCCTTCTCTGTTCGCCCCGTTGGGTTGCTGTTTTGACTTTTAGAGAAGAAAACGTCCAGCTTAAACTAAATTAGCCCATGAGTCATTGCATCGTTCGACAAAGAGTGTTACAAGCACAACATCCTAGTGAATCTATGCATGCATAATGTACAAGGAAACTGAAGCACCCTCACAGAAACCTGCTGGGAATCAACTCGTGCATCCTGAGAGGGAAGCTGTAGAACTCCTCGTTCCGGACGTCCCCTTTCCGGTGCTGGAAGGGGACCCACCAAGGTATTCCTCTCTCGGTTGCCGAGTGCTTCGCCTCGAGTGTGTTGTCCAACAGCACCCCGACTATAATTGCCACAGTCGGAGCCGAAGAGAAGATGGTATTCAAAATGTCGTTGAACTGCACGCATCGCATAAAGTGATATCATGCCCATATGTATATATACATATATAACCTATCGCCTATCCGCAGTGTAAACTAATTGAATGACTACTAGCCAAAGGAACTAAACCCAGTTGTAAGCACGTGCAGATTCAAAACAGTAAGACCAAATAAATCACATCCTCGCACAGAAGTAAAACTCTCTTTTTTTCACCGAAGTAAGTTTAAAACAGTAAATTTAAAAATGGGAGAGATTACACTAACAAAGCCATGACATAAATGGAATTATGCCCCATTTAGCAGTGATGTCCTTTAAATATAGCTCCATTTACGCTCACTCCCAATTTTTGTTAGTTCTTTTAAACATCATCACTGGGAAATAATTGATGAGACAACAAAGAACCAAGCAAACTAGGACAGGGAGGAAACCAATCTGTACAACTTACCCATCGACCTGGAGTTTTAACAGGTCCACCATTTGCAGAGGTGTCCCGGACAAAATACTCAGCTATTGATATCCCAAGGAAGAGCGTGATGCCCAAAACATACTGGTTTCGCATAGAGTTAGTATTTGCAAACTGTGTGAATGAGATCCCTACAGCAACTACAAAAGAAAAGAGAGTTTTTAGTCCATGATTCAATGAAAAAAACAACGAAGAGAAATGGAGATGCTTGAGTTGAAAGTGCCCACATACCAACAATGCCTAATACAACACAATATATGGCGCCAAATATTGGTAGAGGAATAGATGCAAAAAAGGCACCGAATTTCCCTGACAGACAAGGCAACACAGTCAAATGCTACATCATATGATGGTCATTAATACCACAGTGGAGCCAAATTACATACCAAATATGGAGAAAAAGATCATGAAAGCAGTTGATATCTGCACCATTCTTCTGCTCCCTATGCGAGTCACTCCAAGGAGACCGATATTTTCTCTGCAATCATATTTGCAAAACAAGTATGCGAGATCCTTCTTCTAAATTATCATATGAATATGTTGCCAAAAATCAGTAAAGATGATACAGCACAGAATGATACGGGCAAATCTTGAATTTGCAAGTAAATATCACTTCCCCCTGGGGGAGGGGTGCGAAGAACTACTTGGTAAGCCTTTATCACCCTCATGGCTGAATAACTACAAAATAAAGAGTCAAAGCAGGGGGGGTTCCATACACTGATGCAGTTGTACCCACAACAGAACCAAATATCCCTTCAAGCAGCATCCCAATACCCTGCAACACGAAACGACACATCAAGTTCAATAGCATCAACAGTTTATTTCCCGCAGAAATTTGATAATAACATAGCAAATAAAAGCAAATCTGCGACTCTACATGTAGACCAATACTCCGGCTGAGCACATGTGCTGGCGGAGGTGTTGCACCAGCAAATCGGGCTGCTGCAAAAAATGCACCTGTTGACTACATTGAAGTTCACCAAACATATCAATAAGTCAAGCACTTACAAAAATGGATATATTTTTAAACGACTAATGCAAATAACACCTCCGCAGAAGAAACAAGTGCTGCACCCATCATCCCAAAGACATGGCTTGCTCTAAATATGGGAGTACCCCACTGAAATGGGTACGGAACCTTAATCCTGCATCAGAAACCAAACTCTTTTCTCTAGAAGAAGTTTTAGGGAAAAGTAACAGGAGAATAGAAAATAAATGCCACTAGAGGTGTCTTTTATCGGAACATACCAAGGAGCAGATGACAAAAGATAGGAGCGATCAATGCGGCAACTTGTTTTCGTCTGCTCTTTGACATTATTGTAAGCTCCAGACACAGTAAGGATTGCGGCAAATGCCCATATTATACCAATGCAGAAGAGCAAAGCATATCTCTCCGGCACATGACGATGGTGCTCAGGCAGGAGTCGCTTCAGATACTGTAATAAAAATAGAAACCCGCTCTTGTATAAGGAACAACATATTTTCAAGTACACCACTTTCAATTGCGCTATTCTATTATACCTGTTGAGATAAGACGAGAAGAATTAGCATCGGCAGGCCAATCTGGACACAGTTAGCCAGCTGCACAGGAAGATTACATCAGCAAAAATGCAAAAGCCATCACTATACTACAGAAAAGCTGTGAATGGCATTCTAGAATGCAAGGTCCAGTCTAGTCAGAGTTCGTTTGCTATGTAAGCAAATAATAAACTTATTATGAAACAACTAATCTTTGTCCATACTATAAAGCAGCTTTGCTAGGATCTTTTTTCAACCACTAATGGCTCTAGATTAAAGCAGGTTTTCCAAGGCATTCAACATTTGCTGCAGCCCATAAAGTGTTGACTTCCAGTAAGGAAACTTACCATTGGAAAGCCCCTCCTGAACAAACCAAGACTCACCACAGAAACCACTGCTGCAATTATAACTGGACTAAAGAACCTGGATTTGAGTTTCAAAATTTGGAATTAGTAAACACAGATAACATAAACTTAGCAGATTAAAGATAAATAAAACAATTTACATATAGATTCTCCTGAAGAACATGAGTTAAACGATACATTGAAAAGAAAAGATAGAACTAACTTGGTTAAGTTTCCCCATGCCCTGCTGTACCCAAGGATAATGTTCACAAATGAAGAAACAATAAGAGACCCCTGAATGGTCCTCATCGTGTAGAGAAACCTCTGCAAGCACACCACAAATTCATCACCTGAAGGTCTGATTGCAAGGAGTTGGGACACTGCTCTATGGTACAAGAGCATGATACCCAAGAGGAAAAAAGAAAGTATGATAAGAAGTGCAGAACATCAGCAATGCATCACATAGTTGGATGAAGCACCAAAATACAGGGGAAATAAAATATGCAATGACAGAATCATAGTCCTCCTGAGAAGCATTTCTAAGGAGCTGGCTTTGGGAAGCAAAGGTTATATAATTATATCGATCATTGTGTTGAACAGGACCTTCTAATCTCTGTCATGCTTTTATATTGAACTTGCATGAATGTCAACTACTTTTAACTATCAATCTTTAAGATACAAGTTAGACTTATAACTTTAACTCCTGATTTTGTACACAGTTTTTGCTATGCTCCAAAGAACACATACTATCTTCAAAGGCTGATGGCGACGAACAAATGTCTTAAATCCAACATATAAGTATATCATTTCTTTTCGCTGAGTTTTCTTTGTTCGGTACATACATCATGCTCTGAATTGAAGGTTTTGTCCAAAGTGTCATTTATAATCGATAACACCGGCAGATAAAAAGCAATTGATGCTCCCATGACAGTAGGTAGCCTTGTCCCGATAAGGGTCTGAAGCAGAGTGTTGATTCCTGACATAAAAAGCATTGACTGAATCACCCGCGCCTTGTCACCCTGTTTGCAGATTGCAAGACTAAATCACATGTTGTACTTAGTCAAATAGTGCCTTAATAAATACTGTATATGGATGAGCTTACATGGTTCCCACCCATTTGAGGCACAAGAGTGCTGGCAATCATGACAATAGTTCCAAGCATCACAATATAGTGCTGAAATGCTAATACAATTGCTTGATCTGTAAAGTTGGTTCAAGAACACTCATCAGTAGATGTTTTCTTCAATATCAGTTCACAGGCTCAACCCTGAAAGCAATAATTTTTACGAAACCTAGGTTGATGTCTCTGCTTAGAAAGCGTAAAGGGTCAATCAGAATAATCTTCAAGGAATCCGAGGACTAATGGTGTCCTCAGCAACGACAGAAACAGGAGAAAAGCTTATCTTTTACACATGAAAAAGAGAACCGAATGAATCGGAGGAAAAGTAGATTCGGATCGAAATGAACACAAAGCACGTAAAATGAATCTTGCATACCAAAGATACTTTCCCCAGGTAAAGTAAAGGAATTTAAACCACACCATAAAGCATGCGCCTTTCTGGTAGAATATCTTTACCCTGATGAATCTAAGCAGTCACAGATTTTTTGCTTTTTTTTTTGTCAAAAGATTCAAATACAGAGAGAGGGAGAGAGAGAGACTGACACCATCTGGGGTTAGAGTGGATGCAATAGTCGAGATGCTGGAGCTGTTCGTTCGGAGGCCAAGTGGGACCTCTGGAAAGACCGAGGTTCGGCGGCGGCGGCCGCTGATGCTGCGGCGGCTGATGCGGCGGCCCCGACTGCTGAGGCGGAGGCCCATGGTTGTGGTCGTGGTTGTGATTCGCAGTCTCTCCCATCCTCTCTAATTCTTCACACGGGGGAGGCTTCCCTCAGGGTGGACTCCTGAGCGTTGAGCTCGCTGTACAGTTCCCTTCCTTCCTTCCTTCCTTCCTTCCTTTCTTTGTGGGTTCCTGCTGAGCAAAGCTCGGATCAAGCTCAGTCCGACGCAAGAAAGATGATTGAGGAGTTTTGAGAAAAGAAGAAGGGAAGAGTGTCTCTGGCAAAAAGCAAAAAGTGAGTCCTTTTCTTTCTTGGGTTGAGATCGACTTTCGAGTACCGAGAGAAGCAAAGTAATAATAATATTATTATTAGCCGTTTCTCGGTGCTTCTGAACAGTCGGTGGGGTTGAATCAAGATCGGGGAAATTTATTGCAAACTCATAAAGAATTCGATAACATGGCGTACTGCGATTATAATATTAGTGGGAAGTTGGGGGGATGAAGTACCAGGAAGCTCCGAACGAGGGAGACCGAGACCGAGATGGAGATGGAGATGGAGATTGAGATTGAGATGGGGGTGATTGGGGGAAGGAGGAAGGAGACATGGGACGGCGTTATAGCAGATCGTCGTGTACCGACAGAATACGAATGCCAGTTGCGGGCGACAGGGACGGGGCTGACGTTTGCGCCTTGTCCTGGCCAAGGCGAATCTTTCCGACGCGGCTTTGCCTTTGGAACCGCAAATTTCAAAACGCTGTCCTGGATCTTGCATGGCATGACCGACTAGTACTTTCCACTTGAGTTTGTAGTTTCGTCTGCAGGACTTCTCCAGCCGATTCATGCATTGGTTTGGAAGGAACTCAGCTTGCCGGACCAAACTCGATTAACTCACAAATCGACGTAGGACCGATAATTTTGATCTGCTTCCATTTTTGTTCGGTTTCAAAACCATTAATATGAAGTTAAAAGCCATAAAAAAAAATCCAAAATTTTGTTAACTATGACACATTTGCTTCGAACATTTTTATAATACAAAAAATTTCAAAATTGTATTTGTGTGACACACATTTTTGGTATCACATAAAAAAAAAAATTGAGGTGAATATATCACGTAAGTATAAGTTTAAGATTTTTGGTGTAAGAAAAAAGAGAGTAAAGTATCACATAAGTACAACTTTGGAGTTATTGATATCAAAAAAAAAAAAATTATGGTAAATTTTTCTTTGTTATCAAATTTAGCATTTTTTGTGGCTTTTTCCCTAAATACGGAGTTGACATTTAAGTAACCGTGTAAATCTTACTTAACAACTTGATTAAATCAATGATGACTTAAAAACACAACATCCAACCATCCTTTGCAAACAATACAAAGTTCTCCGTAACAAATAATTTAGTTTTTAACAGAAAAGGAGCAGAAGCATAGCTCAATGTCAAAACAAATAAAACATGACAAAAGAATGTGTATATATATAGAGAGAGAGAGAGAAAGAAAGAGAGATTTGTTTTGGTTCAATTTGATCGCTTTTGAAGCCGTCAACCTAAGACCAACCAAACTGATAAAGAAATAAACCGAACTTTAGGTCTGGTTTGGTCCATATGTTTTTCATGCTTTTTTTCTTTTTTCTTTTTTTCAACACCCCTACTGTAAATTACCAGATCGTGCTTTTAGAAATCCTAATTCCCCACTTTTATGCTCATACCATTCAAGAAGAGAAATTAACATAGTCTATCTAGGAAAGACTAAAATAATCTAAGTTGTGTTTGATCGTCTGCAATTTTAGTTAAGATATAATTAAATAGGATAGAATATAAAATCCATAAATTTTGTGTATCATATCCACTGTTTGGTAAAACGTAGTAATATGGTTAGATATTTTTAATCCTATCTTGTTCATTATTTAATATTAACGACATATAAGTATAAATCAACTTGAAAAGACATGAATGGTAATTGTAAGAATATCTTATGATTCACTATTAAAGATACTATAAATGCATAAACAAGGTAACTTCCATCAATAAACCATGATAATTGTACAATATAAAAATTAAACAATAAAGCTCATTGAAGCATTCTAGAGCCATAGTCTCAATTATGACAAGAAATATAAATAGGCTATAGCAACATCTATAAGGTAGATTAGCTAGTAAATGCTAGATCTACTTAGAGCAAGAAGACATGATAATTCACTTTTGCAATTTCGAAAAGTATAGTGCTCTCTTACCACTTTGCGAAACCTTACATGAATTACAAAGTTACAAATGAGAAAGAATTTCGATTCTCTTGCTGCTTTTGTGTACTTTTGACGTGAACTAAAAAGTTGTGGAGAAGGAGTTTTGACTCTCTTGCCGTTTTCGTGGAGCTTTATGCAAACTAAAAAATTACAAAGGAATTGTAAAGTGTCAACATGAACTAGAGATATGACGAGGAGGATTTTTTTTTTCTTTCTTTCCAAATCCATTTTCCCTCATTCTTCAAAAATTAGAAAGATTATTGTCAAGTTTTAATTTGTTCATTTAAAGTTTGGGTTCCTCAACTTCATGTTTTTAATTTTTTTTTTTGTATTTTTCCATCTTTTATTTCTTTTTTATTCCCTTCCATCATTTCTTCTTAATAATAATAATAATAATAATAATAATAATAATAATAATATACACGCATAATATATATTTTAAAGTAGAAAAATTCAAATATATAGATAAGATAGGAATAATTAAAAAAGAAAATTTTTTTTTGTAATTTTGAATTTTGTTTTTATATGATAATTCATATTTATATTTTATTATTTATTAATTTAAAACGTTTGTTTATCGTGAAAACTAACTTTTATATCATGAATATAAGATATCATATTCATCTTTTTCCACCTTCTTCATGAGATATTTTTATCCATACTATATCCTTTATATCAGACTCTATCTTATTTTGGGTAGGATCAAATATTTTTCTCTTATTCTGATTTTTATCTTGGCTATTAAACATAACCCTAGAGTGCTACGGGGTGCACAGCTAGAAAATTTTCAAAGGAATGATTATTGACATGATTTATCATATCCATCACTATTCAATTAAACGATTATGTAATATGCTAAATACTAAAAATAAGTTCTCGATTTTTTAAGTATAACGTGGAATATCTTGTTTCCATACGAGAATTGTTGAATTAATTTTGTAGACAAGCTGACAAGAAGTTGAAACGAGGGATTGGTGTATAATACTTTTTACGTAAAATGTTTCTATGTGAAATGGGTAGAATAAATTTAGTTTTTTTTTAATGCACTTTAGCATTCAGTAATTTGCAATGCACCAAAAACATATTTAATGATGAATGAACCCAGCTTCTCTCAGTGAGATACGTGACATTATAATAGCTATTATTGTAATTTAATTTTGTTAACTTGTAACCTATCAAGCGTCATTGGACCTGGACAGGTCCTTAAATTGTCCCGTTTATCGAAATCAACTCCAAACGTAAAATGAGGGTAATGATAAACCGTCGGAGGCTTGTAACCAACTTTGGTATTCCCCCCCGGGCCGGATCCTAGCTTTGCCGCACTAGCCTCTCGACGACTGCCAGTCCAATATCTTGGAAATGAAGGCAGCTGGTTATGAGTTTTTTTTTTTTTTGAAAGGCACCATGAGTTTGAAGTCGCTATCTTATCTTATCTTATAAGATAAAGTAAAAAGAAACACAACTTTATAATATGTTGACATGTGCATACGTAGCATGTGTCCTGACTAGATAGAAGGAAAGAGACTACAGTAATATAAAACAAATTAAATAGGTGTATGTACAATTAAATTAGCAATATAATATTTTCAAAGATAAATTAAATTTAAAATAGATAATAATTTTATAAAATATCAATAGAAAAAAATAAATAAAATATCATACTATCAAATAGAAGCAAACTAAAAAATTATTAATCTGGAAATGAATAAATAAAATCAATATACTTGAACCAATTTAGATAATCTAAAACATTGGGCGATTATTAGTAATATACAGGTATGGAAATAGCTTTTGCAAATTTTTCTTAGATTTTTGTGGTCGAAAAAAAGCTTTATCAAAGTCCTAAAAGTTATCTGTATATCTTTTATATTACGAGAGAATTTTTAAATTTGGTGCCCACTTTAAATTTACTATAATATTCTTAAGGCACTATGGTTATTACATTAACAAGGACTTCCTTCTCTACATCAATCGAGTGCATTTAGAACTTTACTTGGAGTGCTCCCAATAAAGTTTGAAATTAAGATCACAAAAAGAGGAGCAAACTCCTTTTCCATCGAAGATAACATCTAGTGATTCTTACTTAAAGAAAAATTATCTAATCAATCCCACACTTATTATAAGGATGCTAATTCAATCATAAATTTTTTAATTTTTACTAATTTGATTTTAAACTTATATGTGAAATTTCAATATAATCATTTTGATTAATTTTAATGGGAAATCGCTGATTTGACGATCTAGTTATCGTTAGTTATCTCAAATGATACACCGTCACATTAGCGATTTTCGATAAAAATTATTCAAAATAATAATATTAGAGTTTTACGTAGAGATTATTATTAAATTAAGAAAAGTAAAAATTTTAAGATCAAATTGATATACTTACAATAGGTTTATAACTGATTGAATTACTTTTGTATTTTTTTTTTTTTTTATGATTGAGGGACCGCCGGAGATCATTTTTCGGGAATTACACGACCCTCCGGTGCTATCGGTAGCGTCGATGGGGCCTCATCGGAAGCCGCTATTTAGACGTAAACCATCGGGGGACTGGCCAATAAATCACCTCTAAGATCCCATTTAAGTCGCGAGTATCTGGAAATTCGAACTCGTACCTTTAGTGATGAGATGGTAAAGCTCAATCATCACGTCTATCACGGGTGGGTGAATTACTTTTGTGTTTATCCTTCTTACTTGTGATATGACACTAATTGTGGGCCCATTTACTTTACCTCTGTAACGTGTTGATTCAACACGACTAAAAGACGATGAAATGATTGCCATCCAGGACAACATTCATTTTCAATCAGGAAATCAATACCCATTTTTCGTGGTTTGGTGGGATGTCACACAGGTGAACGATTATTTTTGGTTTCTTCTGATTATCTTCTTTGAAGATCTTTGGACCCACTTTTGCCTCCCAAATAGGGATTGATGATATCTCTTTCGAGCCATAGTAAAATTTTCAATAGTTAGATTTGGAAAATTGAATCCCGAAAGCTGTAGGAAGTCACGGAAAACTCCCGCAAACTTTTGAGTCAGCACAACTTCTTTCTGACTTTTACACACTATTATTTTATCTTTCATTTTATGGTAGCCATTAATCTAGAAAATACCCATACTTTTCGAGAACTTTCGTATCGTGTCGGACACTCTCCAATGCTTGATTAACATGTGTTGGAAAATTCGACACCTAGTCAATTTTTCTGACATTCTTCGAACTCAAGTCAAAATTCCAACATATAAGTTTCCAACACATGATTCCGACATGTGAGATCAATTTTAAAAATTTTCAATAAATCAATGGTTAAAATATATAAATGTAAAAAAAATCAATAATAAAAATAACAAATTATGAAAGAAAAAAATCTAATATTTTCTTCTATTCTCTTTTTACTCTTACTTTCCGTAATACACAATTTACCCTCAACTTTTTCCTTTTTCTTTCACAAGTCTAACATGCAAGTCTAGAATGTGAGCTACTTGTTTCTTTTTCCAAGTTTTATGGATTTCTTGAAATTGAGTTGAATTTGTTAAATTGAAACAATAAAAGATATTAATAAATAGTTGATTAATGTTTTTAGTGTAAATTTATTATAGGATTTTATTTATTTATTTATTTATGAATTAGAAACAAAATAATTTGATTGAAATAATCATAAAAATAATAATTTATTATTTATATAAAAATATACATTTAATATATAATGTGTCTCAATGTGTCGGAATTCTTTATTTTTTTTCGAAATGACGTGTTGTGTTGTGTGTCCCATGTACATGTCGGTGCTATTTAGCCATTAACTATCCGTTTGTAATGGTATATATTTATCTCATGCTTCAAATGAAATGTCTCATTTACCTTGATTTATGTGAAAAATGAAAAAAATAAAGTAAATGATGAAAATAAATTGACTAAGGTATCAATAATGAGATTAGAAAGTATGAGTAGTTATAATTTTATCTATATACCAATAGAAGTAATGAGATATTTTATGAAAAAGAAACATAATTAAGCGAAAAGGAAACATGCCTCAATAACAAAAAAGTCAAGTGACAAAAACTGGTTTGTCATTACTTATTTGTAAATAGTTAAATAGAGAAAAAAAAAAAAAAAAAGCGACTGATTAATACAACATATTTAGAGAAGTACCTTAAATTTAGGCTAATCATCTCCTTTTAAGCTTTGAGAACATTTTCTTTTGTAATTGATTCTTATATATTTTGTTTATCAATAATCATTTAGATTAATTAACTCTTTAAGTATGCATAATGATTAATCCAATTTTCTCATTTGACCTTTTTATTATCGATGTCCTTTTCCCTTTTCTTGTAATAATTTATTCTTGTAATTTCTATCCTCGTGCATTTGCACCGTTAGAACCACAAAGGGGGATTACACATCTAAGAATAAACCTTAAAATATGTCAATGGTTTTTAGGGTGCAAAACCCTATTGGATTAATCTTTACCTACATATATTGTGTAACTTTTTGTTTAGCATTTGATCATGTCATTAGTTCTCACTTAGATTCCCAAGCAAAATAACTTGCTCATTACTATGGTCACAATCTGAGTAAATTTGAAACTTTTTTTAGAACTGATTTTGATCAATACGCCTAGATTATGCTTGATGAATCAATACTTTGGTGAGAATGCAGAATCTGTTAGACAATTCATATAATACTTTGATGCGGAAATTCAAAGTAAAAAAAAAAACAAGGATCTCTGATCTTCATGATTCTCACAAATATATGAAGACATACATTTATCCATAACGCTACGCTTGATGATGATTGTTGTAGAAAACCCAATGATCTCGAACCAAAAGAAGAAATCCGATTTCTCTCCCTTAACCCACTAAACCTTGATGTATTCAATTGATGGAGGAGAGAACACCAAACTTCTTTCAAATGCCATGTCTTTCAAGGAATTTAGCAAATGGACCTGGACATTATCCCGATTCATCATACTTTCCATAATATTCACCACCTCTATCAGATCTTACTATTTTCACTTTTCTATCTAATTGCCTCTCAACCTCTTTAATATACACTTCAAGTGCATTCACCGATTGAGACTTATCATGCAATAGATAAATGTAACCATAACGTGAAAAATCATCAATAAAGGTTATGAAATAGCTTTCTTTACCAAAAGATGGAACATCAAAAGGACCACATATGTCAGTATGTATAATTTCAAGAAGCTCTGTGCTTCTTGTGGCATATTTCTTAGTGTGCTTTGTTTGTTTACCTTTAATACAATCAATACACACTCCAAGGTCAGTAAAATCCAAATTTGGAAGAATTTCATTCTTCACTAATCTTTGCATTCTTTCTTTGGATATATGACCCAACCGTTTATGCCACAAGTAAGCAGAATTTTCATTCACCAAACTTCGTTTAGTGCTAACATTATTATGCAAGGTCATTAATGTCTCAACAAAAGTATTATCAAGTCTAAATTTGTAGAGACCATCACATAAAGTTCTAGTTTTAATAAGAGTATCACTCTTAAATAGACTGAAATATTCAAATCCAAACTTACAATAAAATCCTGCCACATCAAGTCATGGCAAAGAAACTAAATTGCGAGAAAATGTAGTTACATAAAGGGTTCGAAACAAATCCAAATAATGCCCAGTATCTAAGATCAAACGATAAGTGCCAATGCCTTCAACTGGAGCTTTATCTCTGTTCCCCGTAATCACATAACTTTCATTTGGCTTTATAGTTTGGATCGTAAGAAATCCCTGCATCGTATTTGACACATGAGTGGTGGCACCAGAATCAATCCACCAAGTATTATAATGAACTTCAGTAAAGTTTGATTCAAAACATATTAAAGCACAAGGCTTACATTTCTTTTCGAACCAAGCCTTACATTTCAGACAATCTTTCTTCAAGTGTCCAATTTTGTTGCAAAAATGACACTTAATAAGATTGTGTTCCTTCTTGTGGATTTGAAAAGCTTTTGAAGAGTCATTCAGGACGTATAGTCCTTTCTTCTTGCTCCTTCCACCTTTCCTCTTAAAATTCTTTCGAACTTCATGATGACTTGAGAGATGAACAGAATGAGCCTTTTGATTCTTTATCCTTGTTTCCTCTTGAACTAGCATACTGGCCAATTCATTTACATTCCACTTATCCTTTATAGTGTTGTAATTCATTTGAAATGGCCCATATTGCTCATGAGGTAAGGAATTAAGTATAAATTGTACTAAAAAGTACTCATCCACATTCATTCCCAAAGTTCTTAACTTTGCTGCTAAATTGGTCATCTCAAGTATATGCTCATGCATGATACGCGAACCATCATATTTTATGGTGGTCAGTGTGCTCATCGAGTGTACCCGACAAGTGACTTATCAGCAGTTTGAGAACGCTCTTCCACAAATTTCATAAATTCCTTAGCATTGTTAGTCTTGGGAAGAGAAGTCTTTAAGTTGTTTGCAATTGTCATTCGCATGAACATTAAGCTCAGTCTGTTCGATCTTTCCCAAGCTTTATGGAAAGACTTTTCATCATTGCTACTTTCATCAGTAATAGCAGCTGGTTTCTCAGCTTGAAGTGCTAAATCAAGATCCAGGACACCTAAGTGAAACTGGACTTGCTCACTCCAGTTAGGAAAATTTATCCCATTGAATAAGGGAATAGATGAGGCGTGCGAATGGAGTGAAACAGGTACAGATACTGCAAATGTGCAAGAAAATACTTATACATTAATGCTTTGAGAATATCAACTAATTAGATTCAAACTAAACTACACATGCACATCATAGTTCTCCTTTGGGCGATCCTATGATATACAAAAATATATAAACCATAATGATGCTAATAACTTTTATTTGATAATTGTAAATATATCTTATTAAAATTTATTTGTTATATTTGGATATACAAACAAATTTAACAAGTCATATTAATTATCAACCATCATGTTCATGAATTATAATAAAATAATTAACCTTTGGGTTAATCCCTAAGTTCCTATAATAAATGAACTTCAATATACCCATAACTCTAATAATGATATAAAACATATTAATTTCATATATAGCATCAATTAATCATGGGTAATTGAATAAAATAATTTACGATATTAAAAATTCAAAAGACTTCGGGGTTCGGCCACTTTGGTGACTAACAAACCTTTCATAATATGAATTTTTAATATTGTAAAATACAAATATTTACCAAATTGCACACAATGACATAAAATGCAATCAAAGCATAAGGGCAAAATCGTAAAATCATAATTCCATAAGGGTAGAACCATAAAATTATAATCCAGGGGCAAACTGGTAAATAATCAGCTATGGCAGAACTGTAATTATTAATTAAACAAGGGCAGAATAGTAAATAAATTGCGAGAAGGACAAAATGGGAATTTTAAAAATGACATAGGGGCAAAAACGTAAAAGGGCGCGCGGGGACGTCAGGCGCGTGCCGAGCACGCGCCTTCATCCGCCGCGGGCGCGTGCCCCGCACGCGCCTACAACCGCGCGGGAAGCCCCGCGCGCGTGGATCCCACGCGCACGGCGCTTGCGCGCGCGTGACGGCGCGTGGCGCGTGGGTTCCACGCGCCCGCAACCGCGGCGCGCGCGTGGAGCCCACGCGCCTTCTTCCTCGCGCACAGATGCGATTTTCGCCGGTTTTCGCCGTTCCACCGCCGCCGTTTCGCCGCCCGTTTCTTCTTCGACAGCCCATTCCGGACACAAATAATTAATGGGTTTTTAAGAGCATGCCGGCACGACTACATGGGTCCAAGTTTCGGAGAAAATGACCAAAAATTGGCCCCAAATCAAACCAAAGTTTCCCCAAAACACAAACCCTCCACCACCGCCGCTCGATTAGTCTCCGGCGAACACCGATATACCGGAAAAACTCATGGCTAATGTTCCTCATGGCAGTGCGACGGTGTGGGTCCGAAATCAAGCGGTGGGTCACCGGATTTTGCCGGAATCGAAGAGTTTCTACCTTGCCCTCAAAATTCCGAATTCCTCCATTTTTGTCCTTAAAATTCCGAATTACTCCATTTTTGTCCTTTTCCACTCGCACACACACAGTAACTTTTCTTCACCATTTTAGTCCATGAAAAACGTTCCATCATTCGGATTTTCTTTAGAACCTTCCAAAACATTTCAACAACAACAAATGCTACGAACATGATCATTCAACAAATCATCATGCATAAATCATAATATTTCTTTAAACGGAAAAATCATGAGATCATAAACCAAACGCCGATACCCAACTGTTAGAATATAATTCATATAATACTTTGATGCGGAAATTCAAAGTAAAAAAAAAAAACAAGGATCTCTGATCTTCATGATTCTCACAAATATATGAAGACATACATTTATCCATAACGTTACGTTTGATGATGATTGTTGTAGAAAACCCAATGATCTCGAACCAAAAGAAGAAATCCGATTTCTCTCCCTTAACTCAGTAAACCTTGATATATTCAATTGATAGAGGAGAGAATACCAAACTTCTTTCTGTTGTTGTTGTTGTTCGTATGTGGGTGGAGAGAGGACCGGACTCTATATATACGTTCGTTGAAAGGGTGCCTTCCATCAAAGCGATATACCCTTTCGTTTTATTAGAGTCATACCTTCTCGTAACCAATAATTATTTATAGCATTTCAATCATTATTAAACCATATAATAAATCACATAATATGGGCCACAATAATTCTTACAGAATCTAGCAATGACAGGTTGAAAGTTCGTTGCGGTGAACAAGATAATGTGTTGGCCGGATAATCTTTCGTCAACAATAACACTAGAAAAAATTAACCTTGGTCGGAAAATGAACGGCCTCGACGGCCGCCTTGTAGTGGGTGCCCACTACCTGTTTGAAACAATCCCGGAGAGGCATGTAACCGGCGACCCAAATGCCATTTTGGATTGAGAGCTCCGGCCCGTTTGTGCCCCTGCTGTCGGCGAACAGGCGTTGGGGATGGTCGATGGACTTGGCCTTGAGGAAAGAGAGGAGCTGTGCTCGTGCGCTTCCAACGGGGAGAAGGCTCAAAACGGCGTGATTCAGTGAGAACAGATGTCGTTCCAATCCTTGATCTTAGTTGGGAACAAGTGCTTCTCAAGTGCCAAAGCGACGTCGTCTTGGCTGCAGGTGGATTCTCGGAGGCCATGCATAGTATTGCTGAAGGAAGAACAATGGAGAGAGCGTTCCATCGAGACTCGCCCTCCAATGAATTCAATGAGCGTGGCGTTCCTTTCTATTGATAGAGACAGGGCATACAATTTACATTACGTCATGTCACACAAATACCCAATTAAAAAAAAAAAACAATAGTCACACAAATAAAGTATATGGAATATAAGGTCTATTATTCATGCAGTTGTCTAAGGCCAAAGTGAGAACCCAAAATGCGGAAGTATAATATATTTATCGAAGCTGATTTGGGATGTATTCGATTTTGAAAATGCAAATCTTAAATGAGTTTATTCACACAGATACTTACGGATCAAAAGAAAAATTTAAGTGATCAAGAACTAGATATTCACGAAACTTTTATTAAAAAAATGGCAAAGAGATGGGATGTCACGAAATGTGATGATAATTGATACAATACAATAAGATATTGCGTCCTCTCTAATTGTGCATTGACAAATTTACACATAAAAACATATGCAGTAAACCATACATCCTCTCATGTCAGTTCATACTGATGCTCTTGTTCGATGTATGATCAGCCAACTAGCGGATTGAGCACCTGACCCACAAACAACAGTGTGCCGGTCATATCCTCTCTCACCAAGAACAGGAATGGGTGATCAGCGACAAAGTCTATCTTCTCCGAAAAAGCCAAACCCAACAACCGAACAACCGCAGCAGAGGCAGCTGCCGCTTCTGTTCCTTCTTCATTAACTTCAATGAATGATTTTTGAAATATGCTTGAGACATAGAGATTCCTGCCCTCAGGAGAGTCCACCATCTCAGTTAATCCTCCTCCACCCGAAAATGGCAATTCCAATCCCAACTTCTTCAGATCTTTTGAAGCTTTAAACCCGAAGGAAATCTTGAATCTTGGGATTCGGAATTCCCCCACTTCCATTTTGTTGTAAGGAAGATGACTATCCAGAAAGCCAGATTCAGAACAGACTTTCTCCACAAGAGCTGGGAGTCCATCTCTCGCATCTGGAAGAAATAAGTACACCGAAAAGTGACGCTTGTCCTCCCCTTTCTTATAAGGAAGTCCTAAGACTTTAAAACCATCGTAAGCCCCAACGATCTGCTTGTTCTTACTAGTCAGGAAGGGCTTGTAAGAAGTCATGAAGGGTACTTGAACAGAATTCCCATTGAGAAGGAAAAAGTCATTGTCCTTTGTCTTTGAAGAGTCGAACTTTTCACTCCAAGCACCTTTGAAGTAAAGGGCATTCGCAAAAATGAGTCGGGTTGAACTGTCAACTGAGCCAGCTGGGAGAACCTCCTTTATGAGGCCACTGGTCTCCTTCTCAGCCCATGTATTAACCTCGCTAATCACCTCAACAGCCTAATGGGTTCTTCTAATCAGTATATAGAATAGTAGGTGACACAGAAAGCAAGTAGCTAACGCCATTGTTTAACAAATAGAAAGGACAGTCATGTAAGAACTTAGAAAAGATTGCAATTCAATTGAAATTCAAGCCATTTATGGAAGGATGAAAGTGACGGGTCAATACTAAACTTAATTAGCACAGAATCACAAACTCTACCATGACTCAGGAAAGAACAAAAGCAACAGTCTACAGGAACCATTGATATAGAAAATTAGGCAATGAAAATAACATTAGAGAACTAAGAAAATAGTAACCCTGTCAGCAAAGAAATCCCTACAAAAAAGGGTCACCCTGTTTCTATATTACCATGCACCAACAAAGTGAAAGATTGATATTCAAAAGAGGACTGCTGGAAGTCCTACCAAAGGCAACAAAGCAGTACTCATGGCACATATCTGAGAGTCTGACTAGTCGAAATCGCACTACATGAAGCATTTGACTACAAAAGATGTATTTTAACATGGTGATTGCATGGCAAGTCAGTTCTTCAATATCCTTAAGTTAAGCACTTTGTGAAATCCAGTAGCAAAAGCTGCAGAACTAATGGCCAATTATATTTTCTAGAAACATCTACAATGACACATCTCACTCCAGTTTACAGCCATACTAAAATTGCTTGATGATGACAAGTATGCAAATACTAAATTAGAAATAGCAGTGTAACCGACTATTGGGGATCCCACAGCTAGAGGGAAATGTATTCTGTAATAACTATGCTTAGTTTCTTTTTCTATGGGTATGGTAAGAGGTGCACGGGAGCCAGGTGCAATAACAATATTTGCTTCTTCTACAAATGCCCATGTAATTAATCTGTGTAAAATCAGTACATTGATGATGAATGGGAAGGTTAGGAGGGTAAAACTTGTAGCACTAGCAAATTGCATTCTGGGAGCATAATGTTTACGTCTTTAACAAGCTTAGGATATGATGGAGAATAGGAAATCCTTGTAACGCATGTACAGGGCACGACTGAGGTCCCTTCCAACTGGATAGCTTCAAGCAACATCATCTAAAGCCCTGATCAAGTAAATTTTGTATGATCGTTTGGGAGAACCAATTGACCGACGCATCTCAACCAGAACTTTTTTCATTTGTAGCTTACCAAGATCTTGTGACTATTCATCAGATTTACCCATTTATGTTCATGATGTAGGCCTCTAACAAAAGGCTACAATGAGCCCAACGTAGGGGACTTACATATTGGTTGTGCAAGTGTCACGGGCCGATCGATCAACTCTCGATCAACTCTCGATTCACCCGTGCGGCCTTAAGGTTTTACCCTCAAGCAGCCTTTCACACTCGACTCACAACGACTTCTAGAGAGAGAAACACTTGATGAGAGAGAAGCTGGATTTTCATATATGTTGTGAATGAGAATACAAGAAGGGAGGACACCCCTTTATATACAAGTATAAGGCAAACCCTATCCGTTAGATCTCCCTTAGATCTAACGGTGGAGATTGCACCTCCCCATCTACCAACCACCAGCATTCATAGCCAACTACTAGCTATATGCATTTATGGCCAACTACCAGCTACTCGCATTTATAACGTATGCGTACAAATACATTATCGCCCGCCCCTAGGAGAATACTATACATCTCGGGGACATAAGCCGAGGGTCATCATTGTGTCACGCCCGTGCCATGGAAACCTCTTGGACATGCTAACTTTCGGGCCGTGACATTCTCCCCCACCTAATCAGGCGACGCCCTCGTCGCGTCTTCGGCATGAAAGGCTTCGATCTCTTTCTTGAACTGCCAAAGACTCTCCTCGGGCTCCCAGCTGGCTTCACTCTCCGGAAGACCTTTCCATCGGATCAAATATTCTCGTTTGGGCGTGCAATACCGCTTCCGTATGACTCGATCCGCCAAGATACTCTTGACCTCTCAATCATACGAGGTTTTTGCTCCGAGTGGCGCCCGATGAGACTCTCCACGATCCAGATCTTCCTCATCAACTTGGAAAGGTTTGAGCATACTTACGTGGAACACCGGATGCACCTTGAGTTTTGGTGGTAGCTCCAGTTTGTATGCGACCTTCCCGACCCGTTGTATCACTCGAAATGGTCCCTCGTAGCGACGGATCAACCCTTTGTGCACGTCCTTGTAGCGAAGGACCGTGTGTAGTTTGGCCAACACGAGGTCTCCCACCTGGAACTCCATGTGCCGTCGCTTTTTGTCCGCCCATTTCTTCATGCGTTTGGAGGCTTTATGTAGACACGCTCGTGCCAAGTCCACCTGTTCTTGCATATTCTTGGCGAACTTGTACGCGGGCGGACTACTCCCCCGGTAACCCGAAGCGATAGTGCTCGGGGTGTTCGGTTGCTGTCCAGTCGCAACCTCGAACGGACTCTGGCCGGTCGACTCGCTCCGCTGCAAGTTGTATGAGAATTGGGCCACGTCAATCAACTTTGCCCAATTCGCTTGTGTTGTGCTCATGTAGTGCCGGAGGTAGATCTCCAAGAGAGCATTAACCCGCTCCGTCTGACCGTCGGTTTGGGGATGCAAACTTGTTGACATGTTTAACTCCGACCCCAGCAGCTTGAATAATTCGGACCAGAAACGTCCCGTGAAGCGGGGATCCCGATCGCTCATGATCGTCTGTGGCACGCCCCAATACTTCACTACATGCTTCATAAAAAGTTTGGCCGCCTCCTCAACCGGGCAATCCTTTGTCGCAGGCACAAAGGTTGCATACTTTGAAAACCTGTCAACCACCACCATTAGAGTCCGACACCCTTCGGACTTCGGTAGGTTGACGATGAAGTCCATGGAAATGCTCTCCCATGGACGAGTTGGAACGGGAAGTGGCTCCAAAGCAAGCCGGCGACGACCGTTGCTCCAGCTTGTCTTGTTGGCAAACCAGACAAGTCTTCACATACGCCTCCACGTCGTCCCGCATCTGAGGCTAGTAGTAGCGATCTTCAACGAGGGCCAACGTGCGGTGGATCCCTGGATGACCCGCCCATTTCGAGTCGTGACACTCGCGCAAGATCTCCCTCCTCAGCTTCCCGTGGAAAGGCACATAGAGTCGCCTCCCCTTGGTGTAGAGGAGCTCGTCCTCCCACCAAAATTGTCGGGTCTTGCCCTCATTGGCATACCCGATGAGGGCTTGGGCTCTTGGATCATGCTTCATCCCTTCCCTTATGCGGTCGACCCAGGAACAACTCGGTCGACTCATTGAGCTACTCATGAGCTCCATCCTCCGACTTAGCGCGTCCGCCACGGAGTTGGCCTTCCCCGGCTTGCACTCCAGCGTGTAGTCGAACTCCGCCAAGAAGTCTTGCCAACGAGCTTGCTTCGGACTCAGCTTCTTTTGTGTCTGAAAGTAGCTCGTGGCGACATTGTCCGTCCTCACGACGAACTTGGATCCCAGGAGATAATGCCTCCATATCCGAAGGCAATGGACCACCGCGGTCATCTCATTTTCTTGAACGGTATACCGGCGTTCGGTATCGTTCAGCTTTCGGGACTCATATGCTATCGGATGACCATCCTGCATAAGCACACCGCCAATAGCATAATCCGAGGCATCAGTTTCTACCTCGTAGGGTTTGGTGTGGTCGGGCAGCACCAACACCGGCTCTTCCGTCATGGCTTTCTTCAGTCGGTCGAACGCTCTTTGGCACCGATCCGTCCACTCCCATGGTTTCTCCTTCTTCAAGAGGTCCGTGAGTGGCACGGTGATGCTCGAGTAACTCCGAATGAACCGCCGGTAGTAGTTGGTTAGGCCGAGAAACGACCTCAACTTCGTCACCCTTGTTGACGGCTCCCATTCGACGATCGACTGGATCTTGGCCTTATCCATGCGCACTCGTCCACCCTCGACGATGTGCCCCAGGAACGGAACTTCCTTTTGGGCGAAGGCGCACTTCTCGCGCTTGACATACAGCTCATTTTCGCGCAAGACTTGGAAGACTTGCCTCAGATGTTCGACATGATCTTCCAACGTCCGACTATAGACCACAATATCGTCTAGATAAACCACTACAAACCGATCTAGGAAAGGGTGGAGTACCTTGTTCATCATCGTACAGAAAGTGGCCGGAGCATTGGTCAAGCCGAACGGCATCACGAGGAACTCATAGGATCCGTACCGCGTCACGCAGGCGGTCTTTGGCTCATCTCCTTCGGCGATCCGAACTTGATAGTAGCCCGATCGAAGATCCAGCTTGGTGAACCACTGAGCTCCCCCAAGTTGATCAAAGAGATCCGCAATGAACGGGATCGGGTATTTGTTCTTCATGGTCAGCTTGTTCAGCGCCCGGTAGTCGATGCACATCCGGAGTGACCCATCGTGCTTCTTTTGGAACAGGACCGGCGCACCGAACGGGGCTTTTGATGGCCGTATATAACCCGCGTCGAGCAGCTCCTTGAGTTGCTTCCTCAGCTCTTCCAATTCGGGTGGTGCCATGCGGTAAGGCGCCATGGCAGGCGGTCGAGCGTCAGGCACAAGCTCGATCCGGTGATCCACCTCCCTCTTGGGTGGCAGCTTCTTCGGCAGCTCCGAAGGCATGATATCCTTGAACAGATCGAGGACTTGGGTTGCTTCTATCGGGACTTCTTTCCCTTCACCCTTGCCATCCTCAACCTTCAAGGCCGCCAAGATTGTCACCTCACCCTTCCTTGCACCCTTGGTGAGTTGCATGGCCGAGATGATCCTTCGATCGCGATCCGACTCACGATGGATCGGGATCACGCATTGGCAATGCTTGTCCAATACGCATAAACACTCGGCGAAAGGCAATATAACAGCATGGATCTTATCTAGGAATTTGATCCCAATGACAAAGTCATAGTCGTCAAGGGGAATTACCTCTAGAGTTTCCTTGCTCCTCCATTGCCCCAGTTGTAGCTCCACGTCCCTTGCGACACCGATTGCTGGGACTTCCTTGGAGTTTACCGTCTTGAGCCACCCGGCTCCCTTCTCAACTCGTAGGTTGAGTCTCTTTGCCGCTTGTTCCGATATGAAGAGATCGGATGCTCCCGTGTCCACCAATGCACTGATCGTGGACTCCCCGATCCTCAAATCCGTGAACATCAGTCCCTTAGACTCCTTCGTCTTCTTGGACTTGATTGAGCTAAGGAGGCGCAGCGAACCCAACCGCGTTTCCTCCCTAGGCTCATCCTCCTTACACAGGGCGGCCAGTTTGGCCTTGTTCGGGCAATCCCGAGCCATATGCAGACCATCGCAGAAAAAGCATTTGTATGTTCGTACCTTCCGTTGCCCTCCTCTGCTCGACTCAGCATGAGCTTTGTGAGGGTTGGCCGGCCTGGTCTACCTCCGGTCGGGCGGTTGTACTTCCCCGATCTCCCCACCGGTGGCTTTGTCCCTAGGACGAGTGTCCGATCGGGATGTGGAAGGCGATTTATACTCAACAAGTGACTCGGCTACGGTCATGGCCGTAGTGAGATCTCCCACGTTATATCGCTTCAGCTCCTGCTTTGTCCATGGCTTGAGACCGCTCATGAACTGGTGGAACGCCTCAACTTCATTCATCGAGGGGATTTGGAGCAGCAACTCCGAAAATCGCTTGATGTAATCTCGCACGCCACCTTTCTGCTCGAGACGCTTCAGCTCGTCACGAGCTTCCTCTTCCGCATAAGCGGGGAAGTAGTTCCGTCGGAACTCTTCGACGAATCCACCCCAGGTCGTGATAGGATTCCCGCACCTATCATCCGACCGACGACGCCACCACAACAATGCACTATCAGCTAAATACATTGATGCAGTGTTTACCCGTGTTTGGTCGTCGTTGATTCCCATGGCCTGGAAGTACCGCTCCATGTACCATAGAAAGTTGTCCACGTCCTTGGCCACCCGCGAGCCACAGAACTCCTTTGGCTTTGGCGTGTCCACTCGTGGACCTTGCACCGTGATGACACCGTTCACGCGTGCAGCTTGTGCTTCAGCGAGCTTACCCGTAAGCTCCGCAATCTCCGAGCGCATGGCCGCCATTGCGGCCTCCAAGGGTTCGTACCGTTGTGTGAGTTCTTCCTGCAAGGTCCCCAACAACTCATGGCGGAGCTCTCCCATGCCGGTCTTGAGCTCTTGCACTTCCGCAACCAGCTCCTCCCTTCCGGCGTCAACCCCATCCACGGTCTGGGTCAGGTCATCGACCGATCCTTGGACATCGGAGATGAACAGCTCTAGCTTCGACATCCGTTGTGCAAGATCCCCCATAGGCTCCTTCGAACCACCACGGGTCCTTTTCCCCTTGACAACGCCCTTCTCGGCGTTCCGCCCACGATCGGCGCGCAGTCGTCACCGGGACGGCGCCTCATCAAATCGTGGATCAGCCATTGCGCTTGCGCTTGGATCGCAAATCAGCTCTGATACCACTTGTCACGGGCCGATCGATCAACTCTCGATCAACTCTCGATTCACCCGTGCGGCCTTAAGGTTTTACCCTCAAGCAGCCTTTCACACTCGACTCACAACGACTTCTAGAGAGAAAAACACTTGATGAGAGAGAAGCTCTGGATTTTCATATATGTTGTGAATGAGAATACAAGAAGGGAGGACACCCCTTTATATACAAGTATAAGGCAAACCCTATCCGTTAGATCTCCCTTAGATCTAACGGTGGAGATTGCACCTCCCCATCTACCAACCACCAGCATTCATAGCCAACTACTAGCTATATGCATTTATGGCCAACTACTAGCTACTCGCATTTATAACGTATGCGTACAAATACAGTATTGCCCGCCCCTAGGAGAATACTATACATCTCGGGGACATAAGCCGAGGGTCATCATTGTGTCACGCCCGTGCCATGGAAACCTCTTGGACATGCTAACTTTCGGGTCGTGACACAAGTCTGGAGTTAATTCACACTTAGAAGAAATCCAAAGTAAGCCAAAACGAAGAGCATAATACTTTAACCAGACCAGAAGCCCACACGTATTTCAACCCAAAGACAGAAAAAGAGCAAGACCCAACCTTGGTTTTGAAATCAGCTAGGTTAGTGACCGCCTTATAAGACACGTCCACCACCTATTTGAAAGAAGGCCTGAGAGGCAACGACTGATCGACCCAGACGCCGTTCGCAAACGACACCCTGGGCCCGCCGGCGGCACGACGGCGACGAGCTGGGAAGCCAAGGAGTGGAGGTGGCCGGCGGACTCGGCCTTGAGGAAAGAGAGGAGCTGGGCCCGGGTGGGCCCCGCGGAGCCGGCGGCGATCAGGCCGAGCACGGCGTGGATTGGAGAGGGGAGAGAAGACGAGGTTGGAGTCCCCGGCCCCGGTCAAGAGGAGCTGCCTGGAGAGGGCGAGGGCGGCGTCGGTCTGGCCGACGATCGACTCTCTCAGGTCCATTTCTTGGGCAGCCGGCGTTAGCGCGAGAGAGAAACACGCGGTTGACCGAGAGAAAGAGGAAGAGCGAGAGAACGTGCACAGACGTTGCCACTGCCCACCATCCCGGGAACGAAGAACAGTGAGGCTCCCTCTGGCAACGGTTCTATTTCCTCAAATTTCTATTCTTTGTTTAAGTTTTTTGTTTCAAAAAAAAAAATGAAAACGTATTTAATAACGTTAGCTAAGGCCCTGCATGTTTTTGTTTCTCAAAAGTGTTTATAAACACTTTTTCTGTTTTTTTGTTCCAGGGAACAAAAAAAGAACAAAAATACGTTTGTTTGCGTTTCTGTTCTTTTTTTGTTTTTTCGTTTCTAGAACAAAATTGAAACAAAAATCGAAACAACAAAAAGTTGTTTCTCTTCTCCGTAAAACACTTCCGGCAAACCGAAAAGAACAAAAATAAAGAACAAAATTGGAACAAAACGGGAACACTTCTCGTTCGTGCCCGTGCGAAGCTTTCGTTCTCTCCCCCGACGTCTCCCCTCTCCGGCGCCTCCCACTCGGGCGGACTCTCCGGCGACTCCCCCCTCCGGCGACTCTCCGGCGCCTCCCACTCCGCTCACTCTCCGGCGCCGACGGTGGTGCTCCGTCAACCGGCTAAAGCTTCCCGAGCCCGGGTAGGCCCCGTCGCTCCTCCATCTCCGTTCGAAGAGGCCTTCGGCGACAAGCAACGTTCGCCAACCACCGCCGGACGCTCGCTCGAGCCTCAAGCGAGCATCGCTCGCCGCAGCTGCTCCGCCGAGCTCGAGCCGCTGCTTGTGGTCGCTCGGCGGAGCGCCTTGAGCGAGCGACGCCGACCCCCAAAGGGAGCCGTCGCCCGGATCTGCGGATGGGCGACGGTTGCCGCCGAGCCGCTCGCTCGCTCGGCGGCTACTCGCGAGCGAGCAAAGCGCGGCGCAGCTCGCTCGACCGTGGCTCGCTCGGAGCGGCGCAGCCCGGTCGTGCCGAGCTCCGAGCGGCGCAGCTCGGTCGTGCCGAGCTCCGAGCGGCGCAGCTCGATCGTGCCGAGCTCCGAGCAGCTCGCTTGACCGTGGCTGCTCTGCCGAGCGAGCAGAGCAGCCACGCTCGGGCGAGCGAGCTGCGCCGCCAGCTCGGTCGAGCCAACTGCTAGCTCGCTCGACCGTGGCTCGCTGGGAGCGGCGCAGCTCGGTCGTGCCGAGCTCCGAGTAGCTCGCTTGACCGTGGCTGCTCTGCCGAGCGAGCAGAGCAGCCACACTCGGGCGAGCGAGCTGCGCCGCCAGCTCGGACGAGCGAGCCGCGCGCCGCCCGGCTCGGTTGAGCGAGCTGCTCGACCGTGGCTCGCTCGGAGCGGCGCAGCTCGGTCGTGGCTCACGCGGAGCAGCTGGCTCGGCAGAGCAGCCACGGTCGTGGCTCGCGCGGCGCAGCCAAATTATGAGGTGCTTAGTAACATTGTGCGGTTATGCGAAGGGTTACAAGGGCATTAGTGAAGCTGATGGCTTGGGATAAGTTAGCAGATTCATCCATGAGAGACCTCTAGCGAACTTGTGGAGTGTTTCATATATATATACCTCTCCATGCTATATTGACCCCAAGATCGGGATACTTTGCGCAAAGTGGAAGAGGGGATGAGGTGTGCTTGGGGAGTTTGAAACCTTTATAGCTCTACATGGTTACTAGCATAATTCTAGAAGCTGGGTTTTGAGGGGTTGTGGAATCTGTAATGTTTCAAATAACTTCTTGCAGGTAATTTTGAAGTTTGTCATTTGATATTTGCATGAGAAATAATGATAATTCATGGATCTGGTTTGCATGATTCTACAACTCCTCCCTAAAATGCTCAAATCATATTTCATCATGGTCAAATGTGGCTTAGCTCAATGATAGATTCAGTTTCTCTAATCATGGTACAATGATGTGAAAAAGATATGGAAAAGAAATTTTGGTGATTACAGGTCAAATTTTAATGAGCTTTAGCGTGGAACGAGCTCCGATAAACACACTATTTCTTCATCCCCATCAAGTGGCTGATATAAAGTTCTCAACCCCTCTGCTGCGTATGGGCAGATTGCAGAAATTACTCAAGTGTTGAGAAGCGGTGGAGTTTTAGTGGGAACCACTTTCCTCCGGTACACTCCGTCCACTCCCTGGATAATATTGCCTTTCAGACAGGTACATCTATATGCACACAGCTCGGTACATTAGACCCATTTTTAGTCTTGTAATTTAACTTCTACAGCCATGTGAAACAAGAGAGGGACCACTTTTGTACACTTTAACCTGCATATAATGCTACTCCACTTGGAACATGAAGAGATGAAACCACAGGAAAAAAGCAAAAAAAAAAAAAAAAAAAAAAAAAATCACATACAAGTGGATTGCCATTTCATCAAGGTCTCTGATGGAGGTTTAGAATCCGAACATCTAATGCATGTGGATCAACAAGTAATCCATCTTGTGGACTGGTGGCAAGCCCAGTAGCTCTGGTTGTACCATATTTCCACCTATATTTTTTTGTGTGACTGTTTGCAAGAACCACTTCACATCTGCCTTGTAAAATGTAACACGTGAACTTGAGTTATAGCAACAAAATTATATTGTATGTAGCATTACAATGAAATGCTCAGGCTAATCATTTCGCATTACATAGCTCAAAAATAGGTTGGAGAGAGAGCATTCGGTTGGTTGATCATTGCTAGTCATAGGTTGCATGTAGTTCTTGTAGCTCAAATGCAGCTTATGATCTGTTTTACACAAGTTAGTTCAAGAATTATCGTTTTTTAAAGTTAAGTCTTCTTGGCTTGCATCTCTTGATAATGCTTTTATGTATGGCATATATAGTATTATGTTATTGATTTAACTGATAACTCATATGCTGCTCAACCGATTAAAGATTAAATGGCATCAGAGCCACAAAAATTCAGTGCAAAGTGGACCGAGTCGGCGACCAACCTATTTATCGGTTTGTTGGTGGATGAGGTCAAAAAGGGAAATCTGACCTCTTCTACTTTCAACAAAGCAGGTTGGAGGAATATCCAAAATGAATTCTTTAGACAAACAGGGTGCCAATATACCATGGTCCAGCTGAGAAACAAGGTGAACAAACTGAGAAAACAGTATGGTAGTTTTCAGAAACTTATGTCTCAGTTTGGATTTAGTTGGGATAATGTCAATAAAAGAGTTACTGTCGACGATCCAAACATCTGGGAAGATCACATCAAGGTATTTTTTTTCTAATTTTTTGGTCATTTTGATGTCATTATATATGTATATTTTACATTGTATAATTACATTGCTGAAATTTAATTGCTGTGAAAATTGTAGGAGAATGTAGAGCGGGCCAAATTCAGGAAAGATGGACTTCCCCAGTATCCCGAGCTATGTATTATATTTGGTGGTACATATGCTACTGGGAAATATGGCCTTGGAAATGCTGAAAATGTGACAGTGTCGGAGGAAGCTGACAACGGTGATGGCAATGGAGGTGGTGCCAACAGTGGTTACAATGCATACGGTGGCAACAGTGGTGGCAATGCCTATGATGAAAGTGGTGGTGGCCATACAGATGACTTCGGTGATCACCACACTGATGAGGGAGTCTTCCTATCAGACGATGCTGGAACTTCAATTCGTGGGAAACACAGATTGGATAGGACTCCAAACACTAAGAGGAGAAGGAAGAGTACCTAAAACAGTATTGATGACACTTGCAAAGCCATATAAGACTTTTTGAAAGTTAAGTCAAGTCAATCTGGTAATAGCTCTGCGACTTCCGGGGTTATGCCATCACCTGTGGACCCTTTCTCCATAGAGGCTGTGATGGATATTCTATTAAGTATGCCCGAGATAGACCAAGAAGTTTACAACAAAGCAGTGGATCGAGCATGCGATAGTGCCTCATGGAGGGTGGCTTTCATTAAATCCACCCTTGAAAGGAGAAATGGACTTCTTTATCATCTTTAAAGATGTTTGGAAATATATTATGGATTAAAAGACCTTGCATAAGATTGTATAACTTTATGTTATGTATTAATATTTAGTTTTTAAAGACATTAGTGTTGAGACTTTTGCTACTTACATATAATGGCATCTTCTATTATGTTATGACTTATGTTATTGATTGTTATTGGATATACTTTCAAAATCTATATTGATGTTTGTATATTTTTGTGATCGTATAGGTACTATGGAAGAGGGATCGGATAGTATATGTAGTGAACAGGTAGGACAAGTTCAACAATTCTTGGATGATGATGATCTTCGCATATTTCTAGCGTGGTTGTGCACGGTTGCCATTGACAGGTCCGTGCATACAAGAGAACCTATTAGGGACAGCAAATTATTAGGATCCGAATGGATAATGGAGATGATTTGGACATTCGGATAAGATATATGAAGCCTTCAGGATGGAGAGGCATGTTTTTCTGAATTTATGTGATTTGATGAGAGTAAGAGGTTGGTTAAAAGATAGTCGATATATTCGAGTAGATGAACAAATTGGGATATTCTTATCTTTGGTTTGTCACGGTAGCTCAAACCGAGATTTATGTGAGAGATTTCAACATTCTGGAGAAACGATCAGCAAGTATTTCAACAAAGTGTTGAAAGCAATTATTCAACTTGCAAAGGAGATAATCAAACCACCGTCCTTTGATGTCATTCCACAAGAAATTCTTATGGAGCCTAGTCATAAGCGCTACTTCAAGGTATGATTTCTATATCGACTTTATATCGTCAAATACATGTTATTCATAATCTTATATAATCTTATATTGGCAATAAATTGACAGATGCGTAGGTGCTATGGATGGCACCCATATAAATGCTATTATCCCAAGTGTCGAGCAGGGTTCGATTTAGAGGCGGGAGAGGGACTACCACCCGTAACGTGTTGTGTGTTTGCTCATTTGATATGAAATTTACTTTCGTCTATGCTTTGGATAGGAAGGATCGCAATGATTGTCGAGTGCTTTCGGCAGCACTTGAAACTCCTCGATTGCAATTTCCTCGACCACCACCTGGTATTTATTTTGTTTATATAGACATTTGTAATTATATTATGGTTGAATATCACAACAAATTTATATATATCATGTTGTAGGGAAATACTACGTGTGTGATTCTGGTTATGCAGCACTTCCGGGATTTTTAACTCCATTTAGAAGGGAACGATACCATCTCAGCGAATATAGAGGGAGTGGGAGACGGCCAAGAACAGCAAAAGAGTTATTCAACTACAAGCACTCTTCACTAAGAAATGTAATTGAGAGGTCATTTGGGGTATTAAAGAATCGCTTCACCATTTTGAGACATATGCCTCCATTTACAATTCGGAAGCAAGCACTTGTTGTAATTGCATGTTGTACTCTTCATAATTACATTCATGATCAAGATAGGATGGACATAAATTTTTCCATTTATGGAAATCCGGAGTATCCATTTGGACCTACAGAAGTGGAGGTTGCAGATCCTAGTCATGAGCAGGAATCTGGGATGAACATGCTTAGGATAAGTATTGCAAATAAAATGGCAAGGGATCACAATATGCAGGAGATTTGTTGACTTTTGTAATATTGTTTTTAAGTATTTACTGTGATGAAGTTGAACAATGAACTATAATGCTTCATTATTGTGATGTCATGTATGGAAGGATTCATGTTGAGATGTACTCTTTTTTTTTTTTATATTTCTTATTGTACGAACTTTACTTATAATTTTTCTTAAGTATGCATATATGATTATGTGGGAAATATTTTTCTTCACTCACCATTATCAAAATTAAATTGATGACAATTTCATGAGAATGAGAATTCAATCAAGTTTAAATGTTATAAAAATCAAAAATAAAAAAAGCACTTGAAAAAAATTTGATTATAACTTTACATTTTAAATTTTTTACCAAGTATGAAAAAATTTGCCTTCACTCACCATGAACAAAATAAAATTAATGAGCATTTCATGAGAATGATAATTCTCATCTCGTTTAAACTTTATTTACAAAAAGCATTTTTTAAAAAAAAATTAAAAAAGAAATTTTGTACGGTTTACCAAACGTGTTTGTTTTTTTCTATTCTAGGAACAAAAATTAACTGCGATTACCAAACGTGTTTGTTCCTTTTTATTTCAAGAACAGTTTTTTTTTACACTTACCAAACGCGTTCTTTTGTTCAAAATCAAGTTTCGAAGTAAACACTTTTTTTTTTTTCGTTCCTCGGAACAAAAAAAGAATGTAAACGTTACCAAACGCAAAGATAATTATTCAAAAATGTGTTTAGTAACGTCCGCTAATTATTCTATACTTTGGAACAAAAAAAATAGCTGATAAATAGATTTAGGATGAAAATAAGAAAAAAAAAAAAAAAAAGAAGTTGCTTAGGCTCTGTTTGTTTATGTTTTTTTTTTTTTTTTTTTAAACACTTTTTCTGTTTTTTTTTTGTTCCTGGGAACAAAAAAGGAACAGAAACGCGTTTGGGTGCGTTTTTTCTTTTTTGTTCTTTTGTTTTAAAAACAAAAGAGAAACGAAATAAGAAACACAAAATTTGTGTTTCTTATTTCGAAACACTAGGCCGGTGACCGGCCGACGAGGGCCGACGGCCGGCCGACGAGGGCCGGCGGCCTCTCCCAGCCACGGCGAGGCTCGCCGGCCCCCGGCGAGGCCGAGCCTCACCATAGCCGGGCGAGGCCGAGCCTCACCGTAGCCGGGCGAGGCCGACCTCGCGCCGACTGGCGAGGTCGATCTCGCCCAGATCCGGCGAGGCCGAGCTCGCCCGGCCGGCCGGCGAGGCTCATCGGATCCGGGCGAGCTCGAGCTCGTCCGGCCAAGGCGAGGCCGACCTCGCGCCGGCCCGGGCGAGCTCGAGCTCGCCCGGCCCAAGGCGAGGCCGAGCCTCGCCCGGCCTACGGCGAGGCTCGGCCTCGGGGGGGCCGCGTGCCTCGCCGTGGCCGGGCGAGGCCGCCAGCCCTCATCGGCCGGTCGTCGCCGGCCATGGCCGAGGTCGGCGACCGGCCAAAAGAAGAAAAAAAAAAGAAAAAGGAAAAAGAAAAAAAAAAAAATAGAAAAAATAGAAAAAATAAAAGAAATAAGAAAATTATACAAATTTGCCAAACGTGTTTCGTTTATTTTTTATTTCCGAACAAGTTTACAAACGCGTTTTTTGTTCAAAAATAGTTCCTCGGAACAGAAATACTTTTTCTATTTGTTCCTGGAACAATTTTTAAACAAACGCAAACAAACGCACCCTTATTATTTTCGGGAACAATTTCTAGAATAAATCATTTTTTATGGGAGAAATATATCAGAATTACTTTAACTTGTATATGGTGCTCAGTTTAAGTGTCATAACTTTTCACTAGCTCACTTAAGTATTAAAATCGGAGAAAAACGATCACTAAAAGTCTTCGACGATAAATTCTGGCTAGAGCAATTATGTGACTTTTATAATTAAAATTTTTATTTGATGTGGCATTTTTTAGCACTAAAGTGATCACATTTTCATTAAGATTAACACTAAAGTGATCACTTTTTAACAACAATTGACACTGAAGTGATCATTTTTTACAATGACTGACACCAAAATGATCACTTTTTAACTTACTACATGATGTTATTTAGAGATTATATGCTAATGGAAAGCCATGTAGGATTGAGAAATTAATAAAATATTATCACGTTAAATTTCCAGCCACGCAGATCGAAGTTGGCATTCAAGTGATTTTTTTTTTTTTTAAAAGTGACACTTAAGTAAGCCAATAAAAAATTGTAACACTAAAGGTGAGTATCATGCACAAGTTAAGGCACTTCTAGTGCACTTCTCTCGTTTTTTCTTTTCTTTTTTTGTCTTTTTTTCCTTCTTCCTCATCTAACCGGTCATCGTCGCTAACTGTCACTCGCTGGTCGCCACCACCGCTGGCTAGAGAAGGAAGAAGAAGAGAGGAAAAAAAGAAAAAGAAAAAGAAAAATATAAAAATTTATTAAAAAATTAAAGGGTTTATACCCTGAAAAATCTCAAACTTATATATTTGTGACAAATTTATCCTAAATTAATTTTTTGACTATAAAAACTCTAAACTGATATATTTGTGACAAATTTACCCCAAACGACCCCCCAAAAACTAAAAACTAATACATTTGTGACAAATATGCCATCCGTTAAATTGGATTAATATCACAAAAAACCAAAAAAAATTGTATAACTATGATAAATGAAAAATAAAATTTTAAACCGATACACTAGTTAACCGCCACGTGTCATCCAATTTAATACTTTGATAGTAAAATTTAACAGAAATTAATAGAAAATAAATTTGTCACAGGTGTAACAGTTCGGAGTAAATTTGCGAGGTATTTTAGTTTGAGATAAATTCGTCACATATATACTATTTTGGGAGTTTTCATGTTATTAATCCAAAATTAAAAGAAATTTTACGTCAAAAAATTTGTAAGTCGTACCAAGTATATTCCTGTTTTTTTTCCATTTTAAGAATATAAATTTTATATAGTTACAAAACGTGCTCTTTTACTCAAAAATTGTTTCAAAAAATAAAGATAGAAAAAATATTTATAAAAATAAATTATTTTTCGGAACAGAAATGTTATCAAATGCACTCTTAATACCTCTAAATCATTTTTGCTATGTAGAGAATCGGTTGGAAGAAATCAAAACCAAGGATTGAAATCACAATAGCGTTGCTACTGATGCGAAGAGATAAGCGATGGGGGTGTGCGTGAGTTTTCTTGGGGGAGGAAACCCACCAACACCAGGAAGAAAGCTGGGCAATGACATGATGAGATGAATGAATGGGGTGCTTCTTGGCTTTTGCTACAGAAGCTGTTGCTCCTTCAATTGGACACCCTTGAAATGAAACGAAGTACGAAGCTTAACACTGGGCTCTACCTTCTTTCTCACTAACTTTACTTGTAACAATAGCATGTAATTTTTTTTGTTTTGATTTACATTAGATTTCTCACTAACGTTATTTGTAATCTTTTTGCTTTAATGATTCTCTTTCAAATCATATATTAATGTGAGTATCATTATTGATGGTTGATGTACTTGAGTGAGAATTCCATAATTAAGTTATCTACACCTGGTGATCTAATATGTGATTAATGTCCGATTCTTGCATATGCATTGGTTCCTTAACTAGTAAACTAACTAAGAAGCTTCTCACTTCTTTAACTTGAGCTTCCAGCTATGCAACCAATTTGAAGAAGCACTTAAATCTAATTGAAAGACATTGGAGATTGTTGTTTTGTCCTTGTCAGTAGTTGAAGGTAACTCTCCCTCTCATTCATTCATTTAGTGGGGATGACCGAAGAGAAGCTGATGCATGGGGCAACTAGATGCGGTTTTCGACTTTGCCTCTGCAAAGTAGCTTAAGAACTCTAATATATAATTAACACAAACAAGTGCCACAAGATGAAACGGTCTAAAAGATATAATTCACATGACAGATTGGTAAAGTAGTTGCATAGTTTGGATGACCATGAAAAACTTTGAGCTTTATACAAGTTTAGTACAACTTTTTGTCACGTCTTCTAAGTACTACCACGATCTTGTATTGCCTCAACAATCAATCATGATAGTAAACTGGGCATTCTCAACGATTCCTGGGATTGAATTTATTGAGCAAGAATAGAAGGGGCAAAAGTGTTAAAAAGTGTTAAACCTATTGCATTAGTGCCGATTTAGTTCTAAATCTTTTATTGATGCCAATTTAGTTCTAAACATTTTAACCTAATACCAATTAATTTTGGCTGAATATTGTTGACGTAAATGCCGATCAGCTTACGTGGCATGGTTAACGCTGACTTGAGCAACTTTTAATAATATTTTTCGATATAGTTATTTATTTTCTTTCTCCTTTTTTTTCCTTTTTCCTCTTCCTCTAGCCAATTACCAAGGTCAGTGATGGGCTAGAGATGTGGGTTGGTGAGGGACCTTGCTAGAGGCCTCAACCTTGCCTTCGGCCGGTCACTGAGGTTTAGTAACCAGATGGAGGAAGAAAAAGAGAGAAAATGAAAGGAAAACAAAAGAAATAAATCATTTTTAAAAATATTAAAATAGTATTAAAAGTTATCCATATTAGAGCCAACCGTGTCACATAGGTTGTCCAGCGTTCACATTAACAATATCTAGCTAAAATTAGTCAAAATGATTAAAATGACATCAGGTCAAAAAGTTTAGTATTGGCACTAATAAAAGATTTAAGATTAAATTGGTAAAAATGTAATAAGTTTAGAATTTTTCTTATACTTTTTACAAATAGAAATTCCCACAACCTTTCGAGGTATTTCGGCAATATATGTGTTCAAACTTATTATTCGTACGGTTGTGCAAAAAGAAAGTGAGAATCCAAGGTCTTGCGGCAATTTGTGTGTTCAAGCTGATTTGGGATATTTAATTTTGAACACGCAAAGTTTTAACGTATTTATATGCACTGATTAGAGATTGAAATAATATTTTATTGATTAAGGACTATAAACAATATTGAAGATACCTTTTTTAGGAAAAATATAGATAAGTCGCAAAACTAAAGTCCAAGTCCAAAAAAAAAAAGAGTCCAAGTCCAATCATCAACAAATAATATTTTTCAAATAATTCAGAACCAGCAATCGAATGATCCCTCAAAGAAAAAACATTTTATCCCTTCGAACATAACATTACTCAATTCAACTCACTCGTCTAATAAAGATTTCGGCATAGTACAATTCATCAGTAAAGGGATAGGGAGACCATAAGTGTCCATGAACATGTGATAACAAAAAAGGATTAAAAAATGGAGGAAATAAACTAACTGCGATGTCAATACTAAGATTAGAAACTAAAAGTTGTCATAATTTTATCTAATATACCAATAGAACCAATGAGATATTTTACGAAAAAGAAACATAATGAAGTGAAAAGGAAAAATGCCTCAATAACAAAAAAGTCAAATGACAAAAACTGGATTCTCATTATTTATTTGTAAACATATAAAACAAAACAAAAACTGATCAATACAACATGTTTAGAGAATTACCTTAAATCTCGGTTATCATCTCCTTTTAAGCTTTGAGAACATCATTTTCTTTTGGAATTAGTTCTCACATATTTTGTTAATCAATAATCTTTTAAATTAATTAACTCTTTAAGTATACATAATAATTAATCAATTTTTGTCATTTGACCACCTTTTTCCCTTTTTAGTCGGTCTGTGTTAATTATTCTTCTTAAGTTATTTTATTTATTTTACTAAAGTGGCGATGCTTATCAACTTTTAACAAATTTTGATTGTTCAGTATGATCATTGACACTTATTTTTTCCATGTAAGTTATTGTAATTAAATTAGTTTTTACCCATTTTCCGTATTTTTTTTCGTTTGTTACAGCAATAAAGGGTAAAGAAAAGAATTGCTTCAAAATTTGAGATGAGAATGTACTTTCATCCCGTAAAAGTATGTACATCATAAGTTAACAGACGAAATAACAAAAGATTAACGGTTTTAGCGAAATGAAAGTTCAGAGAGTATTGTACAGCACTTGAAATTTCAAAGGTAGACAGGTCCTACACCTAAAGTTCAAGGGGTTTTGTATACTGTCCCCTTAAATTAAATGAGTAGGAGATTCATGGGATTTCTAAAATAATCATCTTATAGCATCTACAATCTTAAGTGGCAGGCCTAAAAGCAACAGTTAAAAGAAGGCTCTATAATAATGTATTGCTGTAAATTCTATACTCGTGCATTTGCAACGTTAGAACCACAAAGGGAGATTACATGTCTCAGAATAAACCTTATAATATGCCAAGAATTTGTAGGGTGCAAAACCCTATTGGATTAATCTTTAGCTACATATATCGTGTAATCTTTTGTTTAGCATTTGATCGGGTCATTAGTTCTCACACAGATTCCCAAGCAAAATAACTTGCTCATTACTATGGTGACAATCTGAGTAAATTTGAAACTTCTTCTAGAACTGAGTTTGATCATAGGCCTAGAATATGCTTGAAGAATCAATACTCTGGTGAGACTGCAGAATTTAGCAATGACAGATTGAAAGTTCTTGCGGTGAACAAGATAATGTGTTGCGCGGATAATCTTTCTTCAACAATGACGCTAGGAAGAATTAACCTTGGTTGGAAAATCAACGGCCTCGACGGCAGCCTTGTGGTGGGTGCCCACCACCCGTTCGAAACAATTCCGGAGAGGCATGTAACCAGCGACCCAAACGCCATTCTGGATTGGGAGCTTTGGCCTCTTTGTGCCCCAGCTGTCAGCGAACAGGCGTTGAGGTGGTCAATCGACTTGGCCTAGAGGAAAGAGAGGAGCTGTGCTCGATTGCGTCCGACGGGAAGCAGGCTGAAAACGGCAGGGATTGAGTGAGGAGAGAAGATGTCGTTCCAGTCCTCGATCTTAGTTGGGAACAAGTGCTTCCCGAGTGCCAAAGCGACGTCGTCTTGGCTGCGGGTCGATTCTCGGAGGCCATGCATAGCATCGCCGAAGGAAGAACAATGGAGAGAGCGTTTGATCCAGACTTACCCTCCGTGACAATGAATTCAATGAGTGTGGCATTCCTTTCTATTGATCGAGATGGGGCATACAGTTTAAACTAAGTCATGTCACACGAATATCCGACCAAAAAAAAGTCATAAATACAAAGTATACGGACATATAAGGTCTATTATTCATGTAGTTGTGTAAGGCGAAAATGAAAATCCAAAATGCGGAAATACAATATACGTATTCAAGCTTATTTGGGATGTTTTCGATTTTGATATTGCAAATCTTGAATGAGTTTGGTCGCACATATACTTATAGATCAAAAGAAAAATTAAGTGATCAAGAACTAAATGCGACATTCACGATAATTCCATTAAGAAAAAAATAAATAGAAGTGGCAAAGAGATGGGATGGGATGTCCACGAACATGTGATGAAAATAGATACAATAAGTCGCGTCCTCTCTAATTGTGCATTGATAAACTAAAACATCAAAACATATGCAACAAACCATACCACCTCGTGTTAGTATGTATATAGTCGGGAATACTGATGCTCTCGTTCTACGTATGATCAACCGGCTAGCGGATTGAGCACCTGACCCACAAACAACACCGTGCCAGTCATATCCTCTCTCACCAAGAATAGGAACGGGTGATCGGCCACAAAATCAATCTTCTCCGAAAAAGCCAAACCCCTTAGCTTAATAACCCCAGCAGAAGCGGCAGCCGCTTCTGTTCCTTCTTCGTTAACTTCGATGAAGGATTTGTGAAATATGCTTGAGACATAGAGATTCCTGCCCTCGAGAGAGTCCACCATCTCCGTTAATCCTCCTTCACCCGAAAACGGCAATACCAATCCCAACTTCTTCAGATCTTCTGAAGCTTCAAACCCAAATAGTATCTTGAATCTCGGGATTCGGAATTCCCCCACTTCCACTTTGTTGTAAGGAAGATGGCGATCCAGGAAGCCAGATTCAGAACCGACTTTCTCCACGAGAGCTGAGAGTCCATCTCTCGCATCTGGCAGAAATAGGTACATCGAAAAGTGACGCTTGTCCTCCCCTTGCTTATAAGGAAGTCCCAAAACTTTAAAACCATTGTAAGCCCCGATGACCTGCTTGTTTTTACTAGTCATGAAGGGAACTTTAACAGAATTCCCATTGAGAAGGAAAAAGTCATTGTCCTTTGTCTTCGAAGAGTCGAACTTGTCATTCCAAGCACCTTTGAAGTAAAGAGCATTCGCGAAAATGAGTCGGGTTGAACCATCAACTGAGCCAGCCGGGAGAACCTCCTTTATGAGGCCACTGGTCTCTTTCTCAGCCCACGTATTAACTTCGCTAGTCACCTCAACAGCCTAATGGGTTCTTCCAATCAGTATATAATATACTAGGTGACACAAAAAGCGAGCAGCTAACGCCATTGTTTAACAAATAGAAAGGACAGTCATGTAAGAACTCAGAAAAGATTGCAATTCGATTGAAAGAGCCATTTATGGAAGGATGAAAGTTACGGCTCTACTAATCTTAATTAGCACAGAACCACATTCTCAACCATGACTTAGGAAACAACAAAACCATCAGTTTCACAACTTAAAATAGTATAGAGGAACCATTGACATAGAAAATTAGGCAACAAAAAGAACAATAAAGAACCAAGAAAATAGTAACCCCGTCAGCAAAGAAATCCCTACAAAAAAGGGTCACTCTGTTTCTATAACTCCATGCACCAACAAAGTGAAAGATTGATATTCAAATAGAGGACTGCTGGAAGTCCTGCCAAAGGCAACATACTAGTACTCAAGGCACATGTCTGAGAGTGACTAGTCAAAATTGCACTCCTTTTAGTATTTGACTACACAAGATGCCTTTAACATGTTGATAGCATGATAAGTCAATTCTTCAATATCCTTAAATCAAACATTGTGTGAAATCCAGTAGCAAAAGTTGCAGAACTAATCGCCACTTATATTTTGCAGAAACATCTACATCGACACATCTCACTCCTGTCTACAGCCATACTAAAATTGCTTGATCATGACAAGTATGCAAATACCAAATTAGAAATAGCAGTGTAACCTATGATTGGGGATCGCACAGCCAGAGAGCAAAGTATTCTGCAATAACTATGCTTAGTTTCTTTTCTAATATGGCCATTTTTTATTTCTCTATATTTATATGATCTATGGCTATGATAAGAAGTGCATGGGAGCCAGATGCAATATCACCATTTGCCTCTGCTACAAATGCCCAAGTAGTTAATCTGTGGAAAATCAGTACATTGATGATGAATGGGAAGGTTAGGAGGGTAAAACTTGTTGCACTAGCAAATTGCATTCTGGGAGCATAATGTTCAAGTCCTGAACAAGCTTAGGATACTAGAGAATAGGAAATCCTTGTAATGCATGTACAGGGCACGATTGAGGTCCCTTCCAACTTGATAGCTTCAAACAACATTTAAAGCCCTGATCGAGTAAATTTTGTATGATTGTTTGGGAGAACCAATTGACCACCATGGAACTTTATTCATTTGTAGCTTACGAAGGTTTTGTGACTATTCATCACTATACCCATTTATGTTCATGATGTGGGCCTCTAAGACAGGGTTGCAATGAGCTCAATATAGGGGATTTACATATTGGTTGGGCATGTTTGGAGTATATCTCACACCTAGAAGAAATCTTAAGCAAGCCAACAATAAAGAGCTAATGCCTTAACCAGAAGGTTTGATTTAACAAATCAACCAATTACAAGCAGCATTTCAAATCCCAAACTAAAGAAAAATTAGAAGAGGAACGCTCACAATTCAATCCACGGAAGAGTGTTAAACCCACGAAACAGCAAGTGGGTAGAACAGCTACTTGCTTAAAATACCTAGGTGCAGTCACTCAAAACTCTCAGCACCATCTGACCAAAGAAACTAAGAAAGCCCACACGCATTCGACCCCCAAAAACAGAAAAAAGAGCCAGAATTAACCTTGGTTTTGAAATCGGCTAGGTTAGTGGCCGCCTTATAAGACGCGTCCACCACCTGTTTGAAAGAAGGCTTGAGAGGCAACGACTGATCGATCCAAGCGCCGTTCGCGAACGACAGCCTGGGCCCGCCTGCGGCGCTGCCGTCGGCGAGCACGACGGCGACGAGCTGAGAAGCCAAGGAGTGGAGGTGGTCGGCGGACTTGGCCTTGAGGAAAGAGAGGAGCTGGTCCTGGGTGGGCCCCGCGGAGCCGGCGGCGATCAGGCCGAGCACGACGTTGATGGAGAGGGGGGAGAAGGCGAGGTTGGAGTCCCCGCCCCGGGTCAAGAGGAGGTGCTTGGAGAGGGCGAGGGCGGCGTCGGTCTGGTCGGCGATCGATTCTCTCAGGTCCATTCTCGGGCAGCCGGTGTGTGAACGAACGCCAGAAAGAAACACGCGTTTTACCGAGAGCTCTGGGTGTGAACTGTAATCGAGAGATCGAGAGAGAGAGAGGACCGAAGAGGAAGTGTGACCGACGCGTTGCGGGGCACCACCACCTTGTGCTTCCGAGAACCTGCACTGCACCTGCGTCGTGGTCTCCCTCGGGCTGTGAATAATGGGTTCGCATGATGGGCCATTTTTGTTCAGACAAGGAGGCCTGTGGGATCTCTGTTCGCAGGTTGTGGCTGTCTCTATGGGCCGCGAGGACTTTTGACTGAAGAATAGACGAGTTACTTCTTGGCATGACATGATGAAATGAAACCAAGTACGAAGCTGAACCATTGGGCTGTAGCTTCTTTCTCACTAACTTGACTTGTAACAATAGAAAGTAATTTTTTTTAATTTTATTTTTTTGTGTTGATTTACATTGAATTTCTCGCTAACTTTTCTTGTAATCTTTTGGCTTTAATGATTTTCTTTCAAATCATGTATTAATGTGAGCATCATTATTGATAATTGATGTACTTGAGTGGATACTCCAAATTTAAGTTATTTGTACCCGGTGACCTAAAGAGTTAAGTACGTGATCAGTGCTTGATTCATGCATATGCATCGGTTCCTTAACTAGTAGACTAAACGAGAAGCTTCTCATTTATTTAATCTGAGCTTCAAGCTACGCACTCAATATGAAGAAGCACTTAAACCTAATCGAGAGACAATGGAGATTGTTGTTTTGTTTGTATCAACAGTTGACGGTAACTCTCCCTCTCCTTCATTCATGTAGTGGGGATGATTGAAGAGAAGCTGACGCAAGGGGCAACTAGATGCGGTTTTTGACTTTGTCTCCGCAAAGCAACTTAAGAACTTTAAAATATGATTAACACAAACAAGTGTCACAAGATGAAACGGTTTAAAAAATATAATTCGCATGACAGATTGGTAAACTAGTTGCATAATTTGGGATGACCATGAAAAACTTTGTGCTTTATACAAGTTTAGTACAACTTTTTGTGGGATGTCTTCTTAGAACTACCGCGATCTTGTATTACATGATAATCAATCATGACGGTAAACTGGGCATTCTCTATGATTCATGGAATTGAATTTATTGAGCAAGAATAAAAGGGGGAAAAGTGTCTTAAAGTCATAAATATATCACATTAGTGCCTTAGTTCTAAACCTTTTATTGATGTCAATTTAGTTTTAAACATTTTAACTTAGTATTAATTCAGCCATTCTGGTTAATTTTGGTCAAATATTACTGATGTGAATGCTAGCCGACTTACGCAATATGATTGACGTTAATGTAAATAATTTTTAATAATAATTTTTATTAATTGATTTATTTATTTATTTCTTTTCTTTTTCCTTTTGTTTCCTTTTTTTTTTTATCTTTCTTCCTCTTCCTCTAGTTGGTGACTGAGGTTGACGACCAGCCAGAGGCAAGGATTGAAGAGGGACCTCGCTAGAGGCTGTGAGGTGGCCTCGCACTAGGCTAGTGAGGTCCCTCGCCTCCCCTCGCCTCTAGCCGATCACCAAGTTTTAGCAACTAGCTAGAGGAAGTGGAAGAGGAAGAGAGAGAGAGAAGAAAAAAATATTAAAATTTATCTATATTAGCACTGGCCATCCCACGGCACAGCCGGTGTCCACATCAATAACATTGGCCAAAATTAGCCCGAATGACTGAAATAGCACTAGGTCAAAATGTTTAAGACTATATTAACACTAATCAAATATTTAAGATTAAATTAGCATAAATATAATAAATTTCGGACTTTTTAAAAAAATATGTTTTTCCCGAATAGAAGTTCCCGCAACCTTCCAAGGTCTTGCGGCAATATATGTGTTCAAGTCGATTACTCGTGCAGCTGTGCAAAAAGAAAGTGAGAATCCAAGGTCTTGCGGCAATATGTGTGTTCAAGCTGATATGGGATATTTAATTTTGAACACGCAAAGTTTTAACGTATTTATATGCACTGATTCTTAGAGATTGACATAAATTTTATTGATTAAGAACTATAGACAATATTCAAGATACTTTTATTAGGAAAAAATATATAAAAGTCGCAAAATTGAAGTCCAATTTTAGTCATCAACAAACAACAGGTTATCTTCAAAGAAAAACATTTATCCCTTCGAACTGAACATTAGTCAATTCAACTGAACGCGGCATCGTGCAAGTCATCAGTATAGGGATAGGAAGACCAAAAGTGTCCATGAACATGCGATAATAATTCGTGCGAGGCAATAAGGTTGGCATTTTGTAATTGTGCATTATTAGATTAATACATCACACGTATGCAATAAACCATACAACCTCTCATGTTAGTTCATATCTAGTTAAGAATACAAATGCTCTTAATCCACATATGATCATCAGGCTAACGGATTGAGCACCAGACCCATAAACAAAATCGCTCCGGTCATGTCCTCTCTCACCAGGAACAAGAATGGGTGGTCGGCGACAAAGTCTATTTTCTCCGGTAAATCAATACCCCTCAGAGTAACAACCCCAGCAGAAGCGGCGGCTGCTTCTGTTCCTTCTTCGTTAACTTCGATAAAGGATTTATGAAATATGCTTGAGACATAGAGACTTCGGCCTTCAGGAGAGTCCACCATCTCCATTAATCCTCCTTGGCCTAAAAACGGCAATACCAATCCCAACTTCTTCAGATCTTTTGAAGCTTCGAATCCAAAGGATATCTTGAATTTCGGGATTTGGAATTCTCCCACTTCCACCTTTTTGTGAGGCAGATGGCGATCCAAGAAGTCAAATTCAGAACTGATTTTCTCCACGAGAGCTACGAGTCCATCCCTTGCATTTGGGAGAAATAAGTACATTGAAAAGTGACGCTTGTCCTTCCCTTGCTTATAAGGAAGTCCCAAGACTTTAAATCCGTCATATGCCTGGAGGATCTGCTTGTTCTTACTAGTCATGAAGGGAACTTGAACAGAACTCCCATTAAGAAGGAAAAAGTCGTCGTCCCTTGTTTTCGAAGAGTTGAACTTTTCATTCCAAGCGCCTTTGAAGTAGAGGGCATTCGCAAAAATGAGTCGGGTTGTGCCGTCAACTGAGCCAGCTGGGAGAACCTCCTTTATAAGGCCTTTGGTCTTCTTCTTAGCCCACGTATTAACCTCGCTAGTCACCTCAACAGCCTATGAGTTATTCTCATAAGAACAGAGTAATGTGTGATACAAAAAGCAAGCAGCTGATGCCATTGTTTTAACAAATAGAAAGAACTGCCATAAGAACTTGAAAAAAAATTGGAGTTCAACTGAAAATCGAGCTATTTAGATAAGGATGTAAGTTACAAGTCAATACTGGAGTTAACTAGCATAGAACAACATGCTTAACCATGACTTTTGAAAGAACAATATCATCATTTTGGCAGCTTAAATTAGTATAGACGGTCTGCTGATTTTGAAAGTTAGGCAAAAAAAGGAAAAAGAAAAAAGATAGAGAACCAAGAAAATAATTGGTACATAAAAAAAGGGTCTGGCCATCCGCAAAGAAATCGCTGCAAAAAAGGGCTCGCCCTACATTTGTATATCTCCACGCACCAACAAAATGAAATGCTGATATTCTGATAGACGACCGCTAAAAGTCCCACCAAAGGCAACATAGGAGTACACATACCACTTGATCTGCCGGTCTGACTAATCGAAATTGCAACTAATCTGAAGTATTCAACAAAGCAAGATGTTTCACAAGGCGATTGCATAATCAGTCACTTCTCCAAGATTTTTGAGCTAAGCCTTGTGAGAAAACTATTAGTAGAAGCTGCAGTACTAATCTCCAAAAATATTTTCCAGAAACACCTATTATGTCACATCTCACTCCAGTCTATAGCCATACTAGAATCGCTTGATGATGACTAGTATGCAAATACCTAATTAGAAATACCAAAGTCACCTATGTTTGGGGATGACACAGTTAGGGGCCATGAACTCTCCAAAAACTATGGTTAAATTTCTTTTCCTAATACTGTCATTTCGAGTTCTCTACATTTATATGATCTATGGGTATGGCAGGAAGTGCAGAGTAGCCAGAAGCAATGGCAATATTTGCCTCTGCTACAAATGCCCATTTAGTCAATCTGTGGAAAATCGGTGCATTGATGATAAATAAAAAGGTTAGAAGCGTAAAGCTTGTTGCATTAGCGATTTGCCTTCTGGGAGCATAAAGGTTACGTCTTCAACATGCTTAAAAATAAGATAGGGAAATGGAAATCTCCGTGAAAACACTGCAGCTGGTTTGGAAGGCACGACCGAGGTTCCCTTCAAACTTGATAGTTTCAAGCATAATTATCTAAACCCTTGATGACGTGAATTTTATATGATCGATTGGGAGAATCAATTGAACAGCGCATCACAATCGAGCTTTTTCCTTTTGAAACTTATCAACAGATTAAACATGCACTCACATTTCAATCCACGGAAGTGTTAAACCCACGAAACAACAATTGGGTAGAACACCTACTCACTTAAAATATCTAAACACAGTCACTCAGGATGCGTTTGGTAACTATTTTATTGCTCAGAACAATTTATGTTCATAAATGGCTTTTTTCTGATTTTATTCACCGGATGAATTTCTAAGTTTAAAAACGTTTGGTAGTTGTACAAAATTTATATTCTTAAAATAGCAATGTGTTTGGTACCACCTCAAATTTTTTATAACTTAGAATTTCTTTTAATTCTTAAATAATTTTATAACATTTTTTTCTCTTTTTTTTTTCTTTTTTTCCTTTCCTTCTTCTTTTTCCTCTAACCGATTTGCTAGCCTCAGTGGAGCCCTACTGACCCAGCAAGGCTGAGCCTCGTTGGCCCAAGCTTAGTGATGGTTAGGTGAGGTCAAGCCTCACTGGTGGCTGGGTAAGTTCAGCCTTGCTCATTGGCCTCGCGGTGGCTGGGCGAGGCCAAGCCTCCTACGGCCATGGTGAGGCTCGGGCCAACAAGGATCCAACAAGGTCGTCGGCCACAAAGAAGAAAAAGAAAAGGAAAAGAAGAAAATGAAAAAAAAAAAAAAGGGAAAATGCTCGATTCTAGAATTATTATTGGAACAAAAAAAAAAAAAAAAAGCAAAAACTTTACCTAACCGTTATCGTTTGGCACGTTACTAAACATGTCCTTTAACCTCTCAGCAACATCTGACCAAAGAAACTAAGAAAGCCCACACGTATCCACCAAAAAAGAGAGAGAGAGAAAGAGCAAGGACTAACCCTGGTTTTGAAATCGGCAAGATTAGTGGCCGCTTTATAAGACGCGTCCACTACCTGTTTGAAAGAAGGCCTGAGAGGGAACGACTTATCGATCCAAACGCCGTTCGCGAAAGACAGCTTGGGCCCACCTGCGGCACTGCCGTCGGCCAGCACAACGGTGATGAGCTGAGAAGCAAAGGAGTTGAGGTGGTCGGTGGATTTTGTCTTGAGGAAAGAGAGGAGCTGATTCTGGGTGGGCCCCGTGCAGCCGGCAGCTATGAGGCTGAGCACGACGTGGATAGAGAGGGGAGAGAAGACGAGGTTGGAGTCCTTGGCCCCGGTCAAGAGGAGCTGCTTGGAGAGAGAAAGAGAGACGCTGGTCTGGTTGGCGATCAATTCTCTAAGGTCCATTTTTTGGGGAGCTGAACCGGGTTTGGAGAGAGTTTTTCCCATGAGAAGTAGCTCACTGGCTGCCTTGTAAAAAGCACTAGAGAGCCGCTCTATAGAAGTGAACCTAGACCTGCAAGTTATGCAGCAACTACTAAATTCAAGTTAAGAGAAAGAAAAAGAGAGAGGATCGAATCTCCGAGTATTGCGTTGGAGACAGGTGAAGAGTAACGGTGAATTATGTATTGCGTGACACGATAGCAGAGAATCAGCACCTTAGAAGCTAGTATATTGACAAGATAAGCACAACTTATGTTTCTCAAAAGAAAGAGATTCTTCATCTGTCTTTATTCCACACTCACCAATCACTCAGCAAAAGGATTAAAGATCAGACCCGCGAACCAAATGTTGCTGGAATCTTTCTCCATGATCAAGAACAAAGACAGGTGGTCGGCCACAAAGTCGACTTTTGTTACAACCGAAAAACAAGCAGCACCTAATGTCACAAGATCAGCTGAAGCTGCCGCTGCTTTGGCTCCTCTTTGGCTGACTTCGATGAAGCATTTGTGGAATATGTACAAGACAAAGAGATTCCGTTCCTCCACCAGCTTTACCATCTCAATTAAGCTGCCTTCTCCATGGTCGAAGGGCAATTCCAATCCGAGCTCCTGCAGAGCCCGAGGCTTCAAACCCTAAGGGTATTTTACACTTTGATCCTGAACTTGCTTATGTCGATTGACCAGCATGAGAGATAGCCAACTACAGACTCACGTTCCGAGCTAAGCCTCTCCACTAGAGATGAACATTTACATGGAGAAATCACACCTTTCCTCAATCCCTCTCACTCCCTATGAGGAAGACACAAGACTTTGGAACTGTCATGAACGCCAATCAGTCGCCTGTGGTTGCAAGTCATGAAGGAGGCTTTAATGGAGACGCCATTGAGGAGGAAAAAATAGAGAGCGTTTGCAAAGAACAAGCAGAGTGTTACTGTCAAACGAACCGGGTGGGACGAGCTCCTCGATGAGGCCTTTAGTCTGCTTTTTGACCCATGAATTCACATGCTTTTTTGCCTCAACAGCCGGCGTATACAATGTGAGCGTGACTAAATAAGCATCACACATTCGATGATGATATGATCTTGTCTATCAAGTGATGTTGCACAGAAACAAGGACTCTACACCAGTTTCCCTTGAAGGAATAAGTTGGAGCCTCAAAATCATAAACAAGACGATTGATATAGGACGAGACTACGTAACACGGGTGTTGAAAAAGCTCCAACAATATTATACATTTCAAGATTTTCGGAACTTATACATTATGTTTTTAGATATTGAAATAAGTCAAGATGGTTTTTACATGTTTTGCCATCTGCCAGAAAAGGAAAAGAAGAAAGCCAAAAAGAAAAGAAATAAGAAATATTAAAATATTATTAAAAATTGTCAACTTTTAATGAGCATTGTACACAACTTTTGGCACTAAAGTGAGCGCTGAATACAACTTTTGACATTTTTAGTGTACTTATCCCGCAGAACGTCATGCATGTCCACTGGGTTAACCAACAGGACAAGCCCTACAAGCTAAAGCTCAACAAGTTCGCTGACATGAGCTCGGATGCTGAGTCATAGGTCGACCAACACAGGATGTTCTATGGGGCACAACTCGGCTTCACGAGCTTCATCTATGAGGACAACACTCTGGTGCCCTCGTCCATCGACTACGGTCCATTGCACAATTTGCTAAGACTATTTTACATATTTCTCATTTTAATAAGGTCACAAGTTGGTATGCATCCTAAGATTCTTCACCTAACTCGACCATTAAATTTCACATATTTCTCATATTTTATTGGCATCAATTTAATCTTAAATCTTTCAGTAGTGCTAATTTGGTCATTCCAGCTAATTTTGGTAGAATTTTGCTGGCATGGACACTGCACAAATTACATAACACCACTAGCACTAACATGAACAATTTTTAATGATATTTTAAGAATTTCTTTTTTCTGATTTTTTTTCCTTCTCTCTTTCCTTTCTTCTTCCTCTAGGTTGTGGCCGACCAGCCGACAAGCGATGGCCAGCCACTGGCCACATTAGCTCCTACAAAGGCTTCGCTCGCCAAATCCGACGAGGCTGACCCTCACTTGAGCAAGGTTGACCTTAGCAAGGGCTCCCTTTGCCTAGGCTAGGGCAACCTCACCGGGGGTTGCCTTCACCTAGGTGATGCCTAGCAAGGTTGCATTGGCTAGGGTGAGGGCCAGCCTCGCTGTATTTGGTGAGGGAAGCCCTAGGCCAGATCAAATGAGGTGCGACGTTGACAATTTTTATTAATATTTTAATATTTTTGGAAAGTTTTCATATATATATTTTTTTAATTTTGTTTATTTTCTTTCTTTCTTTCTTTTCTCCTTTCTTCTTCGTTTTTGCCGATGGCCGACCACTAGCCACAAACGATGGCTGGACGGGCTGGCCTTGCCCGCCACAAACGAGGCCCAGCAAGGGTTGGCCTCCCCCAGGCTAGGTAACCCTTGCCTAGACCAAGCAAGGATGCCCTCACCCAAGCTAAATCCGGCGAGGTCTAGCCTCGCCAAATGTCACCTAGGCAAGGCTGACCTTTGCCAAATCTCTCCTAGGCAAGGGCGAGGCTCGCCCTTGCCCAACCATGCTTTGCCCTTGCTCGGCCATGCCTTGCAAATGAGGTTAGCCAGCCTAGCCACGGCTAGTGGCTAGCCATTGGCAAAAAAAGGATGATAGCAAGAAAAAAAAATCAAAAAAATATTAAGATATTATTTAAAAAAATGGTCAATGTTAGAGCCAGCTATCCTACATGACACCATCAATATCTATGTCAGCGATTTCCAGTCAAAATTAGCATGGTGAATTTAACTAGGAATAAGTGAAAAAATTTATGAATGAATTGACAAAATTGAAAAGTTTATAACCGAATTGGCAAAGTGCAATAAGTTTAGAATTGTTTGAATAATTTTCCCTCTTTTTCCAACAGCCATGTGGGCAGCCTTGTAAGGGGTGCCCATCACCCATTTGAAACAATTTTGGAGAGGCATGTAACCAGCGACCCAAACGCCATTCTGGATCGACAGCTTCGGCCCCTTTATGCCCCTGCCGCCAGCGAACAGGCGTTGAGATGGTCGATGGACTTCACGTTAGGAAAGAGAGGAGCTGGGCTTGAGTGCGTCCGATGGGGAGCATGCTTAGAACGGTGAGGATCGAGTGGGGAGAGAAGATGACGTTCCAGTCCTCGATCTTAGTTTGGAACGAGTGCATCCCGAGTGTCAGAGTGACGTTGCCCTGGTTGCAAGCGGACTCCCGGCAGCCATGCATAATATTGCTGAAGGAAGAATAATGAAGAGAGCATTTGTGTCCAGACTCCCCCTCCTTAACAATGATGTCAATGAGTGTGGTGTTCCTTTCTTTTGATAGAGACATCCACCAGGTCAAGTCACACGAAGTATAAGGACATATAAGGTCTCTTATTCATGCAAGGGCGAAAGGCGAGGTGAGAATCCAAGATGCGGAAGTACATGTACTCAAGCTCATTTGGGATGTATTCGATTTTGATCACGCAAATCTCAAATGTATTTATAGGCACAGATACTTACAGATCAGAAGAAAAACTTGAATGATCAGAGAACTAGATGCAATATTCCCAATACTTTTATTAAGAAAAATAAATAGAAGTTACAAAGAGATAGGAAGACATAGATGTCCATAAAATTGATTCAATACAATAAGATATTGCATCCTCCCTAATTGTGCATCGACAAATTAATTCATCAAAACATATGCAATAAACCATACAACCTCTCATTACTAGCCAATATAATTAGGAATACTAACGCTCTTGCTCGACTTGTGATCAGCCGGCTAGCGGATTGAGCACTCGACCCACAAACAACACCGTGCCACTCAAATCCTCTCTCACCAAGAACAGGAACGGGTGATCAGCAACAAAGTCCAAATTCTTCGAAGGAAAAAGCGAACACGCCACCGTGATTTCGGCAGTGGCAGCCGCTGCTTCTGTTCCCTTTTCGCTAACATCAATGAAGGATTTATGAAATACGCGCGAGAAATAGGGATTGAGAAAGTTTACCATCTCCGTTAATTCTCCTTCACTTGAAAACGGCAATTACCAATCCCATCTTCTTTAGATCTTCTGAAGCTTCAAACCCAGATGATATCTTGAATCTCGGGATTCGGAATTCCCCCACTGTGACTTTGTTGTAGGGAAGATGGCGATCCAGAAAGCCAGATTCAGAACCAACTTTCTCCACGAGAGCTGGGAGTCCATCTTTCGCATTTGGAAGAAATAAGTACATCAAAAAGTGACGATGGTCCTCCCCTTGCTTATAAGGAAGTCCCAAGACCTTAAAACCATCGTAAGCCCTGACGATCTGCTCGTTGTCACTAGTCATGAAAGGAACTTGAACAGAATTCCCATTGAGAAGGAAAAAGTCATTATCTTTTGTCCTTGAAGAGTCGAACTGGTCATTCCAAGCACCTTTGAAGTAAAGGGCATTCCCGACAACGAGCCGGGTTGAAGGGTCCACTGAATCAGCCGGGAGAACCTCCTTTATGAGTTCTCTGGTCTCCTTCTCAGCCCATGTATTAACCTCCCTAGTTACCTCAACAGCCTAATGGGTTGACATAGAATACTAGGTGACACAAAAACCGAGCAGCTAACACCATTGTTTAACAAATAGAAAGGACAGTCATGTGAGAAGTTAGAAAAGACTGCAGTTCAATTGAAGCCCGAGCTGCTTATGGAAGGATGAAAGTTACGGGTCAATACTAAAGTTAATTAGCACAGAACCACATTCTCAACCGTGACTTAAGAAAGAACAAAAGCACCAGTTTCCCAAATCCCAACTTACAATAGTAAAGAGGAACCATTGCTTTAGAAAATTAGGTAACAAAAGGAACATTAGAGAACCAAGAAAATATTTGGTTACCACAAAAAAAAGGCAGGGGGGGGGAAGGGGGTTTATCCGTCAGCCGAGAAATCCCTACAAAAAAAGGGTCTACAACTCCATGCACCAAACTGATATTCAAATAGAGGAATGCTGATGGCACATATATGAGAGTCTGCCTTGTCAATATTGCACTGCTCGAAGTATTTGACTACAAAAGATGTTCTTTAACATGGTGATTGTGTGATAAATCAGTTCTCCAAGATCCTTTAGCTCTGTGAAATTTAGTAGCACAAGCTGCAGAACTAATCTGCAATTATATTTTCCGGAAACATCTACAATGACACACATCTTACTTCAGTCTACACCTATACTGAAATTGCTTGATCATGACAAGTATGCAGATACCCAATTAGAAACAACAGTGTCACCTATGATTGAGGTTCACACAGCCAGAGGGCAATGTATTCTATAATAACTATGCTTAATTTCTTTTCCTAATACGGTCGCTTTGCTCTCTCTGTATTCATATGATCTATGGCTATAGTAAGAAGTGCACAGAAGCCAGATGCAATATCAATATTTGCGTTTGCTACAAATTCCCATGTAGTTAATCTGTGGAAAATCAGTACATTGATGATGAATGGGAAGGTTAGGAGGCTAACACTTGTTGCCCTAGCAAATTGCACTCTGAAAGCATAAAGTTTATGTCTTTAACATGCTTAGAATATGACAGAGAATAAGAGATCCTTCTTAATGCACCTACAGGGCATGATCGAGGTCCCTTCCAATTTGATATCTTCAAACAACCTCATCTGAAGCCCTGATTAAGTAAATTTTGTATGATGGTTTGGGAGAATCAATTGACCAACGCATCTGGATTGTCCTTTTTTCATTTGAAGCTTACCAGATTTTGTGACCATTTATCAATTTACCCTTTTATGTTCATCATGTAGTCCTCTAACACAAGGTTAGAATGCGCTCAATTTAGGGGATTCACATATTGTTTGCGCATGTCTGGAGTATACTTCACACCTAGAAGAAATCCAACGCAAGCCAACAAGAAAGAGCTATTGCCTTAATCAGACCATGTTCCACTCCGGGAGGTTTGGTTTAACAATTCAACCAATCACGAACAGTATTTCAAATCCCAAACCAAATAAAAATTAGAAGAGGAAATGATTTTCAAAACTGTTTTTACCAATAAAACGTACGCTTGCATATCAATCCACGGAAGAGTGTTAAACCATGAAACAGCAAATGGTAGAACAGCTAGTTAAAATACCTAAGCTCAGTCACTCAACCTCTCAGAACCGTCTAACCAAAGGAACCAAGAAAGCTGCACATGTATTCGACCCAAAAAAATAGAAAAAGAGGGGGCAAGAACTAACCTTGGTTTCGAAATCAACAAGATTAGTGGCCGCCTTGTAAGACGCGTCCACCACCTGTTGGAAAGATGGCTTGGAAGTCAACGACTTATCAATCCAAACGCTGTTTGCGAAGGACAGCTTAGGCCCGCCGGCGGGGCTGCCGTCGGTGAACACGATGGCAACGATCTGAGAAGCGAAGTAGTGGAGGTGGTCAGTTGACTTGGCCTTGAGGAAAGAGAGGAGCTGGTCCCGCGTGGGCCCAGCGGAGCCGGCCGTGATCAGGCTGAGCACAACGTGGATGGATACGGGAGAAAAGACGAGGTTGGAGTCCTTAGCCCAGGTCAAGAGAACCTGCTTGGAGAGGGCGAGAGCGAAGTCAGTCTGATTGGCCATCGAGTCTCTGAGTTCCAATTGGCGGCTGGTGTACACTGGAGAATCCATTTGGCGGCTTGGCGGGTGGTGTGCACGTGAAAAGAAACACGGGTCTGTAATGACGACTAGATCAGTGGAGTCAAGAAGTTTAGGCGAGAACTCGAGAGTTGGATGGACACAAATGAGGAGAGGGACCTTGTTTATATAGAATCTTTCTCATCACAACCATTAATTACTTTTCAATTTAATGGTGAATATTGTATATCCCATCTACCAACTATTGGCATTTATGATAAGAATACTCTAGAATTCGGTATATTTACCTTATCACCTTTCAATAGGAATATTCTAGAGGACTTCAGATCCTTGGATTAGTCTCTCTCTTTTTCTTTTTTATCATACATAATTCTTCATTTGTGGGGAATCTCAAGATCGTGACACACTACTGAGAGTTCTAGTTGTGATGAAGAGAGAGAAAGAGTGTTGACACAATTTTTTCTTTTATCATACACAATCCTTCGTTTGTGGGGAACCTCAAGATCGAACACATTGCTAAGAGCTCGGTTGTGATAAAGAGAGAGAGAGAAAGACGGCGTTTACACCTAAATTTGCATTATAACATTATTTCACATTTGCATTATAGGCATTATTAATCCCTTCATTTAATAGAAAGAGGTCCGCATAAATTGCATGAGTCAGTCCGAACATGATTGACATTCGAATTGGCTCAGCTAGTGATTGTATTGTAATCGGCCCAATATATTTCAACTTTCAAGACCCGGTCCGCCTATTCCCTTTTTCTGGAGTGAAATGATCAAGTTGGCTGTGAATGGTGAGTAACTTTGAGCAAAAAGGAAACAAAAATAACAGCCATGAATGAAGGGAGACAATAAGGGTTGTTATTTGGTCAAAGGTCAATACAAAGGAAGGCATGAGTGCGTGATTTTTGGTCCGAGACAAGAAGGAAAAAAATCACTCACCATATATTCTCAGTGGAGAAGGAAATACGGATAATCTCTCAATAATTTTAGGAAAGAAAATTAATTGGCCTGATCTCTCTTTCCTTGCTGGAGGATCACGATCTTGAAGAAGGGTAAACGTCATCCACATGGGAATTAAATGTTGACGAGCCGTGAATGGAGTCAGGGTTTCATAAGTTGTTTTTGGTCGAGACTCCAATTCTGCAAGAAGCCAAGGAAGTCACACGGCTTCCATTTGTGGTCGTCTAACTCTTCACGCCTGCCGCTTGGCGAGGCGTTCCTCGTTGGCCATCACAGTGACTTTCAGTATCCGAGCGACAATAACGAAACCTTTTTGTGAAGCAGCCTAGGCCTACGTCATCGCTGGCCACCTGCAGTTCTGGTAGATCTCTGTAGCGCCTCCCAGTCCACCATTCCTCATCAGCCCTTCCACGATTTTCCAGCCACACCAACGAGCTCAGGCCTCCCTGCAGCAACTAAACGATCTGGTGTTGATCCTAGTGTCCTCCCACGTAGACGCTGTCGTTTCCTATGGGGTCCGAGTCCCAGCCGCTTTGGTTTGACGTCCGGACGCCAGTAAACTCAGACCCGCCCCAGCCATACTGGCAAACGAGTTCCAGGCGTACCCAGCAGGCTGTGCGACACTTGCTCAGGCCACACCGGTCCCTCAGCGAGCAACAACGAGCTCAAAAACGGCAATACCGACCTCAACTTCTTCAGATCCATGCCCTCGTCAGAGTCCACGATCTTCGTTAATCCTCCACCCAAAAACGGCAATACCAACCCCAACTTCTTCAGAATCTTTTCATCCTTCAAATCCGAAGGATATCTTGAACCTCGGGATGTGGAATTCCCCCACTTCCTTGTTTTTTAAGGAAGATGGCGTTCTAGAAAGCCAGATCCTGAACCGACTTTCTCCGCAAGAGCTGGAAGTCCATCCCTTGGATCTGGAAGAAATAAGTACATTGAAAACTGACGCCTGTCCTCCCCTTGCTTATAACGAAGTGCCATGACTTTTAAAACTGTCGTAAGCCCCAGGGATCTACTCGTTCTCACTAGTCATGAAAGGAACTCTAACAGAATTCCCATTGAGAAGGAAAAAGTCAATTGTCCTTTGCCTTTGAAGAGTCAAAAAATTATCATTCCAAGCACCTTCAAGTGAAAATGAGTCAGGTGAAAGCCTTAGGTGGACAATTTTTACTAATATTTGAATATATTTTTTTAATTTTCATACATCTTTTTAATTTTTTCTTTTATTTGTTCTTTCTCTCTTTTCTCCTTTCTTCTTCACTTTTGCCGGTGGCCACCCACTGGCCACAAGTGATAGCCGGATGGGCTGGCCTTGCTCACCACAATGACGCCCAGCAAGGGTTGGCCTCCCCAAGCCACACAACCCTCGACTAGATCAAGCAAGGCCGCCCTCACCCAAGCTAAATTTGGCGAGGTCTAGCCTCGCCAAATGTCACTTGGGTGAGGCCAACCTTTGTCCAATCTCGCCCAAGCAAGGGCGAGGCTCGCCCTTGCTCAGCCATGCCTTGCCCTTGCCCAACCATGCCTTACTTGAGGTAGGTAGGCTAGCTAGCTCGGCCACGTCTAGTGGCTGGCCATTGGCAAAAAAAGAGATGACAGCAAAATAATATATAATAATAATAATTCAAAAAAAAAAATTATAATATTATAAAAAATTGTCAATGTCAAAGCGAGCTATTCTACGTGGCACCATCGGTGTCCATGTCAGTGATTTTCAGCTAAAATTAACTGAATGGACTCAATTGATAATAAGTGAAAATGTTTATGACTGAATTGATAAAATTGAAAGGTTTAGCACAAAATTGGCAAAGTACAATAAGTTTAGGACTTTTTGGATAATTTTCCCTCTTTTTTCAATAGCCACGATGGCAGCCTTGTAGTGGGTGCCCACCACCCGCTTGAAACAATTCTGGAGAGTCATGTAACCAACGACCCAAACGCCATTCTGGATCGACAGCTTTGGCCCCTTTATGCCCCTGCCATCGGCGAACAGGCATTGAGATGGTCGATGGACTTCATGTTAGGAAAGAGAGGAGCTGGGCTCGAGTGCGTCCGATGGGGAGCACGTTGGAAATTTTCTATAATATGGGCTTACATTAATTAATTAATTTTCTATTTTAAATAATCGGTTAATGGATATTCCAATATTTGTCAAACCCTAGAGTGATCTTATTGAATTGGGTTTCAACATTTATTAATAACGGGCTTAGTTGAACAGCAAAATGTAAGCAATTGTGTTTAACTGAAGCTCGTAATGGGAATGACCTAGTTTTTTTTTTTTTTTTTGGTCGGTCCTACTCTAATACTTACTCTCAGACTTTTACCTTGCCTCCTTGCAAGGCGTGGGAGTCGAAACCCACTCCTGAAATGAAATCGTCCCCACCCCCAATCTCCCCTAAAAAGGTGGGGATTTGAACCCCTCACCTCCCCCTTCCAAGTTGGAAAGGTGGCCACTGGGGCGAACCCCCAATGGTTGGAATGACCTGTTAAGAAAAGCCAGCAGAAGAACAAAAGCAAGGGAAAAGAAGCCTCTCGACTAATGCTGTCATCAATACCAGGAAGAACAGAGGAAGCTGAGAACAGAGGAAGCAAGACATACAAGAGTGATAAAGAGAGAACATATGTAGAAGAAGAAGAAGAATATGTACATGCTGCTAAGAAGAATGAGAAGAAAACCGGTTATGAAAATTCTGCATGAAGCTGTTAGTCTTGATTAGTCTCGGCTAGTTAATCAAGAATAGTTCGGATCTTGGTAGTTAGTCAAAGTTTGCTTCGGTTAGTTACTTTTGCTTCAACTGAATCTATACTGTAAAACAGAATTTCAGAGTTAGTCCTTATATATAAAAGGCTAAACTCTCGATTGTACTATATCAAGGAAAACAGAATAGAAAAGAAGTTCTTCATCTCAAGATCTCTCTGATTCTTCGTCTTATTTTTCTCTCGCGCATAAACTTCTTCATGGTATCGGAGCAGCCGCATCTTTGAAGAAATCATCTTGATGCTGAACAAATAAGAGAAGATCGCACAGATCAAAGTTAGATTCAAAGCTTCCTTGATCTCGAAGATATCCGTAATTGTCCAACAAAGATCGTAAGTCGGTATTCTTCATCCGCATCTAAATCAGCAAGATTCTCGTTTGCATCTTCCGCAAATCGGTAGAAGTTGTATCTCGCAACTAGAGTTGATCGAGATCGGGAAGAATAGAATGGCAGCAAGAAGTTTGAGATATCCATTTCCTATTCATGTAAATATCTCGAATTTCGTTACCATCAAATTAGCGAGGACAATTTCCTCTTATGGCAAGCTCAATTCTATAGGTTCTTGAGAAGCCAAGATCTATTCGGTTTTGTGAATGGGGAAATTTCACCACCTGCAAAGACAGTACAGGTTGAAGAAGGAGGTCAAGTATCTGAGATCTCTAATCCTGATTATAATGATTGGATAAAAACCGATCAACTTGTATCTTCTTGGATTAGTGGTGCAGTATCAGAAAATATACTCAGCTTGATAATTGGGTTAAACACTGCTTATGAAGTTTGGCAAGTTCTGTTAAACCGGTTCACACAAAAATCGGTAGCTAAGGAGTTTGAGTTAAGAGGAAAATTGCGGGCTTGCCGAAACGTGAACAAACATTATCAGCATATCTTAGGGAATACAAGTCAATATGTGATCAATTGAATGCCATAGGGAAACCAAAGTGGATGAAATCACAAAATTATTTGGAATTCGGAAGGCTTGGGATCCGAGTACGAAAGTTTTAAAACTACAATCTCTTGTTTGAAGCCCCAACCTGAATATGATGAAGTAATCTCACACTTAGAAAGATTCGAAGCCGGGTTACGAGACTTATTCTTTAAATCGTTCGGACCTAACCTAGCTTACTATGGACGAGAGGAAAAGCGAAGCTATACAAAACGAAGAGGCGACGAGAGAATATATACAATCAAATACCATTCCTAGAGGATCAAGAATAAGTAATCGTGGAGGAAGAGGTTATGGAAGAGGAAGAACTTATAATACCAGGTATAGAAACTTTGGATATCTGGAAGAAATATGAGTTACGAAATAGTAACTCGAACTATGAACAAGAAAATCAGCGGTTCAAACAAATCAATACCTCCTCGGCTTAGGTTCGCTCAAGGGTTTAGACCATACAATGTATCAAAGCACAAAGGTATTCGATATCGGGTCATATCCTACACCAAATTCAAAGTTACAATTAGAGAAACCAGTGAGAACAAAAGCGACTTGAGTGCCAAATCTGTAAGAGGCCTAGTCATGATGCTTTACATTGTTGGTATCGGTTTGATAACTCCTACCAAGCTGAGGATATACCAACAGCACTAGCAGCACTACATATCGAGGAGACAAATGATCAAGAATGGTATCCAGACACTGGAGCAACAGCTCATATTACCTCCAATGCTGGTATACTTCACAGTCTTTCTAAAAATGACAATGCTGAAACAGTTATGATAGGCAATGGTCTGTGTTTACCTGTCAAATACGTTGGTAATGCAATATTAAATGCTGCAATTACTGCCTTGCCTCTAAATGATGTGCTGATAGTTCCGAGATTAAGAAGAATCTTTTATCGTATCAAAATTCACCGATGATTACCCCTGTTCCTTTATTTTTGACAAAGCGGTGTGTATCTCAAGGACAAAGCACAACCAACACAACCATGAAGCTAGGAAGGAAAGTTAGAGGGTTATACGAGTAGACCCTCATCTTTGCAGAAAGCCTATTTCACACAAAGACGAGAGAATTGTTGCAGAAAGTATCTGGCATCAACGTCTGGCTCACACAAATCAGAGTATCTTGAAGCAATTGAAGGCTCAAAGTTTGATTCAGTATAACAAAGAATCACACTCTGTATGTAGGAGTTGCCAAATAGCTAAGAGTACTGCTCTACCTTTCCCATTGTCAAATTTTACAGCTCCAAAACCTCTACAATGATTCACCTTTGTGACATCCGGGGACCTTCTCCGATTAAATCTTTTCGAGTTTCAAGTACTATGTCATTTTTGTTGACAATTTCTCTCGGTTCAGTTGGATATACCCTTTAAAGCTGAAGTCAGATTTCTATAGTATTTTCCTCATGTTTCAAAAATTAGTAGAAAATCAGCATAATTGTAAGATCAAGACCTTTCAGTGTGATGGTGGAGGAGAGTTTGTTAGTCAAAAATTCAGAACTCACTTACGTAAGCGTGGCATTCAACAACATATCTCCTGTCCATATACACTGAGCGAGAATGGGATACCCGAAAGGAAGCATCGGCATATAGTTGAACTTGGTCCGCTATGCTATACCATGCGAAAATTCCACTAAAATTTTGGGTAGATGCATTTGTAACAGCAAATTATGTTGTTAACATCCTCCCTACTCAAAAACTACAGATGCAGTCTCCTTTCAGCAAATTATATCAGCATAATCCAAGATATGATCATCTCAGAACCTTTGGCTGTGCTTGCTATCCGTGTCTTCGACCATATGCACAGAATAAGCTTGATCCATAGTCTCTAACCTGTGTCTTTCTTGGATACAGTGATCACTATAAGGGATATCGATGTCTTCTCCCTACTACTGGTCATGTCTACATTAGCCGACATGTAGTATTTGATGAGAACTTTTTCCCATTCTCTCGAAATTAGCAAAGTCTATCCATCCTATACACACTTATATAAATTGTGGACAGAAGAAGAGCAGTTCTTAGCTTCCTCGACTACAAATCACACAACTCCTTCAACCTCTCAGTATGTAGATTGGGAAAAAGAAACCACAGTGAATCACACAAATGAAGGAATCTCACCGAATGCCTGAGAACAAGCAGTTTCTATCTCACCGGCTGAAACTACGTGGAACAAGTATCTATCACTTTGCCCAAGATAGTCCTCAACAAATTGAAGTACCGAGTTCCATAACCGAGATATCAAATGAATCAAATCGGGAACAAAACACTTCAAATAATCGACAGACTTCTCAAGGTACATTACCTACTCACCCTATGAAGACTAGGTCTAAGTCTGGCATTATTAAGGTCAATCCTCGGTATGCATGTCTTGCTATATATGAAGTACCTCCTGAGCCAAAAACAATCAAAACAGCATTAGCACATAAGGGCTGGTACAAAGCAATGACAGAAGAAATGGATGCACTTCACCAGAATCAAACTTGGGAATTAATCCCTCGAACTGATCAAATGAATATAATAGGCTGCAAGTGGGTATTTAAAACGAAGCTTGCGGTGATGGTAGTCTTGATAGACTTAAAGCTCGGCTAGTTGCTAAGGGATTTCATCAGGAAGAAGGCATTGACTTTACAGAAACTTTCAGTCCAGTCATTAAGCATGCAACAATTCGCATAGTTCTATCAGTAGCCATGATGAAACAATGGCCAATTCATCAACTGGATGTCAAAAATGCATTCTTACATGGTACATTGAATGAGGTAGTCTACATGGAGCAGCCTCCTGGTTTTCAAGATCCTAAGGAACCTCACCATGTATGTCTTCTCAAGAAGTCTCTCTATGGACTTCGACAAGCTCCTCGAGCCTGGTTCGACAAGTTCAGCAACTTTCTGCTTGAATATGGGTTCTTTTGCAGCTCAACTGACCCATCCTTATTCATCTATCATGCGATATAGACACTATTCTTTTACTTCTATATGTGGATGACATTGTACTGACTGGAAGCTCCTCTCAGTCTCTTTCCAACCTTATTCATTCTCTAAGTCTTCAGTTCCATATGAAAGATCTTGGACCATTACACTACTTTCTTGGCATTGAAGTTAAAAATACCTCTGATCATCTGTTTCTGTGCCAGACTAAATATGCCAAGGATCTTCTTACTCGAGCTCATATGCTTGAGTGCAAACCAATCACCACTCCGTATCATTGAAACCAACCATTCGATAAATGATTCTACTCTACTCTCCAATCCTTTCGAGTATCGAAGCCTAGTAGGTGGCCTTCGATATCGACTTTAACAAGACCGACGTTGCATATGCTACAAATCAACTATGTCGAAATTACAAAAACCAAGCGTAGCGAGACCTACATAAACTCAAGAGAGTTTTGAGGTATGTAAAAGGAACTCGAATCTTGGAGTCTTCATTCACTCTCGAAGCTCCCTTCACCTATATGGATTCTCGAGATTGATTGGGCGGGATGTGTTGAGACAAGAAGATCAACAACAGGTTTTTGTACATACCTTGGCTCCAATCTCATATCTTGGGCTGCAAAGAAACAATCCACGTTAGTCGATCTTCTACGAAGCCGAGTATCGTGCACTTGCTTCCACATCTGCGAGAACTTACCGGATCGGCTTTGTTCTTCGTGATATAGGATGTTCATTGACTTGTCCAACACGGCTCTTACGTGACAATAAATCCGCTATTTCTCTCACTATTAATCCTGTTCTTCATGCTCGCACCAAACATATTGAGATAGATTTTCATTTTGTCGAGAAAAGTCTCATCGGGGTCATTACAAGTCAAATATGTTCCAAGTAAATGTCAAATTGCTGATATATTTACAAAACCCCTCTCTCGTACTACACATTACCAGCTACAAATCAAATTAGGAATCGGGTGTTCACCCATTTCCAATTTGAGGGGGTGTTAAGAAAAGCCAGCGTGAGAAGAACAAAAGCAAGGGAAAAGAAGCCTCTCGACTAATCTGTCATCAATACCGGGAAGAACGAGAGGAAGCGAGAACGAGAGGAAGCAAGACATACAAGAGTGATAAAGAGAGAACATATGTAGAAGAAGAAGAAGAATATGTACATGCTGCTAAGAAGAATGAGAAGAAAACCGGTTATGAAAATTCTGCATGAAGCTGTTAGTCTTGATTAGTCTCGGCTAGTTAATCAAGAATAGTTGATGCATCGGTAGTTAGTCAAAGTTTGCTTCGAGTTAGTTACTTTTGCTTCAACTGAATCTATACCGTAAAACAGAATTTCAGAGTTAGTCCTTATATATAAAAGGCTAAACTCTCGATTGTACTATATCAAGGAAAACAGAATAGAAAAGAAGTTCTTCATCTCAAGATCTCTCTACAGATTCTTCGTCTTATTTTTTCTCTCTGCGCATAAACTTCTTCATGACCTAGTTGACACGCTGTTGATTATGGTTTGTTAAATCCTTTCTCTAGCCTATAAAAGGATAGGTTATATCTATCAATTGCTTTAATCTCATTGAAAACTACTATATCGAAATAGGTCATAGAAAATAAGATCTGGCATTCCGATAGATCTCTGATTATCAGACTAATCTATTTTTCTTCAAGTGAAGCAATGGCTCAAACAAATACGTTTTATTCCGCCATGCTTATTGATTTCGGTATTTTGTAGTCATATATGGATCCGATAATGTTTTAGTGATTAGTTGTTTATGTGAATAATTTTCTACAGAGCATGCAGAAGGGCGAGGATCAAGTGGGGAGAGAAGATGACATTCCAGTCCTCGATCTTAGTTTTGAACGAGTGCTTCCCGAGTGTCAGAGCGGCGTTGCCCTAGTTGCAAGCGGATTCTTGGAGGCCATGCGTAATATTGCTGAAGGAAGAATAATGGAGAGAGCATTTGTGTCCAGACTCACCCTCCTTGACAATGAATTCAATGAGTGTGGTGTTCCTTTCTTCTGATAGAGACATGCACTAGTTCAAGTCACACGAAGCATACCGACATATAAGGTCTCTTATTCATGCAGTGGCGAAAGGCGAAGCGAGAATCCAAGATGCGAAAGTACATGTACTCACGCTTATTTGGGATGTATTCGATTTTGAACATGCAAATCTCAATTGTATTTATAGGCATAGATACTTACAAATCAAAAGAAAAACTTGAATGATCAAAGAACTAGATGCAATATTCCCAATACTTTTATTAAGAAAAAATAAATAGAAGTTACAAAGAGATAGGAAGACATACATGTTCATAAAATCAATTCAATATAATAAGATATTGCGTCCTCCCTAATTGTGCATTGACAAATTAATACATCAAAACATATGCAATGAACCATACAACCTCTCATTACTAGCCAATATCATTGGGAATACTAACGCTCTTGCTCGACTTATGATCAGCCGGCTAGCGGATTGAGCACTTGACCCACAAACAACACCGTGCCACTTTGGGCCTTTATTCGTTTCCACGGCGATGGTGCCTTTTCCTTTGACATCTACTAATGCACCATTGCCCAACTTTACTTGAGATTTCACCGACTTATCAATATGAGTGAATATAGATTCGTCCCCGTCATGTGATTGCTACACCCTGTCGATGTACCATGTTTCATTTTGTGTCATTTGCCGCTTGGCCTGCGTAGAATGTATTCTCTTCACTTTCTTTTTTTCTACATAGTTTGCTCGATTATTTTGTTTTCGGCGACAATCTTTCTATGTGGCCATATCTTTTACAAAAGCGGCATTGTTTTTTATTTTTAAACCAACAATCCTTCTCCAAATGATTTGTTTTCTTGCAAATGCCACAAGGTGGATAACTTTCCTTTTTTATAATTTCTCCTCCTCTTTTGTTTTCCATGAACTCCTTCCATCATTTTTAGTTTGATGAGACCGTATATTTCACTTTAGGCTGAAGGCACTTTCGGCCCGAATCTTCATCTTGTGCCATTAGTCTTTTCTCATATGCTTCTAGAGAGCCAATTAATTCACTTATTGATAGGGTCGTCAAGTCTTTAGTTCCTTCTATAGTTGTAACTATGGAGTTGTATTTTGGTAAGTGACACCAATATTTTCTCAACAACCCTTTGATCAGTTATCCCATCTCCATAGGCTCTCATTTGATTAACGAGTTCCTTTAATTTTCCACAATATTCTTGCGGTCTCATAATTTTTCATTTTAGAATTCTCAAAATCTCTTCTTAGTGTTTGAAGGCGAATCGTGCGTACCTTTTCCGATCCTTGAAATTCTTCTCGTAGTATATCCCAAGCCTCTTTTGCAGTCCTCGCTCAATTATTCTCGGAAATATGGTTTCCGAGTGCTTGTTGAATAAAATATAGCGCCCTTGCATCCTTTTGTAGTTGATCTTTGGAAACACTTGCACCTTCGGCGGAGCCTCGTAACCTTTCTCCACGATGTTATAAGTCTTGGGCGTCAAGAATGTAGTCATTTATCTTTCCAAAATCAGTGATCGGCGACAAAGTCGGGTGATCGGCGACAAAGTCTAAATTATTCTTCGAAGAAAAAAGCGAACACCCCATCATGATACTGGCAGTGGCAGCGGCTGCTTCTGTTCCCTTTTCGCTAACATCAATGAAGGATTTATGAAATACGCGTGAGACATGGGGATTGAGAAAGTTTACCATCTCCGTTAATCCTCCTTCACTTGAAAACGGTAATACCAATCCCATCTTCTTTAGATCTTCTGAAGCTTCAAACCCAGATGATATCTTGAATCTCAGGATTCGGAATTCCCCCACTGTGACTTTGTTGTAAGGAAGATGGCGATCCAGAAAGCCAGATTCAGAACCAACTTTCTCCACGAGAGCTGGGAGTCCATCTTTCGCATTTGGAAGAAATAAGTACATCGAAAAGTGACGCTGGTCCTCCCCTTGCTTATAAGGAAGTCCTAAGACCTTAAAACCATCGTAAGCCCTGACGATCTGCTTGTTGTCACTAGTCATGAAAGGAACTTGAACAGAATTCCCATTGAGAAGGAAAAAGTCATTATCTTTTGTCCTTGAAGAGTCGAACTGGTCATTCCAAGCACCTTTGAAGTAAAGGGCATTCGCGACAATGAGCCGGGTTGAAGGGTCCACTGAGTCAGCTGGGAGAACCTCCTTTATGAGGCCTCTGGTCTCCTTCTCAGCCCATGTATTAACCTCCCTAGTTACCTCAACAGCCTAATGGATTGACATAGAATACTAGGTGACACAAAAACCGAGCAGCTAACACCATTGTTTAACAAATAGAAAGGACAGTCATGTGAGAAGTTAGAAAAGACTACAGTTCAATTGAAGCCTGAGCTAATTATGGAAGGAAGAAAGTTACGGGTCAATACTAAAGTTAATTAGCACAGAACCACATTCTCAACCGTGACTTAAGAAAGAACAAAAGCACCGGTTTCCCAACTTAAAATAGTAAAGAGGAACCATTGATATAGAAAATTAGGCAACAAAAGGAACATTAGAAAACCAAGAAAATATTTAGTACCAAAAAAAAAAAAAAAAAAAGAGTTTTATCTGTCAGCTGAGAAATCCCTACAAAAAAGGGTCACCCCATGTTTCTACAACTCCATGCACCAAACTGATATTCAAATAGAGGAATGCTGATGGCACATATACGAGAATCTGACTAGTCGAAATTGCACTGCTCGAAGTATTTGACTACAAAAGATGTTCTTTAACATGGTGATTGTGTGATAAATCAGTTCTCCAAGATCCTTAAGCACTGAGTGAAATTTAGTAGCACAAGCTGCAAAACTAATATGCAATTATATTTTCCAGAAACATCTACAATGACACACATCTCACTCCAGTCTACATCATACTGAAATTGCTTGATCATGACAAGTATACAAATACCAAATTAGAAATAACAGTGTCACCTATGATTAAGGTTCGCACAGCCAGAGGGCAATGTATTCTATAATAAGCATTTCTTTTCCTAATACAAAATCTTTTCTCTCTCTGTAGTCATATGATCTATGGCTACAGTAAGAAGTGCACAGGAGCCAGATGCAATATCAATATTTGCGTCTGCTACAAGTTCCCATGTAGTTAATCTGTGGAAAATCAGTACATTGATGATGAATGGGAAGGTTAGGAGGCTAAGACTTGTTGCCCTAGCAAATTGCACTCTAAAAGCATAAAGTTTACGTCTTTAACATGCTTAGAATATGACAGAGAATAAGAAATCCTTGTAAATGCACCTACAGTGCATGATCGAGGTCCCTTCCAATTTGATATCTTCAAACAACCTCACCTAAAGCCCTGATTAAGTAAATTTTATGTGATGGTTTGGGAGAATCAATTGACCAACGCATCTGGATTGTCCTTTTTTCATTTGAAGCTTACCAGATTTTGTGACAATTTATCAATTTACCCTTTTATGCTCATCACGTAGTCCTCTAAGACAAGGTTAGAATGCGCTCAATTTAGGGGATTCACATATTGTTTGCGCATGTCTGGAGTATACTTCACACCTAGAAGAAATCCAACGCAAGCCAACAAGAAAGAGCTATTGCCTTAATCAGACCATGTTCCACTCCGGGAGGTTTGGTTTAACAAGTCAACCAATCACGAACAGTATTTCAAATCCCAAACCAAATAAAAATTAGAAGAGGAAATGATTTTCAAAACTGTTTTTACCAATAAAACGTACGCTTGCATATCAATCCACGGAAGAGTGTTAAACCATGAAATAGCAAATGGATAGAACAGCTAGTTAAAATACCTAAGCTCAGTCACTCAACCTCTCATAACCATCTAACCAAAGGAACCAAGAAAGCCGCACATGTATTCGACCCAAAAAAACAGAAAAAGAGGGAGCAAGAACTAACATTGGTTTCGAAATCAGCAAGATTAGTGGCCGCCTTGTAAGACGCGTCCACCACCTGTTGGAAAGATGGCTTGAAAGTCAACGACTTATCAATCCAAACGCTGTTTGCGAAGGACAGCTTAGACCCGCCGGCGGGGCTGCCGTCGGTGAACACGATGGCAACGATCTGAGAAGCGAAGTAGTGGAGGTGGTCAGTTGACTTGGCCTTGAGGAAAGAGAGGAGCTGGTCCCGCGTGGGCCCAGCGGAGCCGGCCGTGATCAGGCTGAGCACAACGTGGATGGATACGGGAGAAAAGACGAGGTTGGAGTCCTTAGCCCAGGTCAAGAGGACCTGCTTGGAGAGGGCGAGAGCGAAGTCAGTCTGATTGGCCATCGAGTCTCTGAGTTCCAATTGGCGGCTGGTGTACACTGGAGAATCCATTTGGCGGCTTGGCGGCTGGCGGGTGGTGTGCACGTGAAAAGAAACACGGGTCTGTAATGACGACTAGATCAGTGGAGTCAAGAAGTTTAGGCAAGAACTCGAGAGTTGGATGGACACAAATGAGGAGAGGGACCTTGTTTATATAGAATCTCTCTCATCACAACCATTAATTGCTTTTCAATTTAATGGTGAATATTGTATATCCCATCTACCAACTATTGGCATTTATGATAAGAATACTCTAGAATTCGGTATATTTACCTTATCACCCTTCCATAGGAATATTCTAGAGGACTTCAGATCCCTGGACTAGTCTCTCTCTTTTTTTCTTTTTTATCATACACGATCATTCATTTGTGGGGAATCTCAAGATCGTGAACACACTGCTGAGAGTTCTAGTTGTGATAAAGAGAGAAAAAGAGGGTGTTGACACAATTTTTTTTTTATCATACACAATCCTTCGTTTGTGGGGAACCTCAAGATTGAACACATTGCTAAGAGCTCTGGTTATGATAAAGAGAGAGAGAAAGACGACGTTGACACCTAAATTTGCATTATAACATTATTTCACATTTGCATTATAGGCATTATTAATCCCTTCATTTAATAGAAATAGGTCTGCGTAAATTGCATTTGAGTCAGTTCGATCATGATTGACATTTGAATTGGCTCAGCTAGTGATTGGTTTTCAGCTTTTCCATGTGAGTAATACTATTTCTTCTATGAATTTGTAAACTCACGTCTTGAAAGTTATGGAGATTTGATGTATCATAGGTTATTGAAAGCATATTTTATTGCATAAAATATGGATCGAGCATTTACTACGATTTGATATATATGAATGGTTCGCCAAATTTTTTTGGAAAGTTGTTGCGAAAGATTATATATATGTTGATTAGTGAACTCGGTTTATAAAATGTATTACCAAATGATATGTGAAATTTATTCTAGTTTAAGAAACAAGTTTCGAAATGATTTGAGAAATGCTTTTCGAAAGCATTTCTGGTGAATGAGTCAGGTTGTAGGAAGATTATGCTTTTTGATTTATGAAACCTATATTTTGGTTTGGCTTTGTGAATTATGGAGGTCATTGTAAATTGATGTTTATGCTTAATATCGTTGTGAGCCAGTGAGAGGTTTGTGGGTATGCATATATTAGTCTAAGATATCCTTGTGGACTGAGCCACCAGCTAATAATAGGTGGATACCTAACCAAAAGAGCAATCCTGATCGCCTTATCACCAGACGTTATGTCATGACCATAATTTGATATGGAGCAAAATATTGGTTGATGAATGGATCATTGATGTGTGTTTTAATGATATTGATCAATGAAATAGACTATTGATGTGTGGTACTAGATTAGTCAATGGAATGGACCATTGACGTGTATTTTTTGAGATTGACTGATGGACTAGACTATTGGTTTTTGCTTGTTATTATCTTTTATATTTCTACTTTGAACGTATTATGTTAAAGTAAGAAATATTACATTTTGGTCTTGAAAGTTTGCTAAATTTCTAGATTTTACGAAAGTAAGTTATGCTTGTGTTTTAAATGTGCATAGCAATTGCTCGTTCCCCTTAGAAGAAATGTATTACTTACGGGATTGTGGTAGCTCATTCATTTCTTCTTATCATGTTTTTCAGGTCTCTCAATTAGTGGATGTTAGAGTGAGAATGTCATCATGGGGAATTTTAAGAGTTGAACTTTGGGTGGTTTGGAACTGCATCATTTGGGTAGAAAGACAACTGTGCCACCCCTATCCCTATAGGATTCGAGGTGTGACATTTGTGGTATTAGAGCATAGATTATGATATTTAGGTGTAGATTTTTATGGGACATTGCGAGGTAGCGTGTCAGTTTATAGCGCATGTTAGCCTCTTGTTACTAGGATGTATGTTTCATTTTAGGTCCAAATGATCATTGGTCTGACCCAAAGATCAGGAAAGCCAAAGCGATTTAGAAGATTTCAAGTTTGGTGGCGTTGCTATCGAATGCGAGGAGGAAACTCTGGATTCTTTCTTCCTTCAAAATCTATGTCGGTTCTTATGCATTTTGACTTTCAAGGTTTTGAGGTTTTGGATTTAATAAGCCTTTTATTTTCTAAGATATTGTTGGATGTTTGCGAAAGCGAGTGTTTGATGTGTGTGCAAGTGTGTTTTGTGTGTGAACTTTCAAGAGGGCTAAGGAAAGAACAATATGGGTAAGAGAATAATTTGCAGCAAGGGAACACAAGGGAACAAAATAAAAACCTTTTATTTATTTATTTGTAGTACAAAGTACAAAGGAAGGGGAGGAGCTTACCTTTTTGCACTGCTGCTACGCTTCCCCCCTTCCCTATTTATAGGAGTACTCCACCAACTTATGGCCATCTTCTAGGAGTTTCTTTTACAATTTTTTTTCTTGAAAAATAGGCTTTTTTAAGGCAAATGTCTCTGTCATTTGCAAAGATAATTCCATAGATTCTTCTAGGATTTTCTTGTATTTTCTAACTCAAATCTTTCAAGAAGTTTCTAGAAATTGGATCAATAATTTAATAGATATGTGCTATTGAATGGAGAAAGGCCCAAGAATCTAGGCTTCAATTGCAGAATTTGAGAAAAGGAATGGTTGAAGCAAAAATCAGAATGAGCCCTTGAGACTTGAAGGTGTGAAGAGACAGAGAAAGAACTTGAACTAGAGACGCAAAGAACAATGATGGGGAGATGCATTTCTCCATTTGATGCAAATTCTGATACCGAGCTCCTTTGTTGCAATTTGCTATCGTTTTTCTCGTTCAACTCCGACAACAATCTCGTAACTTTGTGGAGTGCTCTCTCATGAGAGAAATGTCGCGTTTTTTAAGGACATTAACATTCCAAGATGCTGGAATGAAGTAGAGGTTTAGAGATATGGTGCATCGAGAATTTTCACTTAGTTTGCATCTTAAGGGCTTCACATGGGAAATTCTATTCTGGGAGGAAGTTCCAAGCTAAGAAATAGAGAAGTTCTTGTCCTTCTTCAATCTATGCATTACGCCCACAAAAGACTGTACAAGTCAGAAATAGGAATTTCGAATGGGGGAAAAGTACTACATCAGCTAGTTTGCATGTGAAGGGGACATGTTGTTCATGTTAAAGAGGTCACATTGGGCGATCATCCTTGAATCACTATGATGTGTTCATATTGGACATTTTTTCAAAAATATTTCTTTTCAGTGGGTGCAACTCTAGCATACGAGAAAGAGCTAGAACTCTAGAAGTTATTCACTACATTAAGGAAATAAGCATTATTGAAGCTGTGAGGTGGCAACAATAGAGAATGGGAAGTTTGTGCGTGATGCTGATGTCAATGAGTTCTAGAGTTTATTTGGTGGCTAAGCTCCTGTATCTTGAGATTCACCATCTGCATTCCAGAAGCAAGAAATTGTTGAATTTGTAAAATAATTCAGTGCAAAACAATGACTCAGGGGGAAACTATTTGAAGTGGCAAATGAGCTGTTGGACCAAGAATTGCTTGACAAAGATAACTGAGATTTGATGGACAGTCATATTGAGATTTTTCTATGAACAGGGAGGTGCACCTCAATGATGGAATGGAATTAATCGATTTAAGCTACAGGGGATTTTCCCCAAAATGAGAGTAGTTCAACTAAACTCATGTGACCTTATTAACTGAAGGAGTAGAAACTTTCAGTTTTTGACCAAGTTACAAGTCTTATGTTCTGAACCTTCCAGCAGAAGTGGTAAAGTGCGTTGAAGTTTTCAGGAAATTCTACCAGACACAAAAACAAAGGATCAAGATCATCTCAAGGAAGCAAATGTAGGAAGGGTGGCCAAATCTTATAAGAGAAACAGGCTGGTTCGGATACACCACGACTCTGATAATGTGCCCTAGCCTCAAAAGCACTTGAATGGCCAGATATGTCAGATTTGTGGTGATACTATTAGACTTACAGCCAATGGTGATGTCTTTGTTGCTTGTATGAGAGTGCATTCCCAGTGTGCCGTCCCTATTATGAGTACAAGAGGAAGGATGGTAATCAATGTTTTCCTTACTGTGTAACTCACTACCAAAGGCATTAGGGAGTCCTCAAGTGGAAGAAGATGGTTTCAATGACATAGAGAGAGTTCAATGACAGCCAAGGTGATGCCACAAGGCGCCAATGGTAAAGAGGAGATCCTGATCTCGTCTTCTTCTAAACATGAATCTCAACATCCAATGCCATTTTTCATAAATGGGCAGCCGGTATATGATGAAATCCCTTATGTTGCACCTAACAATCAATCTATTCAGACAACATTTGGACCTTTGGTCCCCTCTAATAGGCATTTAGTTCATTTTGTTGATCCTATACAACTAATTATTGTGCAAATTGTGGACCCCTCAAAAGACTTGAGCTCTTGTGGATTTGGAATTATTGATCGGAAAGAAAGGGTTGAAAGTTAGAAACTCGAGCAGGAAAAGAACATTCCCCACATGACCAGTAGATATCTGGAAGGAAAAGGAGACTTAGAAGGAACTAGTTCTAATATTAAAGAACTTTAGACGGCCGACGATGATTGTCTACCTTTGAGCTGCGTGGTGATTATACCATCATCACCAGTCTTAGGGTTTATCGCCATAAAAAAAAAAATCATCAAGGTACCACTACAAGTCCAGCAACTCCGGTCCTTATTGTAGTAGCATTTGTGGAATAGGGAAGACTTCTACCATCTACTAATCCAGCAACTCTTCAAAGGAAGTGATTCGCATTATCAGCTGCAGCTATGAGGAAAAGACTGAGTAAGGCAAAGAGATTGAATGGATATATGGTTTTGTCACAGAAAATATTTTAACAAGTTTTAAGATGCATGTGCGAGTTTGGATCTCTATTTACTGGATGCCTCCCTGCCCAGCATTCAAGGATTCTATGACTTGGACTGCCATCATTGAGGCAAATGGAATTAGCCATGTGTATCTAGATGCATGAATGATGCGAATCTAGAGAAGCGGCAATCCAAGCTTTGGTTGTTGTTGACTTCATGCCCAAGCTCGGTGGACTTGATTCATGCATGTGAAAAAGAATCTGACTGCTCAGATTGTTCTACCACACGATGGACTCCTGCAATTGCATTAAGCCACAGTGGCTAGCTAATGAGCTTTTAATGAAGTGCCAATACCTCTCAAATCTCTTTATTACCCTGGCTTACTTTTCCATCCCTCTAGAACTCATCTACTTTGTTAAGAAATCTGCGGTATTTCTGTATAGATGGGACCTTGATCAATTTAGTGCCTTCAGAGTTCCATGCGGGGCAACCCACTTGATCTAACTTATGGACATTTACCATGCGCTCAAGAATTGTACTAGTGGTTAAGACCACTGCAAGGGTTTTGAATTGTCGGTATTTGTGGAAGCGTGTGTTTGATGTGTGTGCAAGGGAGTGTTTTGTGTGTGAACTATCAAGAGAGCAAAAGAACTAAGGAACAATGTGGGCAAGAAATGATTGGGCAAAGTAATAATAAGAATGTGTAAAAGAGAGTGGCAGCAAAGAAGCACAATGGAACAAAAAGAAGTATTTTATTATTTAGTTTTAGTACAAAGGGAAGGGGAAGGAGCTTGCTTACCTTATTGGTCCCCTACGCTCCCCCCTTCCTATTTATAAGGGACCTCCACCGACTTATGGCCCATCATTTTTTACTTATGGTCAATTCTTTTACAATTTTTTTTCTTGAACAACCAACTCTTCGAGGCAAAAATCTTTGCCATTTGTAGGGATAATTTTATGGACTCTTCTAGGATTTTTCTTAACTTCTCTAGCTCATGTCTATCTTGAAGTTTCTAGAAATTGGATCAACAATTCAACACTCCTTGATCCGATTTTGTGTTGCACCAAGCTTCTTCCGCAGTGTCTCAAACTTGGCTAGCGATAGTGCTTTAGTGAATATGTCCACTACTTGATCCCCGGTCTTGCAATATTTGAGTTCGATCTCTCCGTTGTTTTGCACCTCTCATATGAAGTGATATTTGATGTCGATATGTTTAGTTCTTCCATAGAATATTGGATTCTTTGATATAGCGATCGTCGACTTATTGTCACAAAGTAACGGAGTTGGTTCTGTCTATGCTTCTCCAATGTCTTCTAGAATTCTTTGAAGCCATATTGCTTGATTGGCAATCATAGCAGCTGCGATGTATTCAACTTCTGCAGTAAACTGTGCCACCGAATCTTGTTTTTTAGATGCCCATGAGAATATTCCAGAACAAAATGTGAATGCATAGCCAGTAGTACTTCTCCTATCATTAGCTAAGCTTGCCTAGTCACTATCAGTGCAGCCAATGAGCTTGGCATCTGCACTTGGGCAATACCAAATGCCATAATCTATAGTTTCTCGTAAGTATCTAAGAATTCTCTTGGCAACTCCAAAGTGAATTTGACTCAGACTTTGCATGAATCGTGATGTAGACATGTCATATACATAATATCCAGTTGTGTAGCAGTGAGATATAGCAGATTGCCAATCAGACTTTTGTAGAGGGAGGCATTAGCTTTTTCTACTCCATCTTCCTTCAATAGTTTCTCATTTGTCATGAGCGGAGTAGAAACTACTTTGCAATGTTCATCTTGAATTTCTTCAAGAGGTTCATGGTATATTTATTTTGCGAGATAAAAACTCCTTCATTTTGGTTGATCTCGATGCCGAGGAAATAATGCATCAAACCCAAGTCCGTCATCTCAAATGTCTTCATCATTTCTTCTTTGAATTCTTGGATTATTGTCTCATTGTTTCCTGTATAGATGAGATCATCCACATACAAAGAGACAATAAGAGTGTCAGACTTACCTTGGGTTTTGATGTAGAGCGTTGGCTCGCCCATACTCCTCTTGAATCTTTGCTTGATGAAGTATTCATCGATTCTACTATACCACGCTCGTGGTGCTTGCTTTAACCCATACAGGGTTTTCTTGAGTTTGAGAACTTTTTCTTCTTAGCCTTTGAGGATAAACCCTTGTGGTTATTCTATGTATATTTTTTCTTGAAGATATCTATTTAAGAATGCCGACTTCACATCTAGTTGATGGATTTTCCATTCTTTTTGTGTTGCTAGGGCTATGAGTGCTCAAATAGTATTGAGACGAGCAACAGGGGCAAAAGTTTTAGTATAGTCGATACCTGGTTGTTGCAAGTATCCTTTCGCCACAAGCCTTACTTTGTACTTCTGGATTGATCCATCTACGTTGAGCTTCGTCTTGTAGACCCACTTGACGCCAATGATCTCTTTGCCTTTGGGTTGATCGACAAACTCTCAAGTTTCATTTTTCTCGATCATCTCGATCTCTTCCTCCATGGCTTTTATCCAGATTTCTTCTTTGGATGCTTGTTTGTAGTTTTCTAGTTCCAAAACAGAAAAGTTGCATGTGTCATAAATTCTTCTAAGGGTTTTTACCCTTAGTACAGAAGTAGATTCTTCTTGTGTCACTCTTGGAGAGGTTGGTGGAGTTATGTCGTGAGTGGTGTGGAATCCGATACTTCTCCTTCTTCTTGTGACGTTGACTCCTCTTGAGCAAGTGTTATGTCTGCCAAGGTGATGTATTTCTTCTTGATCTTCTCGTCCTCCTAATTCTAGGCAGCATTCTCATCGAACTCAGCGTCTCGATTGATCATGAGCTTCCTTAGGTTGTAGACTCAATAGCCTTTTGATTGGTCACTATAGCCAAGGAATATTCCATTTTTATGTCTTTTCATCAAGCTTACTCCTTTTTTGAGCAGGGATGTGGACGTAGCATATGCATCCGAATACCTTGAGGTGCTTTGCTGAAGGCTTCCATCCACTCCATGCTTCGACTGGAGTTTTATTTTGGATTGCTTTAGTTGGACACCTGTTTAAAATGTATATAGCCGTGTAGACTGCTTTTGCCCAGAATGAGTTAGGAAGTCCTTTTTCCTTTAGCATAGACCTTGCCATCTCCATGACGGTTCTATTTTTTTTCTTTCGGCTACTCCTACTCTAGGGTGTAACCAACAGTTAGTTGATGATGGACTCCTTCATCTTCACAAAACTTATTAAACTTCTTTGAATTGTATTATGTGCCTTTGTCACTCCTTGGTTCTTTGATTCTTCAACCACTTTAATTCTTGACGTGGCTTTTGAATTTTCTGAAGATAGAGAAAACCTCTTATCTTTCTTGAAGAAAGTATACCCCTGTTATTCTTGTGTAATCGTCAATGAATAGGATGAAATATTTATTTTGATTGAGTGTGGGGTTCTCATTGGACCACACACGTTTGTATGAACTAGCTCCAATGGCTTCTTAGCTCTCCATGCACCTCCAGATGGAAAAGATTGTCTTTGTTGTTTTCCGAGGAGGCAACCTTCACAAATATCTGAAATTTCTGAAATAGCTGGAACTATTTTTTTGATGGAGAGTTTTTAGCCGAGCAAAGTTGAAGTGGCCAAATCTTCGATGCCATAGCCATGAATCATCAAGTTGAGCTTTCATGGCTATATCTTTGACATATTTCCATCGAATAGGAAAATTCTTATTTTTCATCTTAACAGAGGCAATGATATTTTTATTTTTATCATAGATAATGCATACATCTCCTCTAAAGTATAGAGAATACCCACTTTGTATCATTTGGCCCACACTCAAGAGATTTTGTGCAAGACTAGGAACTAGATATACATTATGTATATATCTTGGGCCTTTATTTGTTTCCACGGTGATGGTGTCTTTTCCTTTTACATCTACTAATGCACCATTGCCCAATTTTACTTGGATTTTCACCGACTTATCAATATCGGTGAATATAGATTCATCCCCCGTTATATAATTGCTACACCCACTAACAATGTACTATGTTTCATTTTTATTATCATTTGTTGCTTGGCCTGTGTAGAATGTATTCTCCTCACTTTCTTTTTTTTCCACTTAGTTTGCTCGATTATTTATTTTCGAGCGACAATCTTTTTCTGTGTGGCCATATCTTTTACAAAAGCGGCGTTGTTTTTTATTTTTAAACCAACAATCCTTCTCCAAATGTTTTGTTTTCTTGCAAATACCACAAGGTGGATAATTTTCCTTTTGTGTAGTTTCTGTCACGCTCCGATCCTCGGGCACGCACACATCCTTCTCTATTGGTCGATTTTATAATGCGATATCCCAGGACTTTGTATCGCCGACCCTTTCATATATTAAGCACATGCGGAAGCAGTTATAAATCCCCAAACAGTAAATCAATGGGATAGAAAAGCAAGGCCATATTTTTCATATTGAAACTTATAACCAAACTTTTATACAAAACACAAACCAGAGAACTTCATAACTATTCACATCAAAATGGAGTTCACAAAAGAAGATGGAATCTCAGTCCATCCGGGCTGTACTCAAGGCCCCTCTCGGGATTATCTTCTTCTTCCAAAATTCTTCTCCTCAGGTTTCACCTCAGAGTTCTCCCACTCAGATTCCTCCTCCTCAGCTCTCATCGGGGTCCTGAAATGATTTCCCCAAACCGGGATGAGACTACGTCTCAGCGAGTTCTACCCCACTAAACCTCGATTAGTAAACCATTATATTATAAGCTGCCTAAACACGCACAGGGTAGAGGACTTACCTTGGCCTCAGATCCCACCGGCAAGTCAGTACAATTCACAATAAGCACCCATTTACTCCAAACAAATCAAACCAGTCGATTACATGTCACACAAATTATTCTGCACGGAGGAGTATCTAAACGCTAGGCCACGTGCATTCTCCAGGACGACATTCCAAGTCTCCAAGCCACGTGCCTCGAACCTTGGGCCCATGTGCGTTCTCTAAGGCGACCTCTTCGCCAAGATGGTACATCAAGTCATCGAACCACGTGCCCTTTTAGATGTCATTCTCAAATACCGGACCCACGTGCATTCTCTAAGGCACTCATTTGCCGAGGTGACGCATCAAATCACCGAGCCACGTGTCCTTTTTACGATGCCCGGGCCCACGTGCCTTCTCTTAGGTGCTATCTCACCAAAGTGATGCATCAATTCATTGAGCCACGTGCCTTTTTAGATGCCATTACGGAACATCAGGCCCACGTGCATTCTCTAAGGCACTAGTTCACCAAAGTGACGCATCAGATCATCAAGCCACGTGCCCTTTTAGATGCTAAACTCTGTCACCGAGCCACGTGCATTCTCCAGGAGGACATACCGAGTCTCCGAGCCACGTGCATTCTCTTAGGCGACCTCTTCGCCAAGATGACATAATCAATCACTGAACTCACGGGCATTCTCCATGTGATATTCCAATTGGCGGAGCCCACGTATTTCCTTTCAGGTGATAACTCATCTACTTTTAATACCGACAACCAATACCCAACGATTTCTCAATCAAAATAATTAAATCAACTCAACAAAGCATTATAAATGCTAAATAACATACTTGGCCATTTACCAATCAACAATTCAATCTCAATCAATTCCAATCAATTTAGGGTAAATCCCCAAAATATCACAATTTATTTAATTCCATGCAACGTGGAGCTCAAATAAATAAACGGACTGCGCCACGACAATCACCATGAGATTTCGGTCGTCGGCCATAAAAATCTTAATTTCCAAAAAATAATTAATTTATTTATTAATTTCGAAAATTAAATAATTAATATTAAAAATTCAATTTAATATTAAAAATTCAATTTAGCTCAAAATAAAGCCCGATTAAATAAACGGACTTCACCACGGTCATCAGCATAAAATTCCGGTTCCGGACCATCTCAGTTGAGTTTTCGGAAAATAAATAATTATTTAATTTAATTCCAAAAATTAATATTTAAATACTAAAAATTCCACTTAGGCCCGAAAAGCCTAATTGAAGCCCACTAAGGTCGGGAAAAATCCCGAGGCACTTCCAATAATTAGTAGACCACGTCTACTTGTTAATTGTGCAATCAATTTATCTAAATCGCATCACAATTGACTAATAATCGCTAATATATTCTAATCTAATCACATAAACCTAATTAATTAAAACTAAACCAACCTTAAGCATAATTAGCCAACTAATACGCGATTAGTGAGATTACTCACCAAATCACGCGCAAATCGGATCAATCCGACGGGGGCGACGCGAGGAACAACAAACTCCAAAGCGGGCCTCGGGTTCGGGGCCCGGAAACGGCCCAAAACGAGCCCGAAAGGGGCTGGAAACCCACTCAACCACTTGCTTTTCAAGGCTGGCCGAGGCTGGTCTAGCGGCTAGGGCGGCGAGGGGAGGCCGGCGGAGGGCAAGGGGAACTTCGGCGGGTCCGAATGGTGGCCGGGCGGAGCTGGGTGGTGGCCGGAGGCAGCTGGTCGGGCTGGGTAGGGGTGGAGCAGGGCTTGATTCGCACAGGGGAGGAGCGGCAACGGCGACAAACGCGGGGCGGAGCGCACGGCGTGCACGGGCGAGCGTCGCAGGTGCGGGACGGGCGGCGAGCGGCGGACGCGCGACGTGCGCGGGCGTGCAGTGCGGCGGTGAGCTACAGCTTCTGCTTCTGGTTCGCTTGTTCGAACATGCGGAGGGGAGAAGGAGAGAGAGTGAGAGAGAGAGAGAGAGAGAAGTGGGAGATAAGTATTGACCGGTCAAAAGGGAAGAGAGAGAGGGAAAGTAGGCGGTGGGGGAAATCGCACGAGGGGGAAAGGGAGAGGGGAGAGAAGAGAGAGAGAAAAGAGAAAAGAAAGAAAAAGAAAGAAAAGAAGAGGGAGGGAGAGAGAGAAATAAAGTATTACATTTATACTTATTTTATTTCATTTCTCTTTCCCTTTCTATTTCCTTTAGGTCTTCAATTTTCTTCCGATAATTTCTTTATCGAAATTTCGGACTCGTCAACAATTTGACAGACGATGAGACAGGATCCTAAAAATAAGAATTATGACGCGCTTAAAATTCGATTCCCGAAATCGAGTTAAATTTCGTGGTTAAAAATTGATCATACGTGATTTTAGCCCAATCCAACCAATTAGGTAGCTTTTAGAGATTTTACAGCTAATACATCCCTTAATGGCTTTACCCAATAGGTTAGTTAACCCGTGAGTGATCAGCTCAGAGAAAAAGGGCCATAGGCATGTCGACAAAATGCCCATTTCACTTTATCGAAACGGGGTTGAATTTCAGGATGTCACAGTTTCTCCTCCTCTTTTATATTTCCATGAGCTCCTTCCACCATTTTTAGATTGATGAGACCGTATGCTTATTTTAGATTGAAAGGCACTTGCAACTGAATCTTCATCTTGTGCCATTAGTCTTTTCTCATGTGCTTCTAGAGAGCCAATTAATTCACTCACTAATAGGGCCGTCAAGTCCTTAGTTCCTTCTATAGTTGTGACTTTGGGGTTGTATTTTTAAGTAAGTGACACAAATATTTTCTCAACAACCCTTTGATCAGTTATCCCATCTCCATAGGCTCTCATTTGATTAACTAGTTCCTTTAATTTTCCACAATATTCTTGTATGGTCTCATAATTTTTCATTTTAGAATTCTTAAAATCTCTTCCCAGAGTTTGAAGGCAAATAGTGCGTACATTTTCTAATCCTTGAAATTCTTCTTGTAGTATTTTCCAAGCCCTTTTTGCAGTCCTTACTCCAATTATTCTTTGAAATACCGTGTCTGAGAGTGCTTGCTAGATAAAGTATAGTGCCCTTGCATCCTTTTGTAATTGATCCTTTGAAACACTTGCACCTTCTTGTGGAGGCTCGCAACCTTTTTCCACGATGTCCCATAAGTCTTGGGCCATCAAGAATGTAGTCATTTTTACGCTCCAAAATTCATAGTCATTCCCATAAAAAATGGGAATGGGAAATGAGGATAAGGTAGAGTTGGCCATATTTTAGTCGTTAGTTATTTGGAAAGGGTAGTTTTTTAGGAATGGATAGGTAGGACAAATGCCCAATACCAACCAAAGACGTGGCTCTAATACAATCGTTGGTATTTGTGGAAGCGTGTGTTTGATGTGTGTCCAAGGGAGTGTTTTGTGTGTGAACTATCAAGAGAGCAAAAGAACTAAGGAACAATGTGGGCAAGAAATGGTTGGGCAAAGTAATAATAAGAATGTGTAATAGAGAGTGGCAGCAAAGAAGCAGAAGGGAACAAAAAGAAGTATTTTATTATTTAGTTTTAGTACAAAGGGAAGGGGAAGGAGCTTGCTTACCTTATTGGTCTAATGCGCTCCCCCCTTCCTATTTATAAGGGAGCTCCACCGACTTAGTGTCCACCATTTTTTACTTCTAGTAGATTCTTTTACAATTTTTTTTTCTTGAACAACCAACTCTTCTAGGCAAAAATCTCTGCCATTTGCAGGGATAATTTTATGGACTCTTCTAGGATTTTTCTTGACTTCTCTAGCTCATGTCTATCTTGAAGTTTCTAGAAATTGGATCAACAATTCAACATGAATACGGTGGTATTGGGTGCTACGGCTCTCATGTTTGTGCATATCATCCTTGATCTACTTAGCATGAAAACCAAAAAATGGTTTTTGAAAAAACAAAGCTGCAAAACCTAATAGGGAAAAGAGCTCAATTTGTACTCGAGAAAACTAGCAAACATGTCAGGATGCTAATGCACCAATCAAAAGCACTCTTGACAGACATGCTATTTTGAAAACTACGCTGGTTGAACTTGGGTGAGCTTGGCATTCGAAGAGGGTGCACTATGGATGCCAACGCGAAGTGGCTTGAAGCTTTAGCTATCCTACGCTCTTTGTCAGTAGCTGAATCCAATTGGATAAACCATACTCATTCATTCATGTGATCAATCATGTATTTAGTAGCAATCGTAGCTGAAAGTATCACCAAATGCACTCGTTACCAGATTAGGTCCTCTTGCGGGGAAATACATTCCTAGTAAGGTTGTTACTGTGTAATTCCTCTGCTGCATATCTCTAATTTCCAAAGTAATGACTGGCCTGAGTTTACAACGAAACGGTATGCTTTATGGTGTTGATGTTTCCATCAGACAGTATTAGGCAGTGGCATGTCTATGAGCTGGAGCTTGTTGAAGTGGTAGCTAATCATATTGTAGTTGCTCTCTCCCAAGTCGCAATACTTTAAGAGTCTATGTAGGCAAGGGATCTTCTCATGCAACAAAAAGTTGCACTCCATACGTGCTTGCAATGATTTTTGGCTATTATGAACCATGAAATGAGAACTCCCATGCATCCTAACTCCATGGTACTCGTTCAATGAATAGGAAGAGGAATGACATAAACGAATTTTTGAAGAATTGATTCGTTTTTCAAGCCATGCCAGAAAGACTTCTCTACCTTGAAAAGAATGCTTAGTACGAAGATTTGCATGCATTGCACATCACAAATCGTCATGATTATTGAGAACATATATGAAGACTCAATGGCAAATACCCTCACCGATTTGAGACAAGGCATTTCTAAATTTCAAGCGTGAAATTTTTTAAAGGAGGGGAGAATGTAAAATATGGGTTTGAAAATTTAAAAAAAAAAAGAAAGAGGGCTGGAAAGTCAAAATGAAAGGGAAAATAAGTGAGTAGGGGACACTTACTCTTTTAAGAGCCCGAAGCCGTTCAAGAAAAGAGAAGGAAGAGGAAAGAAAAGAAGAAGAAAGGAAAGGGGGAGAAGAGAAAGGGTTTTGCGTGTTCACGCCACGAGTACCTCCCCAAGCCGACTTGACTACATAATGCAATGCAAGGTAAGTATTCACATCCCTCATTCATCCAATTGAGTTAGTTTTCAAAATAAGGTTTAAATTTGAAGTTATGTAAAAATTGAGCCCTAAAATCCGATTTTTGAACCCATCCATGGGTAGAGCAGTTGGTTGAGAGTCCCTCCCTCATCGCTGAGGTCAAGAGTTCGAAACCTTACGTTGCTAGCGATTTAAGTAGGGGGCCATGGCGGTAGGTTGCTATGCTAGTCTTCCTCAAGATATAGGGGTCCGGTCCTCAAGAGCCGTTCGGGCACGGGGGGCATGTGGCAGAGTCCTCGGTTACCAAAAAAAAAAAAATCCAATTTTTCAGTTGCGGAGCTTTAGGATTTCTTAGGAATGGTGGATTATGGCGTTGTAGAGTCGTGGATTTGACAAGAATTGTTTTAAATTTACGGTTTTGCCGGAATGAGTTCTTAGGGTTTCACATTTGAGTTTCACGTTGAGTTTAAGTTCGAATAATCGCTTCGGATGAGTGATTTGTTAGAGCGTCATAATCGTTTTGTTGGTGTTTAATTGTTTTTAGCTGTTTCGTAATTGAGGTAGATTTTTATTTGGTTTTGATGTCATTTCTCATTTAATTATTAGGAATTCGAACACGTCAACTCGAGTAACCACTGGAGGTTATTTTTCAACATTTCCAGAAGAGTGATACTATTTCTTCTATAAGTTTGCAAATTCACGTCTTGAAAGTTATGGAGATTTGATGTATCATAAGTTATTGAAAGCATATTTTGTTGTATAAAATTTGGATCGAGCATTTGTTACGATTTGATATCTGTGAATGGTTTGCCATTGCAAAATGTGTGTGTGTGTGTGTGTGTGTGTGTGTGTGTGTGTGTTGATTTATGAACTTGATTTATGAAATGTGTTGTAAATGGTATGAGAAATTTATGCTAGTTTAATAAACGAGTTTTGAAATAATTTGAGAAATGCTTTACGAAAAACATTTTTGGTGAATGAGTTGGGTTGCAAAAAGATTGTGTTTTGATTTGTAAAACTTATATTTTGGTTTGGCTTTATGAATTGTGGAAGTTGTTGTGGATTAGTGTTGATGCTCAATAGCGTTGTGAGCCCAATGAGGGGCTTGTGGGTATAGGACATACTAGTCTAAGATATCCTTGTAAGCTGAGCCACCGGTTAATAATAGGTGGAGATCTAACCAAGGGAGATCTTGGTCACCTTATCACCAAGCATTGTATCTTGACCGCGGTTTGATATTGAACAAAAGATTAGTTGACGGATGAACCATCGACATGTGTTTTAATGAGAGTTTTAATGAGATGGATCAATGGGATAGACCATTGATGTGTGGTATGAGATTCGTCAATGGAATGGACCATTGACATGTATTTCTTGAGATTGACTGATGAGCTGGACCATTGGTTCATCATCATCATCATCATATTACATTTTGGTCTTCTTGAAAGTTGGCTAAATTTCTAGATTTGACCAAAGTGAGTTATGTTTATGTTTTAAATGTGCGTAATGATTGCTCGATCTGTTTAGAAGAAATGTATTATTCACTGGGTTGTGGTAGCTCATTCTTTTCTTCTATTAATGTTTTTCAGGTCCCTCAATTAGTGAACATTAGAGCAAGAGCGTCATCATGGGGACTTTTGGGAGCTGAACTTTGGGTGGTTTGAGGGTGCGTTCTTCGGGTGGAAGGATGGCCCTACCACCCCATCCCTATAAGATTCGAAGTGTGACAATCTGACCAAAGAAACCAAGTAAGGCCCGCACGTATTCAACCCCAAAAACAGAGAAAGAGAGAGGGCTAACCTTGGTTGTGATTCAACCAAAAAAAGAAAGAAAAAAAAACTTGGTTGTGAAGTCAGCAAGATTAGTGGCCGCCATGTAAGAGGCAACCAGTGGCGATGCCATCAGCCAGTGCGAAGGTGATGAGCTGAGAAGCAACGGAATGGAGGTGGTCGGAGGATTTGGTCTTGAGGAAAGAGAGGAGCTGGAGCTGGGTGGGGCCCGCAGAGCAAGCGGGCGATCCGGCTGAGCACGACTTGGATGGAGAAGGGAGAGAAGACGAGGTTGGACGCCTTGGCCTGGGTCAAGAGGAGCTGCTTGGAGAGGGAGAGGGCGACATCGGTCTGGTTGGCAATGGATTCTCTCAGGTCCATCTTTTTGGCAGCTGGTGTGAATGTGAGAAGAAGCACGCGTAACTGAGAGCTCTGCTTATTCTCAGCTTGCTGGGGGTGATATTGCATTGGTGTTTTATCAAGGAAAGGAGACGCTTCTTTGCGTGGCTTGTTCCTTGATTAAGTTGAGAAAAAGAAAGATACAGAGAGGAATCAGATCTCCACGCATTGTTTGGGAGAGAGGTGAACAATGAGTGCGAACAACACGTTGCGTGGCACGATCTGGTGCTTCCTGGAATCTGCACTGCAATGTTAAAAGATGGGCAGGGAAAAGAGCGGGAGTTCTAGATTCCTTTTATTCCCCTTCCTTCTGATTTTTACGTGCTTTTTTCATTCTGATATTCGCATATTAAAGTAACGGACGCATGTAAAATCAGGTAGACTATGCCTTTTGTTCACTTTCTTGCCTGAATTTGGGCATCTTATTGTCATTCTAATGTGATGTTTAACTAAAGCCGCTACAGTTATATGAAAAAGCTGGGGGGAGAGAGAGAGAGGTGTCGAGGGCACAATTCACGGTGGCCTCGGCCTGGCATTCATCTTGGGTTGTGCATCTATCAAGTTCGACAATCTAACTAGACGAGAATCAAGTGACCTCTCTCTAAGACTCCAACAACGTTTATCACAGTCACACCATCTTTTAACCAGTAGAATCGCCAAAACCAAATGAAACCAATCATCCCAAAGGTTGTTTCCTCAAAACTATCACCCCATTCCAAGTGCCAGCATAATTGTACGCTTAAGGAAGAAGAAGGACACTTATGGATGGTTGTTGGTGTTGGAATGATGACAATGTCGCAGGTCCTCCAAAGGAATCTCCTCTTAATTTCGTGAGGAAATCAAAGGGCGTGTTTGTTTTGATGAAGTCGAATTAACATCATGTCTGCAGTCACCTCCTTCTCTTCTATTCCTACCCTTCATAGAGTCAACGCCTTATTCTTTCGAATCCCAACTCAATTATGTTTTCGTCAGAGTTATGGCTAGAGATGTTGCTATTGTCATGTATGGCATCATTTTGCATGCGTTGTCCTCTAAGGCACATACAAAACATATTTGCCATATCGCCACAGCAAGATCTGATTCCGCACAGGCGTCCAACCTCGGAAGCAGAATTCAAAACTCGAGGGATGATGACATGAGAAGACTTTGAAAAGAAAGGCATCCTGAAAGTCTGACGGCCACCATCTTGGGTCCGCCATGCACGCGTCCTTAAAATGGCAACATCCGGGTGAGCAATGCACACAAATTCGAATAAAACCCGATCACCTGAAGACGAATATATGGCCAACAGATTCTGGGCATCCATTTTTTGTCATGCCAGCTTTGGCTGTTCTAGACTCTGGCTCGTAACCCGAATGAACTTTCACTTGCTACTACATCACAAGGAGAAAAATGCCAAAACTACGTTTTCGTGGAAATAGGTCATGTCCTCTTGACACGTCCCTCTTAACCACCTCCGCAAATATTGTTTATTTGCTCCTGGAAGATGACCGTTTTGTCTTCGTTTAAGGGTGTTTTCATGTCCCTTTTAGCTGACTCTTTTGCCTTCAGAAGACAGTATACATCTCTCTCACCAACCACTTCTCAATTCTGTCTCCATTTGTGACAAGATCTCGTCTTCCCCATACGAAGAATAATGGGGTTCTCTCATTATTTGCTTTTGCGCAGGCAAGCGCAGGGTTGACTTGGGACAGAATCTACTTACACATATACCTCGTCCTTAGGTAATAATACATTGCAGGAGGCAAATCAAAAGAGAAATGAAATGAAAGGGAAGTAAAACCCTAGAGCTCTTTGAATAATTTAATGAAGGGGCGGCAGGGCAAGAAGACAGAAGACGATAATGAGACTAAGCTCAATGGAACCGCGGTCTTCATCATGATCATCTGTCTTCGACTGGATTTAAAAAAAAAAAAAAATGAAGTTGTTGAAAATCAAATGTGGCAGCAGATGTCATATAAAAGCACGCCTGTTCCTCTGCATTATCTCTTAATAATGGAATTGATTCAGATCCAAGCATTATTAGGCGTTGACTATCTTATGATACAACATGGTTTTGTACAAAATAATATTTTCAGTGGGTGTGTATATATATATATATACGAGTTAGGTGGCAGTTGGTCATCGCCGAACAGATCATTATAGGGACCCGTCGCACACATTTAGTTCCCAGTGCAAAGAACTAGTGTTGTGAATTGTCAATTACAAAGTCAAGTCTTTTGAGATATTTTGAATGAAGAACTATGATAGTTTGTTAACTCTTATACACAGAGTAGAGTTCATAATATAGTCTTCTCTTTGTATATAACTACGCCCTTGAGGAATTCTTTCAAGTAGTAATCGAAGTTGAAGTCGATGATGTCGTGCTCCTTGAGGCACAAAATCCTAATTAGTTAGGACTGATTCGTCTTTCAAGTATCTTCATAAGAACTGAAAGTCAGGCTTCTCCTCTCGTGCCTCTGAGTTATTAAAAAAAAAAAAAAAATAGGCTACAATTTTTTATCTCACAAGTAGGTTATACTTTGGCCTAAGTCTAAAGGACAGAAATATATAATTAGGAAGGCAAATAGGAGCTTGCAAAGATTTGTTCCCACAACCTTAATTTAGATATCATGTGAAATTTTGTGAAACCACTGCTGACTATTCTAAAAGTTTTAAACTAATAGATGAAGTTATGGTAAAATAGTTAATTACTCTAACAATACCGTGAGAAATCACGCAATATAAACTTGGTAAGGTCACAAAGAATGTCCGTTTATGAGAGGATCAACTTTAGTTATTATGTGTCCCTCAAATTACAATTTGAAAGGTTCGTGAATTGTCAAATTTACTTCAAATGGGTATGTTCATGTACTTGTGGAAAATAAACTACATCGCTTTGGCTCTTAATATCAAATAGGCACACTTGTTATTAAACTACAGACCAAGCCGAAATGCTTCACCAATATGTCCCACCGTCCTAACTATACGATTAATCATTTTGATGGCCCGTACCATTGCTGCTTTTTCTAGGACAGGACAAGATCATACAATAATGTGATAATGTTGTGAGGACCGGCTAAACTAACCAAATCAACCGTTGAATCGCCTTCCGAAAGAATAGTTTACTTCGCTATGGGAATAAGATCGAGTTTGAAACAAAATGGACACCTCAGTGCTGGTGTCTGGTACAGGGGAAGTGAAAGCGAAAGATTTTGCATTAAGGAACGAAGAGAGAGCCGGTAAGCCTTTTGAAACTCGGAGATGCTTTCCGATCCTATCCTGTTCTAGGTTTTGTCAGCACGTAGAATTTGACAATTCGCACATTTCTTGTCTATATATATATAAGCGAAAAGGTTCCCGAGAGAAAGCAACATAACCAAAGCGTCCGCACATCACCTCAGTAACCGCTCCCTTAAGCCCTTCCTCGCTTGAAATGCAAGCCGAAAGCTCTTCGAAAATGGTAAGCTTCCCGTCGAACTTCAGTCACGACAGCTGCTGAAGTATAATTCCCTGTTCCATGGCTTACTCTAGGAAAATCTGAAATTGAGAAAACAATATTGTTCGTGTGGACGATTTGCAAACTTAGCATCAAGACTGTCGACCAAACACTGAGGCTTTTCTTCTGATGTGCTTTATGTTCTGTCCTAACAGGAAAAGTATAGGGCTCGTAGGACCCATCCGCAGAAAGAAGCGAGACGGGGAGGCAACCGGGCCGCTCTCTTTGTATACGGTAATTTCCGTGCATGGATCCTAATTCTCAAGCTTGTTTATCTGAATATTTCTGACTGCTGAGTCCGACTGTATATATACTTGTGTTTCTGATGCAGCGACTGAAGGACTAGAGAACATGGCATTCATATCGAACGCAGTGAGCTTGGTGACCTACTTTTACGGTTACATGAACTTCAGCCTGACCAAATCAGCCACCACCCTTACCAACTTCATGGGGACCTCCTTCCTCCTAGCCCTCTTCGGGGGCTTCATATCCGACACCTACTTGTCCCGTTTCAAGACCTGCGTCCTCTTCGGCTGCATCGAGTTGGTGGTACGTGCTTTTCGTGCATGACTCTGTGCACATACGTAGAATGTTCCTGATGCACATATACGGAGCGGGTTCTCTGATAGGCAGTAAATACACTATATATTAATTAATGCCTGGAAGACCTAGTCATGTTGTGATCGGCCCCGCATCCTAATTGAGTTTTCAATGTCTTATTAAGCACCTGACTTTCTTCTCTGTGGTTGACATTTGTAACAGACATGAATCTAACTTTTCACTTTTGTTATCCCATAGGATCCTATTTGACAGTAGTTTTGGAAGGATTTGGCCCAGCTATCTGTATCAATGAGAACGATATTATACTCGTTCTGATAGACTGAGCCAATCACGACTCAAAAACACACAATATATGGTAGAACTCAGGAAACATATAATCGAGTCATCGACCGATTTGTTTGTCATGATTGATCAGCTGTTAGTGTAACTGATAACTTTGGGAAAAATTGTAGTACAGTTAGTTTGCTGAACCAAGTCAACATCCGTTTTATATTCAAGTTAACTGTGCTCTTAGTTTAAGAAAAGTAAGCTTTCGCCCCTCTGACGTTTCTTCGAATTATTGTTAAGAAAAACTATATGGTCTACCTAATACATGCTGACAAGCTAAGAGAAATAGATTGCAGCGTCAAGAATATCTTCTGTTGACTCGAATTCAAGTTTGGGATGAACTGCAACTTAAACCAACTCATACAGAGCGATTCATTCTCATGCAATTCAAAGGCATTTAATAATGAGCCTAGGCGATCAGAAGTACAAAATAAATGAATGATCTTCATCATGGTGATTGCTTTCATAAACAGGGGTATGCCCTCCTAGCAGTACAAGCACACTTCCACCAGCTGAGGCCGATCCCTTGCAAAGGCATTGCCCTGGACCAAATGAACCAATGCCATGCTGCTGACAGCACCCAGGCCGCGATTCTCTTCACGGGCCTGTACCTAATCGCATTCGGGACAAGTGGGGTCAAGGCTGCTCTGCCTTCGCTCGGGGCCGACCAGTTTGACGAGAAGGACCCAAAGGAGGCGACCCAGCTGTCCAGCTACTTCAACTGGCTCCTATTCAGCCTGACCATCGGGGCCATTATTGGCGTCACTTTCGTCGTGTGGATAGGCACCAACCAGGGCTGGGACTGGTCTTTTGGTGTCTGCACCATCGCTGTTCTGTTCGCCATGGTGTTTGTATGCATGGGAAAGTCTCTCTACAGGAACAATGTGCCCAGGGGAAGTCCCTTCGTTCGGATTATGCAGGTATGAGAACAATAATTGGAGAATATATCTGCCAGGCCGATGTCTCTGATAGTAAATTGTCATAGGGGTAGATGATACAACATCCACTGAAAGTACTGTTGCAGGGTCTCAATGTAAATTTTCGAATATTGGATGGTGGCTATGTGCATAAGCAAGCATGAATCGTCTCTGCAAGTTCAGAGTGGTGATCTTAATGCATTTTTATTGAATTCAGGTACTAGTAGCTGCCATCAAGAAGAGAAGTCTCCCAATCCCAGCGATGACAGATGAACTGCACGAGGTGCATGACAGGGAACCGGGGGTGAACGATGAAATTCTTCCCCGGACAGACCAATTCCGGTACATATCAGTTGCATTTACCCAAGAGACCTCATGAACATTTGACCTTTCACATTGCAGCTTGTAGTTGCTAGTAAGCTCACCCTTGGTACCCAACGAATTAATTTGCAGATTCTTGGATCGAGCAGCAGTTGCTCCGAGTCCTGGCAGTGGATCAACTGCTGGACCCTGGAGCCTGTGCACGGTGTCACAAGTCGAAGAAACAAAGATCATGCTCCGCATGCTTCCAATTGTACTCAGCACGGTGTTCATGAACACTTGCCTGGCTCAGCTCCAGACCTTCACGATCCAGCAAAGCACAACCATGAACCCCCACATCTTGGGATTCAAGGTCCCAGGCCCCTCAGTCCCGGTCATCCCCCTGCTCTTCATGTTCATCCTACTCCCTATGTACGAACGCATCTTTGTCCCCATTGCCAGGAAATTCACCGGTATCCCCACCGGAATCCGACATCTACAGCGAATCGCTATAGGGCTAGTGCTCTCAGCCATTTCCATGGCGGTGGCTGGAGTGGTGGAGACCCACCGCAAGTCGGTGGCAATCCACCACAACATGGTGGATTCCACAGAGCCCCTGCCCATGAGCATGTTCTGGCTTGGCTTTCAGTACGCAATATTCGGAGCAGCCGATATGTTCACTTTAGTGGGTCTGCTGGAATTCTTCTATGCAGAGAGCTCGGCTGGGATGAAGTCACTGAGCACTGCCGTCTCGTGGTCCTCTCTGGCATTCGGGTATTTCCTAAGCACGGTGGTGGTCCAGGTGGTGAACAAAGTGAGCGGCGGATGGCTCACAAACAACAATCTGAACCGGGACAAGTTGAACTACTTCTACTGGTTATTGGCAGGACTGAGCGTTTTGAATTTCGGGTTCTATTTGGTGTGTGCATCTTGGTACAGATACAAGACAGTGGAGACGAAAGAAGGAGCAAACGGTTTGAGTCTGACTACTGTTGCTTCTAAAGCAAAGGGCTTGACTGGGGGTGATCCTGATTCTAAGGCAAGCGTAACAGTGTAGGCTTTAGAGATTTAGCTTAAGTAAGTTCATTAAAATCCCACTGTACTTTTCATGTCATATATTCCATGGCTTCATCACCACCATTATACTACTATCGAACTGTTTCACTCCGAACACACCTCTCAGATCTGCATTTTTTTTTTTTTTTTTTTTTGGTCCTACAGATCTGCATTCATTGGTTTGTTTTTCTCTCTTTTTTTGCGGTGGGGGTTAAGAATAGATCGCATTCATGAATCTCTCGCTTCAGATAAAGAGTGGAGGCAAGCTCAAAAACTTCTTTCAAGCCGTGGCCACAGAGCTCTTCCTAACTGCTAAAAGAAGAGTATCAATTAAGCTTATTTCATGAAAGAAAACGAGCCCTCGCGTACATGAATTACATTTGACAAGTCGAACTGAGACATGCGCCCTGTGAAGGTGACACATACATAAGGAATGACTAAAGTAAAATAACGTGCGAGCCGGCAGAGCAGCAGCGAGCTGCTGAAGAAAATAATCTACTGATCCCCCTCCTCAAGCTGTTCAAGAATGCCTGCGGCATTCTGATGAAAATAACCAAGAATTGCGTGCCATAAACTAGGAACGTCACATATATTTGGTTTGCATTCTGAATAAATTTCGTCACTCCTTTCACTAAATCAACACACACACACAGGGATATGCACTTCACAGAATGTGGAAAATTTCTCAGTTTATACACTTTAAACACATATGAACATAATTCACCAAAAAAATAAAAAACACATATGAACATAATTCACCAAAAAAATAAAAAACACATATGAACATAGTGGCCCTTACTGCACAAATCTTAGATTTTCCCCACTCTCTCTTATAAATGTAACAAAATGTCATTACAGGTAGGAAAAAATGAAACACTGGCTAAGTAAACCAATGAACAAACTATTGGATCAGTCTCTCTTTTTGTTTTTGTTTTTCCCTTTTTTTGGGTTATTTGTTTTTCTCTTTTTTTTGGGATCTTTTTTCTGTTCATTTTACCTCTCACTATTCACATGATGGATGAGACAATCCATCAAAAACAGGCAAAAGCAAGCTGCCTGCGCAAGGTCAAAGGAAGACTTGAATATGTTCATATATGCTCAACAATGAGCCAGAAAGAGTGGAGAATAATTGTCAAAATCACCACCTAAATTAGATAAGGAGTCAAAAGCCGATTGCCCCTTTAAGCGAGCATGAGGCTGTGTCAGGAAACAACATCCTTATTTGCAGACAGAGGATCATATCTAGTGTCCGAGACCCTGGAAGGAGGCCAGTACCGGAACACTGATCTGCCAACAATGTTTTCAATAGGAAGTGGACCCCTGCAAGTATCAAAACTTCACGTCAGAATCCACATTAATCAAATTTAGCAGATGAAAATCGAATACACAATTATACAACCAAAATGATAATCACTCTGCTCAACTATGAAAACTAAACAGAACAAAGCTCCTAACATTCTGAAAATAACTAATAGAAGGTGCATGCAGAAGTTGCAAAAAGTCTCTATTCCCCCTAATGCAGTTTACTTGATTATCACTTTACACAAGAACGAGTATAAATTAGCGAAGACACAAAACTCACCAGTTATGGGAATCAAAACTGTTGTTCCTGTTGTCTCCCATTACAAATACATATCCTTCAGGAATAAGCTGCAATTGATGACAAGCAGTCAGAAACCTTGATCAAAATGTCAATTGTGCAATGCTATTGGTAAATGAAGTTGTTAAAACTATAAATTAGCATTACCATTGGTTCCATCTCATAAGAAAGTGGCTCTAAGATGAAATCTTCATCTTGAGCAATGCTGTTCACCAATAGTTTACCATCGTGAACCTACAATAAAAACCACCAGTCATTGAGAGTTAGTATGAAAAGAAAAGCAAGTCTTTACATGCATTAGAGTGGACAGGAGGGTATATTTAAAAAAACCAAGTCAAAATAAAAGACGCAGGACTGAAGATAAAGACTTACTTCAACATAGTCCCCAGCCTTTGCCACAATTCTCTTTATGAATACATCGGCTGAACTGAAGCCAAAATATTCCTGCACGCCACAAACAGATCAAGAAACTAATAAGCAATGTGCAAATTTTGCAGAGGAACCACAACTTGGTTGAACGCAATTTTGCAAATCTCATTAAAATTCGACCAAAAAAACAAAAAATCTCATAAATAGGAACCTGCAACACTGGTGGTGCCTTGAATATCACTATATCCGAAACCTCTGGCTTTCTGAAAAAGTATGAAACCTGGTAGACACCAAACACCAACGAAACAAATCAGGTTAGTATCACTAAACACGTTAGGTCTTGACACAAAACAGATCCACGAATGCAAATCCTAGGCAAGTGGACACAAATTGCAAACTTCATGAGATTCGGTCCATGTGGAATGCACAGATCAATATCATAATATGAGGAATTAATATTCAGTTACCACAAGGTTATAAATCTAACTTGGAAGGAACAAACTAAAGAGCCTATAAAAGAGGTCATAAACTAAATCTCGGATGAATTCGTCAGTTGCCCTACACAATAATCATCTACGAAATTCCTCCCCTGCTAAAGCCAAAGACCCATTTCCATCCACTGCTGTACAACTCATGCTCGCCATATCACATTGAATTTATATGCTACATGTCGCTACCCCTCTAATCTGGTCCAGGGCCGCAAAAATTTCAGTCCTCACCACTATGCGATCATATATAAATCAGATAGCCGAACAAAAGAGACTAATTGAAAGGAGAGCCTTACCTTCTCCGCCAAAATGCGGTCGCCTACATCCAGAGTTGGTTTCATGGAAGTGGAAGGAATCGACCTCGGCTCGGCCATGAACGACCTGAACATCAAACTCACGGTCAAAGCAGTGAAAGCCGCCTTGGCTTCCTCGGAGTAGTCCCCGAGCAGCCGCGCCAACCACCCGCTCCTTCCGGCCGAGTGCCTGTGAACCTCCTGCATCTTCATGCACTCGCCATCGCCACCGCCGTCCTCCCTCTCCCAACGCGCGGTCCCTCCCTTATCCACATCGTTACACGCCGAGCCCGGCAACGCCTCGTTGCAGGGCAGCCACTTGGACCCCTCCAAGAAGGGGATTATCGCGGACACCTTGATCGGCGAGATCCCGAGGATGCCCATCGAATTGGCCGAGCACGAGTTCGAAGACAGAGATCTCATCAGCGAGACCAACCCGGCCACGATCGGGCTCTTGCACTCGGCCCCGACAACCCCAGCGGCGAGGGTCGAGTACGAGCTGCCGCCGCCGCCGCCGGCCGAACAAGTCGGGAAGCCGAACCGCTGCCTCGCAGGGGGTCTGAACTCGGGGGGATCGGGCTTCTGGCCCGGGCAGAAGACGCGGGACCGGACCCAGCACTCCGGTAGGAGCCGGCAACCATTGAGGCGTACTCCGGCGTTGGTCGCGATGTTCTGGACCATGTAGCCGGAGTAGCCGAACGTAACGCGAATCGCCATAACTGCTAGTCGTAGAAACCAGACGAGGGCTAGATACAGAGTTCTCTCGTTGACTAAACCGAGGTGCAAGAGGAACCCTAGTGAACAAATAACGCCATCTCGAAGATTCGAATCGAGGAGCTGGAGCCTGCGCGGGGGAATCGAGCCCGGTACCCGGGATCAGGGAGCGAAAGAAGAGGACGAAGTGGGGGTGGGGGGAATCTACGGTTCCGGGTACCGCAAAAGATAAGGTTTTGCGACGAATCCGATGATGGGTCGTGCCGAATCGGGGCGAAGGATCGAAGGCGAGAGAGATTCCGCTTTCTCTCGACAGAGAGAAAGCCGAGAGAGGGAGGGATGGGAGGTTGCGAAAATGGCAGAAAAGTAGAAGGGAGATGACGATGACGAGATTAATAGGCGGCGGCTGAGGTTCGGGGTTACGGAACTGGGTCCGGACTTGGCTCAATTTACAGGACGAACCCCGCCAGCACGTGTGAGGATTGGGGTGACGGCTGGGGATAGTTCGGTAAATCCGGGAGCGCTGTTGACTTTGACTGGGAGTGTCGAGCTTTTCTGCACCTTCCTGGCTGCTTACCTCGCTGGCCCCGAGAGACCAGGAAGCTCTCTTCAAAAGACGATAATACCCCCCTCCACACTCTGCTAATCTCTCGGGGGCTGAGGGCGAAATCGGCATTACGCGGCATCCACCCAACTCAAATCTAGGTTTTTCCTTTTCCGATGAAAACACCGAAGCTTGCGAAAGAAGACTTGAGTTTTATAATATTATCCCGAAAAGATATTATTAACGCTCTATCATTCGGTCCTGTCCCCTCGTACATGCCAAACCAGAAAATTGCGCATTCGCGAGGATTTCACCATGGCCGATTTCCGAAATTAAACTTCATCCAATCTTTATTTTTTCGAAAATCTTACGACTTGGCTAAATTCAAAAGATCAGAAACCCCTGAAGCGATCGCAGTGCCGGAAAAAGAAAACCTATCCTGTGAATTTGAAGTGGGACATGCCGAACATTAGCGCCCGAGATAGCTTAGCGTTGCTCTTAAATTGGACGTGATGTACCGGAAGTCCGTTCAATTACGACGACGGGACGAGGAAAAAGAGGTGAAAAAGAGGGTTAAAAAATGGACGAGACAGGTACAAATCAGAGGAGGGTGGAGGCCAATTCCTAAATAAGATAAAATGCAGGGTCCCACGTCGAAAAAATCAAAAGCTTTGAATAATTTGCTTAATTGGCGCGACCGAAAGGTCGGCCCTGCTCGCCACGCAAGCACATACGTCATCCGTCGATGCGTCTTCGAATTTCTCGATTTCTTTTCTATCGTGATGGGAAGTTGTTGGAGGTTCAAGCAAAGGCCGTTTCGTCCAATCATCAAATCCCTGTACTTTGCGTTCGGCGACGGATCGGATGCTGTGCGAACAACAGAGCCGCGACGTCACCAAGGAAACATATCCGCGGATGGATGGTGATCTCTTCTCCTCTTTGGCAGTTGACTTCCCGACAAAGTTAATTTCGATCGACGGTCCAACACTTGCGACCCAGAAATTAGGAAAATGGTCCCAAAAGTACGGCGGTTAATTCGATCATGAGTTCTTCGAATTTTGACTAATTTAATTCTAAATCTCATGACGATTTATCAATATAATCATTCTGGTTAATCATGATTAGAAATCACTAAAATAGTCGTTAGCCGTCCTACATTGTATAATTGATGCTCACGCGGACATTTTTTTTAATTTCTTAACAATGTTTTTGTGTTTTTCTATCCTTTTCTTTCGTTATTTTCACAATGCCACACTCGGCGATTTCCAATCAAAATAGGCATTAAATTTGAGGGTTTTTTTGACGAAACCCATCCAAAATCAAGAAAACTTTGGAGATTGTTGAGTTCAATACGTGACCCATGAGCTTATTAGACCGGCGCATCACTAAAACAAGTCACTCATGCAATTTTGGGCATCGATTTATGCTTTCATAAACTTCTTGCAACCAAAATCACATGGATTAAGGGAGATGACTAATCTAGGTAGATGATTAAGGATCACGAAAAATCTTATTAATTGAGTAAGACTTGGGGAAAATTATAAAAATCTGTCTTTAATTTTACTTCTCTTATCCAAAAGATTTCAACTTATATATCAAATCGCTATGGAGGATATATTATTTATCTCTTTCTATTTTACTATTTTTTTTATTATTGGTTTTATCCATTCTCTCCCCCATTGCTATGATTCAAGCTCTATCATGCTTGTGGAAAAGAAACAAGCAGTGTGAACATGAAAAAAAGTAGTGGGAAAATGGTCAACATCCTTCTTAAAAAAATCCCGAGAAAGAGAAAGGAAAGGGGGATGAAAAGCGACGCCACGTGTGGTTGAAATTGTCTCAACAAGTTCCTTCCTTTTCTTTCGAAATTACACAAAACCCCTCTAAATTCTGAAGATAGTCCACGTTTGCCAGTCAAATTTCTTTCGTTTGTTGCATCAAGTTTAAATTTAAAGGAAAGCCACGAAAGAAAGTAGATGAAGGAAGCTGTGCAAACATGGAAAGCAGTAAAAGTCAATTTTGTCTGTGTAGTAAAACGTGAGTGGATTTAGTCGCAAGGGGGGGAAATAGCCCCACCCTACCTTTTTTTGGATCAATTATCTTTTGCATCCAAATACTAGATAAAAAAAATATATATTATGAGTATCCAATTTTCGTAAGTTGATTTTTTTTTTTTAATGACTTTTTTCCTTCTAACTTAATTATGTTTTCTTTCCTATAATATATTAGTAGTTCTAATAATAATTTCATCAAATTTTAACGCTTTTGACATCTTAATGTTAGTATTGATGTTTAGATATCATGCGTTAATACTTTTGTTTTTTGGTCCTCTATTTTCTTTATTTCTTTCTTGATTCTTGTACCATGTGATATATGAGAGATTTATTTAAGAAAAATATAAATGAAAATAAAAGTTCAAGAATATAATGTGTACCATTTAAAAAAATTCCAAGTAAATGTGTACCGATCGTAAAAAACCGATGGAATAGGCTATTTTATGTATGAAGATAGTAAAAGGTGAAATTTTCTTGGTGCGCATTGTTCTAGCTAAATACTTGCAGCTAAATACTTGCCGGCCAACTATATCATGGAATGGGCTATTTTATGTACCAAGAAAGTAAACTTAGAAGACAATCGCCTGATAAATTTTTTCTTCAGCATAATAGATTATAAATACAAAAGGAGATACACGATCAATAAATCTTGATTCAATACTTCAAATTATTCCAGCCCAAGCTATTTTTGCTGCCATGGTGGAGTTGCACAACCGAGTCATTTTACAAACATTAACTAAAAAAATGGTTTCAACAACAAAAAGTAGTTGCTTATTTTAACAATCATTACCCATTAAATTAAACATTTTCCTAATTTACTAAGAAAGCGGGTTGACACAATAGCTCAGACAGAAGCATCGTGAAAGTAACTGACTATTACACACATTCCACGACAAAATAGTCACCCATCCATATTTCCAATACACAAAAATCTCATTTATCTTTCCTAGCAAAACATGCTATGATACAAAGGTCTTAAACTCACACCTTCCTCTAGACCCTACATGCTGCTGAATTCTTCCATGTGCACTAGCCGGAGCTTACTTGCTTTTGAATTTTGGAATCATGAGATGACCTTCTACCTATCCTTGAAAGTAACCGATTATTACACACATTCCACGACAAAATAGCCACCTGTCTATATTTTCAATACACAAAAATCTCCTTTTATCTTTCCTAGCGAAATATGCTATGATACAAAGTCTTAAACTCACACCTTCCTCCAGACCCTACATGCTGCTGAATTCTTCCATGTGCACTTAGCACTAGCAGGAGCTTAGTTGCTTTTGAATTTTAAAATCGTGAGATGACCTTCCCCCTTTGTCCTTATATGAATTTCTAGAAGCTATGGTCTTCCCTCCTCCATGTACAGCAGCAATTGCTTGCCGTCTCTGCTTGTTCAGGCGCTTTACCGACTCAACATCGTTCACATTCTCTTCACTTTCATCCTGCACCGGGTGGAAAAGGAACTCTCTCATTACTGCAGCTAACAAGAAAGAGCAATAAATCACGAGTGATGACTATGAAAAAACTTCTTAAAAAAACATAACTCACTTTTCGTTTTCGATAAACCAGAGATGACTCACGACAAACACATGAAAAAGCAGCAAACACAGCAATTAGCAAACACAATACTAGTCCATTGTCTCCTCCAAAAAAAAAAAAAACAGTTGACAGCAACCCAATTACTTGAGCTAAAATCGCATGTATTTAATTTGTGCTCGGCGACATATCGGATACCATGTGAACAACGTTAATGGAAATTGTCTTGAAAAGTCATGAACCTATCATATGGCAATTCATTCGATCATGAGTTATCAATTTCGGCTAGTTTAGTTCTAAATCTATTAACAATTTATCAATGGAATCCTTCAGCTAATTGTGATCGGGATTGCTGAAGCAACCACCTACCATCCTATGTGGTACGGTCGATATTGATGTTGACAATTTTTTCCAATTTCTTAATAATTTTTTTACAATTTTTTATTATTTTCTTTTTTTTTTTATTTCCGCAATTGACAAAATGTTTAAAACTAAATTAGCCAATTGAAAGGTTTATGGTTAAATTAGCCATTTTACAAGAGGCTCAAGGGCTTTTTGGACAGATATGCCCCCCAAATCGGGAAAACTTGGGAGATCATCGAGTTCATTACGTGATCCATGAGTTTATTAGACCGGTGCATCATTAAAACAAGCCACTAATGTAACTTTGAGCGTTGATTCGTGCTTTCATAACTCTCTCGCAACCAAAATCTCATGGTTTAAGGGAGATGACTAATCTAGTTAGATGATTAAAGATCATAGTGGACACTATTTTAGCAGGCAAAAAATCTTATAAATTGAGAATGACTTGGGGAAAATTTTGACAATCAATCTCCAATTTTACGTCTCTTATCCCAAATATTTCAAAACTCATATTCAAATCGGTACGGAGCATCTATTCTTTATCTCTTTCTATTTTACTATTTTTTTTTCTTTGGTTGGTCCATTCGCTCCCCATTGCAATGATTCGAGTTCTGTCATGCATGTGGACAAGAAACGGGCAATGTGAAAATGAGAAACGTAGTGGCAAAAAAGTCAACATTGTTCTTTAAAAAAATCCCAAGAAAGAGAAAAAAAGGTTATGAATGGCGACAGCGCGTCTGGTTGAAATTGTCTCAACAAGTTATTCTTTTTATTCGGAAATTACATAAAACCCCTCCAATTTCGAAGGCGCGCCACGTTTGCTAGTCAAATTTCGTTCGTTTGTTGTTTGACAAAAGTCAATATCATTCAAGGAATGTTCGTGGAAAAAAAAAATTTCGAAGATGCTTTAATATGCACAACTTTTTCACATCAAATATGCGCAATTTTTTCACATCAATATTGCTAATATATTTCTAGATATTTCTATAATGTCTTACATGCTCTATGATAAAGTGTCTCATCAACAGTAAAGAAAAATATAAATTTTTTGATATAACAAAGAAAGAGACTTGGTATTTCGTTTATATCATTAAAATTAAATAATAATAAATTTCCTAGGAAATTAAGGATAGGAATGATAAAGGATAAGTAAGTTGTTATAGAAGGAATGATGAAGAAGAGGCCTGTTTTTATTTCTAAATAGCATCTATTTTAAATTTAAAGGAAAGCCACAAAAGAAAATAGTTGAAGGAAGCTGCGCAAACATGGGAAGCGGTAAAGTCAATTTTGTCTCTACAGTAAAACATGAGTGGATATATCGATGTTTAAATAGCCCCACCCTACTTTTTTGGGATTAATTATCTTTTGCATCCAAATACAAGATAAAAAAATACATTAATCCAATATTTGTTAGTTGAATTTTTTTTTACTGAGGACTTTTCCAACTTAATTATGTTTATTTTTTCTGTAATATATTACTAGTTCTACTGACAATTTAATCAAATTCTAATGACATCCTAATATTATTATCGATGTTTAAATATCATATGTCGATACTTTTGTTAATCTGTCCTCCATTATCTTTATTTCTTTTTCAATTTCTGTACAAAGTGATAAACGAGAGATTTCCTTAAGAAAAAAAAATAGATGGCGGGCGATGTGACGGAGGATTAGCAGCCGTAAAAAAATAACAGTTCGGGAAGGTAATGTGTAATATTTAAAAGGTTCCAGGTAAATGTGTACCAACCGCAAGGATCCAGTGGAGTTTTTGAGTAATTCCCCCAATTTCTTTTTACTGGATCTAGGTTTTTGTCTTGTTGGGCTATGTATTTAGGCCCAAATTTTCTTTGAGCCCAGGTGCTATCTACCATCATAGGGTGACTGTAGTGGGCCTCTGATTGTTCCAAGATCCATCCCATGAATCGAGGATGTCCCGTAATGGGCCAATGGCAGCTCCTTTTGTGTTATCTTGTCCAACACCGAGAAGAGAATCCGAAGTGTTTATATGCTTGACACAAAGAAAGGAACAAGGGAAAAACAACATTCGCTATTTCAACTTAGCGGGGTTAAGGAAAGGGCACAACCGTGGCGCAAGCCATTTCTGCGTCCTGCTTCATATAGGGTGAAGTGTTTCAGATTTCGTTTAGATTCCACTTGAAATCCAGGTCAGAATATGTTTTTCACTTTTTAGAACTTGGAAAATCCAGGTCAGAATATGTTCTTCACTTTTTAGAACTTGGAACTTATTATATTTATCCTCGAACCTAGAACCTACCTTGTTGGGGGTTCAAGAGTTGGTTATGGTGTCTACCCGAAAATCAACCATTTTTTTTTTTTTTTGTTTCATTTTAATTAAGCAAAATGAAAGTGAAAGCAGCAACAAAAATGAAAGTTTCCCGTTTATCAAAAGCAACATTCTATGAAAGATAAACCAGTAAAATTAAATAAACAATCAAAAATTCAAAATCGTTACATAAAACCCAAATTATAGAACTTAGTCCTCAATCATCCATTAAAAATTGCTCCAAATTCTAACCATTAAAATTACAAAACAACAAAAATGGTTAATCATTGAATAATAGTTTTAAAGTAAAATTACTAGTAATTATAGTATAATTATCTCTAAAAAGCCTCACCACATATATTCATTACACTTCAACTTGTAAACTCTATTTAACAATTATAATCTCCTTTTTAAGACAATCCATAACTAAAAAGCAAAGAAATTAAATAAAGCATCCACTTATTAAATATACAAAAGAATCACAACATAATAAGATATAGACATAATTTGCACAATTCAAATTTTCCTACATTATCGATGCACTCTGCAACATTAATTGGCACAATAGCTCTTAGTCATTTCAATAACTTCTTATTCAAAAGAATACGATGGGGTCCCTCGTCTGTGAATACAATTCATTTGGACTCAACTTTTCGCCTCAAGAGCGCAGAGTAAATTTTTATTGTGGATTAACAATTACCAAATGCTTGTAATGTTGTCGGTGTTGCATTATTCGTATCCTGGGCTCGCCAACTTAGTTTAGCCGCGGGAGTGGATTCGACCGGGTATGTAGCAATCTCACTCGCAGATCTCATTTCCGATGATCGCAATCTCACTTCTAAAATATTCTCTTTGGATACTCGTGTCTACTGTCTTGTAGCCAAATGAATCCTACTGCGATGGGTTGCATTGCACGGTGGGATCTGTCTTGTCGAGGAAGGCTGGCTGGCATCACTTGCTTTCGCAAGCATAGAGAAGGTCCACTCTCGCCAGCGATATCACTGAACAGTTGGGAAGAAGTTGGTCATTGACTCCTCGATTTGAGAAGAAGGTGGCGATTGACTCGTCGATATGAGCTTTTAACTGTAGCAAAGTAAACAGGGTTCTTACGCAGAAACTTCCGCTGTCACAGTTCGAAGGAAATTACACCTGCACGTTGATCGTGACAGTAGGGAAATTTTGCCGTGGTGATGGCCTTCTTAGACATTTCTCGCTGCGCCTCTTTGGTCCCTCTGCTCTTGCAGGTACAGTCTGTCGTTATGCGTCTATTCTGCATTCTCGGCTCTCGGTTCCCTGGAAAAAAATAGGTTCGAGAGCTGGACCAAGGCTCCCAAAAACTTGAAGCTGAGCCTATTCCCACCGGTCTCATTCTTCAGTTGCCGATTCTATCCTAAAATCATGTTCACACTTACTTACGTGGTCCTGAGTGGACACCCGCTTAATCGCGATAATTGCTATGTGGAGGTTTGATTTCTGGACAACTTGCGAGCAAAACTGAGATATTAGAAGATTAATGAGTGGGAGCACGGGTCTTCTCTTAAATATCTAAAGTGTTGTGATTCAATGCACAATGACAAGGAAATAGAAAGTAGAGTGAGAGAAAAAATTCGAGAGATAAGATTTTATCCTTATTCACTCTTAAATTAAGGTTACATTCAACAAAGAATTTCACTATAGTTAGCATAATGCACATCTTTGTTATATCTTTCAATTATAAAAGAAAGATATTATATATACCAGCAACTATTTATAGATGCAAATCCAAACTACTAATAAAATATTGATTCAAATTATAAAAGTCTAGACGACTCAAGAACACTGCTCTTGCAACTTCGCAGAGGTAGTCCCAGGACCCCCATCCACTCACCATGGAGTGTGATCCCTTTATCTCACTATGGATGGAAAGTATTAACCACATCCAAAGATGGCGACTCGGACAGGAGATGATGCTATGCGAGAGTGGTCGTGGAAGCTGTCACTTTTGGTCAAATCGCACCATATCGAGGCTATATACTCGGTATACATTCAATGCTTATCCTATGATGACCGTTTACACAATCGAATCATGTGCGTTTGGTGGGGGAGATGATGCGCAATCATCATGGATGCTTCTTCAGGTGTCAAAGCAATCATCACTCGACATTCTCTATTCCGATTCGAACCGTGCATTGGCGCCCGTGGGATACAACATAATAAGGTCGTGGAAGAATCAATGCTTCGAGGGTGGGTAGGCCCAAAACAATCAATGACGGATCCACCCGGGACAAGAATGCATTGAACGTGTATTGATAAAATACCAAATTGGATGATCACAAGGAAATGAATGATATCCCACGACGGAGAATACCGTCGGCATATATGCATAGATGCGCACTTTCCACATTTATTTGGCAACATGGTTTCGTCCAAAAAGAAGATTAGCGAGATTCTCGCTCTAGCAACGCGATGGAAGATTATGTACGTAAGTGGACCGTTAGCAAGGTTAGCAAGATTCGCTCTAGCGACGCGACAGAAGATTATGTACATAAGTGGACCGTTAGCAAGGTTAGCAAGGTGATCTTGCCGAAACTGCCTTAGCCACGCAAATGCATTCGCTATCGTGACGCTTCCTGTTCTAAGCGTTCGAAGATTTCACGTCGCGGAGCTTCGCCGAGACCAGTCCCGCCCTATATATCATCAAGCTATGAACCACTTTTGGAACTCAATTCACATCGCTAACATCACTTGACAGACACTAACCAAATCGAATGGTCGGCGAGTTGAAATCGATTGACACGCTTCTCCTCGAGCGTCAACACACCCTCTATTAACCTCGCGATTGGCAGGCCTAAGCCATGATGCGAGAGCGATTTCTCCGTGCCATCGAATGAATCAAACGCTAACTCGTCCGTCCGTGTAAAATGTTACACTCTCTGCCCTTCCATCTGTCTATTCCAGCCATCACCAAACCAAATTTAAAACCCCAACAAGAGAAAAACTTAACACGAGTAGCAAGAGCTAGCATCAAACCAAAACAAGTCATTAACTTCAATTTCGATGTCCAAATTCGAGATTTACACAGGGCAGTCATGGACCAAACCGCAGAGTGGAAAACAAAAGACCGACCGAACATCGTTCGCCTACGCTAAACCATCATATCGTTCCGGTGGTCATCGCGATATCTTCCTATGTAACCTGTAATTTAAAACCTATTCAGTGAATACTTATATCCCCAACCTAAATCCCCCACCCGGAAAAGAGAAAAGAAAAAGGAAACCCTGATGCCACCCTTGACTCTTGACCCTCGCCCACCAACTCCGAAACCCGACACGGGAAAAGCACAGCAAAATGACGAGCCACGCTACTCACTTCAGGCCCTGACCCGGCATCGATATCGCGAGCTCCGGCCAAGCGAACCCGTCGCCGTCCACCAGCCCTCCGCCTTCCCCGCTCCCCATCTGCCACGCGTTGCCTCCCGCCGCCGCCACGGGCCCCCCGCCACCGCCGCCGCCGCCGCCGCCATACACGCCGCCGCCGTCGACGAAGCCGACCTCGTTGAACGGCCAGACCCCCCTCCCGAACCCGAACCCTAGGCCGTCCAGCCCCGTCCCGAGCCCCAGCCCGCCCAGAGCCAGAAACCCCTGGCCCCCCGGCGAGCCGAGCAGAGAAGTGAAACCCTGGTGGCCGGAACCGACACCGGGCCCCGCCACATTCTCGGTCCTCTTCCCCTGATCCCCCGAGCCCACCTCGGACTTCACCTGGGCCAGGAGAAGGCCCGAGTGGTCCCCGTGCAGGGGCTCCTGGGACACGGAGGAGGAATTGGAGTTTGAGCAAGGCGACGAAGAAGGAGGCGGGGCCAGCGAGCGGGGCCGCTTCGAGGAGGAGGAGGAGGACGCCTTGCGGGAGCCGCCGCCGACGGGGACGTTGCGGAGGGTGCCGCCCTGGGTCCAGTAGCGGCGGCAGGACTTGCAGAAGTGGCGGGGCTGGGAGAGGTTGTAGTTGTTGAAGTAGCAGAACTTGGTGTTGGTGGAGTCGCAGCGCGGGCAGGGCAGGGCCTCCGTCTGCGGCGGCGGGTGGGGGTGCATGCCAGCTCCCCCGGCGGCTGCAGCGGCGGAGGCCTGCGGCCGGGCGTCCGAAGGCATGGTTGTCCTTCTTGCGGAGTGTGGAAATGAAGAAGCTTGGAGAGAGAGAGAGAGAGAGAGAGAGTGAGGGGGGTTGTTGAAACGTGAAGGAGAAGGAAGGGAGAACGTGGCGGAGGAGGGAGTGAGGGCGTATTTTTAAGCGGTGGTTGCACTGTACGATGTCCCCCCAGGAGAGGACACGTGGCCTGAGGTTTCTTCGGGTTGAGTTTCCTTGTGGACCGGGGTCTTCGGGTTTGGCTTCTTCTCCTAGTCTTGGTCTCGTCGGGTAGCGCGGAATCCGGTGGATGTCGGTGTAGGGCAAAGCTCCTCTCGAGTCGCTCCACGTGGCCGCCCTCCACTTGAAGACGATTTAAACTATTATTTTCGGTCAAAAAAAGATACAGTAGTCCAGTAGGTTTTTGTTTTTTTGTTTTTTTCTAACTAGTTCGGCTCGGTGGGCGACATTATACGCACCACGATTGTTAGAAATTATACTATCTCGTTGGCGGAGCGATTTAGGCTGCGCGAGCAGGCGACAAAACGGCGGATGTTATGTTTCAACATTAGGGAGCTGGAAAAGCCGGATGCAGACTGGTCCAAACCGAGGAGAGTAAAGAGCGAGCACCGTCCAGCCCCTGTACGGGAAGCGTTTTTTCTTTGGGATGGGGACGATAGGAGCGGCACTGCCGAGCATTGGGGATCGAGAGAAGTAAAGGGAGGCGCGCGTTTCTGGGCGTGCACCAGGCCCAGGCAGACGCCTTCTTCTCGAGACACAGAGAGAGAGAGAGAGGGACAGCATGATTTGATGTCGGGCAGCGTGGGGAAGCAATAATTGGGGTCTCTCTCTCTCTCTCTCTCTCATCATTCAATGGCACGCCACCATCGCATGATGCTGCCGCTGTGATTATTTCGTAGGTGGGCTGTGCTCCACCACCACGTCCGATGTGCGTCGCACCGTAACAACCCCCGCCCCCGTTCCGGTGTTTTCTCTCGGCTCTGCGCCGGATTTCTCGGCCTCCGTGATCTCTGCCCGCCCGAAGACTTTTCGATCCTCGCCCTGCCGCTTCTTTCGCTTTCCTTTACGGCGTTTTTTTCTCGTCCTCTGTTTCTTTATCAACCGTCGCGGCAGTCGTTTGGAAAAGTGTATATTGTCTCGTCATACGGAAACTGGAAAAGAAAAGAAGTCGCGAGCTCCCGAGCTGCTGAAAGAAAGCATGGGAGACACTGGACGAAGGTGGTTTTCTGTCTTTTGGTTTGACTAAGGTGAAGCGACCAGGCCAGTCCACACCCAACCGAAACCACTGCTGCACACTGCACAGTCCTGCCCGATGACACTCGGATACGATCCTCGACCGGCGTACAGATTTTTTACTGGAATTGGACCGGCACGCCACCCAGCTGCACCCTCCCTGCCTCCCCCCAGTCCCAAGATCTCTCTCTCTCTCTCTCTCTCTCTCTCTCTCTCTCTGCAACGTCCCTTTCGGCGGCCCCAAAAAACTATAACCGCGCCTCAGTCCTTTCGCGGAGACCCCCACCGACGAAGCATGTTTTCTCGCTCCCGTTCCTTCCGAAATGCTCCAAAAAAAAACTCCGAAAATCAAATCAACGTCTCCTCCTTGTGCATGTCCCTATTCCTGATCCGCGCGCCACACTGTTCGACAAGTTCTAGTTCCCAGGTGGCGATAATCTCTTTTGTCCGCGCGGCAGGTGTCGTCTAGCGTCTGGCCTCGCTCTCTTTTCTCCGATATTTCTTTTGACGAGACCCGGATCGAGAATCGCGACGGAAATGCTTGGTTTAACCCGCGGAGGGGAATTTCGCTCCGAGTGCTGCGGTCCTGTCCCCGTTAATCTATTGTACGAGGCTGACTGTTTCATGGATGATGCACCTAAAAATCCGTAAGAAAGTTTCGGACAGGCCCGGTCCAATAAAATATTTATCTCGGTGGGATTCCAACGCATCTCATAATCATTCTCCTCCTCCTTCCTTTGGACAACATGGTACATCTGGATTCAGTATCTGATTGTGTTCCTTAAAATAAGAAACTGCACTTTGAACCTCTTGAAAGGCACGTGCTCGGCACTTCGCCGTCCGTTCATGCTTGGATCACGGGCTATCTCCCACGACATGGATAGGCATAGACCCTCCAATCGACATAATCACGTGCATTTTGTCGTAATTTCTGTATGACACTACCGTGACTCACGATAGACACAAAATGCTTTCGATCCATAATCGATCGACAAGTGTGCTTTGTTACTCTCGCTTGATCAAATAGACTCCACCTCTCCTAAGATTAGATCCTAGAGAATTTTTATAGAAACACCCCTCGCCCTAGTGGTGTTTTTTCTTGCAAAGGGCATTACATGGATCCATTATTGTTAAAACAAATAAATAATAAACACGCTTTCATCAGGCAATGTAAAATTTTAATGTAATCAGCAATGGCCTCACAAATTTTATCCATTTTGCAAAAAATATTGCCGAACGTGAAATGACAGATAATTGATCACAAAGCAGGGGCTAGTTCACGGTGGTTCACAGCTAGCAAGTGGTACTTATGGCCTAGAGATGCTGCAACTAGTGACGTTTAGCCCGAAAATCTACCAAAATAAAAAAATAACGGGGATGTTGTTTGCTTTGGCCTGGGTTCGTGATGATCAGCAAGGACAACGGCTGGTCGCTGTCATGTCGCTGGTTGCTGTAACGGATCATGGTCAGGCGCGATAGTGGGGAGCTGCCTCAGTCGGAAACAGTAGGAGGATCAGAGACGAAGTCGGATCGTCAGCTTGCGTTGCGGTGGGGCTACTAAGCATGGTGCAGGGAGGCTGGTCTCACAGCAGCTCATGGTAGAAGCGATCAATGTCGGAGTCGATTGCACGATAGAGAGGCAGCAAGGCCACGGCCACCAGAGTTGGCAAGCCTTGTCATCCTCGAAGGGGCTCCGAGTAGCGCATGGACCGCAGAATCGTCGTCCTGTGGCAACAGGCGGCGGCGGACTTCGGCAAAGCATGGATTCGGCCTACAACCCTCTCTCACTTTTGCTCTCTTTTTCGCGTATTCTCTCTATGTGCTCTCAATTTTTCAATTGCCGGCCTCTGAATTTTGTGGTACAATCTAGAAAAAAACCAGGTTGATCTGCAGGCTTAATTTAGGCAATTTACAAGTGATGGACTCTAAAACCTAAGGCCTAGTTCTTGATTAATTCAAGTGGGCTGAGTTCAATTAAGCTTGATAAAGCCCGCCCTTTACCTTATGAAATTCGGCCATTCTCCTTGCTTGGGCTTGGCCGAATTTCGCTCCCTCCAAACGGGCTCAGTTTATTCAATTAAGCTCAGAACCATCAATTGCTGATCTGATTATATATAATTCATTGAAATGTAATCCTAATGACTATATGCAATATAATTATTATTTTTGTTAAGGGCCGGGGTCGATTCTTAATTTTTTTACTAAATGGAATGCCAAAATTTAAGTGTCAACATATCTCAAGTTTGATTAAGAGGATGGACATTTGATCGGGCGTCTTTAAAAATAATTCTTTATGAATGATGTGGAGAATCAAAATTGTCACGATCCTAGGATCAATGTCAGTTCGCCTTCTCATTCATCTATACAATTACACAGAGAGAGGGAGCCGAACCAAGTCGGGTCAATGTTTTGCTCCATTTACATGTATCGAACGTAATCCCCGCAATATCAGAAAATGACGAAACAACACGACTCAAGATGAGAACTTCATTCTGGTCGAAAGACGTACAGTTTGTTGCTATGGTCATGTCACTTTAAGCGTGCATCCTAGAGCACATTTCAAGCCGTGTTGCACCTCCCTCATAATCCAAAAATTGCTACATCTAGCAAAAGTTTGTGCGCAACGTGCACGCTTTGCTTGCTCGCTTTCAGATCATATAATTCCAAACTGGGGCAGGGTCAAAAAGTGAGTGTGGGGAGAGACGGAATAGCATTGTCTTTAGTAACCGGGGAATGCCGGAGGCGGAGGCGAGGCGTACCGGGAGCCGAATTCCGGGGGCAGGATGAATGCTGGAGTTGGAGGCGGTGGAGGGGAAAAGACAGGAGGTGGTGGTGGGGAATGTACTGGTTGTGGAGGCGACAAGAGTGGCGGTGGTGGGGAATGTACGGGTGGCGGAAGCGACAAGACTGGCGGCGGTGGTGAGAAAACTGGTGGTGGCGGCGGCGGTGACTGAACTGGAGGCGGAGGGGACTTGATCGGGGGTGGTGGTGGTGGCAACAGCGGCGGAGAGTGCACCGGTGGGGGAGGTGGGCAGTGCACCGGTGGAGGAGGAGAATGGATTGGGGGCGGTGGTGGAGGCGAACGTACCGGCGGTGGAGGGGAATGTACTGGAGGAGGGGGCAGGGAATGTACCGGAGGTGGTGGTGAATGAACAGGAGGAGGAGGAGGAGGAGATCGAACAGGCGGTGGGGGTGTTGACTTTGGTGGAGGAGACTTCGGAGAAGGTGGCGGCGGATGCACCTTGCGCTTGGGAGGGGATGGTGTTGAAGCCGGAGGCTTCGGATTCGATGATGGTGATGGCCCTCCGCATTTGGATCTGCCGCAATCGACAGGCTTCCTCACCACCGGAACACAAGCCTTGGCAGGCCTTTGCCTTGGCCGCTCGGGCAAGCAATTGCTGCTGTCGTCCAGGAAAACGCCTTTCCTGGAAGGCGGCTCGCAAGCTTGATCCTCGCCATTAAAGTAGTTGTTCGAAAACGTGAAGTTCGTCAGCTTCGGCAACCCGCAAATGCCTCCTGGAACGAACCCCGTCATCATGTTCCCCGAGATATCCAGCAGCTCAATCGCGGAAAGGCCCTGGAAGCTCTTTGGCAATGTACCTATGAACGAATTCGACACCACATCCAGGACCGTCACGTTCCCGAGCATCCCGATCTCGGGCGGCAGACATCCAGCAAGGCCGTTGTTCGCGAAGATGAGCTCATTCGTTGTGTTGGCCATCTTGCCGATGCTTCTAGGAATGCACCCTTTCAGATCATTGTTGGCAACGACCACGACAGAGGCCGGGGAGTTTCCGAAATTTTCGGGGATCGTGGACGTGAACCGGTTGTTGTTCAGGAAGATCGCGTCGAAGTCCTTTTCAAAAAGCTGAGGCGGCAATTTCCCCTCGAAATCGTTGTACCTGATGTCGAGATACTTCAACTGCGGCAAGGACAAAACTACTTTCGGAAACAGTCCGACGAAGCGGTTGTTGCTTAGGTCGAGCTCGTAAAGGAGCGTGAGCTTCTCTAAGCTCTCAGGAATGACTCCGCAAAACCGGTTCGAGTTGATGTGGAAGAGAGCGAGGTCGCCCAACAAACCGAGCTCCGGTGGCAGGTACCCAGCGATATCGGCATGGTTAAGGTCGATGCCGGCAACGACAATCAGGTTCGGGTCGTCGAGAGACTGCGAGCAGAAAACCCCGTTGTACTCACAGACGCCGGGCCCTACCCAATTCCCGGTCGTGTTGAGAGGGTCCGAGTACATGGCCTCTTTCCACGCCCGGAGAGCGATGTATGCTCGCATGAGCCTGGAATTGGCGAAAGTCTCGTTCACCTCGACCACGTATTCATAATTATGGGGCAGCTTGGCGTTCTCGCGGAGGGCCAAGAGCTGGCGGCGGGCGATCAGCGACGCTTCGGCCGTCAATAGGCCGGAGGAACATGTAATGTAGGAGGAGAACAGGAGGAGAGCAAGCGAGAAGCAGCAGCGCGAGGCCTGCATCTTCCCAAAGGGCGGCGCCACCCTGGGAGGCCCAAGGTCGGTTCTTGCAATTCGCAGAGGACGAAGACGAACAACCCCGGCGGTTTGAGAGGCCGTCGGCTGTGCACAGGAGAGGCTCTGTCGACAGCGTCCTCCCCGGCAGTTCGATTCCTTCGACGGGATGAGATCGCTTCTGGCACCACGAGATATGGCAGTTTCAATCTCTATGTTCGGCGTTCGCCGACCCCTGCGATGATTTTAAAGGCGTTTCCGGCGAAAGTGGACATGCTTTGGCTACGGATATTCGTTTAGATAGGCATCAGTGCTCTCGTCCTAGGTTGGGGCATTCGATGGTTGTCGTCGGCCGCGGGATGAGCGGACTTCAGTTGCCCCCTTGTCTAAAAATGAACACTCAGATGATGTCCCCTCGCCGGATCACCGCCTCCTGCGGAGGGCTGCGCTTGATTTGAGGGCGGCGGTTGGTTTTGAGAAGATAACCTTCCAATTTCTCCTCTTCAGGATATATAGGGGGGTTGATCAGCACTCGAATGCTAGCCAAAAGCAGAGCAGCAGAGATGCCTAAATACATCGATAAAAGGCCAGAATCTCACTGAATTTACAGTGGTCCAGGTTAGAATCTAGACTTTGGTCAGAGGATGAAAAATCCAATTCCAGCATATTTTCCCTGGAAGTAAATTCCATTTTGATTGATAGGGCACTCGAATTTTTAGCTGGTTGGGTATAAGATTATCTCAGTTTTATAAATTTCCTCCAGGAATTTGGGTCTTTTAGCAAGTTTTACACATGATTAGGTCTTACTTATTTAAACATTTAATCTGTTCTTGTTATACTTTTGATATTATATCGACAACGATGTCATAACACGGGATAAATGTACTCAAGCAATGATCCTGCCGAACCCATCATTTCTAAATTATACTTGGCTCTAGAATGAGTGATACTAGATTTAATAAGACCGGTTTACAAAAATTGATTTATTGAGTAATATATTCGGTTTATTTATTTAAATAAATTGGTTATATCCAAGAACTAATAGTAACTGGAGACTTTGCCTAGTGCTCAGTATCTCAAGATCTAAGTCTCTATGTGTGAGGAGGACGTGATCGTGATCCTAACAAGTTCTCCTCCGGTATTAAGTAATAAAATAAAGAAAAATTTGCAACTTTGATTACGTTAGCTTCTTCGTTATATGTGTAATCGATACTTTCGAAATCAATGGATCTGGGCTCAGACTTAAGGGAATTTAGCATTGCCTTTTGGACTAGGCTTGGGCGTGGGGATCCTCACATGAGTATTGGAGTCCTACACTCGAACTTTGTGGAACTGACCCCGATGCTGAGGTAACGAGGCCTCAAGCTTGGCCTCAGTGAACCCAAGCCCAAGCATTGGAGACCTGAGCACTAGCACAAAGGTTTCGGACTTAGCCTCTATGGACCTTGAACTAGGAACTCGCATCTAAGCGCGAGGGACCTAGTCCTGAACGCGAGGACCCGAGCATAGACAGCAGGACTGCAAGCCAAAATTAATGGACCTTAGCTCGGGTGCTGAGGGCCTAGTCCTAGATGTTTGGGATCCAAGAATGAGCATTAGGGTTCATGTGCCCAACTATAGAGTTTATGGTCCAACAATTAAAATTTCATTACATTTTTGAAAATGATTTCCGATTTTATGAATTTAAATATAGATTTTTCATTGATCAAGAAAATATTTTTTGATGACTCATTTTCCTTAGTGATCCAAATACTGAAAAATAAAGTTGTGAAACAAATGGAGCTTTAATAACTATCTCAAGTTACTCATTAACATGACTCTTAAATCATTTTAATCTAACTAGGCCTACCATTCGTCTCGTGGATTTTCTGCTTTCGAACGGACCGGGCCCGACTGGTCAAGCACGTGGGCAAGGCCCACCGGGTTATAATTCGCTAAGTCCTCCAATAATAAGAAGCAGGCAAGCGAGCAAGCAAATCAGAAAATAAAGAGGAAATGAGCATGTTGTTGTAATACAATAATCAACATGGAGTTCATTAATTGAAGCTACTCGATTAGCCACGACTCCTCATTGACAATTAGGTCAGCAAAAGGCGATCAAGACAAGACCCCACTTTCGAAGATTTTTTTGAAAATGTGCATGGTGATTTTCGTCCTAAGATCTCTCTGCTCTGCTCAGCTCTCGAGGATCGTCGTCGTCCGAGGAGCCTCTTTTGTCTCGAAGCTTTGGCGTGGCTCCACTGGAGTCAAAGGCCCTCTCCATGATCGATAGGGAAGTAGACGAAAACTTTATGGGGCAAAGGAGGGATTTTGAATGAGGATGACAGGAAAAGGGCCAATTCAAAGGACGCACGACCCAAAAGCAAAAGCTGAAAAGCGATTTGAGGAGAGAAAAGTCGGTCCTCATTATTGAGCAGCCCTGAAGGTGGAGCTGCGTACGTACTTTCTTTGAAAAAGGCAAGTAGTAGCTTAGCTTGGGGATGTGCTGGGGTAGAAGTGATACGGACTCTTGTCTATTTCCGTTCGTGCCGGCGAGACGGCGGTCGTCGGATGGGCGCCGTCTTGTCTTTCTGGCTCTGGATCTCTGACGGCGTGGTGGCCATGGGTTCGCTGACCTCGATAGATTGTTGAAATTAAACATTAAATCACGTATTTATTTAACAGTTTCAGATATCTCATAAAATTTTACGTGATATCAAAATTAAAAATCTCAAATTTAAATTTTTCCAGACCTCATTTACTTTCTCAATTAAATATGTCCATATTTAGGAACAGGCAAATAATATACTAGCATGAAAGGGAGCTGAGTTCGTGAGTAGAGTAAAGTTCGTCAGCTATGACGCTCCGAGTTGCAAGATTAACAAGTTGGGATCAAATCCGACGTTGATGTGGATGACATAAGAATGCATGCATGCCACGACGGTCTGTATTATTTTACTTCACGACATAGTTAATGATGCGTGCTCTTATCAAGATGCGATTAAATTAAGGCTTTGATTTGAGGAGTTCTTGAACGAAGCTTTTCTAGGGTTTATTTTTACTACGGCGCAGGACATGCTGGCTCGAAAAGACCCCCCAACATAACTCGTCGTTTCATCATTTTAATTAATATAGAAACCCAAAGCTTGTCGACTTGTTTAGGTATTTATAATGAGGCTACGGCAAATGATGATAAACTTCGATATGATCACATGAAATGATGGAATAAGAAGCTCGTCGACTTGTTTCGTACGACAGCCATTACTCATTAATTAGCTTGAGATAGAAAATTATTGCTGATTCAGACGACTGTCGGGAGGGCTTTCGAAGATGCGAACGAGAGATTAGCGTGAGAAGTTGGCGTTGCCTAACGTGCATGGGGAGATGAATCGAATGCAATTATCTTAGTATTTGAGGTTGGAGACACGAAAATGTACAAGTCACGTTCAAATTATCATGTCTACAGTGTTTCTGAGCCATAAAGTAAGGACGTGAGTTAGGAAAAGCTGTCGATTCTGTATGTTCAAGAAAAATATTATCTAATTTTTCTTTATAACAACATTGGATACATTAGAATTAGTCATTGAAGTGCAATTGAATTGTAAAATTTACAAAAAGTACAATGAAATTTTAAAACTTGTTAAATTTGTACAATCAAACTGTTAATTCCGTCTAATTAAATTAAAGGAAAATATTATTGTGGTTTTTTTATTAAAATTTTTAACTAACATCGTAATTGAATTAGATTAGCGAAAAGCTATTTCTTCTCTAATTTTTTTTTTTTAAAAAAGAGGGAAAAAAAGACAAGGGCTACAAGCCCTTGTTTTTGCCGTAGAAAAGGGTTGGCGAGGGCTCGGTGAGGGCCGCAATTGATTAATTTAAGTTAAATATTTTACGTGAATAATCCACGTGTAGCATTTTTTTCCACCATTCAAATGTATCGAATTAGAAACCAAATTAGCAAATTCCATTAACTTGAATCATTGAAAGGACCACATTAAATAATTTCATATAATATAGAATGAAATTGAGCAGCTATCAAAAGTTCATATATTGTACTGAATATATTAAAATTTTAAAAATGATATTGCACATTAAGCAAAAGTTATTAGATCACATCAAATAAATTAAAAATTTAGAGATAATATTACATATTTGATTAAAATTTAATGACCAAATTGAACAAGTTAAGAGTTCAATGACAATATTTTATATTTGAACAAAACTAAGGGACCATTTGTATCGCCATCCACAAAAGTATATGATTGCAATATCTTTACCAAGAATTGTCTCCAAAAGAGACATAGATAACTCTAATATACAAGGGATTAATTATTTTCTTTTCTCTTGCGCTCTTTGCTAGTTTAGCTTCCCACTAGAATTTGAGCTTTGCCTCGTTAACTGTCACCTCAACAAAAGGTAAAACGTTATTTCTAATGTCCCGATATTAGTAGTTATTAAAAATTAATTTCATCAAAAGAATTTTATCATCTCGTCTCAATATTACTCGTAAATTTTTCCCGCGTCATAAAAAAAAATTAAAAAAATTTCTAACAGGAATCTGTCGATGGCATGATGTGTGATGCCATTTTTGCTTTGCGGATCACGTGATCCGTCTTTAGACCTTCTCCAGTTGCTTCTTTGAGGCCGCCCATATAGATTAGGGACGAGTCCCCACCTTGCTAAAGTGATAAATTCGAACGGCAGCCTCGTGTCTCAATTATTTTTTCTATCTTTCTTTTCCCCTTTTTCCTCGAACGAGATTAATGTTACCATAGATAGATCATAGACCTTCTTTTGTTCAAAATCAATTGCGGAATTCACTAAAATCCAATGCCCGCCATTGAAACTTACCCATCATCGTATTTATCCCTAATGGCGACCCAATTCGCTTTCGTGGGCCTTTTGCCTTTGATGCAGTGAGAGAGATGTTTAGATTACCCAACTTGATTTAAGAGATCATGATTGACAACGGAAATCTCAATTATTGATGAATCTATTTTTTTTTCAAGCGACGATGTTGTATAATATTAAATGATATGGGGAAAAGTATGAAAAAAAGTCATAAACCTCTTGAACCGATACCAATTCAATCATAAATCTTTCAATTTAACAAATTTGGTCATAAATATTTTCACATTATTACCAATTGAGGTTATTCGATTAATTTAGGCCGAAAATTGCTGCTATAAAGTCGGCACTTTGCTATAAAGTCGGCATTGAAGTTGACAATTTTTTTTTAATAATTTGTTCAATTTTATGTATTTATTTTTCATTCCCTTCTCTTTTTGCCAGTGGCTAGCACAAGCCATGGTTGACGAGGGTCGCCTTCACCTGGGAAAGGGTTGCCCTCGCCTCCCCATATGAGGTTTCTCTAACTTGGGAAAAGGTCAACCTCATTGGTGCTCACCCTCATAGGCAAGGCTTGGTGAGGCTGACTAACTGTGGCAATGAGGGCAAACCTCATCGGCCATGATCTTTGCCTTCCACAAGAAATGAAAAAGAAATGAAAAAATTATTAAGGAAATATTCACATTAATGTTGTTTGTGCCATGCTAAACCACTGACGTTTATGTCGGTAATTTCCAACTTAAATTGATCGGATGAACTTAATTAGTAATAATGTAAAAATATTTAGGATTAAATTGATCAAATTAAAAGATTTATGATTGAATTTGTATTAATATACTAGATTTATGATTTTTTGGTACTTTTTGCAAATGACATAGCAAAACAAATTTATACACTTCAATAGAGAAAATCCGGCCAGACTGGGAACATAAGAAACCAAAAGTAGAGACGCAATCCTTTGATTACCATCGTTTGCCTTTTGATCATTTCAAGGATATCGTACCCCTGCGCTGCTATTTGACCCGTGAGAAATATACCATTTTAATAAAAAAAAAAAAAAAAGGAAAAACAAAAGAAAAGTCAATTTCGCAGTCCAACTCAAACGTTGCTCCACGAAGCATACTGCAAACGGCCGGATTGGACCTAACGGCTAGGCACGACTCCTCTGCGTCAACGCACACGATAAGGCGCGCGAGGATCGCCGTCCAACGAGAGGAAAACACGAGAGAAAGAGGGCGGGTCAACCCCTACCCGATCCCGCAACCCGAAGACGAGGAAGAGAAGAAAAGACGAGACGAGATCTTCACGATCGAACGGGGATCGGGTTGACGGTCTCGCGGTCGCGCCCCTCCTCGTCCTCCCTCCGTCGGCCCGGTCAAAAGCCGTCGGTGGTTTTTCTCGTCCTTTTCGTCTTCTCGCTCCATTGACCCGTGCGCGAGAAATTCGACGGGGAGACCAAAACGCCACGCCATCCTCCGTGGAAAACGGAAACGAGAACAGCAGCGGCAGCAGCAACAGCAGCAGAGCCTCTCTCTCTCTCTCCCCGTTCCCTCTTTGTCGTTTAACGGAACCTACGCGACACGCGAGGAGGGCTCGAGAGATTCTCTTCCCCCCCTCCCCCTCGGAGTTTTCGGAATCCAATGCCCAAAAAAACGACCCCCACAACACATCCACGTTGCCTTCCCACGATGCCCGACCCGGATTCCCAATTTTGACCCCGCCCAGCGACGAAATTTACATCTATAATCCACTTACATGTGCTATTAGGGTATTAATAAGGCAAAAGAAAAAAACAAAATACAAAAAAAATTATTCATCACAATACATTTAATTATTTTATGTGCCGTGAAAAAGTCACAACCTTATACTTATATGAGATATTTGCCTTCCGTTAAAATTTGGTCAATGTTCATATGATGTCCATATAACATAATAAAATAAAATGAGTTGTATTGATTGAAAAATCATTCAATAGAATCTCGATGGAGGTTGATATGGCACTTATATACAGATTTGAGTTCTTTTTTATATTACAAGAAAAAAATTTAGGATAAATATGTCATGATGAAAATATGGATGTCACAAAAGGACAAAACAAGCTCAAAATGTCAATTTTGATAGGCACGGATGTATATGATGCCTTCTTTGTCAAGAAGAAAATTGGATTAATCTCTTTGAGGGGGCGTCAATCTCACCATCAATGAATCTATGGATTTAAAGGAAGGCAAGCAATGCACTGAATCTTGAACAAAGTAGAATTTTGCGACGCGATGTTCTGACAAGTATAAGGGATTTTCATAGATCAATGATGGAGGCAAAAGATGTGTGCCAAGGCATGATGGCTACTAGTAGAGTCTTGTAGAGGGTTCTAGGGAGATTTTCCTTTTTAATGATTCTTTTTTATTTGAGACTACTCTTATTTAATACATTCGATGGAATCGATGAAATGATCACACTCGCGCATCTTAAATTATGATATAGTCTTACTTACTTTAGGTCGCAAGAAAATCACTTTTTCAAATTCTAAATGCTCTCGTCAATAGCTTATCTTTTAATCGTACCAAGAGATTTAATCAATTCGACGCTCTTAAATAATAGTAGATTGGAAAAACCACGAGAGCCTATCTTCTTGACCCGGCGTGGCTTGCTCCCACGTGCTTTCTCCGCCTACGCATCTAGGACTTAAATTAACCAAGATCGTGTCTGACCCCGTACTATTATAATTGCCCGTATCGAGCCAAATTAGTTGGCATCGATTTTGAAAACTGTTGGGTTGACCAGCCCTGGGCTAATGGCGACAACTCAACAAGTGAAGATCTCTCTCTCTCCTGCCTCCCAAAAGTCCAATAGAGAAGAAGAAGAAAACCCCCCTCAATCCCTCCTCACCAACGAATTATATTTTTATAAAAACGGGAGAAAACCAATAAAGAAGGAAGAACCCTAAATTATATTATGTCCCGATAATGGGAGGAGTCGTCCGATTTGGCAAAGGGGCACGAGAAAAAAAAAAAATTGGTAATAATTCCGGTGGTGCTGAATTCCGAAAATGCCCTTCGTCCCATGGTCCAAGGAGCAGCTAGGGTTTTTGGGGAGGTGGCATTCAATGTTGTTTTTCTCCCCCCTTAGTTGTCCTAACCTACTCAGCAAAGGCCTTGTATTAAATGAGATTCTTTGGTCCCATTCCCATGTCAATAACATCCATTCAACTTCCTTGATAGAATCCACGACCCTGTCCATATCCACGTCCTTGGCATTAATGTTGGCAGATGCTTCAAACCCCCACACCCACACGAAATCATCGTGAGGATTTTAACCCTCAATCTTATCTCGCTCCGGCGATTGAATTTGTCTTATTTTTCTTGATGGCGATGCGATTTGGATTCTACCGCTCACTCGCCCATCGTGTCGAGAACCGATGTTCGAGCAATGCGCCGGTTTTCTCGCACAATGTCTTCCTTTTATACTTTATGAATTGTGAATGTTTAATGTTGGTCGGCCTTTTGTCGAGAAAAATAAACATCATAATCCAAACTCAATTTGACATATATCATAAATAGTAAGCAATAAGCACTTCACTATCTGAAAGCTCTCTTTGAGTGTATAAATTTCTGGAAGTCAAATTGTATTTTCAATAGTTCGGTCCCTCAAGCATTCAAATTCAAACAAACAAAAAATTCAAAGTAAATTACAAGAATCCAACTGCAAACTTTTTTTAACCCAAACTTTTATTTTTGGTATGCTTTTGTCACTCCTCTTGTATAATGATTTCTTTCCAATAATCAATAACATATAAAGTCTAGAAAATTCATCGAAGTTAATTTCGAAATGGGACTCCACCAACACAATGTATAATAGTGAATCTTCTTCCCACACTTATTTTTCTTTTTGGGTCTGAAATCTTCTCCCCAATTCAGGTGCCGTGAAGTCAACAGCCCCCATTTTGAATTTTTAATCGAGATAATCAATCAGGGGAGGGTCGTGCTTTACCGGCTTTTTGCGTACGTCCGTGGTATTATTATCTTTTTTTTTTTATAGGGAGCTTGAAATAAATAAATAAATAAAAAGTAGAGTGAAAAGAACGCAGGGGGGCAAAATGGGGAAAAGGGAGGAGGAGGGGGATGCGTAATAATGGCGAGCGGGGGGTCGGGGTAGCGCAAAAGCAGAACAGGAGCATTGAATGCTGGAAATGTCCTTATTGACCCTCCCCGTCGTAAATGACGAATTTAATGAGACTCTCTCTCTTTTTCTCTCCCCTCCCCTGCCATCTCCAACGATTGCTGTAAAACGCATTTTCTCTCTCTTCTTCTCACTTTTCTCTCAGCACTGGACACTCTACACTCGCAGAAGAGAGAGAGAGAGAGAGAGAGAGAGAGGGAGAAGGAGAGGGAGAGGTTGGTGGCGGATTTTACTGATTGCCAAGGAGGGGGAGGTGGAGTCGTTGGAGCTGTTCTCGCTTGCCCTTGCTCTCTCTCTTCTTCATCGAAGGACGTGAAAAATTCGTGATTTTTCCGGGTCGTGTCTCCTCTGTTTTTTCCCCCTTCTCGCCAAGCAAATTTCGGTTCTTTTCGAGCCCGTCGCAGTCGCTGGGCTCCGGTTCTTGCAGGGGCATTGATGGGTACTCGGTAGCCTGCGAGTCGCGCCGGCCTGAAGAGATTCGCGAGCGCGCCCCCTCCGGTTGCGGTGTTGAGCTTTCGGGTTTGAGGGGCGGCGCCTTAAATTATGGGGGGGAGCTTTGAGGGGGTTGTTAAAGAAGCTTAATGTTCCCTTCTGATGGAGAGCAATAAAGGTTCGGTTCTCACTTAGATAAACCCATCCCCCGCTTTGGTCTCTTTCCTTTTTCTCTTTTTTTAAATTTTCTTGCTTTAAAGTCGTGACTTAGTTAGCCCAGGAAAAAGAAGAAAAGCGTTCAAAGGATATTAATGCTGGAAATCTTTGGTGACTCTGGTTGATGTTTTTTTTGAAATGTTTCAGGTCGTAAAGCGGAGGGAGGGCTTCTTTCATCAGTCATCAGCTGGAGCTAAAGTGTTGTGTGCGTATGGCGTCTCTCTGTTTGGGCAACGGAAGTTGAAAAGCACAGGAGAGAGAGAGAGAGAGAGAGAGAGAGAGAGAGAGTTGGTTTTCCTCCTGGGAATCTCATAGACCCCTTCGCTTTTGCTTTCTCTTTGTGATTTGAAATTTGGCGGATCTGCTTTTGATCTTTAGCCCTCACTTCGGACTTGAAATAAAAGTTGGGTTCTAGTTTGAACCTGACAAAGAATACCGGGTCTGTCACTTTCTTCGTCCTCTTCTTCTTCTTCTTCTTCTTCTTCTTCACTGTCTGCTCGGTGTTGAGTGTACTGGTGGGGAGCATTCATGCATCTTTCACTATGGAAGCCCATATCTCACTGTGCGGCTATTATATTCTTGGAGAAGAGGAGCAGGAGGAGAAAGGGATCTGCTTTCGACGACGGCAAGCGCAAGCCGTCGTCCACGCTGCGCCAGCTGCAAGAGAGCAAGCTTCGAGAGGCTCTAGAGGAGGCTTCTGAAGATGGGTCCCTCAAGAAGTCCCAGGACATCGAGACCGAGTCCCTGAATCAGGACAACAGCATCGGGAGATCGAGATCTCTCGCCAGGCTTCATGCCCAGAAGGAGTTCCTGCGTGCCACGGCCCTCGCCGCGGAGCGCATTTACGGCAGCGAGGACTCGATTCCCGACCTGACGGAAGCGTTCAACTTGTTCCTCACAATGTACCCCAAGTTCGAGTCCACCGAGAGAATCGACCATTTGAGATCGAACGAGTACGGAAACCTCTCCGAAGCTTTTGCCAAGGTATGCCTCGATTATTGTGGATTCGGGTTGTTCTCTTATCTTCAGACCCAGCAGTATTGGGAGTCGTCGGCATTTACCTTGTCCGAGATAACGGCGAATTTGAGTAACCATGCTTTGTATGGTGGGGCTGAGAAAGGTAGTGCAGAGCATGATATCAAGACTAGGATCATGGATTACTTGAATATTCCTGAAAATGAGTATGGACTCGTGTTTACCGTGAGTAGAGGGTCTGCATTTAAGTTGCTGGCCGAGTCTTATCCTTTCCAAACGAATAAGAAGCTGTTGACTATGTTCGATCATGAGAGCCAATCTGTCAATTGGATGGCTCAAAGTGCTAAAGAAAAAGGTGCTAAGGTACATAGTGCCTGGTTCAAATGGCCTACTTTGAAACTTTGCTCGAGGGAGCTGAGAAAGCAAATATCAAGCAAGAAGAGGAGGAAGAAGGATTCTGCCGTTGGGCTTTTTGTATTTCCTGTTCAGTCTAGGGTAACTGGTGCCAAGTACTCTTACCAGTGGATGGCGCTTGCACAGCAGAACAATTGGCATGTTTTACTCGATGCAGGTTCATTGGGTCCGAAGGACATGGATTCTCTTGGCCTCTCCCTCTTCCGACCGGATTTTATCATCACATCATTTTACAGGGTGTTTGGGGCTGACCCAACGGGATTTGGGTGCCTCTTGATTAAAAAGTCTGTGATGGCCAGCCTGCAAAACCAGTCTGGACGCACTGGCACTGGAATGGTGAAGATTGTCCCTGTGTTTCCCCAATATTTGAGTGATTCTATGGATGGTCTTGATGTGTTTGCGGGATTTGAAGATGAAGTGATGAACGGTAAAGAAGAACTCACGCCTGAAGCTCAAGGTGGGTCAAGTATGCCTGCATTTTCAGGTGTCTTTACATCCAATCAAGTGAGAGATGTCTTTGATACTGAGATGGAACAAGACAACAGTTCGGAGAGGGATGGGGCGAGCACCATATTTGAGGAAACGGAGAGCATTTCGGTTGGAGAGGTCATGAAGAGTCCTATATTTAGCGAAGATGATTCTTCTGACAATTCATACTGGATTGACCTAGGTCAAAGTCCCTTTGGTTCTGACCACTCTGGCCAATTTACCAGGCACAAAACAAGCCCGCCATTGCCGCAGTCGTGGATTTCAGTCAGGAGAAACAATAAGCGCGTCTCTCCTAAGCCTGCATCAAGGATATCTATGAGCCCTATTTACGATGAGCGCAGAGTCAATCACAGACTGCAGGAAGATCCTGTGTTGTCTTTCGATGCAGCTGTGCTATCGGTGTCGCAGGAGTTGGATCGCGTGAAGGGAATTCCTGAAGAGGAAGAACTAGATTCTGCTGTTGGAGGCAGGGAAGTTTCTGCAACCTCCCATCATTCAGGGGAGATTCAGGAAGAACGTGAAATCCAGGGTGAACCTGGGTTGAACGGTTCCAAGTTGAGTGCCAGCAGAAACGGATTCAATTCCAGTCAGTGTCATGGTCTCCAGAATGGCCAAGTGGAGAGTTCCTTGAAATCGGATTTTTGCCGAGAAGTGAAAGAAAGTGCTATTAGGAGAGAGACGGAGGGTGAGTTCAGACTTTTGGGTGGAAGAGAGAGAAGTAGATTCTCCATATTAGAGGATAGCAACCGGTTTGCGAGCATGGGTCGCAGGGTATCTTTCAGTGTGGAAGACAACCTCACAGGAAGCTCGAGTCACTTGTATCATTTAGGGGAAGCTTCCATGACTTCTCTTGGCGATGAAGAGTCATTGAGTAATGGGGACTATGATGATGGACAAGAGTGGGGAAGACGAGAGCCGGAGATAATCTGCCGGCATATTGATCACGTGAACATGTTGGGTCTCAACAAAACCACTTCGAGACTACGCTTTTTGGTCAATTGGCTCGTCACTTCCTTACTTCAACTGCAGTTACCCAATTCAGATGGGGCTGTTAAAATTCCCCTTGTACAGATATATGGCCCCAAGATTAAGTACGAGAGAGGCGCTGCTGTGGCGTTCAATATACGAGACAGTGGAGGAGGAGGGTGGGTCCACCCAGAACTTGTTCAGAAGCTGGCTGAGAAGAACGGAATATCATTAGGGGTTGGAATTCTTAGCCACATACGGATAGTAGATGCCCCGAAACAGCGGCTTGGGTCTCTTGATCCTGAATCTATGGCCTTATGCAAGCCGATGGCGAACGGATACCAGGGAGGGAAGAATGCGTTCTTCCGAGTTGAGGTTGTTACTGCATCGCTTGGTTTCCTGACCAACTTTGAGGATGTCTACAAGATGTGGGCGTTTGTTGCCAAATTCCTTAGTCCTTCGTTTGGGAACGCAGATGCTTTGTCTACTGTACCGGAGGAATTGGAAACGTAGTAGTGTAGGAAGGGGTATCCATGGGTTTTTCTTTTCAAAGTCCTCAATGCAGGCCACCGGTGCTTTTTGCAGCAGATCGTGGTCAGAAGTTTTTGAGCTCGACGCACGGGTTTCACTGGTTGATTCTATAGCAAACAGCAGATCATGTAAAGGTTTGGTTATCCTTCTGGTTTTTTTTATCCCCTCCCTTTTGGGGGGCTCTTTCACTGGAGATGATCCTCGTGAGGAGATGAATTTGTTTATTCTTGTGGTGACATTACATCTTCTGAATGTCTTCCCTTCCTATGTATTACCCATGATTCGGTTCCGTGTAGAGTTTGATGTACTGATTAGCATATAGAAAGTTCAGGAAGTAAAATGGGATTTCGAGATGAATCTCTCTAGTTGATACCACTCAGTACCTGCAACATAGTTTGTTCTGTGTGATGACTTTGAATGAACTCCTCCATCCTTCCATTGATGCGTGATGTAAAAGGAATGAAGTTTTTGCCTCCTTACATATAGAAAGAGGACAATCTGTGAGCCAATTAGTCCTCTGAGACACAGAATTATGGTTCAAATGCACTTTGACCTGTATTCTCAAGCTCACGTGCAAAGTAGGATGTCAGTGTTTCAAATGGATGGTTGAGTTAGGGGAATCTGTGTCTTTAGTTGGGTAAGGTTTGGCTGGCTGGTCCATGAGGGGGGGAGCCAGTTGTTGAACAGTTAGGGCGGGAGGGGGTTGTTTTCTGACACTGGTCTTGTCTTATTATGTGGGATTATGGGAAATGTTCGTCGCGGGTTGACTTTTGTCAATCTAGTTTCTACCGAATCTCTTTATGAGCCTCGAGATCAAACAAAACCCAACAATCTCTCTTCCCTTGTTTTCGCTCCCCGCGCTTTCTGTCTTTTGACTCTGTTCTCCCAAGGATTTGGGACTCGTCTGAAATTGGATGGATTCCTTTCGCGAGTCTCGTGCCTCGTCCTAAAATATCATATGGCTTTTGAAAGCCCGAAGGACTAATAAATGCAGTAACAGATTAGCTATGCAGCAAAAGATTTGAATTTCGACTGCCGGTCGCCGGACGAAGACATCGTTATAGTTAGCAGGCTAAATCATCCAACTTGTCCTCCTAAGGCCTACCAGATTGTGGGAAGCCAACACTTGCTGCTGCGAGAAAACTATAGCTATCCCTGTCTTGACAAGCTCTTTTTCTCTTTTTGGTTGGATTGACGGCATTCGAAATTCGGGATGACTAGATTTCTGGGGTTCATGTTCAAATCGGTAGGAGGTTACGGCATGTTTGGATGTTGGCTTTCAGTCGGTGACGCATCTGCTCAACTCGTTCTTTGTTGATTTTACACCCCACCAAATGCTCGGGGAAAAATACAATGACCTCCAAGCAAAACTATGCCTACAAATTCTTAGCCGAAAATGACACTCTTTGGAGCATTGCGCATGCCCATAAAAGGTGACGGGTCTTGTTAGGTCTTATCACGAGTGATTATCTCCATTTCTTTTCGACTTGTTCCTTATAACTTTTTTTGGATGAAACTTGATTGATTTGATGGCGTGGTCAATTAGAACATCGTTCATCTCAAACTATTATTTGACGTTATTCATATTAGGGTACACAAACTATGGAAGAAGCTATATCATTGTGGAAATTTATAAAGTTCATTATCTAAAGAGAAGAAAAGAAAACCAAAAGGAATCTTCCTAGTCTCCAAAGTTCTATTTATTTTGATTTTTCTCTACTCTAAGATAATTTCTTCAATATTTCCAAAGACTTTATTAAAATACTTTCAAAGCATAATAACGCATACTGAGCTACATGATTTGCAAAGAAATACTCTTTGAACTCTCATCAAGTGAAATATGAAAATTCGCATATGAAAATTGCTTTCGCAATTCCAAACAGTCATAGATGTTATTTATCATATCATTTGGTAGTATCAATTAAAGCAATATTATTGTTGACACCTAAATTTTAAAATTTTATTTAGGATTTAATTGTGTAAAAATTAGGAATTAGTCGCTAAAAAAATAAATTATTATTATTAAAAAAATCCTTAGGAGTCGGTTCGGGCCGGATCCGGACTTGGCCCGGCCCGCCCCCTTCCTTTTCTTCCTTCCCTAGCGCTGGGCCCGGCCCAGCCTTCTCTCCCGTTCAGCTTCCCTCGCGCGGCCCACCAACTGGTCATCCTCCTCCTGCAGTCCTTGGCGCGCGCCTGCAAAAAAGAAGAAAAGCAGCAACGGTAGAGGGGAGCTGGGGGAACAGCCGAATCAGGGTGGACGATCGGCTGGAGCTGGTGGTCGCGGATCAGGCCGGCAAGGGCAGATGGCACGGCAGGGGTCTTCGCGCGGACCTGCAGAAGAAAAACGGGAGAAAGAAGGAGCAGAGAAAACAGGGGATCGCCATGGAGCAGATGGTGGCGTCATCCGCGGGTCGGATCAGTCCGGCTGGCAGGCTGGCGGTGGCAGGGGCCATCCCTTAAAAGAGAGGGGCTCGCTCATTTGTTCAGTTGGGGTTCTCGGTTGTTTTGTTTGGGTCTGAGAGAGAGCAAGAGAGAAAAGGAGAGGACGAGCTGAAGCGAGGGAGGGAGCTCGAACGACAGCTTCGCCGTTACCAGTCGTCCGCCCGAGAGCCGCCGTCCGCCGCAGCGCTCCCCTCCGAACCAGGTAGGTTATTCCCGAGTACGTCTGTCCTTTTTTTTGGCGGGGCGTCGGGCCGGAGCTCGTGGTCGACCAGTTCGCACGAGCTTCGGTCTCGGTCCTCGTCCGAAATTCCGCTGTGCTCATGTTCATTCCTCACACAGCGCATGTGTGCTTGTTGTTTTGCTTTGTGCAAATATTTGTTTGTGTTTGGTGTTATGGCTGAGACTTGTTATTTTTGTCCAAACTCAAGTTAAATGCTGATAAACTTGTCCCTGAACCGATCTGGAATAGTGCTTGTGTATCGCGTGACGATCTTGGCCTGAACCCGAGCCTAGAATGAAATGCCTTAATAAAAAACCGAAGAGCAGTGTATGTTTTAACGCAAGACCAACTCGTTTTTAGCCCCATGCCTGCTGAGTCCTGCTTGCTTTGCTCATATTTATGGTGTTTTTGTAGTGTTCGTGGAAAATATTCATGCGTATTTGAGTCGATGAGGGTTTTCTTCGCGCCAAAAAATGGGTTAGTGGTCATCGGAATAGTGGCCAACAGTGGTTATCGTCAGTCGGAACAATGACCGGCGCCAAATGGTAGCTTGGCGACCCCCAAAACACCGGTGAGGATTCGCCGTGGTGTTGATTTTAGTTTGGTCAGGATGGCGCAAAATGAGGAAGAAGCGTCGGGGAAGAAGAAGACGCACGAAGGAGAAGGCACGTGAAGAAGAACGCCAGAAATAGAAAAAACAAGGAAAAATAAAAAAAACTAGAAAATTAGAAAAAATTAAAAAAAAAAAAAAAGAGAAGAAGAGGAAAACCCAAAAAAAAGGGGAAAAGGACAGTAGATGGGGTGCTCGGTGAAAAAGGCCAGAAGGGAGGAGAGAGAATAAAAAAAAAAGGAAAAAGAAAAACAAAAAAAAGAGAGAGAAGAAGATAAAAGTGGCTTCAGGAAGGAGGAATCGCAGAAGGGGGGAAGTGCAGTTAATAGGACAAAACAGGAAAAAAAAAATCAAAACTTTTTAAAAAATAATAAAAAATTTCAAAGAAAAATTAGAAAAAAAAAAAAATGTCAGAAAATTCAGAATTTCATTTGAAAAATTTTAAAAACACACTTTCCCAGCTATTTTCTCAAAAAATGGAAGTTTCTTAACTCTAAAGTGTGCCAAAAATCGAGTAAGCCCTTAGGGCTATACCTTAGAGTTTCAATTGTCTTCAAAGACAATTACTCTTGTTTGTATGCTTTTGTTGTTTTGATCACTTTAGTCTAGTTAATATTGGCATTTATCTTTTCCTTAAGGATAAATATTTGCTCTCCCATGCAATTTATTTAAATGTTTTTCTTAGCTGCTAATTGTTATTTTAATGATTGCATACCTGCATGATTATTTCGCGTGTTAGTAGATTGATCTAAAATTAATTCAAACTGCTTGACAAATTTTTTTTTTCTAAAATGAATAAGACTAGGGACCGAAAGGGTACTAATTAGTTAATTAGTGTAATCAAGTCCCCGACCCTAGATTTCCTAGTTGTGTAGAAAGTGAGGTGCACTCTCATACTTCCCTTGGTTTTTAGTCGACCCTAATAGGCTAGTGACGACTTCTTATTATAAAATTCTTATGAACATTTCAATGTCGCGTGAGGTATGAGTCTGGGAGAGCTCGTGCCTAATCATGAACCATAGGCCTGATCTTTAGGCAATATCCTAAACCTATTCCCTCCCCTCAAGGGGGGTTGCGACAACTATGTATACTAACAAATCTTATCGACACTTACTAAGTGCAGTGTTATGGAAAAGACATTCATTTCAATTTATGGATTCAACTTATTGTAATACCCAATTGAAACTTGCCGGATCACTTCTAGCAAAGCAGGGTTTTAGTGAGATTTTTCAGTACATCCTGCATTTTTGTATCAATAATGGGATCTTGAAAGGAGGCAAAAAAATTTGAAGGTTTATTTCGCAAACAAGGAAGAGTAGTCACGCTAACAAAAAAATTGGAAATTCTATAAACCCCACAAATTAGACCCGGAAAACTTTCACCTCTGGGCTAGGTCAAAAATCTATTCAAGGTAAGACTGAAGCTGGTGCCATTTTACGTGGTTTTTGCATGTGACAAGTACGACATTAAAGTAAAAGTTTGCGCCTTGAGATTGAGGGTCTGAAAATGGATCTACGGGGCCGCAAATTAACAATACTCATCAACTGATCTCCTTTTCTCCTCTCTCAGATCTGGAGAGTTCTCCATTTAGGGTTGTTTTTTTCCATTTTTTTCCTATTTGTCTGACTTCGCATGATGCTCATCGGGGAGAAATGAATTTCTTTTTCTGAAGCACACAAAGCTCAAAGCACAAGCAGGATACTACGGCCATGGAGGAAGCAGTGAAACGACCCATGTTCTTCAAGTTTTTTATGGCCGAGCACAGCTCTGAACGAATGGTACGTCACTTCTTCTTCTTCTTCGCCATATCTATGTTTATGCGAACAATGCCACATGGACTGGTTTTTTTGGTCATATTCGTTCTGGTCTTCTTATTCGGTTCTCGTCTTCGTCCTACTGTTTGAACTTCGCTGTTGTTAGTTTTGCGGCCTAGATGACCTACCGCCCAGAGGTCGGGGCTTGCGGCGGCTGGTCCGCCCCAAGAGAGCCGAGATCTGGAAGCCATGGGCCATGTCAGTATGTGATAGAGTCTCATGTTTAAGGTTCTAAGCATCTTTCTTAATCCCCACAGAAAATCCCGTTAGCCTTTCAAGATTACATCAAAAGCCGGCGGCCTCAAGCGGTTTCGCTAACTGGCCCGAGTGGTGATTCCTGGATGGTCGGCCTGATCGAAGAAGAGGGTGCGCTCTATTTCGGTGGAGGGTGGCCCAAGTTCGTGGAGGATCACTCTGTACAGACTGGTGACTTCTTGGTCTTCCGGTACGATGGCGAAGATGGCTTTGAGGTGCGAGTGTTCGACCCGACTATGAGCCCAAGGGAGGCTTCTTTTTTTGCCTGGAATTCTCATCGAGTCACTACCGAGTTGATCGGATCTAATGGGGTTGGGCCAGTTAAACAGGGTAAAAAAGAAAGATTATGAATGTAATCGCTGGTTTAGATACCTTTTCTTTATGCCAATTGCATACTAATAATGATCTTCTCAGAAAGCGACACAGTTGGAGCAGAAGGATCATCCGGTACCGATCACTTCTCTTTTCAGATAACCATGAAAGCGTACCACGTCAACCAAGCCATCTTGGTAAGTCCGACCTTGTGATCCTTCTCTTTTGCTACGATCCGCTCAGTCGCATTTCCTGTCCGGCTTGTCCATTGTATTGATAGAAGCAAATTGCTTTTCATTGTTGTTGGTAGCCGATTCCTAGATGTTTCTCCGAACGTCATGTTCAGTGTCACAAAGATTATGTGAATGTCATGCTGTGCGACGAAGGAGGGAAGCGGTGGCCGGTGTGGATGATCCGTAGGAAGGACATCACCAAGTGGGAGAGCTGGTTCTTGAGCAAAGGCTTTCCAGCTTTTATCCGCGACAACCGGGTCAAGGAAGGCGACACTTGTACCTTCGAGCTTGTGGGTCCATCTTTGCTGCGTGTCCGCATTTCTAGGGCATAGGAGGAGGGAGGCAAATCAAGGGAGCTGGACTATATTCTGCAGTCAAAAGACAATGGCCAAATCGGTTTCATGTGATGTAAAATCTTTCCGTTGTTTGGACTTTCTTGTGTGACTCCATGCCGAGTTATGTTGCGGAGCTTGAGATTTAGGTGTTGCTAGATTGATTCAGCGCCAAGCTTGTCATTCCATATTGCATCTTTTGAAATTTCATTCTCTCTAGAACATCAATTCCTGATCCCGTAGTTGGTGAATTACTCTGATCAAAATCTCATGTCGATGGTTGGCGAATTTCTAACTAGACCAATGTAATAGGTTAGGTCCCGACGACTTTCAAATCATATCTTGAGCGACAATTCCACCAAAAAAAATACGTGAAATACAATCACGAACCATAGGGTACGTCAATACATGAAGAAATGCTCAGCTGAGCTGTAAAGCTGGAGCATCGTCGCGCATGGACTTTCGGAAATGTAATGCAGCGAGGCCAAAGTCTCGGATCAAAGCATAGAGGATATCTGCTACTGTCCCTACCCTGCAAATGCAATGCAACCGTGGTACTAAGTGATATGCATGTTGGCTCAAAACAGGAAAAAAGTGATGTGCTCTCCCTCATGGAAACGGCGCACCTTCTTTTGGTTTTCTCTTTTGACTTTCAATCTCCTCCGTTCATTCGTTGGAGACGATCGTGGCAGAGACAAAATAGAGGATGTGGTGTCTGCTTCTCTCTCTACAGCTTAGAGAGAGAAATTGTATAGCTTTCTTTCGTTCTTTCTCACTAGCTTGCTTCCTCCAGTTCGTCTTCAATGGCCGAGGGACCTCTCATTCCGAGATCTTTCTCCTAGGTCATTGTCCCTGGTTCCCACGACAAGCTCGTAATGAGCTCTCTCTCTCTCTCTCTCTCTCTCCACCCGCCAAGAGAAGTTTCATTTTTGATGGCCATATTACAGTCGCTTCCAGTGGTTCTCATTAAAGAGATCGACGGCGACCTGTGCGACGAACCGGTCCTAATGAGCAGTATCGGTTCGTGGCACGTCGGAAATGTCGAGTATCAGTAGATACTTCAGTCCATTGCGTTTGGCAAAATGACGACGTTCTGGATCGGTGGCTTGTACATCAATCTAGATTCATTAGCTTTTCTCTCAATGTCGATCGACTGAGATAAGGGCGACAGTAAGTGTAGCTGAGCAATTTGCTGTGTTTCTTAAATGCAACGGGCCATTCCGGTGAAGCTCGGGGAATCCGACAAGCTCGCCCGAGTCACGGCCATCCTTTGAGGTCTAAGATCGTTGGCCGACTTTGATCTAACGTAGTTTGCTTTGTCCATCGCCACCGTCGCGAGTTGTCGTTGCCGGATCCTCTTATTTGAGGACGTCCAATGTACGAAATTTTTCTGGGGGCTAATCCAAAATTGAGTCCCAAGTTTTTATTTTTGTCATAAAGTTCTAAGTTATTTAAAAAGAGATAAGACAAAAGAGAAGGAAAAGAAAAAAAATTGTCACCTCGATGATTCTGACATGTTTCGGTTGATCTAGTGAATCAAAGGTGTAAACTTAACTTACGATCCTCTAGGGAAAAGGATATTCATATGATACATTTTGTCAAATTTTGAAATTTTATGAAAAATTCATATCTCCATCTAATTGTCTATATTCACACATTGTGCAAAGCTTTAGATTTAATAAAAGTCAAAATGCGTCATAAAGTTAAAATAAATTAAGGAGAAATGGATCACGCATCGCTAATATAATCAATATTTACACTAGCGGTCTTATCCGCCTTTGATTTTGAGGACTTCCTAGCCAATCTCTCAAATCAATGTTGTATAAGGTTGCTAGTTTATATATGCATATATTTTTGACAACGCCGATGTATGTTGTAATTACTCTTAAACAAGAAGGTAAAATGTAAAATTCGATTGTATGAGGGCGCGCATGGCAACACTCTCATTCTTTTGTTTTTCTATTCTTTTGCTCTCCGGAATAGAAAAAACAAAAATCCATTCGGTATTCCCGGAAACAATTTATAGACATAAGCCAATTTTTTCCTTTCTTCTTCTTTCTTGCCACTTGTCGTCCCCTGCTGGTGTGGTCGCTAGTCTTGGCCGTTGCCACTAGCTGCCGTTGGCTGTCGACTAGAGGAGGAGAAAAAAGAGAGGAAAAAGAGAAAAGAAAAAAGAAAAATCTAAGAAAATTGTTAAAAAAACTAAAAGAAGTTCTATGGCACAAAAGAATTTGTAGGTCTTACTAAAGGGATTCCTTTTTTTTTTTCCTATTCTTGGAATAGAATTTTCTATAGTTATTAAACATGTTGTTTTACTTAGAAATTGTTTCAGGAAATCGAAATAGAAAAAGATTATTTATAATTATTTTGTGGAACAAAAATATTACCAAATAGACCCTAAATGGTAGGGGTGATCGGTTCCCAGTTTCAAATTTCAGGAATTGAGGGACTAGTCCAGTTCTAGTTCAGTCTAATGGAATCGATCATAATTTTTTTTTTTAAAATTATATGTTTCAGCTGAATATTTTATTATCCAAAGCCCGATCAATATCAAATTTAGAGCTCTCATGACGTTTACTTAGGACGAAGGAGTTCGAATCCCGCGGTCGCACGAGATCTTAAGCGCGACGTCAGGGTGGTGGGTCCTCCGCTAGCGTCGCCTTAGAGTTTACCCGCCGGCTACCTGTTGTACGGGGTTTCCTAGGTATCAAAAAAAAAAAAAAATCAAATTTAGAGGTCAAGACAAACCTTATGTTTTTATTTGGATATCTTATTGTCCAGTTAGAGACTTCTATTTCCTTAGAAACAATAAACTAAACTCGCTATCTTTTTTTAAAAAACTAAGAAAAAAATAAAAAGGTTTATGTAGATGGTCTAGTATGGTTCTCCCATGGAACTAAGAATCGGATTGCTTGGACACCGGTTTCACTTTTAGGAACTGGACTGATGCTCTCGGGAATCGGATTCAACATACTAGTTTGGTTCAGTCTGGGTGGTTTTTGGTTTAGGTGATTCATTTTGTACATCCTTAATAAATGTTGGCCAAGGCTTTGTGGAGACCGAGGAGCCAATTATACCCATATGCATTTTCTACAAATAGAAAAGGAAAATTCCAAAAACCCTTCGTATTTGACGCATCTTATCCAAATAACTCATTAGAGTGGGACTTTTCTCAAAGAGTTCTCGAAACTACCGATGTGCTTCAATTGAACCTCGGCTCATTGCTATTATTAAAAACCACCAACAAATACAATCACATGTAATTTTCAGCAATCGGGCGAGGGTAATTTCACATCCCAAAATTCATTTTTCCCTAGGGAATTAATAGAAAAATACATATATAGAGAGAACTAAGGTTTCAAACTGAAGGCACGATGTAAGTCAAATTCGCGCCTTTTCTTCTCAAGCTAACAATGCGCGTTCAAGATTTCCCGTTTCTCCACCTCTATATTTCAAGATCTGGAGATTCGGTTCGTTGACACGCGACCGTCACGTGCCCAACGGACGATGGCCTTCGACAGGAGTCAATAGCGGCCGGGGGGGTCTCTTGGAATTTCGCCACGCTTATCAGAAATATCACCAGCAGTTAAAAAAGGGACACAGCTTCGAGTCTTTTGACGACGCAGACGACGACAACAGCGTACCGTGTCAGTGGAAGCCACGTGGGATTTGCGGGACGATGACCAGCATTTTCTTTGGGGTTCTCTCCTCTGCCTCGACCTCAACTTAAATTTAATCTTTGCCGTAACTCCATCCCGTCATCAACTCCCGCGTAACAGTAACTGCTGGTTTGGTTCCGCTGCCGCGATGATCCCGTGCTCTTGACCTGTTCTGTTCTCGTTTGCGTTAGGGGGTACTGTGGCAGAAGGGGAAAGAGAGATTTCTTGAGCCTCTTGAATCGCTCTCGCTCGCCACTTTTGAGTAGGAGTGCTGTTCATCTACTCTTTGTCGTTTTAATGTCTCCTTCCGATTTCTTGAACATTTCTTCGGATTGGGTCATTCTTTGTTCTGTAAGAAGTTTCTTGATTTTTTTCAGGTCAGCAAATGGAGGGGACATGCAAGGAATGCAGAAGCTGGGAGGAGGAGATCTACTGGACCCATTTCCATTCCATCCATTTCTGCCAGTTCCTTCAGGGTGACTTTCATCAGCAGCTTGTGAGTCTGCTCCTCCATTCACTCCTCTTATTTCCAGCAAGAGAGAAGGGGGAAAAAGGAATCTTTTCTTATACCGGCTTGCAAACTGAAGAAGGCGACTGTTTTTTGTCGTGAGCTGATCTTGTTTGTCTCTGGACCTTGTTGGCTTGAAATAGAGGGTGTCTTTGTGGATTATATCTTGCTCTTAGGCCAGAGTGACAGATTTAGGTTAAGTCAGCAGTAGCATCAGTTAGTAAAATTTTTCCTCATTATAAGTGGCCGATCACAAATTTTCTATCACAATGTTGAGTTTCTGAGCCTTTTAGTTTGGTGGCAACCATGAGTCAGTCAAACTCGCTTTGGGGACCATGTAGCAGAGTCATGCCTGGGAGAGGCACGACTGATATTAGCTAACGATGATGGGCACAACACAAAATCCCTGTGACCATCAAGATGCCAATGACGCTTTTATTACAATCTCTGCTGTAGTTGTGAATATTGATGTCGGTTCTTTTTCATTGATTTCAATTCTTGTGCATAGAGTTCTCTGGTTTTGTCGCATATTTGTCGCGGTCCCCTCTCTTGAAAGTCGATAGTTAGATTTTTCTCTGTGCACAGGCTATACCCAAAAAATTTGCCGAGAATCTGAGAAGCAAGTTACCTGAAAATGTGGTTTTAAAGGGTCCTAGCGGTGCGACATGGAAAGTTGCCACTGTGGCTGATGACGAAAACTTGCTTTTCAAACACGGTTGGCAAGATTTCGTGAAAGATCATGCACTGGAGAAGAATGATATTTTGGTGTTCAGGTACAACGGAGAGTCCTCTTTTAATGTCTTAGTGTTCAACCAACACAGTTTGTGTGAGAAGGAGGCTGCGTATTTCCACAAAAGATGCAGCCACAATCTGACGGACAGAGAGTGCAGTACGAAGCGAAAACTCGGGGATTCTTCAGTCGAGGCTATGCATACTCCCGTGTCTCATGATGTCAAACGAACTCTTACTGAGGATCCTCGGGAGGACGGGACTGTGACAGTAGCTGATCGCAACATATTATCTCAAGCCAAAGCTTCTGAAAACTTGATCGAGGCGGGTGCTTCAGGGAAGCCACGTAATAAGAAGAAGGCTACCCCACAAAAGAAACTCTCTGTTGCTTTTGATTGTCTGGAGGAAAAACCAGGTACTTGACTTAAGAACCACACACTATGTTTTTTGATTAATTAAGTGGCAAATAAAATGTATGGCGTATTTTTTTGTTCACTTTCTTTTAACTAAGAAATAAGATGGATAATAGTTAGAAACTGTAATTCCACGAGTGTGAATCACGGAATGGAGTTCTAGATTTTCGGCACAAACATCTCTCAAAAACGCTTTATCAGCAGCCCAAGGTTCAACACCAAAGTCCCTGTTTATCGGTTCACGGGGCTCTCCAGTTTATATATCCAACAGAAGACCTGTCACAGAAGAGGAGGAATCCTCCGCCTTCAAGCTTGCGCGGGCTGCAGCATCAAGCGATAGCTTCCTGATAGTTATGCGACCCACGCATGTATACAAGAGATTTTATTTGGTAAGTTTCTGTATTCCTAGTCCATTCTATTAGCTTCTTATACATTGCAGCCTTTTCAGCTAATTTGTGATATTTATCGTTGATCTTTGTACGACACAGTCAATTCCTACTGATTGGGCAACAACGCATATGGATCGCCGCAACCAGGATGTGATTCTTCGTGTTGGTGAGGGCACATGGCATGCCCGGTACAGGCTCACAGGCCGTGGGAGTGGGGGGCTGTCTTCTGGATGGAAGAACTTCACTTTGGAGAACAACTTGGAGCAGTCTGATGTGTGCGTTTTCAATCTCGCAGACAGCATCAGTAAGAACATCATCCTGGACGTCACCATCTTCCGCGTGGTTGAGGATGTGGTCCCTCTGACCCTGGTGAATTCGTTCCCTGTCTAGAGGCCATTGAAAGCTATCTTAAAATGGTCTGGTCGAACAGTGCAAAGTCTTCCCCATAACTTTTTAGCCTGTGGTGGCCATGGTTGAATCCAGAGCCGTTCGGCATTTTGGCTACTCTTGGGCAACGGACAATGTCTTCTTATTGTGCTTTCTTTTTATCGTGAACAGTGGTCAATTTGGTGAAGGAACTCCGAATATGTAATATATATAACATCGAACTCAATGTGTGCTAGTTTATGGTGTTTCAGTAAAGCAAATTCTGTTTGACCTAAAAGCCTTTAGCGTTCGAGATAGCTGGTGGCCTCGTGCTAACTCTCACGAGGCAATATTCTCTCTTCACTGTATATGAGCATTTCAGAGTTTCGGCTGGTTCAGGGTCAGACAAGAAACCGCATTGAGAATTTCATCTAATACAGGTCAAACCAGAAATGGCCTTCTTCATTATCAGTTGATGAAGTGATCTGCCATTATCATGAAATCCAGGAGCACATGGTTATATGATAACTCCGAAAAAGGAGGAGCAAGACAAATCAGATGAGGCGATATCTGGGAATGCTTGTTTGAGTTCTTTCTTTCCAGAGTGTTGTGATATGGACCGACGTATATGGGGGACTTCAGACGGTCAAAATGAGTTGAAGGTGATGTTAGTGATAGTTTATGCAGTTAGTCGTATTACGCGATTTCACACGTTTAATTTTAATCTGACGTAGTTTCCTGTTATCTCGTTAATTTTTACTATGTATTGATAGGAACCCATGTATAGTGTACTAAAATCAAATGTATCGTATCAACCAAAGACTTCGCTCTTTCATCAATCCACTGATTGCCATGAATCTCCTCTTCTCATGCCTCAACACCAGAGAATCCCGATAGCAGTCATTTTGACTAGTTTCTACTTAGAAGTTTGGCTAAGCACAACCACCGGAAGCTGCCGGTGGATGGCCCATCTTCTGGCCATCTCCACCGGCCAGGAGGTCCCAAACTCACACTCTAGACCTTGGGTGCTTCGGCCGACAAGTACAGACCCATCTTCAGGATCTGCGTCGGAGTGCCCCTGACGGTGGTGGTTTTTAGTTGGGAGGCCGCTTAGGGTAGTCATTTAAATGCTCTGGTAATCATAGTTATTTCAACCGAAGGTAGGAATGTGTGGTCAGTGCGAGTTAGAGTTCGATATAGCTTTTATCCGCCGGTTTGTCCATGCCATTTTGTTTTCAACCTCGCACCACAAATATCTATCGCCTCCTATTAAACTAGAGACTCGTGGAACATTAATCATAAGAATTCTAGACTATAATAGAAGATTGATCAATATTTCAACAAGTACCTTCTGTAGACCCCTAAACTGAAAGGTACATGGAGCTTTGGCGATGCTGGTTGGCCTATCTTCTTACCATCCCAAGCCTTTGTGACCTCAATCCGCCGGCTTATGTATGCAAATTTAATCCACGCATTTGTCACATTCTTCAACTAACCTCCGAATAAAGCTAGAGACTTGTAAGACACTGATCCCATAGGAGTTCAGGCTGAGAACATCGATCCAGAACAAAGGGACTTTGCTCTTTCAACCCTTTCTTTACAGCCACCATGGATCTCCTCTTCTCGTACCTTAACACCAGCAACATCGGAATCCTAACGGCGATTCTCTTGACGATTTGGTTCCTCCAGAGGTCGTCTAGAGCCGGCAAAGCCAAGCTACCACCGGAAGCCGCTGGGAAATGGCCCCTTTTCGGCCATTTCCACCTCCTAGCGGGACCCAAACTTCCGCACGAGGCCTTGTGCGAATTGGCCGACAGGTACGGGCCCATCTTCAGAATCCGCATAGGGGTGTACCCGACGTTGGTGGTTTGCAGTCACGAGGCGGCAAAAGAGTGCTTCACGGCGCACGACGTCGCGGTCTCTTCGCGTCCCAAGTTCATGAGCGGGAAGCTCTTGGGCTATGACTATGCAAATTTCGGGTCCGCCCCGTATGGGGCTTTTTGGAGCGAGATGCGGAAAGTGACGGCCTTGAAGCTGCTCTCCAATCGCCGGCTTCAGCTGCTGAGTCATATCAGAGAGTCAGAGATGGAGAGTTGGTTGAAAGTTGTTGGGGAGAATCCGGAGACACAATTCACCACCGCCAAACGCAATCCAGCATCAATTTCTCCCCCGAAACTAAATTAACTTAAAATTCCTTAATCCTGAGCAACAACCAGCAATATATAGTCTCACAATATGCAAATATAATGTATAAATGATAAGTAGACAAAACAAATAACGACACCAAGAATTTAACGTGAAAAACCTGATGTAGGAAAAACTATGAATCACTAAAAAAATCCACTAATCACTAAGAATAGTAGGATACAAAGTATTCTTCTCTAGTCACACACTAGAGGCTCAACATCAACATTACAATTATCTTCTTCTCATTACATAGGTAGATAAATAAGTTTGGAGCAAGAAAATCTTAGCTGCAATTGGAGAATTCGAAGACAGTTCTCGACGAACAAAAATATCAACTTGTAACCTTCGGTCTCATAAACAACATACTGAAATTTGAGCCAATTCTGACAATATTTAACTTTTGAATCGGAGCCACAAAGTTGCAGCCCTCTTCCTTTCTTCTCTTCTCCCTTGTTTGTGCAGTTTTCTATTTTCTCTCTCCACTCTTCACTTTTCGGGCATGACCCACTTCCACTTCTTTTTGTTCTTTTCTTATTTATTTATTTATTTTTATTTAATGCTGACTGGGCCCCACATGAAGGTGGACCCAGCCAACAAAAGCTATGTACAGGTAGGCCTGACCAAGTTGGAAAGTGGTCCATAAAATTACTCCATCTGATGTTTCCAAATGAAAGAGAGAACAATACTCAGTTCCTACACATGAAAGACCAAGAAGAGATTTAACAGTTACGTAATGAGATGTACATCAATGAAGATCAAGTTTAAGGACACGATACATGATCATTATTGTTGAAGTATCTTGCATAATTTGTCTATTGGTGTGTAAGCTTTTGGTATACTTGTGGTCTTCTTCTACTTATAAATTTATTTGGGTTTGACATTATAATAGAGTATTAGTGTTAGATTCTGCCTGGTTTGTTTCATGTGTAGCCCCATGCGCCAATTTCACTACTTAGTCCTAATTCAACTTGCATGTGAGAAGTTGCGTTGTCCTAATGTCACTTGGGAGTGTTAAAATATCTCAAAATGCTCGTCTACGTTTTATATGCTCTTGGTATGAATATGGTATTCATTTATTTATAAACTTAAATTTTTGGGTTGAGTATTTTAATAGATATGGGTGGGCACAAATTGATACTCACTTGCTCACATAAACTACCACTCCTTGATCAGGAGGTGGATCGAGACGAAAGATGGCACGGACCATGCGCAGTTAGAGATGAAAAAGTGGTTCGGGGACTTGAGCCTCAACGTGATCCTATGAATGGTCGTAGGGAGGCGCTACTCCATCAGCAGTGCGACGGCAGGCGACGAAGGGAAGGCGGGGCGGTGCCAAAATGCAATGAAGGAGTTGTTCCCCCTGGCGGGGCTGTTCGTGATGGCGGACGCGGCCCCTTTTTTGGAGTGGCTTGACGTGGGAGGGCATCAGAAGGCCATGAAGATGACGGCGAAGGAGGTGGACAGTATGATTCAGGAATGGTTGGAGGAGCATCGCCAGAAGAAAAAGGAGGAGGAGGAATCATCGGGGGGTGTTAATGTCGAGCAGAACTTCATGGACGTTCTGCTTTCGGTCCGTGTTGAGTCTAAACCAGCGGATGTTGATGCTGATACGATCAACAAAGCCACGACCATGGTATTAGATACGCATTTCTTACGCTACCTTTTCCTTGCCGCATCGGATTTACTTCATTTTCGAAGGCTTTAAACCCGAATATATGGATGCTGCACAATTTCACAAGCTTTCGACATGTTACACGGTCAAGAAAAATAATCACGCAGAGAGACATATCTTATGTTCCCAACTTTAATATTAGCAATAATCTCGTAACTACATTTATTCATTGATGCTGCAGAGTATGATCGCAGGAGGAACGGACACGATCGCCATCACCTAACATGGGCTCTCGTCTTGCTCCTGAACAACCCGCTCGCCATCAAGAGGGCCCAAGCTGAGCTGGACGTCCACGTAGGAAGGCACAAGATGGTCAAGGAGTCCGACCTGAGCAAGCTCGCCTACGTGCAGGCCATAGTCAAAGAGACCCTCCGCTTCCACCCGCCCGCCCCGCTCTCGGGCATGCGCGAGGTCACCCAGGACTGCACCATCGGAGGGTACCGCGTGCCTGCGGGCACGAGGCTCATCGTCAACCTGTGGAAGCTTAAGAGGGACTCACGCGTCTGGGAGCGGCCTGATGAGTTTGAGCCCGAGCGGTTCTTGACCGGTGCGCATAAGGACGTGGACGTGAAGGGCCAGCACTTCGAGCTCATCCCGTTTGGGGCCGGCCGCCGGGCTTGTCCCGGGGCAAGCTTCGGGCTTCAAATGGCGCAGCTGACACTGGCCAATTTATTGCATGGGTTTGATGTGAGGACCGGTCAGGACAATGACGCTGTGGATATGACTGCTGTGGCCGGGCTGACCATCGACGAGGCCACTCCGCTTGAAGTCATGGTGAGGCCGCGCTTGTCTCCTTCTGCTTACGAGGGATTTGGATCTTCTTCTGTAAATTAGGTCCTTCATTGACGACGAAGAAAGAATATTCCAAATGATATTAAGCGTTTCGAGTCAGTGTAAATGGGTAATGAGATCAAATATATCCAGAACGATACCTTTGTACTCGTGCAAACCAATTCCTGTCTCTCGTCTTCTCTTCACCAGCCAAATATAGTAGGACCACATGTCAATTTAAGCATGCGTACTTTCGGAGCAAACCATATGAAGAGGGAAAGCTTGTTACGAAAGTCTTTTGTTATCCAAAAGGGTGTACCATGAAATGGGTCACAAATCCACATATTCACCCAAATTTATTAAACTGAGTTATATAGAGCCACCTCAATTTAAAGTACAGGTTATAGTGGGTTTCAAAGGAAAAGTCGAAAATAAAGGTTTTAGTGGGTTTGTCATGAACTCGCTTTTAACTCGGAAAGAAAATGTCTTAGGAGCTTCTTTGATCTTGGCTCCTCTCTTCTGTCTCTCCCTTCTCAGTTCTACCGATCGTGACTCTCTCTTTAAATACATACATTATATATATATATATATATATGAAATGAAAAATTTATCTTTGAATCAGCGTTATTGTTTCTGTAACTATCTACTGCTCTCATTTATTCGGCCATATTATTTGCGCTCCGCGTCCAAAAAACACAACTCGAAAAGAAGACCTTCCTTCATCTCTGTCTCTCTATCTTCGCTTACTCTTCTTCCTCCACAGCTCGAAGCCAAGCATTGCAGCCGCCCTGTTTTTATTTTTGACCGCCTCGATTTCAATTGTGAATTTCGTCAAATCTGTGAAGGAACTGTGTACCTTCTAGAGTTCCTTTTTTATAGTAAGCAAATTCTAGGGTAAAAAGCCCCTTTAGCATGCATTTGGAGAACGGGGATTCGCGGGTAAATTCTTTTACGAGAATTTCCATCTCGTGTAGCCCCGACAAAAAGCTAAATTCTTCATTCTTTCAGCTACTTTCAAGTTAAATAACTTAAAGGTTGATTACCTATTGATTAGATAAAGGTAATCATATACCAGTTCACGTAACAATCTCCTAATAAACCAAAATTGACCAACAGCAGTAGCTGAATTTGTCTCGTTATGAGACTTTTCAAGTACACATTGAATTTGATAACCTTTCTTTTCATCGGATGTGATGACCTTGAGTAGGAGCCACTCAAGCCGATGGAGCCGCCCTACAATCAGACAAGACAAGATCTACGTTATGTTTTCTTCTTAGATTTTAAGGTGATTTGACAAGGACATACCAATGTAAATGAGAGGACTATTCATAGACTGCTAAAACCGAATATAACAGAACAAAGGACTTTGCTCCTTCAACCCATTTCTTTAGAGCCACCATGAATCTCCTCTTCTCGTACCTTAACGCCGTCACTATTGGAATCCTAACAGCATTGCTCTTGACGATTTGTTTGCTCCGGAGGTCATCTAAAGCCGGCGAAGCCAAACTAGCACCGGAAGCCGCTGGAAAGTGGCCCCTTTTCGGCCATCTCCACCTGCTAGCAGGACCCAGGCTTCCACATGAGGCCTTGGGCGATTTGGCTGACAAATGCGGGCCCATCTTCAGGATCCGTGTTGGGGTGCACCCGGCGTTGGTCGTCTGCAGCTGGGAGGCAGCCAAGGAGTGCTTCACAGTGCACGATGTCGTGGTCTCTTCGCGGCCCAAGCTCATTAGCGGGAAGCTCTTGGGATATAACTATGCGAACTTCGGGTTCGCCCCGTATGGGCCGTTCTGGCGTGAGATGAGGAAAGTAACCGCCTTGGAGCTGCTCTCCAATCGCCGCCTTGAGCTGCTGAGTCATATCAGAGAGTCAGAGATGGGGATTTGGATGAAAGCTATGTACAGGTAGGCCTGACCAAGTTTGAATTAATCCATAACGTTACACCATCAAATGTTTCCAAATAAGAGAGAACTGATCGGGGTTAATTCTGATTTCCTATGCATGAAGAAACAAGAATAGATTAACAGATATGTTAAGTCCTAATAAAGTAAGAGATGCATATTAGTACAGATCGAGTTTAAGGACACAGTACATGGTCACTAGATCATGCGAGGGTGCATTTCTTCCAGTAACATTAATCGATCCTATCCATGAGGTATGAGCGCAAATTAGAGATACCTTTGATGACATTAACCGTCACTCCCTGATCAGGAGGTGGATCGAGATGAAAGATGGCACGGACCTTGCCCCATTGGAGATGAAGCAGTGGTTTGGGAACTTGACGCTTAACGTGATCCTCCGAATGGTCGTGGGGAAGCGCTACTCCATCGGTGGTGCTGTGGGGGACGATGATGGGAAGGCACAGCGGTGCCAGAAGGCGATGAGGGAGATGTTCCGCCTGGCAGGGCTGTTCGTGATGGCGGATGCTGTCCCTTTTATGGAGTGGCTCGACGTGGGAGGACATCAAAAGGCCATGACAAGGACGGCGAAGGAGATGGACAGTATATTTCAGGAATGGTTGGAGGAGCATCGCCAGAAGAAGGAGGAGGAGGAGGAGACTTCACCGGGTGGTGTTAATGTCGAGCAGGACTTCATGGACGTTCTGCTTTCTGTCCTGGATGAGTCTAAGGCAGAGGATGTTGATGCTGATACGATCAACAAAGCCACAACCATGGTATTCGATACGCTTTTCTTACGTTATACTTTTCTTTTCCTAGTCCAAACTTTTCCTGCCATATTGGATTTACTTTATTTTTGAAGGTTTTAGTACCGATTATATGGATGTCACTTTTTCAAAAGATGACTTATAGGGATGTGTCGCCATTTGATTGTTACTGTTGCAGACTTTGGTCGCAGGAGGCACGGACACGACCGCCGTCACCCTAATATGGGGCCTCGCCTTGCTCCTAAACAACCCGCTCGCCATCAAGAGAGCCCAAGCTGAGCTGGACGTCCACGTCGGAAGGGACAGGCTGGTCAAAGAGTCAGACCTGCGCAAGCTCGTCTACCTCCAAGCCACAGTCAAAGAGACCCTCCGCCTGTACCCGGCCGGCCCTCTCTCGGGCATGCGCGAGTTCACCCAGGACTGCACCATCAAGGGGTACCACGTCCCCGCGGGGACGAGGCTCATCACCAACCTGTGGAAGATCCAAAGGGACCCGCGCATCTGGGAGCGGCCTGATGAGTTCGAGCCTGAACGGTTCCTGACCGGTGCGCACAAGGACGTGGACATGACAGGTCAGCACTTCGAGCTCATCTCGTTTGGGGCTGGTCGTCGGGCTTGTCCGGGGGCGAGCTTCGGGGTTCAAATGGCGCAGCTGACGCTGGCCAGTTTGCTGCACGGGTTTGATATGAGGACGGCTCAAGACGATGGCGTCGTGGATATGACTGCAGTTGCTGGTTTGACCATCGGCAAGGCCACTCCGCTCGAAGTCATGGTGAGGCCTCGCTTGTCTCCTTCTGCTTACGAGGGATTTGGATCTTCTGTGAATTAGGTCCTTCATCGATCGAGAAGGAAAGAACAATCCAAACAATATCAGGAGTTTCATGTCAATGTGAATGCGTCGTAAGATTTAAGGGCGATGGAGACGCTTATCCAGGATGTTATTTTGAGATATTCTCTTTATATGCGAAAAGACATTAGCTATATTGCTATAGTAAATCCCTCGATGATCAAGATAGTTCATTAACTTCATGAATTAAGTAAATGTCGAGACGGACCTCAAGTACATAGTAATTTGCTCCTGCCAATTAAGTCCCAAACTGCCACCTGTAAATTTGTGTGGACATGCACACGAGCCGGGCATTGCACAGATGTGTACTCTTCACTTAAATTTGCCATTCTTCACTGTGTACTACCCTGATGGATTACTCCTACGGAACAGCTCCATTACTCCTAGGGAACAGCTCCTGCTAAGTAAGTCCACTTCTCTCGTCTTCTGCTTACCAGCCAAACACAGAAGATATATGTCAAATGTCAATTCGTGAGAACTTTAGAGCAAACTCGATAACTATGGACACGTTTGATAACGATTTTGTTCCTGAGAGTAGATTCTGATCAGAAATAATTTTTTTTATTTTGTTCCCAGGAACAGATTTTAAGCATTTTAAGTCGTTTGATAACTGTCCAAAATTTCTAATTTTGGAATAGAATTGTGTTTGGTACCGTCTTCATTGATTCGCTCCAAATTAATTTCCTTTTAATTTTTAAATAATTTTTATACTTTTATAATTTTTTTCTTTTCTTTTTTTTTTTTTCTTCTATTCTTCTTCTTCTTCTTCAGGCCGGTCGTCGGATCGGCGACCTCATCGGAGTGTTGTCGGCCCTCGGTGAGGCTGGCCTTTGTCAGCCGAGCCTCCCCGGTAGCTAGGCGAGGCTTGCCTAGCCCTCACCGAGGTTGGGTGAGGCCTGCTTGGCCACCGGCGCGGCTCGCCTAGCCCCGCCGAGGTTTGGCCTCGCCAGATCTGGCGAGGTTGAGCCTCACTGGTGAGGCTCGCCCAGCCCCGTCGGTGGCTAGTCGTGGCGAGCCTCGCCGAACCTCGCCCTGGCCGGGCGAGCCTCTAGCGAGCTCGCCGGACTGGTTGCCGGCAACCGGCGGATAGTGGCGGTGGTGGGCAGTGGCGGATAGGGAGAGAAGGGTTCCACTTTTTTTATTCTTTTTTTTTTTGTTCTTGGAACAAGAATCAATTTTTTTTTTTTTGATTCTTGATTCTATTTTAAATCTATTTCCTGGAACAAATTTGTTCTTGGGAATAAAAATTTTACCAAATGCGATTCTTTTTCCAAACTATTCCCAAGAACAAAGAATCAGAATTTGGCCATGTTTGGATTGTTACCAAACATCCAAATAGGGCCTATATAGCCAATAAAAGTCTTGTTGTTCTAAAGTGATGACTTAAGAGGTGACTGTGCATAGATGCACAATAATCATTTTGTTTATTTATTTATCTATTTTTTTTTAAAATTTTCCGAAATAGGTTTGGAACAGAAATTCATTTAGTAACGTAATTTCATTTTTTTTAATTTATTTTTGAAATAGATTTAGAGTGGAAATCAGAAATTAAACTTTTTAGCTTTTCTATTTTAAAATAAAAGTGAGAAATGAAAACTCTTCTTATTGTTTACTCTTGTCATGTTGGTCGCCGGCCCTTGGATAGTTGCCATTGGCCGTTGGCCGTTGATCGTCGGTTGCTCGCCGCCGGTCGCCTGTCGGCCGCCTGCCGTCAGATGCCTCCCACCATCACTTGGGAAGGAGAAATTTTGTATTGTTATTAAACGATTTTATATTTTGAAAACAAAAATTTTATAAGGTTATTAAATGCATAGTTTTGCTCAGAAACTTGTTCAGAGAATAAAAATAGAAAAATTAATTTCTAATTAAAAATTGATTTATGCAAATGAATGATTATGATGCGCGTACTAAACTCCTAGTCTATGTTTGGTCATTTGGATTTCTGATCGGGATATGACTAGATCGGATATGATATGAAATCCTAATATTTTTTTATATCCTGTCCATTGTTTGATGAATTGCAGTATTAAAATCGGATATATTCACATCATATTATATACATTTTTTTTTATATATAATTACATATCATTATAAATGAACATAAATGTTCATAAACAGAGATGGTGAAAATCTCTCGTAGCACTATTCCTTAATTTATTTTTATTTTGTTTTTCCTCTTTTTCATATTATTTTCTTTATTATTTCTTTTTCTCCTTTCATCATTCTTTAATACAATTTTATCAAATAGAAAACTGTACTAACTACCTAAAATACAAAAATACCTAAAACATATAATAAATATAAATATTTTATTTATAGATTGAATGTTTATTATAAGATAGAATTAAAGTTGAATATATAAATTAAAATAAGATTAATTAAAAATAAAATTCTATATTTTTATTTTTAATTTCTTAAATTATAATTCAAGTATTATTTATATTGAAATATAATTTCAAATTTTTTAATTTAATAAGTTTGCTATTTGAGAAAAATAATTTTCTTATTGTGGATATTAGAAATTCTATCCACTTTTATTCCACCTCCCTCATGGGATAATTTTATTCTATCTATATCTTTATTATATCCGACTTTATTCTGTCATGAGCGAGCACCAAATGTAAGATAGGATAAATTATATCTTATCCTGGATTTTATCTTGACCGCCAAACACAGCCCTAGAGTTAAAGGAAATCCTAGACTAGATAGGCATAAGAGTCCAAACCACTTGTGTGCCCTGTCATTTTCTCGGATGCAATTTCTACCCGAAAAATAATTTCCTTGGATTCTAGAGTATATTTTATATGTTATCTCTTGCTGGAGATAGCCTCCAGGAAGCAACGCTTGTGCGATCAGATTCAGCAAGATGATGGATTCACCTGCTTGTTATCTTATTATATTAATCGACTAGCGCACTGCGGTGTCGTCTTACTTTTCCTAGGAGGTTATTAGCTTATAATAATGCGAATGTTTTGTGTGTGTTTGTGATTAGACAAGTCATTTCTATCCCCTGGATATCGATGGTGACAAACATGGCTTCCGTAACCACAAGTTTAAACACCCCTCATCTATAAATGATTAATCTTAGGTACAAAATCGAATAATATTATTCTTATAGACATGCTTTGTTTATTATATGATTGTGACCAAAGAATTTCTTGGGGCACTTGTTGATCTTATCCAACAATGAAACATCTTCAATTTTGATGCATTGATGACTCATGATATGAGTAAAATGATGTATTGAAAATGACAAAATTTTCTCTATCAAGGTATTTAACAAGTTTCTCATAGACACATATTGATAAAGTCTTTATCATATAGCTATAACAAATCGTAGTCGCCGACTATTGAAATTGGTGGTAATAAGAATAACTTGATTATAGAGAAAGAGATGCACAACCTATGTAAAACATATCATCCTACTCGCGCATACTCTTTGTGGTTTGTTTATTGAGAAACGGGAATAAGGATTTCTACTTTCTAGACTTGTTTTCCCTCTCATCTTCAATATATTATTTTACTTAATTTTCTTAAATTAAATATAAGTAAGGATATTATATAGTAAAATAATCCTAAGGTCATGTGTAACGATCTCCTACATTAAGGAGAATTACCAAAACATTTTAAATTTATTATAATTGTATCAATTTAGTTTTAATTTTTTTTAACCAATTGAGTTATAAATATTTTTCATTTGTGCCAATTTAGTCAATCCATTAAATTTTGGCCTTTTAGTGCTAACATGGATATGGTTGTACTATGTGGCGCGCCGGCGCTGACATGGACAATTTTTATTAATATTTTAATATTTTTGATTTATTTATCTATTATATTCTTTTTTCCTTTTTTTTTTCTCTTCCCTTCATCTTCTTTCTCTGGCCAGGGACAAGCAAAAGAAGTTGAACAAACACAAATATAATATATGGAAGAGCAAAATTTTGTGGCTTAGCAACACATCAAATCTCTTCAGATCACTATTAAAGTTAGAAGCACAAAACCTATATACGGACAAAGCAAAGGGTATCAAATCTGCAAAAGCATATTTATTTAACTCCCAAATTATAGATTGGGAGAGGATGGCTCCCAAATTCAAAATTATATTGAGAGTGTTCAAAATCTCAAATCTAAATTGGGAGACAAGAAAAAATAAGAAAAGAACAATAAAACACTCCTTTATGACTGAAGGTCGAAGAAGACAAGCAACTGATGATTTAAAACGACGCAACGCCCTCAACTTGGGATTTGACAAATTGCAACAGGATATTTTTCAAGTCCTGTTACCGGCTTTACCTAGCTTTCCTAGGAGTCAGCCTTTCCCACTACCCAAGCGGGTTCTCCCCTCGGGTTTGCCCTCAGGCTGGCAAGAGCCTTTTAAAGACCTGCTCAGGTCTAATTTTTACGTTGTTCAGACAACCTCAATTACCGGAGAGGGAAATAGCCGGGATTTTACGGTTATCTCCCTGCTAGGTTGGCCTAGGGAAGGGTTCTTTCCCTTCCTTTGTCTTCATTTCCTAGGAAGCAGTTTAAGGACGTGCTCAGGTCCAATTTTTATGTCATTTAGACAACCTTAATTACCGGAGAAGGAAATAGCCAGGATTTTACGGTTATCTCCCTGCTAGGTCGGCCCAGGAAAGGGTTCTTTCCCTTCCTCTGTCTTGATTTCCTGGGGAGTAGTTTAAGGACCTGCTCAGGTCCGCACGCCCTTAACTTGGGATTTGACAAATTGCAACAATTAAAAGATCAGTTTGCCGGGCTCCAAAATGACGAACATTAATTTGGTCCGAGCTTTCAAAATGAGTAGTGCAAATGGGCTCACACAGGACTCATGGGCTTGATGAGATTGAAGGCCTTTATGGCTAGAATCGCTGTTGTTGATCATGTAAAGTCCACGTAACCTACTGAGGCCAAATGACGAGAATGTCTTGCCAAGACCTATCCACGAATTGTAGTCATTAATCATATGGGTCCCACGGCCCACACAATCAACGGCTATAATTGGCCTATTTTATATAGACGAGGATCCGTATAAGTATTTGCCTCAAACTTCGCCAAAGACAAGTAAAATTTGAGTATCTAAATAAAAAGAGGAAGTAGTTAAAGGTTTAGAACATCTCCTAAAAAGAACCCTCTTTTACTCGGTGAAATGAGCACACTCAATTGGGCGTCAGAAAGTCTCCAACGGTCCGGATTGGTAATAATCGGGGCTACTTGACTTGCCTAAATTTGAGGGATGGGATAGTTACCAAAAAAGTCCTAACTTTATTGTAATTATGCTAATTTAGTCTTAAATCTTTCGAAAATTTGCTGATTCGGTATATTTGGTCAATTTTGGAAGGAAATTGCTAATGTGGATATTAGCCGCCTATGTGAACACCTAACATAGACAAATTTTGTAATTTTTTTGAATTATTTTATTAATTTCTGTTTTATTTTCTTTCTTTCCTTCTTTTCCTTCTTCCTCTGCAGTCTCTGCCGAGTCTCTAATTAGTTTGGGGCAAGGGAAGTTCGCCCATAAGTAATAAACTTGTTTGAGTTTTCCTATGAGTTCTTAAAGTCTTTTCCTTCTTTGCTTGGTATGGTTCTATGAAAGAATAACATTTTGGCTAATCCTAATAGTATACGTTGCACTTGTCACTATGTGAAACTCGTGCACTAGAATTCTGCCATTAGAAAGTGTTTCTATGGTTTGAATCAAAATTCAAAGGAGGATTTAGTGTCTAAAAGACAGTCCCTATTATAAGCCTGAGGAGCCATTTTATGAGGGAAAACATACTTGTCACTAACTTTGTCTTTGAATTCTCTAATTCATATCACAGGGCCTCCTTTATGGTATTGATTGACCATAGGTGAGGGCCAATCTGCTAGTTGAGTGACGTATCGAAATAGTATTAAAAATTGTCTATGCAGCACTACCAATAGCATTAATGTTAGTGATTTCTGACTAAAATTAATTAGATAGATTCAATTAGTGAAACTTGAAAATGTTTAGGATTTAACTAGCAAAAATGCAATATTTTAGGACTTTTTGGATAATTTTTCTAATTTTTTGACCGAACATACTACTATGGTATCGGAGCACGAGTCCAGGGTTTGAATCTTGGCATTCTCTCAATTTTCTCTCCCTGTAATTCTTGTTAATATGTTTGTTTTATGTTCCGCTGGTCCTCCACATCCAATCTCCAGCTTACACGCAAGGGTGGGTAATGAGAAATGTATTACTAGTATATTGTTATTTACGTTTATTAGCTTAAATATTTATATTGGACATTCTCCATGCATTTGTCAAGTATAGATACTTGGATGAAATATTAAAGGCAGGTGTGCTTTCACTGTCATCTAGAAGAAAAGTCCAATTACTCCAACTTATGTCGTGAGATGTGCTTCTCTCGTGGCACTCAGGAAATGATCAATAATACCTCGAGGCTTTGCAACTTCTTTAAGCTCAATAGGAACATAATTTGTATTTTAATCATGATTTGCGTAAGTAATCAATAGTCCTAGGAGGGGAAACTGCACAAGTCATATGCTCTTCGTCCAGAAATAGTAACCCGCAACTTAGTGATGAACGTTCTTCAATTGGAGACTCTGCTTCAAGACTCGAACTCCAAACCCTCGAATGAAGTGATCCTAGCCATTCTTAGAAAAATTACCAAAACAGTCTTAAATTGATTGCAACTTTTCCAATATAGTCCAAAACCTTTTTTTTTTCTATCTAATTCAATCTTAAACCTTTTACAATTGTGTCAATTCAATCCATTTGGCAAATTTTCGTGAGCCATTTAGACAACACTGATGTGGACAATTTTTGTAATAATATATTATTTTTTTTTCCTCCTCCTTCCTTACTTTGGCCAACTGGCCAAAGGTGAGCATTGGCCAAGTTAGCCTTGCCGACCACTAGGGAGGGTGAGCCTCACCCAATGACAGTGAGGTTGCCCTCGTCATGGCCAGGCAAGGCCTCGCTTGCCTCTGGCTTGGGTGAGCCTCATTGGCCATGGGCAAGTCATGGCCTCGCCATGGTTGGGTGAGGTCAAGCCTCACCAGATCTAGTGAGGTTGGGCATCACCATGGCTAGCGAGGGTGAGTCTCACGTAGCTATTGGCAGCCATCGCTAGAGGTTGCACAGGGTCATGGCCTTCGACCTTTGACCATTGGTGAGTTTGGGTCTCGCCTATGGCCAACGAGGCTCGACCTTCACTAGATCTAGCAAGGGCGAGCCTCCCCTAGCTACTGGCAACCCTCACCAGCCCAGTTGGTGGCTTGGGAAAGGTTGCTCAACCATGGCTAGGCTTCCTTGAGTTTTGTCGGTCACTGTTGGCAATTGGATGGAGGAAGGAGAAGGAAGTGAAAAAAAAAAGAGAGAAAAAAAGGAAAAAATAAAATTAATAAAAAAAATTTGAAAAAATAAATATTATTAAAAAATTATTCACGTTAACGTTGGCAGTCAAGCGGTGTCCATGTTAGTGCTGGCTGACCAAAAATGACCAAATAGACTGAATTGACATAATTGTAAAAGGATTAACACTGAATTAACAAAAAAAAGGTTTATGATTGAAATGAAAAAGTTGCAATAGGTTTATGACTATTTTGGTAATTTTTCCCATCCTATCAATCCATGTATGGTTCAAGTTGAGTTGCAAGATTTGTATTTTGCATTTGCTTCGAAATAACAAACTGTACAGGTAAGTATTGTTTCTATGTAATTTCGTCGGCTCTACGTTAGTAAAAAACAATACACGTATGTTAGGCAAACCTCTCTCTCTGATATTTATTTATTTATTTATATTTAAATTTACATAGTTGCTTTACTTCTCTTGCTGCATCATATGCATTTTTTGTGAGTTTTGGCGCTCACTTGTAGATACATAAATTTTGATCAAGCAGCTATATAGTAATTTTTATTTTAGTGGGTTGAATATAATATTACTGAGAAAAAAATGTGGACGATATGAAGTGGATTGCATGAAAAACGTGAATTGCAATTTCTGTTTGAGTGAGTTGAATTTAATATTAGTGGTAAAATATATGGACGATACGAAATGAATTGCATGAAAAACGTGGCTGCAGAAGCTGCGTTCAGGTGATTCCAAATGTTCCGCATTGATAAGGTTCAATCTCCAATAGCATATGATAGACTTGGTCCTATTTCTCGTGTGCTTAATATACTTCTCGGTAAATGATGTGTCCAATGAAGGAGAGGGAGGTGGGGGTGGTTGGAGAGATCATAGTTTGTGACATGTCCTACCATCATTTATGAGGTCGAAATATTTCTTTGAATGTGAATTTTATAAATATGGTAACTATTGAAGAATGAGTGAATATTTTTACCCGAGTTATATATGAAATTTCTTAAGTTGCGTTCTTTAGCTATTTTATGTCAAGTACTATTATTGAGTACCTGGAGAGCTCATATTAAATATATTTAATAAGGAAATATCTTGATTTTTCATGTGCTGATTGTACATATCACTAAGGAGATGGTGCATTAGAAATTACAAATTTGTTTTGATTGTATGTTTATTAAGTTTTATGGAGCTTTTCATCAATAAATTCCTTCTATATTGAGACAAAAAACTACTTCGCCAAGAGCAACATTTTTTTTTTTTTTTTGCTTTATGACTTTAGTACCGCAATGTCTCACAAGCAAATGACGGAAGAAATATACGTTGGAGTAGGATTGTCACATATATATGGGATGAGTAATACAATCATGTGATGCCTTGTTTACACTGTTTCTTATAGTATACGTGTTTTAATATATGTTAGCTTCTGAGAGTATTTGGAAGGAGCGTCGTAATTTGTGAGATTAGTCGAGTAACCCATGAGGTTAAAGAATATTACGTTATATGGAAATTATTTAATTTGTGTTGTATTTATTAAGTTTACCTTTGTCAAGTATTTTAAGTATATCGAGTTCTAGAGACTTCCGTGTTCTTCTTTATTAAAGTTATGGTTTCTTTATGAACTACTACTTTCGTTCACGTATAATTAGCTATAAGTAACTTAACATAAACTTACTAATCTGTATTCATCGAAAGTATAGTGTTGTAGTGTATTTTCTTGACCAACGTAGACATTTCATAATGTATTTGATGTCCTTAGATTTATCATTATACTACATCTTTCTGACTTTTCTCAAGTTGAAAAGAACTTGCAATATTTCCAGCATTGTCTTCTTTTCAGATTTTCCCGCTTAGAATACGTTCTGCATCCATTTAATTTAAAATGGATATAAGTTTTTCCTTGTCTTCAATAGTGTCGATCCTCGGTGGCTTTCTTTTTAGCGTGAAACTCATGACAATTTTACGTACCCAGTCAGCCAAATTATTAATCGACGCATGTAACTTTGCGAAGACACGTGGGTATTGCTTTCCCTTTCACCGAGAACAAAACTCCAATGACTCTAACTTACGTAGGAATCCTTTTTCCATAACACGTGAAACGCGATTTTCCCGTCGCACTCGGGGAGGAATCAATGATCTTCCGAGGCTTTGCAGCTTCTTAAGCTCAGTTGGAACGCAACCTATAAATAGCATGCTCGTCTCTCCAACATAGCAACACAACCAAACGATCCCTCTACCGAATTCCAAATGGAGTCTCTGCTTCAAGACCTGAATTTCACCCACTTGTATGGAGTGTTCCTAGCCATCCTGATCCTCATCGTATCGATCCATGTATGGTTCAAATCAGGCTCGTCTCGCAAGCTCAAAACGCCCCCAGAAGTTGCAGGCGCATGGCCCGTCATAGGGCATTTGCCCATGCTAGCCAAATCCCAACATCCTCACAGGACCTTTGCGTCCATGGCCGACGAGTATGGACCGATCTTCACCATCCGGGTTGGGTTGTTCCCGGTCGTAGTGGTTAACAGTTCTGAGGTTGCCAAAGAATGTTGGACCAAGCACGACCTTGCCCTCGCGTCTCGTCCACGACTATTAGCCACTGAAGTTATGGGCTACAACAATGCCTTTTTTGGGTTTTCCCCTTACGGTCAGTATTGGCGCGAAGTGAGGAAAATTGCCAACATGGAGCTGCTCTCTAACCGGAGGATCGAGTCGCTTGTCAACCCCATAGTAGCCTCGGTGACCGATGTCGCCATTAAAGAGTTGCACAAGCTTTGGACTGAGAAGAAGAATGAATCAGGTACCTTCATTTATACAGTGTAAGTTTAAAATTCTTTATGAAGCGTGTTTTCGATTTGAAAAGTCTAACACTATGCCTGTCTCTACCACAGGCCATATCTTAATCGACTTGAAGCAGTGGTTCGCAAGCTTGTGTCTGAACATCGTCATTCAAGTCGTAGCCGGTAAGGGCTACTACAGTGGCATTGCCACCGTGGATGAGGAAGAGGAGCGGCGGTGCCACCATGCCTTGAGGGAATTCTTGCATTACCTGGGGGTTTTCACCGTGGCGGATGCCCTTCCTTTCTTGAGACGGTTGGACTTGGGTGGCCATGAGAAGACCATGAGGGGGATCGCCAAGGATTTGGACTCGATCCTAAGTGGTTGGTTAGAGGAGCACAAAAGGAATGGCGAAAGCTCGAGCGAGAAGAGGGGTCATCGAGATTTCATGGACGTCATGCTTTCGACCATTAATGACAAGGAAATGGGAGGTTATGATGCCGATACAATTATCAAAGCTACGTGTTTGGTACGGCCGCTCTTAGTATTTACTGCTTTCTACTTCAAATGCGCATTTTGTGTGCATACTGCATGGTTTATGCTTGCTTATTTTTGCCCTAGGATAAAGTCTCGCTCTTAATCTAATCATTGTTCGACAACCCGCATGTACTCGTGAACTGTCGTCGCGTATGCTGAACTTTGATCCGTATGCACCGCTCTTGAGGAAAGGCTTCTGTACAAGACGCATATATCATGAGATTCACCCGACATGATGTTGCTTATTTGATATGTGAACGGGGAATACTATATCTCTTGCAACAAAAGCTATCAATTAAAATATCAGCTAGCAAGTTCTTTTGACTAGAAATCGGTTCATCAGATGCAAACCATGAGGAGATTGAAATCGGTTGACGTATGATATCAACCAACAAGAGCTTTACATTGAAGAATTGACGTACAGCGAAATTGAGTTTGAACTTAGGCGCCATCATAGAAATTTCATAAGATGAGCATCTGACTTCTATTACACCTTATTTGTTGTTCTCAGTGATTAAGACTGCAAGGTAATGTTTAACACATGTCGCACTAACAGACCTATTATATCAACTAGCAAGTTTTCTAACAAACGTACAATTATATGTCGCCGTTTAACAGGAATATAATATTTTTTTATTTTTATTTTATAGAACAAGTTATGGACCAAAGGAAATCCGATTTATGAGTAGTAGAGTGACGCTGTCATACGTTTCTAAAGATTATGAGTTTTGCTTATATTCTCGTCTTTATTTTTCTCAAAATTTATGTGAGGATGTAAGGTGATTTGTTTGAATTTAAATTGATTATCATTAAATATCTAATATGTATTTCTTGTTTGAAGGCCATGATATCAGGTGGTACTGATACTACAATGGGCACCATAACTTGGGCGGTCTCTTTGTTGCTAAACAACCTTCACATTTTGAAGAAGACTCAAGAAGAATTGGACACTCAAATTGGTAAACAAAGATATGTGAATGAATCAGACGTTGCCAACCTAAGTTACGTATATGCCATAGTGAAGGAGACCTTGCGATTACACCCTCCAGGCCCGCTTGGCGTGCCGCACGAATCAATCCAAGATTGCGAAATCAATGGGCACTACGTGCCTAAAGGGACGAGGTTCATGTTCAACATATGGAAAATTCAAAACGATCCAAGAACATGGCCTGAACCCATGGAGTTTAAGCCTGAGAGGTTCTTGAGTAGCCACAAAGATGTTGACGTGAAGGACCGTAATTTTGAGTTCTTGCCATTTGGAGGTGGCAGAAGAATTTGTCCTGGAATGTCCTTTGGCCTTCAATTTGTGCATTCTATGCTTGCTAGGTTTCTGCATGCATTTGAGATGTCAACTCTTGACAATTTGCCGGTGGATATGTCGGAGACTTTCGGAATAACAATTGAGAAGGCGACACCGCTCAAGGTAATGCTCACACCGAGATTACCTGACGAGGTCTACGAATTTGCATGAAGCACCGGAAGATAGAGAACAAGTTGATGGGCAAGTTACTACTAAATAAAGAGGCCCTTCATGTCTAGCTTTTATCCAGTCATTATTAGTTGCAGGTTCAGATAATCGATGATTTAGATCCAATGTCTGTCCTAAATAAAAAGGAACTGAGTTGGTGTGGTTCACTATGGTGATAGAAACAAATAATTTTATCTGTCGCTCTGATTATCTATCATTTGTCTTCTTCTTCCAATTATCTCTAATTTGCATGAGTACGAAAGGGGAATCTCCAATAAATTTCGACCGTTCTTTACCAGATTTTCGGCTTCGAAACACCAACTTCATTAGGAAAAGTAATCCCGAATAAAAAAGCAAACCTATACGCAGTTCATTGTAGGTAATAACTAATGTAGCCCAAGAGTTAGTCACACGCATTGATGCATAAGGAAGGCTTCCGGTAAGAACTAATGTAGAACATTCGAAGTTTCATTACATCTAAACTTTGCTATGTGGAAAGGGAAAAAAACTAATTCAGCTATTGATTTATTGTATAAATGTCAATTTCGTCTTAAACTTTCTAATTTGGCCAATGTAATCCTTAACTTTTACAGAAATTCTGTTGTAGTTTTTCTAGCTGATTGTTGCTAAAAATTGCCGAGTAACCATGGTTGATGTGGCTGGACTCTAAGTCAGCAATTTTCGATGCCAATTGACTAAAAAATTACATTAGAATTTCTTGCAAAAATTTATAAATACTTGATAAGATTGAAAAGTTGAAATTGAATTGACATTCTTACAATATTTTTATGATTAATTTAACAATTATGCAAGTGCGGTGTGGTGTATTTACCACTCGTAGAATTATATTTACCATGTGGTTCTCCATTGTTTACCATCCCATGTATAAAGTTTTCCTTTTCCCTTCTTTTTCTGCTTCGGAGGAGAGTCAAACGCGCATTAATTAAAAAGAAAAAAAAACGCTGGTCTTTACTTATAAAATGGGATAAGTCTCACTACCAAATAATTCGAAACTACTTGATCACAAGTTCAAATTCTGCGATCGCTCCTCAATCTTAGGAAATTTCGGCTCTATGTGGCGTAGGTTTGATTTGTGCCCTAGATGTAAGATAAATCCGGCTATGCTATAACTCATATCTGAAGATAGGGTGATGATGGGCTCGTTCAAAATAAGTAATGACTATGACTCAAATTGAAGACAAGGTCATCGACATTGATTCCCACCATTTTCACCGATAAAAGGAAGATGAGAAAATTATCAAAACAGTTTTAAACCTATTACAATTTTTTCAATTCAATTATAAATCTTTTATTTTACCAATTAAGTCCTAAACCTTTTGTAATTATGCCAATACAGTCCATTCGGCTAAATTTGGCCGATCGACAATGATGTGGACACTAATCGTTCGGCCGATGTTGATGTGTCAATTTTTTAGTACTTTTTATTTTTATTTTTATTTTTATTTTTTTTCCTTTCTCTCCCTTCCTCCCTCTCTCCTTCTTACCCTAGCCGGTCACGTTGGCCGACGAAGGTTGGCGAGGCTCACCCTTGCCATTGTTGGGCGAGGCCTTACTATCATAGGACAAGCTTGGTCTCGCCTAGCAATGGCGGGGCCCAGCATCACCGTCACTTGATGATGCCTTGCTAGACCAGGCGATGGCGATGCTCGATCCCCATGGCTAGGCAAGGCCTTGCTGTCACAGGATGAGCTCGGCCTCACCCAGCCATGGCAAGGCTGAGCATTGCTATCACCATGGCTGGCCGAGGTCAACCTCACCATCATTCTGGCCAAGCTTGACCTCGTCGTCACCAGGCGAGGCTCACGGTTGCTAGTAGCCATCGTCTTTGGTTGGTCGCCGACGTCTAGCGACCGGTTGGAGAAAGAAAGACGGAGGAAAGAGAGAGAAAAAAAGAGAGAAAGAAATCAGCATTGGTTGGTCAAATTTAGCTGGATAGACTGAATTTGCACAATTACAAAAGATTTAAGACGTAATTGTCCAAAAAAAAAATTGAGAACTAAATTGACAAAATTACAATAGATTTAGGACTGTTTTTGATAATTTTTTAAAAGGAAGAGTCGACGTTGCTGGACCGATACATTATTGCTAAACCTGACTCGTCATACTGTAGTTCGTGCGTCGTAAATGAGAAGTCCAGCTGACTCGGCAAGCCAATAACCAATTTGGGGTGGAGATGAAGCTCCTGTCTCTTGTACAACTTAGAAAGTCGGGTTTCACGCCGATCCAAATAGGCAATTCACGTTAATCACGATGTTTCCTCTATTTTACAGCTGCTGACATCTCCTTCAATTATTCTCCTTTTATTGTCTTTTCTTTTGAGTGATTTAAGGTATCCGAACGTTAGACTTGACTAACCAAAGCACGCAAATACCGCATAATGACATGTTCAAGTCCACGTCCGCGCCAACACTATATGATGAAAGAGCCCCTTTTTTATTCAAAATGATATCTCCATCTTTGAGTCAGGAACCCCGTTGTCCTTTTTTAAAATTCTTTTTCCCTTCTCTCTTTTGATGTGGTCATGTTAGCTCATTTTCTCAAATTTTAGAGGGCCTTACAGTTCACCTCGCAATGAAATTTTACATCTTATTTAGTAGATCAACAGAAACCGACATGTCTGTTAGTTTATTAAAATTGATGGCATCTCGATTTGGAGATTTATAATCTAAGTAACATAGTCTATTAAGGCATCTTACACAAATAATGCAATTAATAGGATTATTAGTGTCCAAATACAATACCCCTCTCAAGATAATTGCCAAAAAAAAAAAATCCTAAATATATTGTCTAGATGCCAATTTACTTTTAAACATTTAAATTTGGCCAATTAATCGTAAACCTCTTAACAATATGCCAATAAAATTCTTCTAGCCAATTTTGGCTGATAACAGCTGACTTAGATGCTAGTTATCTTATGTGATACATCTAGTGTTGACGTAGATAATTTTTTATAATTTTCTTCAATTTTTTTTAAATTTTTATTTAGTTCTTTTTCCTGGTGGTTAGGTGCAGCAAGGCAGCCCTTGCTAGTGGTCGACAAGGGCTTCCAAGCCATTGTCCAGTCGCCGGTGAGGACTTGGTGACCCCCGTCGGCCACAGTAATAAGAAAATAATAAAAGTAAAATAAAAAATAAAAGATATTCATAATTTTTAGGGATTTGTAAAAATTATACATATTAAAGTCAGTTGATATCCATGTTAGCGATTTCCGTAAAATAGGTTTAAATCTAAATGGATCAAATCGAAATATTCATAATTGAATTGACATCTATACCGTAGATTTAGGAATTTCTTTTTAGTAATTTTTCCTATCCCTTTCACATCGTTTAGTAATAAATGTACATGTATTTTTTTTTTTTTTTGGTATTGGAGGAACCGGCTTGCAGCCGACAGCCCGCGCCGTAAACCCCAAGTGACACTTAAGCGGGAGGACCCACCACCCCGAGTCACACTTAATACACCTAGCGCCTCTCCTGGGTTTTGAACCCTTCACCTCTTCGTTGAGGATCAGCAGAGTCTTATCCAGTTGAGCCACCGCGGCCGGTGGTAATGTACATGTATTTTTTTTTTTTGGTATTGGAGGAACCGGCTTGCAGCCGACAGCCGCGCCGTAAATAAGTCCATTAAAAAAAATCATTTGGGCTCAACTGAATTAAATAAGTCCATTAAAAAAAATAATGAACTTCTGTTAGGTAGTGGCCGATGCTAGACAAATCTATTATCCATGGCTATAATGAATTAACTAAATAAGTTACTTGATTGTAAATGGTAAAATCATCTAAAATAAATGTAAAGGTTGATTTAAATGGCCGAAACTTAAAGCAAAATTTACACTATTTTTTACAAATAAAAAAATAACGTAGAGGTTTTTCAACACGAGTTTTTTAGATATAGTGGTGATCCCTTGATTTACATGAGTGGGGGATCACCACTCAAATGATTTGTTTTGGAGTGCGCTAGCATGACCGTGCACTATTATTTTTATGAGAAACACTGCAGTTTGGGCAATCCATTTTATTTTTGTATAATGGGCAATCGGACATAAATTTGCTGTGAAAAATTATCTATTATGCAAGTGCGAAGTATTTGAAGAAAGAGCCTTGTTAGCATGATCTATAACGGTGAAATGCCAGTCACAAAATCAAAGGAGGGCCTAATTTCGATTTTTATATCGTCTTTCGCATTTTCAACATTTGCGGCTGAGGTTTCATTGTCCCTTTTCTAATCAAACGGCACAGTTATGCAAGCATTTTCTTATTAAGATGGTCTCCATGCAGTTCCTTCTTGACTTGCATTAGAGGATTATTAATGTGTAGTTAATACGCGAGACAAAACAAGCCTACATGCACAATTTCCATGTAAGGCCAAAAGAGAGAGCAGCTTGTGGGTCGTTCATTATTTTAAACCTTTGTAATTACTATAAGTGATCAATTATTTGAAGAAAATGACCTAACTATAGATACTTGGAATGGAAGAAATATTGAGGGCAGTTGCGCTTTCACTGTCATCTGGAACAAAAGTCTAATTGCCGTAACTTATTTCAGAATTGTTTTCTCCATAACACGTGCAATGTGCTTTTCCCGTAGCTCTCAGGAACAGTTCAGTGATCCTCCGAGGCTTAGGCAACTTCTTAAGCTCAATTGAACATAATCTGTGAATTGACTGTACTTCATAGAAATATTTAATGATCCTACGAGGGGGAATGTGTATAAGTGTATGCTCTTCCTTCAAACACACTACACCCCACTCAATGATGAACCTATTGCAAATGGACTCTCTGCTTCAAAGAAATGAACTCCACTCACTTCTATGGAATGATCCTAGCCATACTCATCCTATCAATCCATGTATGGCTCAAATCAGGCTCATCTCGCAAGCTCAGAATACCACCAGAAATTGCAGGTGCATGGCCCATCATGGGGCATTTGCCCATACTAGCAAAATCCCATCTTCCTTACAGGACCTTTGTGTCCATGGCTGACAAGTATGGACCGATCTTCACCATTAGGCTCGGGTTGTTCCCGGCCGTAGTGGTTAGTGTTTAAAATTATTCACGTGAATAAGTAATTAATCAAGAAGAATCGGCTCCATATATGATTGTAAAACACCAATATCAATAAATACAGCGGAATTAAAGCGTACCTGTTTGAGCCATTGCTTCACTTTAAGAAAAATAGATCACTTTGATAATCAGGGATCTATCGGAATGCTAGATCTTCCTCTCTATAACCTATTTCGATATAGCAGCTTTTAATGGGATTAAAGCAACTGATAGGTATAACCTACCCTTTTATAGGCTAGAGAGGGGACCTAGCAAACCCTAATCAATAGCGTGTCAACTGGGCCCTTCCCATTACGGGCTTCAGTCAAACACAATTGCCTACACTTTGCTGCTCAACTAAACCCGTTATCAATAGATGCCAATACCCAATTCAATCAGATCACTGTAGGGTTCAACAAATATTGAAATATCCATTAACCCGATCATTTAAAATAGAAAATCAATTAATTAATGTAAGCCCATATTATAGGAAATTTCCAACATTCTCCCACTTGGGCTACATTAATTAACTCATTTTATTTTGAAAAGATTTTATATTGAAAACGACACTATCGGGTTAATAACTGAAAACTTTGTTTTATGTGGCCACAACTTTTAAAAAATAATATTCCAATAATGGCATCTCAATACCAATCCAATCCTATATAATCTTAGTATAGGACTATGGAGATCAATGTGTTAAGAAAATGCCACAACACAAGACCTTCCATAATCACATATAATAAGCATTATATTTTCATGGATCATGGGCCCAGTAGTGTAGTAAGAAATAGTGCCAATATGTGATTAAAATATACACTATTTCTTATCGGTCCTCAATGCAATTTCTTAACGACATGAAATTGCATCAGCGCAATTTCTAAACAACATGAAATTGCCTCAGTGCGATCTTAGTGCGATTTCTAAACAACATGAAATTGCACAATTATGTCACAATCCAACATGAAATCTCATAATCAGTGACATCCAGTCATCTTTAAACTAAAATTTGTTTAAAGATACTGTTTTATACTTCCATTTCTCAGTCAACAGGAGAAAGGATAACAATAGAATCAATAACAACAATCATTGAAAATAAATGCTTTAATATACATCATAAAAGCATTATTAGTCTGCATATAACTATAATCTCCAGAAATACAATTTGTATAACTCCCACTAACAAAAGAAATCAAAAGAATCTAAAACACCCATATTCTTTACAAGTTCTTTAAATAAAATGGGTCGTAAGCCTTTTGTTAGAGGATCAGCCAATATGGACTTAGTTCTAATATTCTCAATTATAATGTCTCCCTTTTTGACTAAGTCCTTAATAGTATAATGTTTGATCCAATTAACATTTCAACCGTGGCATTATTGTTATTTATAGCAAAAATAACTTTTTGTCACACATAATGCAATGAGATCAATTATGGGCAATAAGTATTTTAACAAAAATAATTAATACATTATAAACTCCCATTTGGGCAGAGTGTATAATGCATCATTATTTTTCACAGCATGAAGTTTATAAAGCAACAATAAGAAGAATTACATATAATTGTCAATGATCAATCCCCTTTGGGCAAACAAATCATTTAAATTATACATCTCCATGATATCAATATATAGAGATGATAAAAGAGAATTACATATAATTTTCAAGGTTCAATCCCCTTTGGGCAGACAAATCCTTTAAATTATATATATCTCCATTATCTCAACATAGAGAGGAATTACACATAACTCTAAAAAATTTATCCCCTTTAAGCAGATAAACCTTTTGAGTCACACATCCCCATCATTCATCTCTAATATATCAATATAGAGGGGAATTACATATAACTTTCAAAAATTTATCCCCTTTGGGCAAATAAATCTTTTTGAGTCATACATCCTCATCTTTTAATTTTGGAATTTATCTTCATGCAATTTTCAAATTAATATACATAATAACCCCCTTTGGGTAGGTAATTGTATATACTAATTTTTATCAATAAATTTTCTTTGGAGTCTTCGTGTTCTTGTTTTGGGGGCCTTGGTGTGGTGATGTCCAAAATGATGGGACGGATTGATCGAATGCTTTTGGAAGCCATGATTCTAAGAGATTTCCAACATTTCGTGTTTTTCGGCCAAAAAATGGCGGAAAGGGAATTTTCTATGGAAAAAAAAATGGAATTTTTCTCTTTGGAGTCTTCGTGTTCTTGTTTCGGGGGCCTTCGGGGGTGCCGTGATGTCCAAAATGATGGGACGGATTGATCGAATGCTTTTGGAAGCCATGATTCTAAGAAGATTTCCAACACTCGTGTTTTTCGGCAAAAAATGGCGGAAAGGGAATTTTCTATGGAAAAACGAGGAATTTTCTGTGGAGTCTTCGTGTTCTTGTTTCAGGGGGCCTTCAGGGTGCCGTGATGTCCAAAATGATGGGACGGATTGATCGAATGCTTTTGGAAGCCATGATTCTAAGCGAAATTTCAAACACTCGTGTTTTTTCAGCCAAAAAATGGACGGAAAGGGAATTTTCTATGGAAAAACAGGGAATTTTCTCTGTGGAGTCTTCGTGTTCTTGTTTCAGGGGGCCTTCAGGGTGCCGTGATGTCCAAAATGATGGGACGGATTGATCGAATGCTTTTGGAAGCCATGATTCTAAGCAGATTTCCAACACTCGTGTTTTTCGGCCAAAAAATGGCCGGAAAGGGAATTTTCTATGGAAAAACGATGGGGAATTTTCTCTGTGGAGTCTTCGTGTTCTTGTTTCGGGGGCTTCGGGGGTGCCGTGATGTCCAAAATGATGGGACGGATTGATCGAATGCTTTTGGAAGCCATGATTCTAGCGAGATTTCCAACACTCGTGTTTTTTTCGGCCAAAAAATGGCCGGAAAGGGAATTTTCTATGGAAAAACGGGAATTTTCTCTTTGGAGTCTTCGTGTTCTTGTTTCGAATGGGGGCCTTCGGGGTGCCGTGATGTCCAAAATGATGGGACGGATTGATCGAATGCTTTTGGAAGCCATGATTCTAGCCAGATTCGAGATTTCCAACACTCGTGTTTTTCGGCCAAAAAATGGCCGGAAGGGAATTTTCTATGGAAAAAAAGGGAATTTTCTCTGTGGAGTCTTCGTGTTCTTGTTTTGGGGGCCTTCAGGGTGCCCTGATGTCCAAAATGATGGGGCAGATTGATCGAATGCTTTTGGAAGCCATGATTCTAAGCAGATTTCCAACACTCGTGTTTTTTCAGCCAAAAAATGGACGGAAAGGGAATTTTCTATGGAACAAAAGGGAATTTTCTCTGTGGAGTCTTCGTGTTCTTGTTTCAGGGGGCCTTCAGGGTGCCGTGATGTCCAAAATGATGGAACGGATTGATCGAATGCTTTAGGAAGCCATGATTCTAAGCAGATTTCAAACACTCGTGTTTTTCGGCCAAAAAATGGACGGAAAGGGAATTTTCTATGGAAGAACAGGGAATTTTCTCTGTGGAGTCTTCGTGTTCTTGTTTCAGGGGGCCTTCAGGGTGCGGTGATGTCCAAAATGATGGGACGGATTGATCGAATGCATTTGGAAGCCATGATTCTAAGCAGATTTCCAACACTCGTGTTTTTTCAACCAAAAAATGGCCGGAAAGGGAATTTTCTATGGAAAAAAACAGGGAATTTTCTCTGTAGAGTCTACGTGTTCTTGTTTCAGCAAAAAATGGGGGCCTTCGGGGGTGCCGTGATGTCCAAAATGATGGGGACGGATTGATCGAATGCTTTTGGAAGCCATGATTTAAGCGAGATTTCCAACACTCGTGTTTTTCGGCAAAAAATGGCCGGAAAGGGAATTTTCTATGGAAAAACAGGGAATTTTCTGTGGAGTCTTCGTGTTCTTGTTTTGGGGGCCTTCGGGGGTGCCGTGATGTCCAAAATGATGGGACGGATTGATCGAATGCTTTTGGAAGCCATGATTCAAGCGAGATTTCCAACACTCGTGTTTTTTCAGCCAAAAAATGGCCGGAAAGGGAATTTTCTATGGAAAAACAGGGAATTTTCTCTGTGGAGTCTTCGTGTTCTTGTTTCAGGGGGCCTTCAAGGTGCCCTGTGATGTCCAAAATGATGGGACGGAATGATCGAATGCTTTTGGAAGCCATGATTCTAAGAAGATTTCCAACACTCGTGTTTTTCGGCCAAAAAATGGCGGAAAGGGAATTTTCTATGGAAAAAAGGGAATTTTCTATGGAAAAACGGGAATTTTTCTGTGGAGTCTTCGTGTTCTTGTTTCGGGGGGCCTTCGGGGGGGTGGTGATGTCCAAAATGATGGGACGGATTGATCGAATACTTTTGGAAGCCATGATTCTAAGCGAGATTTCCAACATTTGTGTTTTTCGGCCAAAAAATGGCGGAAATGGAATTTTCTTTGGAAAAACTGGGAATTTTCTCTTTGGAGTCTTCGTGTTCTTGTTTCGGGGGCCTTCGGGTGCGTGTGATGTCAAAATGATGGGACGGATTGATCGAATGCTTTTGGAAGCCATGATTCTAGCGAGATTTCCAACACTCGTGTTTTTCAGCAAAAAATGGCGGAAAGGGAATTTTCTATGGAAAAACAGGGAATTTTTCTTTGGAGTCTTCGTGTTCTTGTTTCGGGGGCCTTCGGGGGTGCCGTGATGTCCAAAATGATGGGGGATTGATTGATCGAATGCATTTTGGAAGCCATAATTGGCCAAAAAATGGCCGGAAAGCGAGATTTCCAACACTTGTGTTTTTTGAGGCAAAAAATGGCCGGAAATTGAATTTTCTATGGAAAAACAGGGAATTTTCTCTGTGGAGTCTTCATGTTATTGTTTCAGGGGGCCTTCAGGGTGCCCTAATGTCCAAAATGATGGGACGGATTGATCGAATGCTTCTGGAAGCCATGATTCAAAAGATTTCCAACTCGTGTTTTTCGGCCAAAAAAATAGGAAAGGGAATTTTCTTTGGAAAAACAGGGAATTTTCTCTGTGGAGTCTTCGTGTTCTTGTTTCAGGGGGCCTTCAAGGTGCCCTGATGTCCAAAATGATGAGACAGATTGATCGAATGCTTTTGGAAGCCATGATTCTAAGAAGATTTTGAACACTCGTGTTTTTTCAGCCAAAAAATGGCCGGAAAGGGAATTTTCTATGGAAAAACAGGGAATTTTCTCTGTGGAGTCTTCGTGTTCTTGTTTCAGGGGGCCTTCAGGGTGCCCTGATGTCCAAAATGATGGGACGGATTGATCGAATACTTTTGGAAGCCATGATTCTAAGCAGATTTCCAACATTTGTGTTTTTTCAAAAAATGGCCAAAAAATGGCGGAAATGGAATTTTCTATGGAAAAAGCGGGAATTTTCTCTTTGGAGTCTTCGTGTTCTTGTTTCGTGGGGCCTTCGGGGGCCTTTGTGATGTCGAAAATGGGGGACGGATTGATCGAATGCTTTTGGAAGCCATGATTCTAAGCGAGATTTCCAACACTCGTGTTTTTCGGCAAAAAATGGCCGGCAAAAAATTCTATGGAAAAAAGGGAATTTTCTATGGAAAAAAGGGAATTTTCTCGTGTTTTTCGGCCAAAAAATGGAGTCTTCGTGTTCTTGTTTGTTTGGGGCCTTGGGGGGTGCCCTGATGTCCAAAATGATGGGGCAGATTGATCGAATGCTTTTGGAAGCCATGATTCTAGGGAATTTTCTATGGAAAAAGATTTCCAACACTCGTGTTTTTCGGCCAAAAAATGGACGGAAAGGGAATTTTCTATGGAAAAAAAGGGAATTTTTTCTGGTGGAGTCTTCGTGTTCTTGTTTCAGGGGGCCTTCAGGGTGCCGTGATGTCCAAAATGATGGAACGGATTGATCGAATGCTTTAGGAAGCCATGATTCTAAGAAGATTTCAAACACTCGTGTTTTTTCAGCCAAAAAATGGACGGAAAGGGAATTTTCTATGGAACAAAAGGGAATTTTCTCTGTGGAGTCTTCGTGTTCTTGTTTCAGGGGGCCTTCAGGGTGCCGTGATGTCCAAAATGATGGAACGGATTGATCGAATGCTTTAGGAAGCCATGATTCTAAGCAGATTTCCAACACTCGTGTTTTTTCAACCAAAAAATGGCCGGAAAGGGAATTTTCTATGGAAAAACATGGAATTTTCTCTTTGGAGTCTTCGTGTTCTTGTTTCAGGGGGCCTTCAGGGTGCCGTGATGTCCAAAATGATGGGACGGATTGATCGAATGCTGTTGGAAGCCATAATTCTAAGCAGATTTCCAACACTCGTGTTTTTTCAGGCAAAAAATGGCCGGAAAGGGAATTTTCTATGGAAAAACAGGGAATTTTCTCTGTGGAGTCTTCGTGTTCTTGTTTCAGGGGGCCTTCAGGGTGCCGTGATGTCCAAAATGATGGGACGGATTGATCGAATGCTGTTGGAAGCCATAATTCTGAAGCGAGATTTCCAACACTCGTGTTTTTCACTCGTGGGCCAAAAATGCCGGAAAGGGAATTTTCTATGGAAAAACGGAAGTGGAGGAATTTTTTCGGGGGGCCTTGTGGATGTCTTCGTGTTCTTGTTTCGTTTGGGGCCTTCATGGTCCAACCGTGATGTCCAAAATGATGGGAAACGGATTGATCAAATGCATTTGGAAGTCATGATTCTAAGTGATTTCCAACACGGATTGATCGAATGTTTTTTAAGAGATTTCCAACACTCGTGTTTTTTCAGCCAAAAAATGGCGGAAAGGGAATTTTCTATGGAAAAACGAGGGAATTTTCTGGAGTCTTCGTGTTCTTGGAGTCTTCGTGTTCTTGTTTGGGGGCTTTTGGAAGCCATGGTGTGATGTCCAAAAAAATGATGGGATTTTCTATGGATTGATCGAATGCTTTTGGAAGCCATGATTCTCCAAAAGATTTCGAATGCTTTTGGAAGCCATGATTCGAGATTTGTTTTTCGGCCAAAAAATGGTGGGAAAAGGAATTTTCTATGGAAAAACAGGGAATTTTCTCTGTGGAGTCTTCGTGTTCTTGTTTCATGGGGCCTTCAGGGTGCCGTGATGTCCAAAATGATGGAACGGATTGATCGAATGCTTTAGGAAGCCATGATTCTAAGCAGATTTCAAACACTCGTGTTTTTTCAGCCAAAAAATGGACGGAAAGGGAATTTTCTACGGAAAAACAGGGAATTTTCTCTGTGGAGTCTTCGTGTTCTTGTTTCAAGGGGCCTTCAGGGTGCGGTGATGTCCAAAATAATGGGACGGAATGATTGAATGCATTTGGAAGCCATGATTCTAAGCAGATTTCCAACACTCGTGTTTTTCAGCCAAAAAATGGCCGGAAAGGGAATTTTCTATGGAAAAACAGGGAATTTTCTCTTTGGAGTCTTCGTGTTCTTGTTTCAGGGGGCCTTCAGGGTGCCGTGATGTCCAAAATGATGGGACGGATTGATCGAATGCTGTTGGAAGCCATAATTCTAAGCAGATTTCCAACACTTGTGTTTTTTCAGGCAAAAAATGGCCGGAAATTGAATTTTCTATGGAAAAACAGGGAATTTTTCGTGGAGTCTTCATGTTATTGTTTCAGGGGCCCTTCAGGGTTCCCTAATGTCCAAAATGATGGGACGGATTGATCGAATGCTTCTGGAAGCCATGATTCCAAGCAGATTTCCAACACTCGTGTTTTTTCAACCAAAAAATGGCCGGAAAGGGAATTTTCTATGGAAAAAAGGGGAATTTTCTCTGTGGAGTCTTCGTGTTCTTGTTTCAGGGGGCCTTCAAGGTGCCCTGATGTCCAAAATGATGAGACAGATTGATCGAATGCTTTTGGAAGCCATGATTCTAAGAAGATTTTGAACACTCGTGTTTTTTCGGCCAAAAAATGGCGGAAAGGGAATTTTCTATGGAAAAACAGGGATTTTTTTCTCTGTGGAGTCTTCGTGTTCTTGTTTGGGGGCCTTCGGGGTGCCCGATGTCCAAAATGATGGGACGGATTGATCGAATACTTTTGGAAGCCATGATTCTAAGCGAGATTTCCAACATTTGTGTTTTTCGGCCAAAAAATGGCGGAAAATGGAATTTTCTATGGAAAAACTGGGAATTTTCTCTTTGGAGTCTTCGTGTTCTTGTTTCAGGGGGCCTTCAGGGTGCTGTGATGTCGAAAATGATGGGACGGATTGATCGAATGCTTTTGGAAGCCATGATTCTAAGCGAGATTTCCAACACTCGTGTTTTTCGGGCAAAAAATGGCGGAAAGGGAATTTTCTATGGAAAAAAGGGAATTTTCTCTGTGGAGTCTTCGTGTTCTTGTTTTGGGGGCCTTCGGGGGTGCCGTGATGTCCAAAATGATGGGACGGATTGATCGAATGCTTTTGGAAGCCATGATTCTAAGCGAGATTTCCAACATTTCGTGTTTTTCGGCCAAAAAATGGCCGGAAAGGGAATTTTCTATGGAAAAAAAAGGGAATTTTCTCTGTGGAGTCTTCGTGTTCTTGTTTCGGGGGCCTTCGGGGGGTGCCGTGATGTCCAAAATGATGGGACGGATTGATCGAATGCTTTTGGAAGCCATGATTCTAAGAAGATTTCCAACACTCGTGTTTT